>CAWUFW010008199.1:0-600000 GCA_963921515.1 Calotriton arnoldi | reverse complement strand
ATTATTAATTGCGACAATGCGTAAGCTTAGCATGTGAGAACATTAAGCGGCCATTTTAACATATACTGCGCAGAAGCAAAGAATTCCCTCCAAGCAAAGAAAAACGTCATACCACGTGATATGGTTGACACATGCGCAGTAAAGTTACCGCGTTTTAGCAGCCATTTTGGATTAGACAAGAGTTATTCGTTAATAGAAAACACATAGGCAAGCTTCACTTGTATAACCAATGTCATGTATGCACATTATTAGTAAGACATTACATGGATTTTAATATAATTATTTTAATACTATGAGAGGATTGCTTCCGAGCAAGTCTCATGGTGAGTCCTTGCTCCATCAATGGTAGCCCCCGTCAGACACCGGGCCCATTTTGCCCCACTCTTGACTTCCCCCGCCCCCCCCCCTGCCCGAGGATCTTGCCCCGGTCTCCCCCCCTCCCAAGGGAGGTCCTGTGTCCCCTTTGTATGCCCCTGTAATGTGTGCCTTGGCTCCACCAGATGCCATGGGAGACATGATATGCCTCCCTCTTGTGCAAGCATGTCTAATGTGCTCTGCCCCTGCGCCGCACCTGAGCCATGGAACAACAACTGTCCAAATGACTTTAAACATACTTGTACTTTCGCACTTGTATGCGCACCATTAACTGCTTTGCTATTGGACCTTTTTGCTGGATCCCACCACCGCTGGGGTGGCTGCAGGCGGCAGGTCCCCGTGTTTTCGCCCATTTCTTTCCTCCCTTGCTTTCTGGGTCTCTGTGCCGACTCCAGCTCGATGTTCACCTCCTCAGGGCCCCCCATGCCACTTGATGACTTGCTGTCCTGGTGGATCCCTTGCCAGGCTCCTCCCCCAGCTGGCGGTGCAACCAGTCCTTTCTGTGCTTTGCTGTTGCTGCTCCCACCAGATACAGCATCTCCTCTACCTCGCTTGGCTGCTCCCTTGCTTCTTGATTCTTCATGCTCCTTGCAAGTGCAGTTGACCTGGTTGCATAGCCTTACAACTGTCCCCTGGCCTTACCGCTACTGTTATTTGTGTTTGAGCTAGGGAGGTAGGAGGCTTTAGGTAGGGACTGGGTTGGGTCACTCATGTGGAGCTGTCTCCAGCTCCTCTAACACTTGCCCTTGTTGTTGGCTCTTAAAAGCTGGGAGAAGCCTCCACTCTTAGCCTTAGGAGATGGACTTCCACTGGTTGCGTAGTTTGCCCATGGGAGGGCAGATGCTCAAGAGGGGAGGGTCCGAGTCGCGTTGCTCTCTTTAGAGTTGTCCTCAGCCCTTGCCTGACTTGTAATTGGCTGCCGGCTCCCAAAAGAGTCCTTGGGTTATTGCTTATAAAGGTACCAATCCATTTGTACCTCATGCTGCCTCAGTTGCCTACTGCCCGTGTTGCTGCCCAAAACACACCTGGTAATATAAATGTATGTGGTGTCCCAGGTGTTCCTCGCTGTATGGTCCGTCTGCCCCCCAGTGCTGCGCACGTGCGGGCTCCTTGCACTGGGTCGTGTCGCTGAAAATCAGCTGTCCCCAGGTGAGTTGCACATGTCTCAATAAATGGGATGTTGGCTGCGCAGAGTTGCATCGCTGTAATAAACAGCTGTCCTCTGCCAGCAACGATCGACAGTCAGAGTTTAATCCTTAATCCTGGGTTCACTTCTGCACGCCGCTTCTTTGCTGAGTTTTTATGCCGCCTGTCCCTTTAAATCTTTCTACCCTCGACTCGCTTGCTGTGGGGTGGGCGGGGCAGAGTCTCTACTTCTCCTCCTTCCTTCTGCTTTACTCCAGCCGTGGCTGTGTGATTGGCAGCGCAATCTGTTGCTCAGCCTGCCCTTTTAAAAACCTCCTCCTCTTGCCTTGCTCGCTTCAGAGTGGGCGGGGCAGAGTCTCCACTCCGCTTCTTTATTTCTGCTTCTCTCCGACCGCGGCGGTGAGATGGGCTGTGAGATCTGTTGTTCAGGCCAGGTGCTGCCTGTAATGGAGCAATGTGATGCTGGCTCACTGAGTCAGCACTGGCACGGGTAATGAAGCGTCGTGGTCCGCTGATGCTACAGGACCCGCCAGCTGCTTCCAGGTATGCTGCTTCTTTCTGCTGCTTACTTCTTCCATGCTTGAATCACTGGTCACAAACTGCCTTGATCGATCTTCAATTGTCCTGTGCGCTGCCCCTGCTTCTGCTCCTTGAAGTGAGTAGCATCAGGGACAGCACTGCTTTTTAACCCTTTGCCCCCCCCCCCCTCGGCTGAGGTGTGGCGATGCCCCTCCATAGGGGGGGGGGTTAAAAAAAATACTTAGGCTATGATTGGCCCAGAGAAATGAGAGAAGTAAGACACTGAAGTGAGGGAGGGAGATGTGCCAGCCGAAGACAGGTATTGAAGGATGTTCAGGCAACTTCAGAGTTATCAGAGAAAAAACATGGCAGGTGATGTTTGATAGCAAGGAGGGTAAGATCATGGAAGCATTTTTCTTTACAATATGGTGAATATTGGAAAAATGAGGGAGACATCTGCCAAGGTAGGGTGAGTTGACAGGTATGGGGAAGAGAAATCTGCAGAGATAGAAGATACCAGAAATGGGAGGAGACCTATTAACCAATTTGAAAGATAGATGAAGAATCGGGTATCACTCCTTGCTCTTTGGTATTTTACTGTCTAGAACCCCGAGAGCGTGCAGCGAGTTGTAGTGATAGGACAAATGTATGTGAGAATCCATTTATGTCATCCTCAATAAACCTCCACATCAATCCACCTAGGAATAAAGCAATTACAACTTCAGTAGGTTTGGCTTTTGTATAATACTGCACACAAACATTCAACATCCAGGCACACATTGACATAGGTCACTCGTGTCTAATCATAGTGAAATAGTTGCACTGACCCTCGCGACCAGTGTTAAGGCAGGTTCCATTGCTACCTACTTTGCTATCACCCATCAGGGCTGTCGATGCGTACTATCAGCAGATGCCTCGGGTTAAAAAGATGGAACCTAAAAGCAACACCTCAGATATTAGACTTGTATTGGTAAAACGCTACAAAGATGTCGCCAAAGGCTGCCTCAAACTTCAACTGCCTGCCCACTTCCGGGTGCCCCCTGTCAATCTTGCAGTTCAGTAAATCAGGGTGTAGTGGGGGATTCGTCGTTTTCTGGGTACGTTGGAGGTTTTCAATTAAGTTGTGTAACTAATATAGCCCTGGTTCTCTGGTGTTTGAGGAGTAAAAAGCGTCTGTGTAGTGGGCTGGTTTTTACTATTTTTTATTTCTTCTATCTTTATGCATTTGCTTTGACCACTTCATAGTATTTAAATACTATGATGTGGGGTTCATTCCATCGTTTGTAGAATGTCCACGTTTTTTTGTTAGTTGAGTCGGTTGGTAGCTGGCTACTCATCTAGGCAGGTGGAGGTGGCCGTGGTTCTTATTTGTATGTTACTTGATAAACTAAATTCAACCCTTCCATTTTGAAGACTTCTGATTCCTATGATTACCCGATACTACATTTGGTACCAGGAGTGGGGTAGTCACTATTTTGTTGGAGTTACTTTGAATCACTGGCCAACACTATTGCAAGCTGGGATCCGGTTCTTATTTTTCTGCTTAATTTATACTCCGCTGCCGAAGTCGTTCCTAAGGTGCATGCCGCTGCTGGATATTTTAATCTCTGTAAATTGTCAAAGGGAAAGGAAAAATAAAGTTGAAGCTGCTAGCATTTTAAACAACAAGGGGGCATATTCTCAAGGAGTCATCGCCAATTTATCGGCACTTTAGCGCCACAAAAGTGGCGATAGACTTATCGCCCTATTCACAAGCTGGTGCAAACTGCCGACATCGCCAGTTTTCCTGCGATAGCTGCCGCAAAACACATCGCCACAGATGAGAGCGACAATTAACGCTAATGATATGCAGAGTAGGCATTCCCGTGCAAAAACACGTGAAAACACCACTTCGCGATATTCTCAACGACCAGCCAGATCTGCGATGCCGGACAAAAACAGGCGATAAGGCGCGTTAGCAGCAGGGACTTAACACCTGCTTTTTACTGGTCTTAAGTAGGACGAAAACCTGCAGTACAAAGGGAGCCCAGGCCAGAGCCACATCTGAAGACCAACAGATGCCATGGAGCTACTAATCATGCAGCTTGGAGACCCAAGAGGGCCACAACTCCCACAGCCACCACCCCAAGGACCACCCCCCCTCCCCAAGGACCAACCCCCCCCCCTAAGGACCACCCCTCCCCCGGACCACCACCGAGGCAGCGCAGAATAAGACAGCGGACCTTCCGAAAACGCATTAGCGTCACAGACTTAACGCCAGAGGATGTCATTGCCCACTACAGGCTCAAAAGGACAACCATCCTCCGCATCATGACCCACATTGCCCACAGGCTGACGGTACCAACACAGCGGACAACCAACATCCCTCCACAGACAAAGCTGCTGGCTGTGCTGCACCTCTTGGCCTCTGGTACCTTCCAACCAACAACTGCCAGAGTCGGAGGAGTCTCACAGCCAGCCCTATCAAAGGCCATCACACCTGTCCTGGATGCCATCATCAGTTTCATACCCCAGCACCTTCACTTCCCCCACACTGTGCAGGAACAGCTGGAGACCAAGCAAGGCTTCTACGCCATCGCTGGATTCCCGCACGTGTTGGGGGCCATCGACTGCACACATGTCCTACTTGTGCCCCCTGCCGACACTGCACACAATTACCGCAACAGGAAGCACACGCATTCCATCAATGTGCAGGCAATAGTGGACCACCGGGGACTGTTCACCAATGTCGTCGCCAACTTCCCAGGCAGTGTGCATGATTCATACATCTTCCGACAGTCCATCATCAACCAGCGCTTTCAGGATGGCACCTATGGAAATGAACTGCTCGTTGGTAAGTACCAACAGAACACACCACACACCTCAATTCCACAATCACACAACGCACAACTGTGGGAATGGACACGTAACAAAATCACATTCAACATGCCAACCAACATGCACACCTGCCAGACACGACAACACAAGTAACCGTGGTAAGAGGGGCCAGAAATGTGGACAAACCATACACTAAGGCATAGCCCCTCTGCCACACATTTGCAGAATGTGGGGAGAGGTGGGAACCACGATTGTGCGAAGGAGGCAATGGACCTATGAATAACAATGTACACAATGCCAAGTGTGGTGGTGATGTACTGGACAGTCTTGACTATGCAGAGCACAGACATGTCCATGTGGACACATACTGCTGGAGTCTGTAGTGTTGTGGACAGTGGACGCAACCATGTCATCACAGGCAGTGGGGAACACCTTGGACAAGTAGCCATGTCGGCCCCCATGTAAGCATAAGCGTAGTGGGCAGGGCCGGCGCACGCCAGTCCAGCGTAGGGGAGTGACTAAATAGTGATGGAGCAAGGACTCACAATGAGACTTGCTCGGAAGCAATTCTCTCACAGTATTAAATTAATTATATTAAAACCCATGTAATGTCTTACTAATAATGTGCATACACAACATTTGTTATCCAAGTGACGCTTGCCTATGTGTTTTCTGCTAATAATTAACCCTTGTCTAAACCAAAATGGCTGCTAAAACGCGGGAACTTTACTGCGCATGTGTCAACCATATCACGTGGTATGACGTCTTTCTTTGCTTGGAGGGAATTCTTTGCTTCTGCGCAGTGTATGCTAAAATGGCTGCTTTAATGTTCTCACATGCTAAGCTTACGCATTGCTGCAATTAATAATGTGGTATTTTTAACGCTACTAATGCAGGATAGACATTGATAATTAAATGGGATTAGAGTAGAATTAGGAGGTTTACAGTGAAACCGTTTATTTGTGATTTTAATGTTTTCTTCTTTGATTTTTCTTTTAGTTCGTAAAATGGGCCTGGGTTGGTTAAACTGCAGTTCGAGAGCCATGTGACCTGCGCATGCGCTCTGAAAACTAACAAAGGAAGCGATGAAGTCAACTTGGAGGAAGTCCAAGGACATGACCCGCTGATCACCTTCCAAGTTTCACCAATGTCTTGAAATAATGTTACATTTTATGTATAAATTGTAATAAACAATGTATGAGACAGGTGGGAAATAAAGCAAATGTATTAATTGAGAGGGGCGGTATTTTAAAAACAATGGGCTTAAGAAAATGAACTAAATTGATATGGTGTGAGGATCAACCCCCTGTCCAATCAAAACAAGTGGGCCCATAATTTTGAAACATTAATGGGAGGTACATGGGCGTAGAAGGGTATAATAGATATAGAATTAGCGAATTAGCTAGCTCACTCACACACAGCATAGGCGTTGCACAGAGGGCACGAGAGAGCACAGACAAGAGCTGATCGATTGCAGACCGAACCGTTGTCGAAGAGGTCCTGAGGTGGGGGCGGCGGATTCCATTAGAAGGAAGACACAGAAGAATCGAGGAGGAACGAAGTGTCAGAGAGGGGAACGACGCAGGCGTCATTGATAGAGAGGTCACCTATCCTGTCCTGAATTGGGTCCGGAGGTCTTTGGTCTTCAGCTTTCATGGGACCCTTTTCCAACTCCTTGGCCAAGGGGTTTGGTTCTCACACTTCTAGGTAACTATAAATGCAAACTTTAGAGAGTACTGCTGTTTCTATCTTCTCCTTTCTGAGGGACCGTCATTTGTGATTAATAAGGTCATCTATAACGAGAGTGCTTCCTCCTTGATATGCGATTAAGTGCCATGTGGCTTGTATTTTACTCTGCTAAATATTTTAGATAAACATTTTAAAACTTCCTGAGTCAGTGATTATTTCAGGTTTATGAATTGTATTGTATCTTCTCATTTTAAACTTCCCAAATATCAAAGGGTCCATTGGTAAGTCATTACTCTTCAATCGGAAAGGTAATTGGTAGCAGGGATTTTTGATAAAGAGTACAACTGACCCCACCAGCGGAAATTGCTAGCATAGTGTGAATGAATGGGCCCAGGTCAGTATTCAGTGTATGAATGCTTGTTGCTAGTAACCCGCTGGATCAGTTTTCTGGTTATCAGAGGATGGTTGCACTTTGTTAATTGGGTAATGAGAATTTTATTTTTATGAAGTAACATCCGTTTGTTTAAAGGTTTGTTTTATGTTGTCTAGAAATCCCCGGGGAAAATTTGAATAGCGGATGGTAAGTGGAAGCCATACTGTAGTGAGGTTATCTGTCAGGCAGAATTAGTACTGAAAAGTTAAGCAGGGCTATCAGTTCTTGTTAGCGACTCTGTGTGTGTGTATGAATGATAGCAAAAGAGTACGCTGGTGAAAATTTGATGTTATATCACCTAGAAAGGGTAACATTGAAGAAGTAGCAGGTATTTCTGAAGCTTACGTGAAGAGTAAACGGAAGGGTTTTACTCGTGTATGTATAGTAAACGGAATAGTTTTACTAAGAGTGAGAAACTCTATCCTTTAATTTAGGGAAACTGGCACGATAGCGAATGTTTTATGTTATTATTAAAATTTAATGAAAAGTGTTGAAGAATTAAAGTTTGCGTACGATTTTTGTAAAGGGAGGGTCAGCAGTAGGAGTAGAAGCTGACGTCACAAGTGCCGCGCTGGGATTGGTTGAAGCAGCGGGCGTGGAACAAGTCTTGTAAAGGAGAAGTCAGTAGTCAGGAGTAATACTGACGTCACAAGTGCCACGCTGGGATTGGCTGGAACAGCGAGGGAGAGAGAAGCGCAGATTGTAAAGGAGGGGTCATCAGATAGACGTCACAGAAACGCCGCACAAGGATTGGTTCCGAGACAATTGTTAGCTAGAATTTGATTGGTTGTCAGAATAAAAATTGAAATACTAGTAGATAGCGGAAATTGTATGTGGAAACGTGATCCGACGTTGACAGGAACCCGACCAAACAGGAGATTTTTAGGATTTGCAGAATATAACTCAATACATAGATATTTACCCAAAATGTACGGAGAAAAGAGAAAATTGTCATTCTTACAAAAGATCAAGAATTATTTTAAGAAAGATAAAACAATCAAAACCAGAGAAGGAATTATCATTCCACCAGCAAAAACGCCCGCATCATTCATGATGATGGAGAGAGGTTATCATACTTGTATATGGTTAGAAAATTGGATAGAATATACAAAAGATGACGGAATATTAGCTTTCCCAGAGAATGGTACTTTCAACGGGAGAGTTCTACTAAATTTAAGGATAAGAATGAATGAACTAGAACCCAGACCAAGATTAACGCAATACGAAGCCCTAGAAGAATGGGAAACAGAAGCATTTGAACGTGATAGACCCAGAAGCAGTAGGGGTTATAGGGGATTTTTCCCTAGACACCAGAATGAGTCAAGAGAAAGTCAGATGAAACAGTGGAGACGAGCGATGCTTACCGAGGGTTTGTATCCAGTATTTATGACAGATGAATCGTTAGGGAGTAAATGCAAAGAAAATACTAAACATTTGACAGGGTTTGGAGATTCCGAAGATGAATTTATGGAAGAAATATTAAAGAACCCTCCACCATATCAGGAAGGGTCAAGTGGATGTTCTCCCAGTGCACCAATTCTGAGGACACCATTGGTACCTCAAGTGCTGCATAATCCACCAGTTAATAGGGTACTTCAGGATAAAGAAAGAGAAGCTGTAGACAGAAACAGAGCAGAGTTAATACAGAAGATCACACAGTTAAATGTACATCCTGATTCTCTAACTATACCTGTAACAATTGGTCCTGTAGTTCCTTTATATGGCGACAAAGTAAATTACCCGAAACCTCTAGTTATGCCTACACCTGTAAATATTCCTAAACCTGAAGCTCTAGTAATTGATGATCACATTAGTGACTGTGAATCTATGATTTCATTAATGGATTTGCCTATTCGAGACTCTGTAAATAGTACACCTAAAAGAACCACACCTGGTTGCTCAAAGGAAGTAAATATAATAACATCTTCAGGAAATAAAAGTGCCACCGTAGTAACACCGGAAGATTTAGAAAGGTGGGCACAAGGAACAGACAGACAGAGTTCACCCCCAAAGATCATGGACATTTATAAATTAAAAGTTGAGTTAGAAGAAATGATAGCAGGTAATGTAGGAGTAGATCGTCTAAATACCTACAACGAAGAAGAACTATTGTTCATATGTAGGAGCATAACTAGAAATGTGAAAATATTTCATGAGAAATTATCGGATTTGGCCTTAGAGATGGGAATTGAAATAAGGAAGTCAAAAGTGTTGCAGAGACCATATAGAGTAGAATTTACTGTCAAAGATTTAGAAAACATGAATACATCTGGTAGAAAATTACAAGTGAAAGAATTAATGTCAGTATTACAGAAATGGGGAGAACTGGATAAATGGAAAACTAGATGGACAAAGAAAAAGGAAGAGGCACGTTTCAGTAGAACGACTTCTGAGTATTTATTGAAGGAAACAGGGAAAGTAGAGCAGATGTACCTGATGCGGGAGGTGCCAGGAGGAGGCTACGCCTTGAGACCCTCGCGGGTATGTAGTGCGCTTTATAAGTGACATGATTGATTGATTGATTACGTCCATGTCCCATGGAGTAGACAAGACATATTGTCATTTACGAATGATTTCCCAAAGTTGAGAGAAAAACCAGTTGAATGGTACAAGCAAGTTGAAAGGTTTGTGAAGGTTTCAGAAGTTTTGTTGAAAGATTTAGATTGTTTGTTCGACATAGTGGTACCTGCTGATTTATGGACAGATTGTAAAATTACAATCGACTGGCCTAGTGACGAGTATCCTAGAGATCCGAAGACAGGTGCTCCATCAAATGATGTGATTAAGAATCACCAGGTAATAACGTATTTGAAAGGGAAAATTCCACCAAAAGAAACAGATTGGGTAAAAATAGATAGAACAACCCAAGAAGCAAGTGAATCGGTACATTCCTACTACAAACGTCTATTACAGGTGTTCAAGCAGTATAGTGGTTTTGAAGATATTGGAGACAAAAATATGAGTCAGTTTGTCTATCGTTTTGTTTACTGTCTAAAACCAGAGATTTGTCAGATGATTAAGCAGCACATGTTGTGCTGGCAAGGGAAGTCCATTGATGAAATTCTGAAATATGCAAAATATTGTGGGGATGATATCGAAGACAGGCACAAGAAACTACAGGAAAAAGTAATGTGGGCACAAGTGAAAATGGCTGAACGACAGGGAATCAATTTAGATAATCCAACAGAAACTCAGGGAAAAGAATCTGGAGTGAATGGTGACACAGGAAATGGTGGGAAGATAAGAGGACGAATGAGTAGAGAAGAGGCTAAAAAGAAATTTCCTTGTCATGGATACGGAAAGTTGGGACATTGGAAGAACGGATGTAAAAAGATTCAAAGTAATAATGGCCCAAATCATCATTTAAATCCACAGACGCAGAATGACTCACAGCAGGGTGTAAATCTTCAAAGTCAGTTGCCTCCTGCTCCTATACAGGGTAATGTAAGCAGAGCAAAGCACGGTACAGACATCGGATACCAAGGAGGAAGTGGTAAGAATGAATATGTAACTTCACAGTTTCTTTCACAGGATGATTTTAGTCCATATAGTTATCAGCGATGGTGCCTAAGAGAGGGGGAGAAGGAGTGCATACTTGGCGCATCCTTACCGGTAGATCAGTCAGGTCCAAATGTTGAAGGGAAAATAAAAGGTAATGATATCACCTTTCTTTTGGACACTGGTGCTACTCGTTCTACTGTAAGAACAGCAGACATCCCAGACCTTCCTCTCTCTGGAGAAGCTATCCAAGTTGTAGGTGTAGCAAATCAAAAGATTAGAACACCCCTTACAAAACCAATGGAAGTAAGAATAGGAAACTTCCGGGAAATGCACCAATTTGTAGTGTGTGATTCAAGTCCAGTAAATGTATTGGGCAGAGACTTACTGTGCAAAATGAACTGCACTATTTTCTGCACACCGGATGGTGTTGCAGTACAGACCCCGGATGATCATGTTTACAAATTCATGATAGCCAAACAAGGTACAGAGATAGATGAAATGTTCTCCTTGATAACGAAAGATGAATTACCAGAAGAGTTAAAAACTACAGTGAGCTCAAAAGTATGGGATTTTACTGGAAAAGAAGTAGGTCTAATGGCAAATATAGACCCAGTCAAAATAACTGTAAAAGAAGGCGCAATTTTCCCAAATACCAGACAGTATAAAATGAGTGCTGAAGTGAAAGCAGGAGTTATTGAAGAAATTGACAGAATGGTAAAACAAGGCATATTAAAGGAAGTGTTGAGTAGCCCTTAT
Organism: Calotriton arnoldi; assembly: GCA_963921515.1. NCBI lineage: Eukaryota > Metazoa > Chordata > Amphibia > Caudata > Salamandridae > Calotriton > Calotriton arnoldi. Next base: position 588,764 of record CAWUFW010008199.1, on the reverse strand, counting down.
AATTCACCAATCATGGGATTGAAGAAGCCAAGTGGGAAATATAGGATTGTTCAGGATTTGCGGAAAATTAATAAAATTGTGGTACCTTGTTGTCCCATAGTACCAAATCCTGCAGTGATCCTTTATCAGATACCTTGGAATGCGGAATGGTTTACTGTCATTGATTTGTGTCAAGCATTCTTTTCGATTCCATTGCACCCAGACAGTCAGTATTTGTTTTCGTTCAAATTTGAAAATCATGTTTATGTGTGGAATCGTGTTCCTCAGGGGTACACAGAAAGTCCTTCCATCTTTAATCAGATACTGAAAAAGTGCCTAGAGAAGGTAGTGATGCCTAGTAGCTCAGTCTTGGTTCAATATATAGACGATTTATTAATCGCATCTAGAACCTATGACGATTGTGTCACTGATTCGATTGTACTTCTCAACCATTTGGCTGAGGAAGGTCATAAAGTATCACCTGAAAAGTTACAGTTTTGTACAACCACAGTTAAGTATCTGGGACATCAAATTGAGAGAGGCAAGAGAAGAATAACATCTGAGAGAATAAAAATAATTAAGCAAATGAAAATGCCAGTAACACAAAGAGAAGTGAGAATGTTTCTTGGAATAGTAGGTTACTGTCGACAATGGATTGTAGGATTTTCACTACTAGCAAAGCCTTTAATTCAGTTAACGAAAAAGAAAGCAAAAGATCCAGTTGAATGGGACGATGAAAGTGCCAATGCATTTGTAAAATTAAGAAATGCTTTGTGTGAGGCACCTGCCCTGGGCATGCCTGACTATACAAAAGAATTTACATTATTTTGCTATGAAAGAGAAAGTTGTGCACTTTCAGTCTTAACACAAAGACATGGACTGGACGGACGTCCTATAGCATATTTTTCTGCTACTTTAGACCCAGTAGCCGCAGCATTGCCAGGCTGCTTAAAAGCAGTAGCTGCTACATGTATGAGCATTGAACAAAGTGAGTCAATAGTAATGGGACATCCTGTTACAGTGTTCGTCCCACATGCAGTCGTAATACTGTTGACGAGAACTAGAACTCAGCATCTCACACCTAGTCGGATGACAAAGTATGAGCGAATAATTCTTGGAGCTGAAAATGTGACTATAGAAAGGTGCACAGTTGTTAATCCAGCTACACTGTTACCAGATCCAAATTGCGAAGAAGTTAGGGATGAAACAGACCATGACTGTTTACAGGTCACAGAATTGTGTACCAAACCGCGCCCTGACATACAGGAAATGCCTCTTAAAAACCCAGACAGGGAGCTGTTTGTGGACGGCTCATGCCTACGGCATGAGGATGGCAAATTAAGTGCAGCTTATGCTGGATGTGAACTTTCTGGAATAGTCGAAGCATCCTATTTACCAGGAGTCAAATCTGCACAAGTAGCCAAATTAATTGCTTTGATCAAAGCCTCCGAAATTGGGAAAAATCTAAAAGTAACCATATTTACAGATAGTCAATATGGGTACGGGGTTGTGCATGATTTTGGCCAACTGTGGATGCAGAGGGATTTTATGACTTCTTCAGGATCCCCAATAAAAAATGGACAGTTTGTAAAAGAATTGTTGGAGGCAATACAATCACCAAAAGAATTGGCAGTGGTGAAATGTGCCACACATCAGTCAGGAGATGACTGGGTGGTAGCCGGTAACAGATATGCAGACCTAATTGCTCAACACTGTGCCAGAAACAGACTGGCAGTAAACAGAAAAGTCAAAAGAATGGAAATCAGCTGCCAACTTATGTTATGTACAACACCTGAGACATGGAATGATGTGAGGCGATTGCAGGATGATGCTGAGGAGAGTGAAAGGGATGTCTGGATAAAAATAGCGTGTACCCGAAGAACAGATGATGACGTGTGGGTTTACTCAGACGGCAGACCAGTCATGCCTGATTGCTTAATTTCACAAATGGCCAGAATGTATCACGGAGACACACATGTAGGGAGAGATGCTATGATTAGACTTTTTAGACAAAATTGGTACAATCCAAAATTTAGGGCTGCAGCAGAGAGCCTTTGCCAGAGGTGCTTAACTTGTCAAATGTACAATCCAGGAAGAAAAACAGTAATTGGGTTGGGAAAAATTGGGAAAGCAGAAGGTCCCTTTGTGAGATTGCAGTTAGACTTCATTCAGTTACCCCCATGTAAAGGATTAAAATACGTACTTGTCATAGTGTGTGTCTGTTTTCAAAGTGGGTGGAGGCTTACCCTACCAGGAGGAATGACAGCATAACAGTTGCAAAATTATTGTTGAGAGAACTCATTCCACGGTTCTGTTTTCCAGTAACTTTGGAATCAGATAGGGGAAGTCACTTCAATAACGATGTAATTCGAGTAATCTGTGAAGCATTTAACATCGAACAAAAATTGCACTGTGCATATCGCCCAGAGGCTTCTGGAGTGGTTGAACAAATGAATGGCACAATAAAATCAATATTGTCAAAAATGTGTGCATCTACATCGTTAGACTGGCCAGATGCATTGCCTCTTGTCCTAATGGGACTCGGAAGCATTCCTGACAGAAATACAGGATTGAGTCCACATGAAATCATCATGGGACGAGCAATGAGACAATCCCATGTACCTGGCAATAAACTGCTGAACATAACTGATGATATGGTTCTAGATTATTGCAAAGGATTGGCTGACCTAGTGCGTTCTTTCTCTCACCAGGTTGGAGAAGACGCAGTTTTCAGGCAGCCTGAACAAGAGCATGATCTGAACCCCGGAGATTGGGTGGTAGTGAAGCATCACACCAGAGAAACGTGTCTATCACCCAGGTGGGGTGAACCTCGCCAGGTTATATTGGTGACAAACACAGCAGTGAAATGTGCAGGTTTACCTAATTGGATTCATGTAAGCCATACAAAAAGGGTATCAGCTCCTGAAGAAAGAAATCCTCAGTCAGCATCAATAGCTCAGGAAGCTGAAGGTTGGACAGCTGAAGAATCGCAAGTGATAGATTCTGGAATAGCTGGAAAAGAACAACCGAGCACAAGTCAGGGCTGGATACCAGTGGTTGAGATACCTGAAGTCTTTATCAAAACAAGGAGCAGAGCTCGATTGGAAGAATTTAGTGAGGACCAGATAGGTGTAGAAGAACGAGCTCAGGATAGGGAGGTCAAAGCTATAAAAGAACCTGAGCAGGACCAGATAGGGAAAGGAAATTGGGCTCAAATTGACAACGGAGCAACAAAATTTGAGCAGGGACAGATAGGTTTAGAAGAATGCGGTCAGGCTGCAGAAGTACAAAGTGCAATAAGCCCTGATCAGAACCAGTTAGGTCAAGAAAATAACGTCAGGGAGAAGAAAATCCAGAAAACATTAAATACGAAAATTTCAAGCAAGAAGACGACAAACCTGAACAGGGTCAGTTAGCAGAATCACACATTCAGGCAACGGAAGAAACCTCAATAAGACCTGAACAAGAGCAGACAGAGTGGGAAACTGAAGTCGAAGAAAACCAAATTGTGCCACACCTTGATAATAAAGGAATTGTTGAAAAAGACTCGGAAGGCGAAAATACAGTGCAACCCAAGAAAGCCAGAAAAGGTGATCATTGGCCTAGTGTCATTAAGAGAGTGAAATACCATATCGCAACATGAAGTGAAGATCCAGAACAAGTAAATGAAATAAGTTTATCTGGGAAAACAAGTGGGACTGTAAAACGAAAAAGCAAAAGACTGAAAGTCGTGAACAATAAGTTTAAAGGTCCTGATTGGACTTATATAATTCTTGAAGATTGCAAAAGTTCTGAAACAAGCGAAAGTGGTAACGAAGGAACAAGTGCAGAACTGACGTATGAAAAAGAAGTGAAACCACCTTGATAACTTTAAAGTTTCAAAGGAGAAAAAGAAAGAAGAGAAATCTTCTTAGTCAAAATGGCTGAGGACGGAGTTTCTGGGAAACCGAAACGAAAATGTTGCAAAAGATGCTGTGCTATATGCATACGTAGTCTGATAGTGGTACTTATAGTGTGGTTAGTTCTGATTGTAGCAATTCCTTACCTTATGCTAATGGGTAAAAAGAATAACAATGATACTAAGGGAAGGATAGATAACCTGAAAAGTGACAGAGTAGAACTAGAAGCAGAAGATGAACCAGATTTTCATCACGTTGTAACAGATAACGACACTAGCTTAAATGTCTTTACTAAATTATTGTTTCAATATGTAGATACAATGAACGTTAATGACTGTTATGTCTGTATGAAGTTACCTGAATCAGTAGCAGAAGGTTTAACCTATCATCATTTGCCTTTAACTTATGGCATATCATGTAGCGTATTAAGTAGTTTATTTTATAGAACAGGGAGACTTCAGTATTATTATTCAAATACAAATGTGATATTTTCAGAGGTTCCTATTCGAAAGAAATTGAACCCAGTGCTTAGTAGTCAAGACGCACAGTTTATGGGAGAATTTTTCTTAACAATGAAGTCAATAGACATAACACATGCACGTAGAAGCAAATTAACATGTTCATTACGTGAAGAAGAAAAGGTATTTTTAAACTTAGTTGAAGATAGAAGACAAAATTTCCAACAGAGGGCATCAGAGCATAAGGTTCATCTTCCACCTTGGGCTGAGAAAGAGGGTATTTATACACCTGGCAAGGCTCAAGTTGCTATGGCTCTAGATTTTGAAAAGACAGGGAAAATTTGTCTCCATAAATTAAAAACTGAATATAACAATGTTTTTATTGGTACCAGTGTATGTGAACATAATTTCTTAATTCTTGGAGGTTGGGGACTAATAGGAGGAACAGATACAGTTTTTCCTGGAATATATTATGTGTGTGGGAATAAGGCTTACTTTAGGCTTCCTGCACGGTGGTATGGAAGTTGTTATTTTGGAATAGTTTTTCCAAAGGTATACCACATAAAAAGGAACACTGGGAGCAATGAAAATAATAGTGAATTAACACGTAGTAAGATAGCTAGTTTTACAGAAATATTAGGAGATATATTTGGTGCATTGATACCTTCAGTGGGAGTAATTCTGAACTCAAGGAGAATATGTAAATTGTCTACAGTGGTTGATCGTTTATCAACGGATACTGCTGGAGGTTTTCTAATGATTAATGCAGAAATGGTTGCGATTAGATCTATGGTTATGCAAAATCGACTTGCTCTTGATATATTATTAGCAAAAGAGGGCGGAGTCTGTAAAATGTTGAAAACGAAACATTGTTGCACGTATATTCCTGACAAAAGTGCAGAAATTGGGACATACATAAAGAATATTACTAAACTTGAGAAGGAACTGAAACCACTGGAAGTTGATAATGTATGGGAAAGATTGACAAGTAGTATTGCGTCAATTGGCACCTGGTTTTCTAATCTAGGGAAAGGACTTATAGGTAAAATATTAGTACCCTTAGTAGGGATAGTATTAACAATATTGTCAATAATGATATGGTGTAAATGTTGTAGAAGGAAGGAAACATATAGGGTGACAGGAAGAGGAAAGAAAAGGAAATTCGACGAAATTGAATTAGAAGACATAAAAAGTGAATTATACAAGAAACTGAAAGGAAAGGATAAAAATATAAAGTGTAAAAATGAAAAGGTGACTGAAACTTGTTAAGTTGGCATCTGGTTGTGGGTAGCTTTGATGGCTCAGAAACGCCATCAGAGAGGGGATTGATGGAGCAAGGACTCACAATGAGACTTGCTCGGAAGCAATCCTCTCACAGTATTAAATTAATTATATTAAAACCCATGTAATGTCTTACTAATAATGTGCATACACAACATTTGTTATCCAAGTGACGCTTGCCTATGTGTTTTCCGCTAATAAATAACCCTTGTCTAAACCAAAATGGCTGCTAAAACGCGGGAACTTTACTGCGCATGTGTCAACCATATCACGTGGTATGACGTCTTTCTTTGCTTGGAGAGAATTCTTTGCTTCTGCGCAGTGTATGCTAAAATGGCTTCTTTAATGTTCTCACATGCTAAGCTTACGCATTGCTGCAATTAATAATGTGGTATTTTTAACGCTACTAATGCGGGATAGACATTGATAATTAAATGGGATTAGAGTAGAATTAGGAGGTTTACAGTGAAACCGTTTATTTGTGATTTTAATGTTTTCTTCTTTGATTTTTCTTTTAGTTCGTAAAATGGGCCTGGGTTGGTTAAACTGCAGCTCGAGAGCCATGTGACCTGCGCATGCGCTCTGAAAACTAACAAAGGAAGCGATGAAGTCAACTTGGAGGAAGTCCAAGGACATGACCCGCTGATCACCTTCCAAGTTTCACCAATGTCTTGAAATAATGTTACATTTTATGTATAAATTGTAATAAACAATGTATGAGACGGGTGGGAAATAAAGCAAATGTATTAATTGAGAGGGGCGGTATTTTAAAAACAATGGGCTTAAGAAAATGAACTAAATTGATATGGTGTGAGGATCAGCCCCCTGTCCCTGTCCAATCAGAACTAGTGGGCCCATAATTTTGAAACATTAATGGGAGGTACATGGGCGTAGAGGGGTATAATAGATATAGAATTAGCTAATTAGCTAGCTCACTCACACACAGCATAGGCGTTGCACAGAGGGCACGAGAGAGCACAGACAAGAGCTGATCGATTGCAGACCGAACCGTTGTCCAAGAGGTCCTGAGGTGGGGGCGGCGGATTCCATTAGAAGGAAGACACAGAAGAATCGAGGAGGAACGAAGTGTCAGAGAGGGGAACGACGCAGGCGTCGTTGATAGTGAGGTCACCTATCCTGTCCTGAATCGGGTCCGGAGGTCTTTGGTCTTCATCTTTCATGGGACCCTTTTCCAACTCCTTGGCCAAGGGGTTTGGTTCTCACACTTCTAGGTAACTATAAATGCAAACTTTAGAGAGTACTGCTGTCTCTATCTTCTCCTTTCTGAGGGACCGTCATTTGTGATTAATAAGGTGATCTATAACGAGAGTGCTTCCTCCTTGATATGCGATTAAGTGCCATGTGGCTTGTATTTTACTCTGCTAAATATTTTAGATAAACATTTTAAAACTTCCTGAGTCAGTGATTATTTCAGGTTTATGAATTGTATTGTATCTTCTCATTTTAAACTTCCCAATTATCAAAGGGTCCATTGGTAAGACATTACTCTTCAATCGGAAAGGTAATTGGTAACAGGGATTTTTGATAAAGAGTACAACTGACCCCACCAGCGGAAATTGCTAGCATAGTGTGAATGAATGGGCCCAGGTGAGTATTCAGTGTATGAATGCTTGTTGCTAGTAACCCGCTGGATCAATAGGCCGCGGCTCAGGGAGTGGTTCACCTCCGGGACGGCCACCGAAGTAACTACTGCGTGTGGCTCTGTGTCCGCCATATCCTGACTATAGGCCTACACACACGTTGCCGACCACCTTCAACGGCCAACATTACAGTCTTGCTGTCAGTCCTGCGGACATGCGTAGACAGACATGACAATGGTGTGCCGTAGGAGTGCAAGTGATGCAACCGCGCAGCACACACAAGTAAATAGGCTCGGTGGGAGGGAGGAGCAGAGCAGCTGTGGGGCTACGTAATACACATTGTCCTACCACATTTGCAAGCAGCAATACATGGCTAACATGAATCCCAAGGTCGCACAAATCACACACCACGAAATTTGTATGTCTGCCAGCACAGCATGCAGAACCACCAGTTAACACTAATCTCACTTACCTATCACAGGTGATCAAGGATATGCACTCTGCCCGTGGATGATGACACCCTCCGAGACCCGAACACCCCGGCCCAGAGGCAGTACAATGTGGCCCACAAATGCACCAGGGGCATTGTTGAACGCACATTTGGCATGTTAAAATCACGTTTCAGGTGCCTGGACATCACCGGTGGAAGACTCTTGTACAGCCCAGAAATAGTGTGCAAGATGATCACTGCATGTTGTGTATTGCACAACATATGTGTACGCACCAATGCCCCATGGATCCAAGTCCCAGAAGCACCGGACGGTGATGAGGAAGATGATGCAGGTGGACCACACCCCACTGCAGCTGCAGCAGAAATAGCCCGAAGGAACACAATCATCAACAATTTCTTCGCATGAGCACGTCACATTGTGACTGTCCACAGCAATCATGGCACAGTACAAGATGACCACATGACCAGCATGTGCAAATAAAATCTTAGCAACATACATTCCCGGTGTGCATGTCAGTCCTCTGCATTAGCACATTACTCTGACGGGTGTAAGTGCAACATTGAGTGCTAACATTCGCATATGTTGCAAGAAGAGATGGTGTGTATGTCACATCTGTACTGTATTCGATATGCCATATCAGGGTGTCACATGTAGTACGTCATGCCACTCATCAGCGTCCCACGTGTACATGAACATGACATGAAGGCCGTCATTGGTGTTCAGGAAAAGACAACAGGGTGCCATTTGTGGTCAGAGATGTACCTGCCTGATGCAAATATACACCCTATGTGTCGAGTCCCACAACATGGCCGTAAGGGGGTTGTGGGCACAGTGGACACCTCAGCAACATTGGGAGATGCACACCAGCCTAGAAGCCAGCAGGTCCACCTTGCGTGGAACACACCAAGGTGTCCCCTGGTCAAATGTGCCATGAACAGGTCACATGTGCAGACGGACGTCATCCATCAAGAGTAGTGATCAGTGCCAGCTAATAGGTGCAAGGTGAGTGGTCAACCGCCTCCTCACAGCTACCTGCACCCATCACTGTCAGACTGCAGCAAATCAACACTGCTACATCAGAGCATGCAATACTGACCGTGAGGGCACGTACATGGCTGGTAAGGGTTCAACCATGCCGGAAGGTGAAGCAGTGACATCCCCCCCACCCAATCCCCATCACATTTCCAGAATGCAAGCAGATGACAAACTAACATTGTGGATGACAGCCCCTCTGTCTGAACTAGAAGGCGGTAGCACATCTGCACCTCCAACCTTGGGAATGCATGCGCCCGGCATCCCCTGAGCGATACCATAGCAGCTGCTGACGGCTCCCACACTACGCACAGCGCTAACCAGAGACCAACGTATACACACCCCACACACAGGAGTCCTTGCTCGTAGTTCACTTGCATGGTATGACCTTCACACTTACGCACCGACCATCCCAGGAATCCAAGCGCTCCACACTCAAACCAATCATTGCTCCGAGCTGTGGCTTCCACATAACTTTGACTTTGCCTTTGTGACACACAGCCCTATTTCATACATTGACGTGGGGCTAAGTTTGGAAATAGCGAGATTATTGTTTTGGAGCAATGAGGCCACAGCTAGTTCACACATTCCCAGTCATCTCACTGCCTATCTGGGTCACGGACATACATGCGCATTGAAATCAGTTCCCAGGGAGCAGCGTTGTTTGGAATCACTGCCCCTACACACATACATACTTTCATACTTGCTTGATCATGGACATGACTCATCTGTGTGAATTTGAATGTCTTAATCACATTCGGTGGAGTGGTGAAAGTGGACCAGTACCTGGCCATGCATTCGCTACTTTACAATGTTGCCCCGTGGAGGGCCAGCCAGGGTCCTTTGGGGAGGGAAAAGTACATCGTAGGAGAGGGAGTTCAGTCCGCAGTCTGATTTCTGTGTCATTGGTTGCCTAAACAAATGTAGCAGTCCATGTCGGGGGCCAAGGTGAATGTCGCAGAGTGTTAAGGGGGACAGCGGAGTGTGTTATTACTGGGCATGATGCAGAGGGCAGAACCAAGCAGAAAGAGGCCATATGGCGGAGATGAATGCTACCGCTTCCTACTTAGCCCAACGGCAGATTCATCCTCATCATCGTCCTCCTATGTGTGATGTGCCTCACATGTGGGTGGTGGTGTTTTGTCTGCGGCACTGTGTGGCAGTGACACATCAGGGGCTGGAGGTGGATTGTCAGCCGCACTGTGAGGCACTGACACATCAGAGGGCGGTGATGTGGAGGGAGTAGTGGCAGCAGCATTCATCTGCGCCAGGCCTTGTGGCCGCACTGCCATGATGAGGATCTGCAGGGCATGGTAGATCCCTGCTACATCTCGCTGGTGTGCAGCCGTGGCAGCCATTCTTCCCGCCTGCATCCGCTCCATGTTCTCCATGTTCCTCCCCATGTTGGCCAACTCACGGCTGAGATCGCTGGAGCCACTCTGACTAGACAGTTGTTCTTGTCTACGAGTCATGACTCCGGCGATGTCAGCCATGGATTGTTGGAGACCATGGAGCGGACTGTGGGTGTCCGTTAGGGCCTGTAGGTGGTCCCTGATGGGACTTGGACACCCACGTATGGCATCTAGTTTGGCTGCCATGCGGTCGAACCCCACCCACACTTGCTCTGCCATCCCCTTCTGGCCCTGCGACACACGACGTTGGAATGCCATGTGTTGCTCGTGGGGATCCTGGGAGATGGCCGTGGTGGCGGGTGCTTCCTGCTGTGTGGTCTGTGCAGTGGGTGGGTTCTCCTCGATGCAGCTGGGCTGCCCTGCTCCTGAGGGTATCCATGAGCTGTTGGAGGGCGTCGGGTCAATGGTGTGTAGGTCCTCTTCATCATCGGTGATGAGGAGTACGGTCTGCTCTGCAGGAGGTGATAATTCTCCCTCTGCAATGTGAAGGGGAGATGCAGTTTGACATTGTGTTCACATGTATGTTGACGCATTGGCCAAGTTTACAAACAGACTGCATGTCAATGTACATTGTGACTGTTTGTGTGGAGATGCCTATTTAATGCTGGACAGTTGACATTTCGCCACCATCACGGATGTGAGGTTGTATTTGTCCATTATCATCTCACAGTTTCCTGCTATGCCAAATGTGAATGGCCATTTTCTACACACAAGCGGCAGCAGTTGTGTCCTCTGTTCTGTTGTGAAAGTGTTGCAGTTTGGTCCACTTTGTTGTAAATGTTGAGGTGCTCTGAGTGTTATGTGTGTGTGCTGCACTGTGGGTGATTTGCCCCTTCAGCTCTGATTTGGCTGGCCCTTATCCCTTTCAGGCGGTGTGCCTTTCACTTCTGGTGCTTCTACAGTGCTGAGCTGTTGCAGACTTGGGTAAATTGGGCTCTTGGTCGGAGTTGTGACTCTTGGGCATGGTTTGTCCGCAGATGTGCTGAACTTACTTGTGCATGTGTGCCATTGTGCCCATCTCCCCCCGTCCCCCCAGTCCCTGGTGGTTACTCACCCTGTTGCTGTTGTGTCAGGTCATGTTGAGCTGTGTCCGGTCCTCCGACTCCTGCCACCGTCTCCACACTGATGACTGTGGACACCATTTCCTCCATCTCATCCAGCTCCTCCTGTGGCGCAGGACTCCCACCCCCAGTCTGCATTGCTGCTTTGCGGTTGTTGGCGAGTTTCAGCTTGGTTTTACGCTTCACATCATTCCAGCGCCTCTTGACCTCTTCCATTGTCCTCCTCAGCACTCCGACTGCATTTACCTCATCCACGATGGACTGCCATATTCCATTTTTAGTTGACAATGACACAGTGGAGGTGACGAACAGTTGTTGATGGTGTTCTGTCACCTCCGTAATCAGGATCCTGTTTTCCTGCGGACTGAACCGCGTCTTCCTCTTCTTCTTCTCCTTGCCCTTCCCTGACCCCGAGGTCCCAGGCTGGTCCTCCGTGGGGCTTGTGGGGTTCGGGTTGTCCTCTGTGCTTGCTCCGGCTACCTCCATGGTGCTTCGCAGTTGTTTGTGTTTTATTTGTATTTCATTTTTGCCGCTTTTATAGTGATTTTTCCCGTCTTACTTGTGGGACTTGCAGGCCTGGCGCTGCTTTTCGCTGGATTTTTATCGCAGTTGTGCCCATCGCAACTTTTTTCACATTCGGGTTTCTTTTTTTATCGCCATCACGGTAGTTGTATCGCGGACATTTGAGGCGTTATCGGGAAACTATCGCATGTTACCTCCGTGTTGAGAATACGACGTTGACACGGAGTTATTTTCCCGCGATAGACGGCAATATGAAAAATTGCGTTAGCCTATTTTGGCGATGTTTATCGTACGTTCTTGAGAATATCCCCCAAGGTTTTTTTTGGAAGCTTTAGAGTAAACTGCTTTGTCAGCTTCATGTCTTCGCGATCGCTCTACTGGACCCATTTGCTGAGATTTATATGTTTGATTTATGCTGAAGCTCTGCATATGTGCTGCAATTTCTTCTTCTCAAGGTGCTGTACAATTTGTAGTATTTTTGGGATATTTTATTGTGGACTGTCTGCTCTTTATATGCAACAGTTGGGCCCTGCGTCCACCGCATTGTTTGAACTTAAGAATTCTTAAACTTATGCCACTTACCTGCTGTAGAGCTTGAACTCAAGGGAGCAGTACACTAGCAACAGTGTGCTCGCTCCAGCCTTTCTGTTACCTGCAGCAATCTGAGCCTGAGATTCCCTGCTGTGGCGTTTCTGATCTGGCACGTGAGGTGGTGGCAGCTCGAGGCTCTTGTGTCCGGCCAACAGCATTCTCGCTCCAGCCTGCCTGTGTCGTCAAACCATGGGAATGATCTTGTCTGTTCCTGGTGTCTTGTTGCAGTCCACGAGCTGCTCCGTCCCATTCTCGCTCTAGCCTGGCTTTGTCCTACTCCGGTGCGAGAGCTGTCTCATCACTCATATTGTGAAACCTTTTGGATTCTGGGGAAAAAATGGTATTTTGTCATACATGTGGGTGTTGTAATGATCGTATTGCTTTTGTGAGCTGCGTGCTTGCACGCGCCTATTGTCACCCTTTTTATCTTTGATTGTGCATTCTCGAGCGTGGCTGCTCAGTTGCTGAGAATCTCTTAGCAACGCCACTGTTGGCATTGGATTCACCGCAGCTGGACGGCTCCGGTCGTGGGTATCTGAACGTTAGAATGCCGCTATCGATGGCAGGGCGGATTTCACTGGTAAAAATGATGATACTGCCTAGGCTCCTTTACCTATTCACCAATATCCCTTACAATCCGGAGAAACCATTTTTTAAGGCTTTGAGAACACAAACAATTCGACTAGTGTGGGGAGGAAGACAGGTGGGTTCGAGGTACCAGATTTTGAACTTTATTATTATTGCGCACAAGCACACTATGCCACGTACTGGTTCCACCCGCCCCCCTTCATGCCACACTTAGCTGTATAAACGGGATATACAACCCCCACCCCCCTTTCAGGTCTCATTTCCATTCCCCCTAAAAAACGAGATACTGATCCCACCACAGTCGATTGTACCAACTCTGCTTGGAGGAAAATTCCCACTAGGCTTGACAGACCGATGCTATACTCTCCCAGATTGCCCCTGGTTCGTCATCCAGATTTACAGGTTACCTATGAAAGGCAATGCAGACAACTGCTAGAAAAATTTCAAGTGGAGACATGGGGAGAGCTGTATGCAGATGGGCGATTTCTGACCAAAGAACAATTCTTTGGCGAAAAAGCACCTACAGCCATAGAGTTGTTCATGTTTTTCAGACTCAGACAAAGCGTCAGGGCGGTCACGCCAGAATTCCCACACGAACCTCCAACTCTTCCACCACTCCATGATCTTATACAAACCGAACCACCTCAGCATGTTACGTCGCTAATCTATCATAACACGCAAAAAGCAACTACACCACGCACATTAGCATCACGTCTAGAATGGGAAATGGACCTAGGTATACAATTATCAGACAAACAGTGGGAGTTCTGTTGCAAGCAAACAGAGGCCTTTACAGCTAATAGCAGGCTGAGATTGATCCACTATAAGTTTTTACATAGGCTATATTATACCCCGGTCAAACTGCATAAATTTAAGCTAAGGGACAACGACAACTGTTCTAGGTGTGGCAGGGACGGGGCTGGATTTTTTCATTTGGCATGGGAGACACTCCAGATATCCCCTGATGTTGCCATACTGGGGCATACAGACGAAGTCAACACTGTACATAAGAAATATTTAGCACTGGGGTTCCTAATTGCTATACGAAGAGTGGTTTGCAGATGGGGTAAGGGTCGAGCCCCCAAATTCAAGGAATGGTTGCAAGATCTCATAACGTGGCAGGAGCAGTCATTCAACTACGCAGAATTGCTCCCACCCACTTCCAGACCGAGGGATATATTGGATCCCCTGAAGACATACCTGTTGTCCTCATCAGATGGTACGGGAGACACCCCGGACAAGCAAGACAGCACTGGGCCCTAGGGGCATAAATGATATTAAATGAAAGCTGCCCTCAACATAAACTAAAGTATACATGAGGCCCCATTTTGGAAGCAAGTGCCGATAAATAAAATACCTGCATGGGCTGAGATTTTAATAATCTTTTTTTTTTTAAACATATTTTATTGATTTTACACATCAGGCAATAAACCAGGAGACATTAGCTGGTATATACTCATGTCTACATGGGAAGTCTCAGAATAAACAACCGCATAAGCATATAGTATAGCAGTGCCACAAATTTACAACTGTTCAACAGTTGACACATATCAAATGTAGGTAACCACATCCTTACATACCCCATCAGGCAGTGTTCAATATGACCTCAACTCAATTGGTTACGTAACGTTATATACCCGGTCCACGTGTCAGTCTCTGATAACTGTGTCGCTTCCATTGAAGAAAAACTAAACATTTTCAACCCCCCTCCTCCCCTTAGGCTCAGCTGAAATCCTATACATTTAGTTGGCCCGTCCCAATACAACAGAATCGTGGTAACCCAATACATCCCATCGGAACAGCATCCATCATTTCACAATAAAGACATACTTCAGCCCTGACTGTCCCCGGCTTTTGTCTAAAAGCCCGAGGAAGGGTGTGTAAGGAATCTGTCAGTACGTTTGCATGTCAACAGCAATACATTCTTCCAGCAACATATTCCATTCCAGAGAAATGGGTTTCTTACGCAACCCTCTGAGTTCTTCCCTCTGCAGTTCAGCACCTTCTGCCCTGCTCCATCTGACCATTTCACTGTGCCACTCCTGCAGTGACGGCGGTTTAGTGGTCTTCCATTTCATGGTGAGGTTACGCTTAGCTAATATGAAGGCAAGTTTAGTAAATTTATTAATAGGGTGTCCCTTCTTCCCCTCTGGACCCAACCCCAGTAGGCAGAATTCTAGCGAGACATCAGTCCGCATCGGGGCGATGTCCTGTAGTATCTTACATACGGACGCCCAATAGTGTCGTAGACGTGGGCAGTTCCACAGCATATGTATTAATCCCGCCGCCGAGGAATGGCAGCGAGGGCAAACATCCACTGCATCGGGAAACATGGAACTCAGCCTGCGCGGGGTCAGATAGGCCCTATGTAGGAGCGTGAGCTGTATGAACTTAAATTTGGGGTTCCTGGATACTTTCCTCGGGTATTCCAAAATAGTGGTCCATTCTTTGTCAGTGAGCGCATGGCCCACATCCACCTCCCACTTACTGCGGAGGGGTTGGAGCAGCACTGCTGCTATCGTGCGGATCCCCCTGTAGAGCCACCTCGTTAAATGGCACCCATTTCCCATCAAATATTGCATAGTAAGTTGTGCGTGTGTTACTGGTTCTATCCCCTCTGGAGCCCACGTGTTGCGTATGTAGCGAGAGGCACTAGCGTGCAGGAGAAACAGTGTATTTGGTACTCCATGTTCTCGGACAAAGACATCGTGAGGCATCAGGGCACCGTCCATAAAGAACGCGCCCACCGTGGCCACTCCCGCATCTCCCCATGCCAGTATTCTTCTATTAGTAACGGTGCCTGACTGTGAAGGGATTCCCAAAAGGGGAATAGTGGGGGTGTAGGGAGCCACCATTTTGGTGTATCTTAAAGCATTCTTCCAAAACGTCAACGCGACCCTTAGTAAATGGGGTGACGTAGGGGGGATTTTGCTGTTGGGTAATAAGAGTGTATGTAAGTCTCCTCTCATCCACGACTGTCAAGACATACCAATTTCCTGTAAATTACGACCCGCCACCCAATCGCCAGCCATTGTAGTTGGCTCGCGTAACAGTAAGCTTTCAGGTCTGGGACTCCCATTCCCCCTTGTCTAGAGTCTAATTGTAGCTTCGCGATCCCAATACGCCTGCGGCCTTTCCCACAGATTAAAGCAATCAATAGGGAGGTCAATAATTGAAATACCTGCGCCGGGACTATAATGGGCAAATTAGTGAAATAATATAACAATCTAGGGAGCATTACCATTTTGGCAATTGCCACCCTACCCGCCACCGATATAGGCAGGGAAGTCCAGAATTTTATTTGGGGCTTAAGTGCAGTTATAGTACGGCGTAAGTTGCCATCTAGGAGATCTGTCGTTTCCCTGTATATGTGGATCCCTAGGTATTTGAAGGTAGTAGGTGCTATTTGAAATGTCCATTTCCCGAAGCACAGAGGACCCCCACGCGTTATGTCAGTAAAGAAATAGACATAGGACTTGTTCTCGTTGATCGAGAGACCGGAGAGCCGCTGTAACATGTCAAATGTGGAAGGCATAGGTTCATAATTCTCATCTAAGTTTTTGAAATATAAAATTAAATAATCCGCATATGCAGAGCCAATATGTGTACCAGGCCCCATTTCAATACGCTTGTGACCCATTATATTACAAAGTTTATGCAGGAGAGGCTCCAAAGCCAAGATGAACAGCAAGGGCGATAACGGGCAGCCTTGCCTGGTACCCCGTGCAACACTGTACTGCTGGGAAATATGCTGTCCCGTACGCGCTCGCGCCGTGGGATTCAGATACAACAGCCTCACCCATTTGATGTAGTCCTCTGGGATGTCAAATCTGGAAAGGGCATAGAACATATAGTGCCAGTGCAGGGAGTCAAAGGCTTGACGTAGATCAAGCGAAATGCAGCCCCTCACAGTGGCTGTTGCCGGCGTGTGTGCCATTATTTGGTGCAATCGCCTAATATTGAGTGCCGTGCTTCTGCCCGGAACAAAGCTGCATTGGTCAGTGTGTATCAACTGCAGTATAAACCTCCAGAGTCTATTCGCCAATAATTTACTCAATATTTTATAGTCCGTATTTAAGAGGGAGAGGGGCCTATATCCCGCCATGTCCGTACTATCTCGGCCTGGCTTTAGAGGCGAGACCACTGTCGCCTGTAGTGTGGTAAGGGGGAGGGTACCGGGAGATTTTAATAATCATAAGTGCATAAACTCTACTGCTATATCACTTCGAAAAGATAAAGTACCTATGCTAATAACACTCAGACAGATATGGATGTTCAATACTATATCCTGTGAAATGTTATAATTTACCAATGAGAATATGAACCAACAGAAATGTAAAATACTGTGTATGATGGGGGGCTTTTCTTTCGGGGTTCCTCTGTGTATATGTCAAAAGTTTAAATTTAAAAAAATTTAAAAAAAGGATTAACAACGTTAAAATCAACGAGAGCATAGACTCCTGTTCTGAAAAACGGAACAATTTACTATTATCTATCGAGTGTGACTCTGTTGATTTATGCACAGTCAAGGGTCCATGGTGTGAAGTATTGGTCCGCACAATTTCCATACAAGTGAAAGCTGACTTAGGGTCTCCCATCACCATATTGTAAATACGTTTTATGCAAATTGGGGTAACAGTATCACTCTTACCAAATCTGATGTCAGTCCCAAAGCTTTTGGAGAAAAATAAATTGATATGTTAGGATACTTTCATTCCAGATTAGAGTGTCTTGGCAGACGTACCTTTAGTAAAGTATGTGTCGCCCTTAAAGGAAGAATCATCTTAGGCTGACAAGATTCAGCCAAGATGGGTTTGTCTCAAACCTGGTTCAGATCAACCTGTTGTTCTGGGGGATATTCCATCTGATTAAAACAGCTATCATGAAGATGAGAATGTTAGTGTTTCTAATCCTTCTATTTCAGGTACAGATTTGCCACGCGTGCTTTCACCGCGCTTGTTTTCTTTCGGCTTTCGCAATGACGACAGCTTGTTTTTCTAGCCATCTGCAGTTCCCGCTGCATGTACAAAGGAAGGCGTTTTCAAGCCCGTATGCTCGGTGAGTACAGAGATAGGTAAGGCGTCCCCGTTTTGTACAGAAATAGCCGATGTGCGCAAATATATGTGTTGTGTACATAGTGTGTGCAGAGTTATCCAGGGCGCACGCGGTGTTTTCAGGTTTAGATATGCTGCTCACCGGAAGTACGGAAGCCTGTGTGTGTCCAGAAGTTAAACATACACATGCGGCGCCCTTAACTCCTGCGTGGCCGGCCGCCGGACGAGAATAGCGCATAGCGCCAAGCCCTCCCGCACTCTAGTGTTTATAGTTTAAACATTTCCGTTCTGTGCTCTCCCTTATTTGCGTATTTGACATGACTCAAGGCTGTGTTTAGCTTGGTACTCGTTTCCATCTGTGAGAAATTAAACCGCTACCAGAATTTTTCCATGTTGGTTTTGGGATTTTTTGAAGAAAGGAAGCGATGCTGCGCTTCCCATCATTCATTGCTACAGCAACCCTTTGCGTCACGAAAATTCGCCTAGCGCCACAGTCACCGTGCCCTGGGCAGCACCTGGCACGGATATTATAGTAATAGTTAAAATAATGTGTTAGTAACATAATGCTTTCAGCAAATCATGTGTTACGTGCAATTGTCAATGCCCAATTGAAATTGGTCCTCCTATCTACCTCGGAAGGATGAAAGGTGGAGCCGACTGTGCTGGAGTGTTCAACATCCCAAGTTATCTTATTAGCTTCGCAATTTCACCCTGCTTAGTTATTTTGGAAATATTTAGGATCAACCAGACATTCTCCCAGAATACAACCCTCAATTTTATGACCCCGATGACAGTAATTACGCCTCACTGGTATTTTCCAATAATTATACCCTATTAGTTTAAATCACCGGTAAGTGTGCCCAGCCTTTTATTTCATCTGTAATTGTACCGCATCGCCTATTTTGTTGGTCAGTCAGTATTACTTCTTGGAGTTTTTGCCTGTATCTGGGCCCCAAAAGTTTAGTGGCAACACTGTAACATTAAATATTTTACGCCCCTCGTGCGCTATGGAATATCGCAGCAATAATTCTGCCCAAAGAGAGCTGTAAATGGACAGACGTTTCTAATGGAAGACTTGGAAATGGCGCCAGCACGTATTTTGGCAGCCGTTAGGCCATAATTGTTTCTTTTCCTAGTGATTACGTCCCACCGCCTGTGCTTATTGGAGAACATTTCTATTAATGGTGGCACACCAGAACCCAGGGAGATCATGTTAAAAGCAGAAAGTGAAGCAGTCGTGGACATAAACTGTACGCAATAAGGATACAGTTCAGTTGAGCGCTGCAGTCGCTGGTATGTCATATTCAATATCGACGCCCCATCACTTTCTGTGTGTTAATTAAGCTTCGCCAGTTATCATACCAACATCACTCCCGCCGTTGTGTGGTGGTCTCCTCTGTGCCTGGAGCCCAGCTGCCAGCAGGTCAGGATGCCTCACGTCTCCGGTCTGCACCACAACCTCGTGCTCACGCGTCTGCACGTGCAGTACTTATGACCGGGGCTATTGCATCACAGGCGTCTGCACATGCAGTACTTGTAATGGGGACTGCAGGTCTGGTTACAGTACATACAGCGCTTCACTCTGTATAGAGTAGGCGCGGCGCACTCAGCGTGCATAGTGCTTAATTTGTAAAAACAATAAGTGTCAGGGCCCTCGTCAGGAGGCCACTGCAGTTGCTCCACCTATTGCCCCTGCCATCGCTGCATTGCCAATAAAAGCACCAGCACAACTGTGTGAAGAGCAGCTGCTGTTTGTGCATTTTATTGACAACTCCTGTTTCTTCCATTGAGATGAAATACCGCCGCTGCACGGGTCCCTTCATTTTGTGACGAACGATGTCTGCTTTCAGGTGAAGTTGCTGTCCGTTCAGTATACTGAGGTGCTTTCATCTGCGCCAGTCGGGGTGTTTGCTCTTTCACCTGATATATCTAAAGCGCCCTTTCTGTTGGTGTAAATGGTGAGGTTCATTGCATTTTTTAAGCTATTAGTATTGTAAATAACAATGCCTTGTATTTATGTTTTAAAACCCAAAACATAAATAGAAGGCATTGTCATTTACAATGCCAATAGCTCAAAATCGTGTGAATGCGAGACCTATTGCATTGCAAATGCTTGTTTTTATTCATTGCTAGTATTAGTAACATATAAATATATTAGATGCTGTGTTACGCAACTTTCATTTTTGGAATTTTACCAGGATCAGTGATCAGCACACCTTTTACACTATTGTCTCATTATTCATAATTAATTTACCATCATTCACTGGATATCTAGGGGGGTCATTAGGATGGCGGGCGGACTTGAGTCCGCCCGCCATCCTAGCGGTAACGGGACCGCCCGCCTTCCATGCGGCGGTTCCACCACCCAAATTATGATGCGACCGCCACCGCGGCGGTCGCATCTGGCATTTTAACATTGCGGCGGGTGTTTGCTGGCTGCAGCACCCGCCGCAATAGGAAAATGCCATGTTGTGCATTTCTATGCACAAGGTGGCAGGCACCGCGCGGTGCCTGCCACCTTGTGCATGGATATGTAGGGGGGTACCATAGGTAACCCCCCAAGTGCACCCCCCCACCCACCCCGGGGGCGCACAATGGGCCCCCAAATCAAATCACCGCCAGCCTTTCCATGGCAGCATCGCCGCCATGGAAAGGCCTTGAAATCACAGCATCCTAATATGGCTGGCGGTGCCTGCTAGGCACCGCCACCATATTTCAGCCCCAGCTCCGCCCGGCCGTCAATCGTAATGATTGCCGACCAGCGGAAAAGCGGCGGATGGACGTTCCGTCCACTGCGATACCCACCGCCATCGTAATATGGTGGTGGGTATTGCACGTTACGATGGCGTAACGGTCGCCACCGCCGGCCCGGCGGTGGCGATTGTTACGCCATCATAATCACCCCCTAGGTTTGGGTTCTCTTTTTGTTTAATTTATTATTGTCATCTGCTTCCTATTCTTCTCATACTAATGGCCACTACACATAATGTAATGCAACCACCTCCATTTCTACAAAGACCTGGTAACCGGGAAATAAAATGGAGACCACGGTTACGTATATTTGAGATCTATTTACCTGCCATTGATGGTCTTACATATAATCCTGCCAGGCAACTTGCCTTACTTTTTAATCATTTGGGGGTAGATGGCCAAAATGTTTTTCATAATCTCCCTACGATACCATCTCGGGGTGGTGAATTTTCGGAGGAACCTAACGTGCTTTTGGAAAGGCACACTTTCTGTAAACATAAGCAGGCTTGTGATGAATTGTTTGAAGAGTATGTGAAGAGTATTTTGCAGCATTATGTGTTTTAGCTTCAACTTGTGAGTTTGAACATTCAGTAGATTTATACATCCGAGACCAATTCGTGTTCAATTGTTTTTCAAAATAAATGCAGGAAAGGCTTCTTACTAGTAGGAATCCTTCCCTTTCAGATGTTATTGACATTGCTAAAAGTATTGAAAGGTCGATTGTCTCAAATCAAGCATTAGCCAATCACGAAGTACATTCTACTGTGTCTTTTATTTTTGTGGAGAATATTATAGCCACTATCAAGGCTGGGAAAAACAGTAGGTTACAGACCAGTTGCTATAGATGTGGTTCCAGAACCCATATTGGCAACAGCTCATTCTGTCCTCCCATTGGGAATAGATGTATGAATTGTAGGAAAATTGGACATTTTCAAACTGTATGCGGAGCTCATGATGGCGGTACCAATTTTAGAACACATAATCCAGGTCTCCTGAGAAGTACCATTAATGTTAACATGGTTGAAGCTCATCTTCAGAATTTCTCTAATAAATCTGATATCCAGGGAGGTGCGGGAATGTTAACATGCTTGAAACTGATGTTAGAGCTGATGTGCAGGACTGTTTAAGGAAATTTTCAAATATTATCCTTACTGTGAACTGTAACAAGGTAGGTTTTGAGGAGGAAGGTCCTGTATGTCAAGCCATGATAGGTGGAAATATCATCCAAGTTATGGCAGATTCTGGTGCACCAGTCACTGTCCTGTCAGATAACACCTTCTTTTCTCTTTGGCCTGTTTCCTTAAAACTTGAAGCTCCTAATATTTCTTCTAAAGCGTTTGGGGACAAGGAAATAGAGTTGCTAGGATTCTTTCACTCTTCTGTGGAAATATTTGGAAGGAGTGTTTGTACAAAAATGTATGTTGCTGCCAAAGGTAAGGATTTGGCTGGATGGATGGATCTGACTAAACTGGGAATCCATTTAAAACCTGCTCACAAAAACCCTGTTCTGGGGGAAATCTCTAATAAGTGTAGAGTTAGTTTACCGCTTGTCTCTTTGACTAGTGTGCCGTGGCCACACAGTTGCTTTGGATTTTGCCGGCCCATTCAAATTCTTACCTTCTTGTGACAAGTTTTTGTTGTTGTTGATCGATTATCACTCAAAGTGTATTCATTATTCTTTTGTAGATTCTATTTCCACTCATTCAGTTATCTGTTTTCTTCAGGGTGTTTTTAATTTAGAAGGAATTCCCAAAGAAATACTGACTGACTTTAGCACTCATTTTGTTTCTAGACATATTATCGCTTTTTCTTGGCAAATGACATTGCACATTCTCACGCAGCCATATTGACTCTCAGATGGTTTGGTACAGAAGGCGGTCTGTTTTCTTAAAGGGGGCATTCGCAATGCTGGTGTTGATTTAAAAGAGTATTTGAAGGACAGAGTTTCCACTTATCACTACACCTTGTGTTCTATATCAGGTTTCGCCCCTTTTGAGTCGTTAAGAGGGAGGAAAGGTAGGTCAAATTTTTTTGTTAATGGTTTGAATTCCAAAATCAGAAATTTAGAATCAAATCCTTTCTTTCAAAAGGAGGTGCAATTAAGACATATAAGACAAAAAGGAGATATTTTTGACTATATCTCCAAGGGAGATTTTGTCACTGGAAATTGAGTCTTCTTTAGAAAGCCATTTGAAATTAAGAAGGGGAAGTCTCTTTTGAAGATTGGGTGTATTTACAATGCTGTCTTGTTACACGGTAGGGGTTTGTGGAATAAGAGCAGGTTGATTCCAATTTCTTATATACGGATACAACCATACTGTATATCACAACCTGCTCTTGATTGCAAACCAGATTTTCATGATTCTCAAACTTACATGGGTGATGGCAAGGTTACACATTGCTTGCCTAAAATTAATTTGTCTTCTAATGCCTCCATAGTACAGGAGACTGGAAGTGCTGAAGGTGCTCAAGGGGTGTTACAGAATGTTGATGGTAAATTAAATGACACTTCAAAGCAATGTTTTTCTAACAAAGATTTTCCTTCTGATGTTTCTAGGGGTCAAGGTGCATGAACTCAAGTTGTATTGCAGGATTTGGGTGAAAAGAAAACAAACATTTTAATTACACTTCAAGTAATGTTCTTCTAACAAAGATTTTCGTACTGATGTTTCTAGGATGGAAGGTGCATGTATTCAAGTTGTATTGCAGGATTTGGGTGAAAATATTGTTGATTGTAGCATTGCTTCTTCTTCCAATGGTTCAACGGTGCTGCATAACAGACCCATTCAGTATCTGCTGCAAGATGATACAGGAACTATTATTCTTTCTAACACTGAAACTTTTTCCAATGTCCCAGAGTACTTGACCCACGAGTCGGCAGTGTGGCGAGCGCAAGGTTAGTAGTTTTATTTAATTTTCCCTGTTCCATCGTTTGTCACTTTCACACGCTCCACACCTCGCTTACCTGCATGAGCCGCAACTGGGCAGGATATTGTCTAAAATATCTTTGGTTCCATGTTTTCACTTCATTTTCATGATCATTTCCTGCAAGATGTTCAGAGTACTTGTTAGGTTCATAAGTTTTCATTTAACTTAATTTGGTTTTCCTTTTAATGAGAGGAGGTGATGTAGTGGGTTGGTGTTCACTGTTTTTTGTATTCTATCTTTATGCATTTGTTTTGACCACATCATAGTATTAGAATACTACCATGTGGTGTTCATTCCATGGTTTGTAGAATGTCCACCTTTGGTTGCTAGGTGAGAGTTGGTTACTAGATGAGAGTTGGTTGCTAGGTGAGAGTTGGTTGCTGGCTACTCATCCAGGCAGGGAGAGGTGGCAGTGGTTCTTATTTGTATGTTACTTGATAAATAAACTTCCATTTTGAAGAAGTCTGATTCCTGTGATTACCCGTTCTACAATCTGGCAGTAGCCAGGAGCGGCCAGAGAGTGGGAAGAGATTAGCCAGGAGCGGCCAGAGAGCGGGAAGATGGCTGTTGGTGCCCAGCATTCGCCTCACGTGGAGTTTCTGGAAGCAGTGTGTCTCCTGCTGGCATTCACTGTTGATGTGGACGCGGTGGATGTGGTCTCCCCGACTGAGCTCGAAGCGTTTAAAGGGTCAGATGCGACCCTTTATTGCAAGTTTACCTCGTCGGCACCGGTCAGTAGTGCGACGAGTGTCTTATGGAGTTTTCTGCCGGACAGTGGCGGTTCTGACTATTCGTTTTTATATGTTGTTGACACAAGTGAATATTTAGACGCTAAATCCCGCTTTAAAGGCAGAATCACCTGGTCAGGAAACTTTCGCAATAAAGATGCCTCCATTGTCCTACGGGACGTCCAATTGCTTGACCAAGGCACCTACATCTGCGTGGTGAAGAATCCTCCCGATGTTGGTGGCTCGGCTGCAAGGCAGCTACTGCGCGTTTCGACTAGGTTACCGCCTAAACCTGTAACCCCTCGTCCACCGCCTAAACCTGTAACCCTTCGTCCACCGCCTAAACCTGTAACCCTTCGTCCACCACCTAAACCTGTAACCCTTGGTCCACCCCCTAAACCTGTAACCTTTGGTCCACCGGCTGCGGCTACCGTTGGTTCACCGGATGAGGCTAATAATGTAACCTTTGGTTCACCGGCTGTTGCGCTGACGGGATTCGGTGCACTAAAGGGGTTCATTCTGCTTGTAGAGATCATTGTGTTTGATTAATAAAGATAAAGTGCCACTTAACAGAAATCACCATATTTACTCTGTTTAAAGATTTCGTGTTTATGCCATGGGGTAAAGTGACAAAGAGCAGAGACAGGTCTCAATGCAACAAGTGCCAACAAGATGCTGATGGTAAAGCGCTCCAATACCTTTCAAGTTCGCATCATATAAAGCTGCACAATATTAAATAAATAAAATAGGACATGGTAACTAGGAGCGGGAAAGCATATAAACGCAAGGGAGAAAGCAAAGTGAATGAGAGGGGCAAAGTGACAGGGAGGGGCTTAAGCTAGAACCTTGATGAGGGGACCAGGCACCTCATGGAATGTGGGCAGAAGGCAAAATCCGACCTGCTGAGGACAGGTGAGCCATGTATTTATTGAGGACATGTGGCATTAAATTCCTACTGAAATTTCTCACATAATGTCAGTGACGGTAAATGTTTGAAATTATGTGAAGAGCAGGCGTGATATCCTGCTAGGCAGTGGCATGTTCCACAGATGCTTGCTGACAG
The DNA here is from genome assembly GCA_963921515.1 of Calotriton arnoldi. Taxonomy (NCBI): domain Eukaryota; kingdom Metazoa; phylum Chordata; class Amphibia; order Caudata; family Salamandridae; genus Calotriton; species Calotriton arnoldi. Next base: position 563,364 of record CAWUFW010008199.1, on the reverse strand, counting down.
CTGATTACATTTCGGATCTGCATGATCCTTCTAAAAAGGAGCTGCACCCCACTTGTCATCAACCTCACATTTCTCTCCATCTAGTTTAAATAACCACAAGCAGGAAGATCCGTGTCCGGTGCACATTGGGAGGGTGAATCCCTTGCTCTGTCTTGACCCTCATTGTCTTCTTGGTGGTATGCATAACCACTCCCATTTCACCACTAAATTGCATACACCGTGGATTTAATCTGCTATTCAGGATACCGGTAGACTAGATGTTTGTCTGAAACTCTTGCCTTTGAAATGGAGGGTGGTGGAGTTGTACCATTTCAGTGCGAGGTTGAGTAACCAACTTTATGGTCCCTGGCAGCTGAGGCCTACACCAATTTGGCACTAGGTGTAATGTGAGGGAGAGCTCTCAGTAAAGAAAGGGTTGCTACTGGTAACAAAAGGTGCTGAAATCACAAAATATTAAATACAGCAGGCATTTTCTAGGACTGCCAAGCCCAGGAGTCTTGTTTATTAATCCTTCAGGACAGTTCCCAGTTTTGCAGGTGATGACGATCCTTCTTAAAGTGACTACAAGCCTCGTCATTAACTTAACATCATTGAAGAGAAAAGGCTGGGGATGGAGACAGACACCATAATAGAGATGAAGAAGGAAACCAATAACATTGTACCTTCTAAAGATCCCGGAAAAGCCATCAAACAGCAGTTATATGACTTTATTCTCTGCAACAACATGTTAAACAGTGGCGGTTCCTCCATGGAAGCGGACAAGCACCCCCCTCGCCCTGCTGCGCAGAAAGCTCGAAAAAATAAAATGGCAATAATAGGATTGTATTCTCATTTAATTCTTTCAGCTTTCTTCTTAAAGGAGAGGGCAGGGTGGGGCCAGTGCGTCATTGCTGCTGATTGGCAGCAATAACGAGTGGACCTTTCAGTATGAATTGCGCATGTCGGTTTGGCTGGCTACCTTGCTACAGCCAAATCGATATGCGCAATTCAGACTCTCCAACTCGGATGTCTTAGACAGCTGGGTTGGAGAGCAGGCACAGGCCTTCAGTGCTCTTCGGAGTACTGAGGCACCCTACTCCAGCCAATCCTGACACCTCACTCATGCAGCGTGAGAGCAGTGTCTGAATTGGATAAGGACCTGTAGGAGCTGTGAGTCTTCCTGCTCGGAGGAGTCTGGAGCCGGGGACTTGAGAACACTGATGAAATGCTGCAGGCTAAGGTAAGTGAAACTTTTTTTTTCTCATATTTAAATGTTTATTTGTATGTATGTTTTTTAATTGTATTTATGGCGGCTCGCCATTTTTGTGGGTCACCAGCCGCCACTGGTGTTAAATGCAACTCAGCTAGTATTTCTTCTATCACATAGCCATGAAACATCGCTTTTTCGGATGGATGGATCGAGTTTTGGATGATTTTCTCCTACTTGGAGGCTATGGGAAGGCCTCGGTCTTGGTCTTTTTGGACTTTCCTCAGCCTTCAATGTGGTTCCTGTTGACCCTTTTACACTCAGTTGTTTGAGGTAATTATCCAGTTGTATGCCCTGGCTTAGATCAAATCCTATTTCACGGACGGCAGTCAAGCAGTCTTCCTTTCACTTTTTCAGTTCAGCTTTAGGGCAATTCCACAGGGTTTTCCACAGGGCTCTTTGATTAGCTCTGCACGCTTCACTCATAATGTACGGGTGGTGGCTAAGCTCATCCGCTATTTTGGCTTTCAACCAATGGGCTATGCTAATGACACTCAAACCCTTCTGCTATTTGATAAAAATACAGAGAATGAATGATCCAGATTTAGGGAATGCATGTCACTGATTGTAGATTGGATGTCCCAGAACCTTTTAAAACTTAGCACAGTCAAAATTGAGTTGTTGGTTAAACCTGGAAACCAGGCCTTAGTTTTCTCACCCTCTGATTTGTGGCCTTCCCACTTGGGAGTGACTCATCATGTGCTCCAGACCCCCCACCCCTCCCCCTCGGACTGAAATCTAGAAGCCTGTTTTGATCAAGTTCTGTTTTTGTGATGCAGGTCTTCAAGCTTGCTACCTCTTGTTTCTGGATGCTCTGACTCTTGTGCAAAAAACTTACCACTCCTTGCTCTTCCCTCTTTTCCTGTAATTGTTTAACGAGTCCTAAATAGCCGTCTGGACCATTTCGATTCCTTATTTCTTGGAGCTCCTGACAATATTCTCAACCATCTTCACTGTCTTCGAACCCTGCAGCCTGACTCGCCCTATCGTGTCCAGCTCACGTGTCGGCAACCAGGGATCTAAACTTTACACTTGCTTTCCATGTCCAAGTGTATTTCTTCTAAAGCTCTCTTGTCTTCAAGCCATCCATGGTCCTGGCCCACCTTACCTGTAAAATAGGTTTCAGTTGTATTCGCCTAGTGCACAACTTGGGACTGACTGAGTTAAAATATTTTTTTTAAAAGACAAACCGTGCTCTCTCTGATTGTTGTTCTAGTGTCCCCATGGCTCTCAAATTGATTCTCTGTCTGGTTCAGACCTACAACACCTGATGTCACCTGTTGTGTGTTAACAATTACAGGGGACCTACATATGCATTATTGAGAGTTTCTGTTCTTAGAGTGAATTCTGGGCAGCAGGTCTCCTTTCTACATCTCTTTTCTGCATATTGTCACTCAGTGTTGTGAAAAGTAGAGCAGAGGACTTCAAAGGAAGTCACTTTTGGGTCTTTCCTTGCCAAAACAAATTCAGATATCCATTATGGTGTAACCATCCATTCTAGTTCCCGTCCTATTTAGCATATACATAGTGTCTGTAAAATCTGTGAGTGACCTTTGACAGCAATCTATCATTCCATTCAGAGATAAATGCGTTCTGCAAACAGCATTTTTCCATCTTCGTCAATTGATAGGGACAGCGATAATGCTACTACCGCATTTTCTCCCAGAAAATCGCTCTGTTACTGGCATTTGTCATTTCCAGACCACCTGATTACAGCAACAGCCTCTACTACAAGCGTCTCCCCTACATTTCCCTTGCCAAGTTCCAACAAGTACAAAATATGGCTGCGCGACTAGCTCTGAGTTTGAAACATCAGTATCATATCACCATTGGCTCCCAGTGAAAAAAGAGACCTCTTTCAAAACGCTCTCAGTTGTCCACAAGGCTCTCCATTAATGAACTCCAAATTATATCTCCAGCCTATTTGCCCCTGATCAACACACCACAAGCTTCAGGCTGTCTCTCCCTCGATTAAAATGCCAGTCACCTCATCACCAGGGCTCCTCCCTATGGTACTCTCTACACATCATGACATATTACCATACAAAATGTAGGAAATGCTTGAAGACGCACTTCACTCTGGTTTTCGGGAAGTCCTGTTGTCCTTTAGTTATTCATTTGACAATACAATGCACAAAAGTCCCTCTGGTCAGATGCCCAAGACTGGATTGGACCTTTCCTCTGGACATCAGACTACTTTATTCTAAGACTTTGCCATCTACATTTTGTTAGTGGTACTATTAACATCATTCTACCAGACTTTCAACATTGTCTAGATCACCCACTGGTACTTACCACTGTGCTCAGAGGCCATCAATTGTGGTTGTTAATAAAAACAATCAATGCTAATAATATTTAGCCTAACAGATAACCATAAAGTGATGATGCTGGGGAGCTAAAGGCATGTGACCTTCAATATGCTTTGGGGCCTGTAGTCTGTGATGGTACCTGAGGGTTCTGCAATAAGGCTTCGGGCCTTGCATCTGCAATGGGACATGGCGGCCAGAGGCTTGTGATGAGATTTGGAGGCTTAGGGGGTCGGGCATGCAAAGGGACTGGTAAGGCTTGCGGCATTTTGATGAGGCGTAAGGGCTTTCCATGGGTCTAATTATCCAGTGTGGTTGAAGTCCTGGGACAGCAAGAGTGCTTCGGGGAAAGCGTTGAGCCTGTGAAAAGGACATGATGGCCTTCGAAAAGACTTGAGGAACTGCAGGGGGCTGTGAGCTTACAATGGGCTTTGGAGCCTAAGATGATACCTTTGTGCCTGCAATAGCTGTCTGCTATATTTCATGGAGTTTGAAAGGTTGGGACCCGTGATATTTGTGATACGGTTTGGGGGAATTGGAATTTCAATGGGTTTTGAGGTCTGCATTTGGGCTTGGATGCCCAAATGAGAGAAATAGTTTAAACTGTCTTCAGGGTAATCCCCTGGGAGGTGAATTCTGTGTTTTGCCTTTTGGAATGTGAATCATCTATCCTTACGCTTTTTGCTTAATCTGAGATGAGTCCTTCGTCCTGGAAACTGTTTAACTGATCTGAAGATGCGCAACTCTGTGGAAGGCTGGAATGTGGGGGTGCAGTCACTGACATCGTGACCCCCTGCCTAGCTCCTTTCTCTATGAATCCTAGAGATGAACCCATCCATAGTTTTATGACAAAGATGCAGGGCCTTGATTCTGCAATCAGTAACAGACAGCATGCAGCTTTTGTGTAGACTCCAGTGGAGGTGGGGTGGGGTGGGGAGAGGCAAAACTATTCAATCCAACCTCCTCAAGCGTTCTGGCCTGCTGGATCTGATCCATGCATGAAGTGGTCAGAATGGAAAGCCTATTTTCTCAACTTTATAGACACTATCGATGAAGATGGGAAAATGACGAATGACAGGAAAAAGAAACTCCTTTTGCATTCTGTTGGTCCAGGAGGGTTAAGGGCTTACGAAGGAATGACCAAAGCTTTAGGGGGTGGTGATGTTAATGTATTTGATGCTATAATGAATGATTTTGACACCTACTTTGCTCCCAAAGTTTGTATTGGCATTGTGAGGTTTTGTTTTTTCCATAGGAAACAAGAAGCTAATGAAACGGTAGATGAATACGTTTCTGCTTTAAGAAAACTGGCTGCTGATTGTAAGTTTGATCATTTAGTTGATCAGTTCATCAGAGATCAAGTAGTCATTCACAATAAGGACCCAGCTGTACAAGCTAGGTTATGGATAAATGGAGATGCTGAGTTAAAAGATGTTTTGAGCATTGTTAGAAAAGCCGAAATGTCTAGTCGCAGCGCCAAGTTGCTTAAACAAGATGCCGCTATTGCGGAAACATCTGCAGAGGTAGTCAGCAAAATTAAAGACAAAATGTCTACATCCAAAATAAATAATCAGGTTAAACACAAAAATGAAGTAACAAAAAAGAAAGAGTATTTTCGCAATACCAAATTTTAATGTTACCGTTGTGATAGTCCCACACATCTAGCGTCCAGTAAAACATGTCCTGCTTTAAGACAACGATGTTCCAATTGTGGGTTAGTGGGTCACTTCACTAAAGCTGGTAAGAGAAAGAGTAGTGGTAAAATCAAATGTTTGGATGAAGCTGACTGTGACTCCAGTGATTGTGAGAATAGTATTAAGAAACTTAATATCAATGATTCTAGCAGTTGTTCTCAAAATTTGAATCCAAAAGAATTATTCATCTGGAATATAAATGACAACAATAATAGATCTATTAAAAAACCGTTGTGTACCATGATTATTGGGGCATTCCAGTACAAATGTATGCGGATTCTGGCTCGCCATATACTATTGTAGATGAGGAAACGTGGAAATCCCTTTTTGTTGCACGTTTAGGTGACAAACTTTTGGAATCTGATATTCATCCTGAAGGGTTCTCTGGTGAGAAAATAGATATGGTTGGGTACAGATATTTAGTTTTTAAGTTTAAGAATAGACAGACCACCAGCAATCTGTATGTTGCCAAGAAAGGACCTGCAGTTTTAGGCTGGAAGGACCAGGGTAAATTGGATATCATTCTCAACCCTAACAGTTTGGATCCTGTCATGGTGCTCAATGAGGGTGATTTTCTTTCTAAGGAATTGTTAGAGAAATTTCCTAAGGTTTTTGATGGGAGTATAGGGAACCTTAACGATTTTGAACACCGCATCGTACTGAAGTCTAGTGCTTGCCCGAAAATTCACAAGGTCAGACAAATTCCTGTTCTTCTCAGGGAGGATGTTGAAAAAGAGCTAGAAAAATTAGTTAAAGCTGACATAATAGAACCTATTGAATCTGCGGAGTGGATTTCTCCGGTTGTAGTTGCTAGACGCATTAATGGTAAATTGAGATTGTGTATTGATCTCAGACATCTAAACAATAATATTGTAGTTGATAAATTTCCCCTTCCTAAAATTTCTGAAATGTTGTCCCTGGTGAAAAATGCTGAGTGGTTTTCTTCAATAGATCTTTCTGCTGCTTACCATCAGATTTCCCTTGCAGATGAGAGTAAACAGTTGACAGCCTTTATCACTCCTTTCGGATGTTTCCAGTATAAGAGACTTCCTTTTGGCTTAGCCTCTGCGGCTGCTATTTTTCAGAGGTTAATGTACCATTTATTTGGTCAAATCAAAAACGTCAGGTGCTTCCAAGACGATATCCTTATTTTTGGTGCTGATAGGACTGAACATGACAAAATTTTGATAATGTCCTTACCATCTTGGAGTCCAAGGGGTTAACGGTTGAACATTCCAAGTGTAAGTTTGCAGTCAAATCCATCACATACTTAGGTCATACTCTCAGTAGTGAAGGTATTTCCCCTAAACCTTGTTTGATAGAGGCTATTCGTGATGCACCCAACCCCAAGAACAAGGAAGAGGTACGGTCCTTTTTGGGACTTGCTGAATTTTATTCCAGATTTGTGAAAATTTTTTAGTCTAAAATGTTCCACATTAGACAGCTTCTCAAGAATAGGGTCAAGTTCTTGTGGAACGATGAGTGTCAATCGGAGTTTGACAACATCAAACTTGCCATTGTAGAAGCCCCTGCTCTAAAGGGTTTTGATCCTGATTTAGATAACTTTGTCACTGTGGACGCTAGCAACAAGGGATTGGGTGGTGTTTTATCCCAAATAAGGGCTGATGGCAAAGAGAATATTGTTGGTTATGCCTCCCGTGCTTTATCCCCTTCTGAAGAAAAATTTTCTGTAATTGAAAAGGAGACTCTGGCATGTGCATGGGCTATGGACCATTTTCGATCTTTTGTTTGGGGGAAGTCCTGTGTTTTACGCACTGATCACAAGCCGTTGGTCAAGTTACTCACTTCAGAAGGAATCTTGAATGCTTCGGCTAGAATCGCAAGATTGTCTTTGCGGTTACAAGATTATGTTTACCAGATTGAGTATGTCCCTGGCAAGAAGAACGTAATTGCGGATTTCCTGTCTAGATTGCCTATTGAGATGCGTGAGTGTGACCATTCCGACTTAGACATTGAACAAGTTGCTTTGGTTTACAATCAAGGCTTGTCCAGCTTTAATGTGAATGAATGGTCAAATAGTTATAAATCTGATTCCATTTTACAGCAATTGATTGTGTTCATTAATAATGGTTGGCCTTGCAAAAGTAAACCTCCAGAGGCTTTTAGAGCCTTTTGGGAAATCAGACATGAACTTTCTGTTACCAATGGATTCATTTTCAGAGGAGACAAGGTTATTCCTCCTCTTTCATTGAGAATGAAAATTGTTAGACTTTGTCATGAGGAGCACAGTGGCATTGTTAAAACCAAACAAAGGGTCAAGCAATGGTTTTGGTGGCCCGGTGTGGATGTTCTTATCGAAAGAGTTGTGCGTGATTGTTTACCTTGCTGTAATTCTGATAAATCCCTAGTCACCTTAAGACCTAATTTAGGTGAGTCGTTTGTTCCAACCAAACCCTGGCACACTATTGCTATTGACATTATGGGCCCAATCGGTCTGGAAAAGAAATACGTCATTGCAATCATGGACGTTTTCTCAAGATGGCCTGTCATCAAAATTGTCAACAAAATTACTTCTGATGAAGTTTTGAAGTTTCTTGACAGGACATTCATTGAGGAAGGTTTACCTGTACAGGTAATTTCAGACAATGGAGTCCAATTCATGTCTAATATGACTCAAGAATATTTTAAAAGAGCTGGCATAAAACACAGGACCACATCTCTTTACAATCCTTCTGGTGATGGCATGATAGAGAGATTTAATAGAGTTTTAAAGAATTCGATTCAAATGGCTGTCCAGAACGGTTGTGATTGGGAAGTACAAATTTTTAAAACTGTGTGGATGTATAGGACCACTCCTCATGATTCTTTGGAAGTTTCCCCTTTCGAAGTCATGAGGGGTCGTGGTGCTAGAACTAAATGTAATCCAGAGTGGTTATTAGAAGCCATTTCCAGTACCACCCTGTAGAGGTCATTAGGTCAAGGATCGTCAACAAAAGTAACAAGGATCATGAAATGTATAACCTAAAACATCACACCAGTAATGTCTGTATTAAGGTTGGTTCCTGGGTCAGAGTCAAGAAACCCTGGAAAACAAGTAAAGGCGATAGTCAATATTTCAAACCATTAAGAGTTGACAAGGTTTTAAAAAATGCTGTACGACTAGCTGATGGTAAAGTTTGGAACCTTAAAAGGGTAGCCATTTTTCGACCCTCTTCTAGTTGGTCTAGTAACACACACTTCTCTGATACCACCTGCTCCTCTGATGCACACTCTGAGTGGGAAATTATCACTAAGGATTGCGTTCATACCAACTCTGATGATAATTGTGATAACACTCATGATTCTGTTATTAATGATTCTGTTTCTTCAAATGTAAACAATGGTTTGGTTGTTTCCACTGGTGGGGAACAAAGCAACACTAATGTTGATTTACCATGTCGTGAAGTGGATTTACCATCTGGGGGAACAAAACAACACTGAGATTGATTTACCACTTTGTAACAAACGTATTCGCTCTAAGCCTAAGTGGATGTCGGATTATGTTTGTGATGTTGCATCTTAATCCACCATTTTCCTTTGCATCTTAATCTATTTTTTTTTCTCTCATTGTTTTTTTTGTGTGTTTTTATAAGGAGGAAGATGTGTTATGTTAATCCATTGTTATGTTCTTCAATATGTTTCAGTGTCTCGCTCTTGTTCTTCCTGCTCTCACTCCACTACTCCACGTCAGCGGTATTCTAGAATGTGGAGATGTGGACGGAGAGATAGAGAAGAGAGCGGAGGTGTTTCTCTGCTGTACCTGTGTTCCTAAATAAATACTTCTACAATTCACCGCGTCCGCCCATCTTTACAGTAGTGCTGCCCTGATATTGTAATAATATGACACCTGATAATCCACCTGAAGCTTGGTGTGTCACCATACAAACATTGTCTGCAAACAATGTAGAGATTATTAGACATTCTTTCTCTGTCATCTAGATGGTTCTATGGGAAAGGAAGACTTGGAGGTGAAAAGCTTAAACGGATATGGCTTATTCACTTGATAAATACACCTTTGGACCCTTTAGATGAGAAGAGCTATCAGGCTACATGGAAGAGCCCTCTAAAAGTTAAATACTCTTGAAGAAGTTGACTCTATTCAACTGCTGCCCTGTTTGTAGGAAAATACCTTATTGGGAGAGTGGAAGTCTTGGTTCCATCCAAAGTGGGGTGATTAAAGCTGTCATTCACGTCCATACTGAACATTCTGGACAAGGGAGATGCTGCTCTCCTGTTAGATCTATCTGCAGTGGCCAATGTGCTTGACAATACCGAGCTTGAGGAACGACTGGAGGAGGCAGCAGAGGATGTGAGAGCATGCCACAAAATAGAGACAAGCAAGCTTTGGTGTTTATAATGGACCCTTGTGTTCTTTTTGAGTTACACTGATTTTGTTTAGCTGTATTTTTACCTGACAACGGATCCCACTAAAGATTGGAGAAAAGTGAAAGAGGAATATTTGACAATGCAATCTGAATCGATAAAAACTGGTTACCATTAAATAAAGCCAAACTGAATACTGATTGCTGATGGCAGTTGCCTTCTTATCAAGCACTGACAAAACCAGTAGATCTGGGTATGACATTCAAATGCATGGAAACACTGCATAGCAACACAGACTAAAGGAAGTCAACATTGAAAGCGACCATGCCTGCATTACAGTTCTCTTTTTATTTCTATGTGAACTGAATCTGAGGTGTGAAGGGAGCCTTCATCAAAGTCATTCAATCACTGCTATGATATAGAAAGAAAGTAGTGTAATGAAGTTCCATTGCTTCCTTTCACATAGAACCAAAAAGAGGGCTGTAATGAAGGCAAGTGAGCCTTAAAGATGGGCTCTTGTGCCTAAAAGAAGAAATATTTTCAGAACAGGAGGTGTGCCTCCAGCTCTTTGCACCTCTTTGGGACTGGGAGGAGGGCTTTAAGTGGGATGAAAAACGGAGGGGTCTCGCAAAGGGGTGTGGCCTGTGTAATTATGGGTGTGGTTTAAACATGTAAGCTAAAAATATGTGCTTACCATAGTATGCAGTCCGACAGTTTTTCAGTTATTGCATTCAGATATATAATACAACAACTGGCATTACACCTAAAACAAGGCAGCGCTATTGACTTTGTCGATGGCTGTTAGTTGCATACGATCAATGAGAAACAACAACGACTGTTGTAAATAATATTGAAAATGCTTTAATTGTGAAATTATGAGACTGTAATAATTAACACTCCATTAGAAACGTTCGAACTCTTCGTAAAATATTTACTTGTATTTCTTGTGAGCTGGAACAATGTCTAGAAGCTACTAATACTGGCCAGCAGCAGCCTGGGCAGCAGCTTTTCATTCTTCAGCAGGTAATGACTGAACAGGTATTATATTTAGAGCCTAAGCTCTACCCATCACCCCTCCTGGCTCACTGCAGATTCCCACGGTATGTGCTTTTAGATCACTTTCAGGTGATCATATCATACAATTAGCTCCTAATCGTGGCATGATGCATAACAAAGGAGTCTCTTTGTAGTTACATCAAAGGCCAGTGGTAGGTTGTGCACTGATGTCAACTTAAGATCTGCTTTTTAGGGTGAGTCTAAAATGAGAGCCCAACATCGACTCGTCTGAGCACCTATTTTTAGAAACTACTGGTGCTAATCACGGACAGGACCCAGCCCACCCAGGAGAAATGGGTATGGGGAAAAGTGGCGGGTGGTGAAGGTGATGGCAAGAGAAAGAACCGGCAAAATGATCAGGTGGTTAGGAAATAGACCAGGGGTCTTCTAGCTTTCCAATAATACGGTCTACTTATGTTCAATGAAAATCATGCTGAGCTACTAATATTATTTGTGCTGTACACACCAGGCAAGACTGAATTAGTGGCCACCCCATGCAAGATTACCAGCCATGATCAATACACTGCAAGATTTCCAGCAGAGTATCTCTAAAAGGGTAATACATAACAGCCATAGCTGCAAAACCCCTGGCACTAAAGTGATAATATCAATTTAATACTATTAGTAATAAGTCTACCAATGCTCTATGACTTATCATTTGAATATCAGCTTTAAATATCTTTTGGAACTGAAGGGTTCTGAAAATACAAACATTTTCATATCTGTACACACTTTTCAATTTTGGTATACATTTATTGATTTTACCAAGCAAAAGCTTTTAATTTAGTTGGCTGAGCTGCACACAGAGAGCTACTCACAAGTGGCTGGAGAACTACCAGTAGCTCACAAGCTGCTAGTTGGAGAAGCCTGAGCAAGACATGCAAAAGAGTGCGAGTGGGGAACAGAGGAGCAAGGAATGACACATGGGATCGAAAGGTGGAGGAAGATGGAGCTAGACAAATGGGCAGAACAACAAAGAGCATGACACACGGAAAAGAGATAAGGAGGGAGAGTACCGGGCAGCAACACACAGGAGAAAATTTGGAGTGAGCAAGTAGAGTGGGTGCAAGAAGGAATGATCATTGAGGTGCCAACAGGGAAGGCCAGTAGTCGTAAAATAGTCCTCCTTTCAGTTCAAAGCAAGTTCTCTATGGAAGCCAGAGTGATTTAGCTGAGCTATGGTGTATGTGTGTGTTTGTCTCCCCTGAGGTGGAATGACTCTAGCTACAACCACACAGATGTTTGTGAAGGATCGAAATCTCCTGCGATTAGATTTATTAGACAGGGAGCTCTGTGGGGCACTTATTCTTTCTGAATCTTGGTTGTGTGAAATACTGCCAAATGTTCTAAGCAAAGACTCTCATAATTCTGTTACAGAGCCTTCTAACAGATATATTTAAATTAATAATTAGTCCTTAAAGCAGTGAGTATCTAAAGATAATGTATATCTGTGTGCATTTATTGTGGCAGTAAACGTATGGAAATAAAGATAATTTCAATGGTCTTAAAAATGTGGCAATAAAAAGCAATGAACTATCGCAATTTGTCTAACTCTCAACAAAGTTTAGTTTATCCAAATGGATATTAGAGATAATCACATGGCTCCTGTAAAAGGTGATTTGTTTCATGAAATACCAGTTAACACTTTCGACCTGATTATGCTTCAGGCGGAGCAGAATTACTGTATGGAATTCTGCCCTGACTGATACAGAGTTAGCCAGTGTTCCCACACCCAGTTTTCCTGGGTATTGGAACATCGGAGTGACATTTTTCCAGGCAGAAATTCCTTCTGAAGGAATCTTTCCCTGTGTTTTTTAAGCATGGGGGAGCTTACAATGCTCCACCCTGTCAAAAAGTAGCTGTTAGACCTGACATCTTTTGGCGTGTTTCCCCTGTCTTTTAGCTTTCTGACCCCCTGGTTTTGACTGTTTTTGCTGGTTTCGTTTCTCTGCGTACTTTCTCACTGCTGTCCAGTGTTAAAGTGCTAGTGCTGCTATAGTAAATTGTATTATGGATTAGTGTTTTCATGATTGGCATATTGGATTTACTGGTAAGCCCCTAGTAAAGTGCACTGAGAGTGCCAGGGCCAGTAAATCAAATGCTGCTAGTGGGCCTGCAGCACTGATTGTGCCACCCACACAACCAGCCTTTCAAAGGGTTCTCAGACCTGCCACTGCGCAGAGTTTACTGTCATGTCGACTTGGCAAGTGCACCCACTGGCCAGGCCCTAACCTTCAAATTTGTTACATGTGAGTCACCTCTAAGGTAGGCCCAAGGTACCCCTGTGGGCAGGGTGCAGTGTATGTGAAAGGTAGGACATGTGCTGGTGTGTGTGACATGTCCTGATAGCGAAATACAGTGTCTTTTGTTTTTCACTATTGTAAGGCTATCTGTCCCATAGGATAGAATGGGAGTTTACTCATAACATCTTATGAGTATATCTTCCCATTGGGACAAGAGAGAGAAATTGAGCTTAGTATGCCTGAACTGACAATGTAGGAATGCATCTTTTAGTAAGGACGATTTTTATGTTCTGTTTTTGAAAATACCACTTTTAGAAAGTAGGTATTTTCTTGCTTAGCCATCCTGTGTGCCTCTGCTGGGTTGTAGATTGACTGTCTGGCTTTGGAGTGACGGGGCTGGGGATTATGCATACTCTTGAGACAGTCACTGGGAGTCGAGGTGTGCCCCGCCTTTCCCGGGGAGTAAGGGCTGAGCTGAATAGACCTGGGCTGCATTTAGAGTAGTGGGAGGAGATTTCCTTGGGCCTGAATTGGCCTCATCTGCCTTGGACAATGCTGTCTCCAACTCCTGCCAGGAAACTGGACCAGAGCGGACAGAACTGGTTTGGGCTGAGCACAGACACTCTCTGCCCAAAAGAATAAAGAGAAACTGAGTATAAATATTGGGGCCCAGACCCTAGAACTTTAGGACTCACTTGGATCAAGGAACCTCCCAAGAAGAGCTGGAAGAACTGCCAGGAGGAGTACTGCCACTTTTCTGTGTTGTTGCTTTTCTGGGTTAGCCTGCACTCGCTGCTTCTGTCTTGGGCAGTGAAAGAACTGGACTGAACTTTCTTCACTTGTCGCTGAGTATCTCCAACGGCTTGAAATAGAGCTTGCCCTCAGGGACAACAAAGATTTCACTTACTTCTGGGTACCACCTCTGGAACCGTGGGTTTCAGTTGCCACAGAGGGGGAAGGCAGCCAACACCGCTACCGCTGCTGGCTCCATATCCTGAAGGCACCGCAGAGGGCACCACCGCACTTCGCACCGATGACCGCTGCCACCACCAAGCTGCTGCTTGCACCGCGACCTGTGGCACCGCATTCCGCACCGCCTCGCTTCACTCTGCCATCCTGGTCTCACTGACGTCGCTGCCTGCTGACCTAGACACCCGTGTCAGCACGGTGGATTGTGGGCACTGCTCGTAAGTCACACTATGCACCACCCCGTCCCACACCGCAGTCAGGGCCGACCGACGCCAGCTCCCATCAACCGGCACTGCCGCTTGCACCGAAACCTATCGGCACCGCAACAAGCACCGTCCCGCTCCGCACCGCAGCCCTGGTCATACCAACATCACTGGGCGACCGTCACTGAGCCGCTGCCTGCACCGCGATTTGAGGGCAACGCACGCCGCACCGTTACACTTCACATCGCAATCGTGACAGTTGCCCCGAACGGCCTGCACCAACGCGATTGGCCGCAACCTAAGGTACTGGTTACGAGTCTGCTGACACAAGCCGGTGTGCACCGGCACGATCGGCTGGAACTGTTGGATTCTATTTTCAACACCGCAATAGCCCTGGACGGAGCTACCGACTTTAAGGAACTGCATTTTAAAGTAATTCTTGAAAAGTGCATATTTTTGATTACTGTATGTTGGTCTTTTATCGTTTTGGTCTTGTTTTACACAGATAAATATTGGTTTATTTTTCTAAACTAGTGTGGTGTCCTTTTGTAGTGTTTTCACTGTATTAATGTTGGTTGGGTGCAAATGCTTCACGCACTGCCTCTGAGATAAGCCTGACTGTTAGTGCCAAGCTACCAAGGTGGTGAGCAGGGGTTATTTCAGTAGTGTATCCCCCTTATCCTAACTAGAAGGAAGGGTGTCTATTTGGACAAAGGTGCAAACCATTGCCAACTAGAGTCCCCCATTTGTAACTGTAGCTTTCCCTCCCCAACACCTTACACCTCTCATCCAGAGGCTGAGGCATACATTTACCACCTGCTTACTTACTGCCAGTTATACCGGCTGGCATGTAGAGTAGAAACAAAGGACCTCCACTTCTATCTGTCTTGGACAAGGTGCTGTATGGTGCCCCAGCTTTGTTTCAGGTTCACCATTTCTCTTTCCACAAGTCGCCTCCAGGTGTTTTTCAGCCTGCCTCTCTTCCATTTGCCTTCTGTGGTCCAGTGGAGAGCTGTTCTTTTAATGGAGTCTAGTTCTCTTCTACTGGTGTGTCCTACCCATTTAATTCTTTTTCTCATAATCATGATGTCCATACTCTCTTGCTTGCCTCTAGTGACCAGTTCTTGCTTGGAGCTGTATCGTGGCCAGAGAATGTGCAAGATTCATCTCAGGTTACTTGTGTGGAACATGTGAAAGGCTGACAGTTTAGTAATGTCACTTTTCGTCATCCACTAGTATTATGATCCATACCAGAGTGTAGACAGAACACAGCTCTGGTAAAGCCTCAAGTTGATAGGTAGGTGAACTCTTCTGTCATGGTTACGTCCTCTCCACCCACCTTAATTAGTGATTGGTGGAATGTTGAGTGGCGTGACTTCTCATTTTATAGTGTTGATCTTCAGGCCCACTTGCTGTGCATAGATGTTGAGGTGATACGTCTTTTCATGCCTATGCTGGTGTGTGAGACAGCAAGTTTAGGTTATCTGCATAGGCAAGGTCTTCCAATGTGGAGACCAAGGTCCACCTGATGTCTCTGGCTTGGTCTTCAGTTGTGCGTCGCACCACACAGTAGCTGAATAGGTTGAAGAGCAATGCTGACATCACACATCCCTGTCTCACACCGGTGTTGACTTCGAAGCTATACTCACTATCTCCCACCTTGGAGGTAAAATTATCATAGATGGTCTTGATGAGGAGAACTATCTGCTGCAGGAAGTCACAAGCTCTCAGTATATGCCAGAGGCTGTCAGAGTGGATACTGTCAAAGACTTTATCAAAATCAATGAAGTTGATTAATAGTTTTCTCTGCCACTCCATGCGCTGCTCTATGATGTTGTGTAGAGAAAGGAAATGATCAACACACCCCCTGCCTTTGTGAACCCAGTCTGTTCTTTCCTTAACTGCTTGCCCACGGCATCGGAAATGCACTGTTTAATGATTTTCTACAGGATTTTACTCGGGATTGCCAGAGAATGATTCAACGTCAGTTGTTGCAGTTGGTTAATGCTCCTTTCTTTGGAATCTTGATGATGATGCTTTGGTTTCAGTCTTAGGCTACTTTCTTTCCCTCCCAAGTTGATGTCAACAGTGGTTGGAGGATCTTGATGATGTTTTATGGTCTGCCTTGAACATTTCTGGATTCAGGTTGGCTGCCCAGTTCTTCCGTTCTTAAGCGATGGGATGGCAGTGACAATTTCTTCTTTGTATGGTGGGACAGTGTATAAATCCAAGTCTCTCTGCTTTTTGGCTATCCACTTTGCTTGTTGGTACAACTCTGTTCAAGACTTTATGGGTTCAAACCAGCGTGCTTCTGCTCTTTCTTTGTTATGAGTAGTCTTCCTTGTTTCTCCATGATGGGGAGTTGTATGCTGCACGAAGTTTACCACTCACTATCTTTGTGATCCCCATTCTCCTCTACTGGCTGCCTCTTGTGCTTTGCTGGCAAGATTATCCATGTGTGCCTGCTTGTCTGCTCTTGTCATTTTTTTGACTAATCTGTTTGCTTCTATGTACTGTTGCTTGTTCTATGCCTGCAACCTCTCAGATTTGGCCTCCATGAGTTTCTTTTTTGCTGCCCTCCTGTCTTTAATAGCTTCCCATGTGTCTTGTCTTATCCATTTTTCTTCCTCTTCCTTGTCTGAGTCCCAAGGTATCTTTCACTGCTTTTCACATGTATTGCAGAGACCTGTTCTTATTCCTCGTTCACTGTTTCTTCAGCTGGCTCAGACTGAGCTTCTGTGCCTGCCAGGAGTTGGAACCTGTTTTTGATTTGTAAGATGAATGCTTTCTCGGTCTTGGGATTCTGTAATTTTGCCACATTGAAGTGCTGTTGTCCTGATGTTTTGCATTCTGTTTTTCTGAGTTTCAGCTTCAAAAGAGCGGTCATTAGATGGTGATCACTGCTGATATCTTCTCCCCTCCTCTCTCTGACATTTTGCATTGAACGTCTCCAGGTGCTTCTTATCAGGTGGTCAATCTGGTTTCTGTCTCTGTCATTGGGTGAGCACCAAGTTAAATTTGGAACCTAACGGTGAGGTAAGAATCCCTCCTATGACCAGATCATTTGTGGCACAAAATTCAAATGGTCTTTCTCCAATGTTGTTCATTTTTCCACAACTTTCCTTTCCACCTTAGCATTCAAGTCTCCAATCTCAGTCTTCGGGTCGTGGTTCGGCATGGCATCAAACTCAGCTTGCATCAGTTGACAGAATATGTCCTTGGCTGTTTCCTCTGTGTCAGTTTTTTGGACCACAGCACTGGATAACAGTGGTGATGTGTCTGTCTTTTAACCTGGCTGTCATGAGTCTGCTGTTATCTGTCATCCACTCATTTAGGCATTTCTCTGTCCCCTTGCTCAGGATGATGGCTACTTCTTTGTGATGTTGGTCATCGTCCTCTCCCGAGCACAGTAATTTCTCTCACATGGTGGTTTTCCTTTTTCCAGAACAGGTCCACCTACTTTCACTGGGATGTGAAGGTTGTGGGGCCTCATCTCCTATCTTACTTGAGCCAGCTTTCCTGTGACATGCATAGTTCATGCATTCCAGAACACGACTGTGGTCTTGCACTTGGTACTCCACTTCCATCATAATGTCAGAAGTTTCCTTGTGGCTTTGACTACCATCAGTCATTCATGTCTCATGTAGAGACTCTAAGTTCCTCATGTCCAGAAGATTTAGAGGTCTTGATTTGTTTGTCTATGCTAGACCTGGCATCTTTTGGCGTATTTCCCCTGTCTTTTTGCTTTCTGTCCTCCTGGTTTTGAATCTGTTTTTGCTGGTTTAGTGTCTCTGCGCACGTTCTCACTGCTGTTCAATGTTAAAGTGCAAGTGCTCCTATTGTAAATTGGATTATGGATTGGTGTTTCCATGATTGGCATATTTGATTTACTGGTAAGTCCCTAGTTATGTTATGTAGGAGAGTAGGGTCTGCCTCTTATGTTGCCCCCACTTTTTTTTCTGATGTTTACACTGGTTTCTGGCTATAGTCAGGCTGGGACCCTGCTAATCAGGGCCCCAGCCTCTCTGTTCTCTCTAAACGATTTGGAGTGCACTCTAGGTGCACTAGTGATTGGATGCTGTGGTACCTTATGAGTCCCTAGTATATGGTACCTTAGGTACTAAGGGCATAGGTACTTCACAGGCCTACCAGGGGCTGCAGCATGTATTATGCCACCCCTGGGAAGCAGACTAAATCTGACACCACAGGCCTGCTACTGCAGCCTGGGTGAGGTGGTGCTAGCACTCCTCACTGAGAGATAGGTTCCCTATATCTCTCCTACACACACATATAACCCTATCAGTCACCCCTAAGGCAGGCCCTATCAATCCTGAGGGCAGGGTGCTTGGCTTATATGTGAGGGGGTGCCTCTGCCTGAGCAGGGCCCCTCTGCAGCTCTCAGAGTCCATTCTCTGGTGCTGTCTGTGGATGCGGTTAAACCATATACTTTTAAGTGCATTATATCCTCGCGGTAAAATGCTAACTTTGGAATGGCTGCATCGAAACATGTCGTGTTTGGTGTCAAACATCTTGGAATACTACCCCCCGCCAGTCCTGGCGGCGGGGTAGCATTCCACCCTTCTAGAGGGATAGACATGTACCTACTGTGGAAACACTGTAGAATCCTGCAGAGCCCTGGAATCACAAAATGGATGCCACCAGTCACAGACACTGGGCTGCCCTCCTGCTGATGACCAACACTCGCAGTGGAGGAAGCCCAACAATAGATATCCTGTCCCAAGGGGGTGTGACCACCTCCCAGACAGGGTTTAGTGTATTGGGGCTGGGTGGGTGCACTCTTAGAGTGCTTTGAAGTCCTGCACTGGGGGAGCAGAAGGCTCCTCTGTGCATATGCCAGTTCAAACCGGCTCAGGGGCTACCTGTCCCTGCTCTGGCGCGAAACTGGACAAAGGGAAGTGGGTGTAGCCGCCCACTCCCCTGACCCTCCCATAGGTAGGGTCATAGAGCTAGTCCCTCCCCTCCTTTTTAGTATAAGAGGGGGAACCTGTGCATTGCACCCTAGATTTCCCTGGACGACGCTCTGAAGAAGAATCCCGGACCTTCGACGTTCCACTACCTTTGGAAGACTGAAGAATCTCCCTTGGAGTCAAGGAGTGACTCCCCTGCTTGGCAGGCACCAAAAACTACAAACGACGGTCGCAAACTACACCGCTCCCGCCGGAGTCCGAAGTCTCTGCAGCCCAAGAAGTGGATTTCCTGACTTCTCAAAGGCCATCGTGAGTCCCCAGCGAAGCTGAGGCCAGTGGACCCCAAGAGTAACGAGGAACTGCGACCCCTGGGTACCGTGCACTATTGTCGAGTGCAACCCCTCACAATGTTCCACGAACTTGTGCTTTGGACCACGTATGGTCCCTGCCTCCAGCAGGAATCCCTCCTAAGATCAGAGGCCTACCACGTCCCGACTGACCGTGGGCCCCTGTGAGAGAATCCTCCAGAGGCGTCTTCGTGATCCCTTGCCAGCCGGCTTGCGGGTCCCCAGAAGACTTTCCAAAGAAACCAAAGGGCTCCCCTGGTTGCTCCAGGCCTGCCCTGACTTACCCTCGCTGGGTGAGTTCCACAGACCTTGCTGGTCTGCGCCATTGTCTCTTCACACTTTCCCCGAGACTTGCTGTTACCAAGGCGTGTTGGCTCCGATCGAGTTGCTGACACCGCAGTAAGCCGCAGACATCGTGGGACACGCCGAATCCAGCTCCTGGTCATCGACGACGCCTCCTGGACCTCGTGGCTGAAGAGTCAAGGCAACCGCGGACGACCTGAATCTTGCGACGACGGTGGGCATCCATCTTCCTTGCCCCGAGACACTGCCAAGTGACTTTGAACACTGTCCCCTCTGCTTTCAGGTCTTCCATCTTCCGAATCCAGGCTTGGATTCCTCCGGACACTTCTCCTGCCGCCGCAAGCAGCAAGTCTTCACTGGCTCCCATTGAAAACGACGCCGCGACCCGACACCAAAGAACACCTATGCACCCGGCTCCCCTGGGTGAGGTAACTTCAGCACAACGGTGCTCCTGTGGGTGTGGGCCCTAGAACTACTTACCCTGTAAGTGACTTGCTTGTAGCTTCCCTCGAAGTGTCCTAAAACTCTAACTTTCCCAGTGTGACTATCGCACTGACTCGTACCTGGTTCGCGTCTGTGTTAGACACACCGCGTCCAACTCCCATGCAATACCATCTGTAACCGCGTCCTTCGACTCGTACAAGGACCGATCGGTGTGTTCGCCTCGAACACGCAAGGGACCTTTAACATTGATCTTTCAATCGCGTCTGAGTGCATAGACTCGTACAGGATTCGCATCGGTGCCAGGTCACCGCGTCTGTCCCCTGTGGGTCTCCTACAACTACCTGGGGTGGTTCTTGGGGGTCCCTCGATTCTAGATGCCCTAGACCTAGGTCTAGCAAACTAAGATTGTAACATTCAATTGTGCTAAACTTATCCTGATAATATTTGACTTGTACATATGTTCCTGACCTCTAATCTCATAAAGAGATTAGTAGAGAGTGTTTATTAATAAATACATATATATTTGATATATATACCTGTGTGGTGTCTTTTCATTTGGTGATTCAAGAGATTGTGTGGTAAAACAAGCTGCTTTACATTCCTTCAAGACTTAGCCTGAAGGCTGCTCTCCACAGCTACCACTAGGATAGCTTTCTATAAAGGTTGTCTTAAACCTATCTACCATAAGAGTCGAATTGTTCTGGTGCAAGGTGTCCACTTTAATTAGTGAACAGCATATACCAGGCCAACTTCTCACATGTTATGTTATGTTATGTTAACTAGAACTTGTAGAGCGCTCGTTCACCAACAGGTTTCTTGGCGCTAGAATTTTTCCTTTCCATTAGGAGTTACTAGTTAGAAGGTCCAGGTCTAGCTATAAGCTTGGGTAAAAAGCCAGGTCTTCAGCATCTTCCTAAAGTGAAGGAGGTCTGACTCTAGTCTCAATGGGGGTGGCGGAGCATTCCAGAATTTACGTCCTAGTATTGAGAAACGTGACCCTCCTGTTCGTTTGCGTCCAAAGTCTGGTACCTCTAATAAGTTCATGTGCATGGATCTTAAGGTGCGGTGGGGGGTGTACTTATGGATTTTTGGGGATATGTACTTTGGGCCAGTCCTGTTTAAAGCTTTAAACAGGATACAGCCGGTTTTAAACATGGAGCGCTGCTCCACTGGGAGCCAGTGCAGCTCTTTTAGCAGCGGTTTAATGTGACATTGTCTGCCTTGTAAGTATATAATTCTGGCTGCCTGGTTTTGAATTAGCTGCAGACGATGTATCTGGTTGCGCTGAAGGCCTAGGTATATTGAGTTGGCATAATCGATTTTTGATAGGATCAAGGAGATGATGATTTGGATGGACGTCTCTCTGCTAAAAAAATCTTCTGATTTTCCTCAAGTTCCGCAGTTGAAGGAAGCAGGCGAAGTGACCGCTCCGATCTGCGTGTTCATGTTAAGATCTGAATCAATGTGTATGCCTAGGCTTTTTATCGAATTTTTTAGTGCGGGGGGAGCCTAGCTCAGTAGGCCAGTGGGCGGGGGACCAATGCTGAAGTTTGTTGTTGGGGATGATGATTTCAGTTTTTTCTGCGTTAAGTTTTAGTTGATTTTTGTTCATCCAGTTCATGATGAACAACATGGAATTTTTGAGGAATTCCTTGGAATCTGTAGATTCGTTTATGGGGAAGACCAGCTGCATATCGTCAGCATAGTTGTAGATTTGAACTCCCATCTGACGAAGCGTGACAATGAGAGGGCGGATATATATATTAAAGAGATGTGGGGATAAGGATGATCCCTGTGGTACTC
Organism: Calotriton arnoldi; assembly: GCA_963921515.1. Classification (NCBI taxonomy): domain Eukaryota; kingdom Metazoa; phylum Chordata; class Amphibia; order Caudata; family Salamandridae; genus Calotriton; species Calotriton arnoldi. The sequence goes on along the minus strand of CAWUFW010008199.1, from coordinate 541,499 downwards.
CACATTTCAAGTTTACAGTGCCAGATTTATACGGAGAGAGCCAAACTGACTGTTTCCTATCTGCAAGAAATGATTCAAACCAATTCAGGGCAGTACCACTGAGACCTGCTGCAGCAATGCGGTCCACCAAGATGTCATGATTGACGTATCGGAAGCTGCAGACAGGTCCAGGAGAATCAAGGCTTGAGTGCTGTCTGCATCAGCCTTTCCCTTAAGATCATCCATGACAGATAGAATAATGGACTCAGTAGAGTGGGCTGCGCGGAAACCTGCTTGATGTGAGTCTAAGAAATTGGTGTTTTCAATAAAGGTGCTGAGAGTTTTTGCTACATGTGTCTCCAATACTTTGGCCAAGAAGGGGAGGAGGGATATTGGCCTATAGTTGTCCAGCCTCTGGAGGTCGACTCCTTGTTTTTTCTGAAGTGGAATAATCACTGCTTCTTTAAAGGCTTGTGGAACTATCCCTTGGGTTAAAGAAAGATTCAGAAGAGAGAGAATGGTCTCTGGAAACGCTTTAAAGATGGATTTTTGTATTTCAGGTGGGCAGACATCGATTGGGGAGCCTGATTTTATTTTGTTTAGATATTCCAAGAGTTGATCTTGGCCTATACATGGGAGAGTGATCATGGTGTCATTGTTAGTATTTGCAGACCAATTTTCCACCTTCTTACGTTTGGTATCTATGGATTCCTGAATTTTTTTAATTCTTTCAATAAAAAATTACTTAAGTCGTTGCATAGTTTCTGTGTGGCGGGGATAGGTGGGGTTACACGATTGGGATTAGATAATTCACGTACTGTGTTGAAAATATCTTTGGTTTTATTCGTTGAGTTTAACACCTTGTTGGAGAAAAATAATTTTTTTGCCTCCATAATAGCGTGTTTGTAGTTCCTGAGATTTGTTTTATAGTGTTCTCTGGATTTAAGTGAGTAGGAATTACGCCATTTCCGTTTTGCCTGACGTGTTTTAAGTTTGGCTGATTTTAGATCTTCCATGAACCATTTGGGTGCTTCATGTCTCCTAAAGCGTGAAGTTTGAGTTTTTAGGGGGGCATGAGAGTCAATAGCCTTCCTTTGCCAGTCTGCAATTTCTCTCTCCAGGTTATCTACATTATCCTTGCTTTCAGGAGGCTTATATTTTAAGGTGTCACATAATGATTTCAAATTAATGTGATGCCAGTTTCTAGATGGGACCTTTTGACAGGGTGTCGCTTTTGGTATAGAGATGTCGCCTATTGTAAACCTGATTATGTAGTGGTCGGACCATAAATAGGGTTGTATTTCCAGGCTTTGAAGGGTGAGATTGATAGACCATGCTTGGTCGAGAGTGTGACCTTTAATGTGTGTGGGTGCTTGAATGTGTTGTGATAGATTCAAACTTTGTAAGGCACCGGTCAATTCCCTGGCACTCTTTCTTCCTGTTTCTTCATTAGCCCAATAATTTAAATCACCAATGACCAGGACTTTGGAGAAATCGATGGTGAAAGATGCAATACAATTTGCAAACGTTTTGAGGAAGTTTGGCATAGCTATGGGAGGTCTATACACAAGTACACATATCATGGTACTGTTTGGAAAGTCTAGCTTAAAAACTAGTAAAGTGCACTGAGAGTGCCTGGGACTGTAAATCAAGTGCTACTAGTGGGCCTGCAGCACTGATTGTGCCACCCACACAAGCAGCCTTTCAAAAGGTCTTCAGACCTGCCACTGCAGTGTGTGCACACAGTTTTTACTGTCATATCGACTTGGCAAGTGCACCCACTTGCCAAGCCCTAAACCTTCCCTTTTATTACATGTGAGTCACCCCTAAGGTAGGCCCAAGGCACCCCTATGGGCAGGATGAAGTGGATTTGAAAGGTAGGACATGTACTGATGTGTGTGACATGTACTGATAGTGAAATACAGTATATTTAGTTTTTCACTGTTGAAAGGCTATCTGTCCCATAGGATAGGATGGGGAATACTTGGTAACATTTTATGAGTATATCTTCCCATTGGGACAAGATGGAGAAATGGAGTTTAGTATGCCTGAACTCAGAATGTAGAAATGCATCTTTTAGTAAAGATGATTTTTATGTTCTCTGTTTGAAAATACCACTTTTAGAAAGTAGGTATTTTCTTGCTTCGCCATCCTGTGAGCCTCTGCTGGGTTGTGGATTGACTATATGGCTTTGGAGTGACATGTGCTGGGGATGTGCATTCTCTTCAGACAGCCACTGGATGAGTCAAGGCCGGGCTGAATAGACCTGGTCGCATTTAGAAAAGTAGGAGGAGATTTCCTTGAACCTGAATGGGCCTGGTCTGCCTTGGACAATGCGGTCTCCACCTCCTGCCAGGAAGCTGCGGCCAGAGAGTACCAAACTGGTTTGGACTGAGCACAGACACTCTCTGCCCAAGAGAACAAAGAGATACGGAGTATAAATATTGGGGCCCAGACCCCAGAACTTTAGAACTTGCTTGGATCAAGGAAACTGCCAAGAAGAAGAGCTGGAAGAACTGCAAGGAGGAGTACTGTCCCTTTGCTGTGTTGTTGCTTTGCTGGGTTGACCTGCAGTTGCTGCGTCTGCCTTGGGCAGTAAAAGGACTGGACTAAACTTTCTTCACTTGTTGCCGAGTATCTCCAAGGGCTTGAAATAGAGCTTGCCTCTTGTTCACGAAGTCTCAGGGACAGCAAAGACTTCACTTACCGCTGGGTACCGCCTCTGGATCCGTGGGTTTCAGTTGCCACAGAGGGGGAAAGCAGCCGACACCATCACTGACACCGCTGCGGGCTCCATGTCATGAAGACACTGCAGAAGGCACTGCCGCACTTCGCACCGCAACCCTGGTCTCATCGACGACACCCACCAAGCATCTGCTTGCACCACGACCTGTGGGAACCACACTCCGCACTGCCTCGCTTCACTCCGCCGCTCTGGTCACACTGATGTCGCTGCATGCTGACCTCGACACCCGTGACTGCACCATGATTTGAGGGCACCGCTCTAAGGTCACAAGACGCACCGCCCTGTCCCACATCGCAGTCTGGGCCGACGACGCCAACTCCCATCACCCAGCACTGCCACTTGCACCGTGACCTCTCAGCACCGCAATGAGCACCGCCTCACTCCGCACCGCAGCCCTGGTCTCACCTATGCCGCTGGGAGACCATCACCGAGCCGTTGCCTGCACCGCGATTTGAGGGCACCGCACGCCGCCCTGCTATGCTTCACATGGCAACCGCGACGTTTGGCACGACCGGTCCACACTGACGCGGTTGGCTGGAACTGTTGGATTCTGTTGTTTTCAGCACCGCAGTAGCCCCGGACAGAGCTACCGGCTTCAAGGAACTGTATTTTAAAGTTATTCTTGCAAAGTGCATATTTTTGATTACTGTATGTTGGTCTTTTATCATTTTGGTCTTGTTTGCACAGATAAATATTGGTTATTTTTCTAAAACTGGTGTGGTGTCCTTTCGTAGTGTTTTCCCTGTATTACTGTATGTTATGTGCAAATGCTTCACACACTTCCTCTGAGATAAGCCTGACTGCTCGTGTCAAACTACCAGGGGGGGTGAGCAGGGGTTATTTCAGTAGCGTATCCCCCTTATCCTGACTAGAAGGAAGGGTCCCTATTTGGACAAAGGTGCAAACCATTGCCAACTAGAGACCCCTTTAGGAAGCTGGGTTTCTGTTGCAGTAACCCCCCCCCACTTTTTGCTAGATTACTGATGCACTTTGACTTGATGTGCCCTGGGTCCCTGCCAATCAGGTTCCCAGGGCCTGTGTTCTTTCCCCAAAACTGTACCTTGTACTCCCAAATGGCACCTCTCTGGCCACATGTCAGCCCCATGTAAAAGGTACCATGGGTACCAAGGGCACTGTGGCCAGGTAAGGCCTCTAAGGGCTGCAGCACTTATTGTGCCACCCTTAGAGGCCCTGTACCTTTACACACACACACTGCCATTGCAGGCTGCGTGTTTTGGTGCAAAACAAAGTGAAGAGTCGACATGGCACACATCCCTGTGTGCCATGCCTACAACCCACTGCCCTGGCATAGATCAGTCACCCCTCTAGCTGGGTGCCCTATACCAGTGGTGATGGTACAGGTGCATGAGCCCTGTACCCCTACAGTGTCTAAGTCCATTCTTAGACATTGTAAGTGCAGTGCTGCCATTAAGAGTATATGGTGCTGGGAGTTGGTCATTACGAACGCCACAGCACCATAATGGCTACACTGAAAACTGAGAAGTTTGGTATCAAACTTCTCAGCACATTAAACCCACACTGATGCCAGTGTGGGATTTAATGAAAAATGCACTCAGAAGGGCATCTTAGAGATGCCACCTGAAAAACGACCAGCCTCTGGTGGGTTCCCTGACTGATACACACCAGCCTGCCACCACAAGACATGTTTCTGGACCCCTAGGGTGGGTGCCTTCGCTCCCTAAGCCCAGCAACAAAGCCTCTCCTGGGCGAGGTGTTCACACCTCCCCCAGGCCAGGAAGAGGCATCTGTGGCAGGGGAGCTTCAAAGGCCTTGCAGCCTTTGTAATGCGACCCCCAGCCTCTCCTGCTATCAGGAGCAGGCCCCCTTCCTGTCTACCCTCCTTTTCAACGGGAAGACGGGCGGGAAAAATTAGCCATCCGAGAAGGAGTGCCCACTTCTGCCAACCCCACCCCCCAGGTGGGGGAGGCGAGGTGAAGCCCACTCTTCAGTGCCCGCCATCTTGCAGATGGCAGACACTCCACAATCAGGATTAGGGATTGTGCTCACTCCCCCACGTGGGGTGAGCACACCAAGGGTGTAGTCACCCTAAGGTCAGTAGCCCATTGGCTACTGACCTCGAGACCCCTAAAACGCCCCCTAAATACATTATTTAGGGGGCAGCCCTGAACCAAGAAGGCAGACAAGAAACCAGAAGAAGAAGGACCGAACAGCCGGTTCGAAGCTAACAAGAGGAGGATGCCCACTGACTTGGCCCCAGCCCTACCGACGTGTCCCCACCTCGAACCTGCTCCAGCGAAATCCCGGTGTGTCCTGCAGCCAGCAACCTCAAGAAACCCGGAGGACCTGCCTGCCTTCCATCCCAAAGACTCTGTCTCCCGTTAACACCGGATTTGTTCAAACAACAGACTCCAGCTCCGCAAGGATCCGCGGGTCTGCACCACTCTGCACCCGGCACCCACGGCCCGAGTTCGAGTGGCCCAACACCAAGAGGAGGTCTCCCCGGCGATCCTAACCCGAGATCTGGCGATCCCTGATCTGCCTCAAGCCTCCAGCCTCGCCTGCAGCCTCAAACCGGATTGTCCCCCCAACCGCGACCAGGAGCTGGTAAGAAGATCCGACCCAAAAAGGCACCCCTGCACCGGACGGCCCACGGCCTTGGGTGGCCCAAATGATGGTGCCTAACCAACCCCTAGCATCCCAACTTACCTCTCCAAGTGGTGGTTGTACCCAGAAGACCTTCGTCCCCGAGCATGCAGTATGTTTGCAAACCGGAAACTCCTCATTGAAAGCTACAGGGCACCCAACACCAAAACAGCACTCTGCACCCGGCCGCCCCAGTGCAGCTGAGGGTGCATCTTTTGTGCTTGCCTAAACCCCCCTTTGCCCTGAGCTTAAGTCCAGGAGCTTTGCTCCCACAACCCAGTGACCTGCTCCTCAGCAGCCACCAACCAGAGGCCACCTATACCCCTTTGGATAACATTGGGCCTCAGAACTCTGCACCTGGCCGCCCTAGTGCCGCTGAGGGTGCAACAAGAGTGCATCCTTGACCGTGGGGGACCCCTGAGTCTAACCCCAGAATACCAACTCCCACAACAAAGTACTTACCTGCTAACCGTTAACACTATTTTCCTCCATAGGATAACATTGACTGTTTTTCTATGAAAAGTATCTAAGTGTGGAGTTGGAAAACCTAAGAAATCCTTTTAAAATTATACTAAATAACAAAAATGCTTTTACTCACCTGTTTACAGGAAATATCCCAATGCAGTATCCAGGTATACTGCACTGTGTAAGAAAAGCAATCTGCAAAGTAATTTACTGGTCATTTTACAAAAAGCCTATACAAAGTATATGTACTGTATTTCCAAAGCATTGCATTTTCAGTAACAATACTGTAATCAAAACAAAGTGCATATACAATTGCAATCCAAACTGTGTTACAACTGCATTACTACTGTAAAGTATTTATTGCTTACCTGTGCCAGGCTTGCTTGGTTCTAGAAAATAAAATCACTAAAAGAATATTTTTATACAAAAACAATTGGTCTGAAGTTCAGTCTTTGAGTGTGTGAAATCATTTGCTGAATGAGAGTGTACAACAAATACTTAACACTGTCCTCTGACAAAGCCTTACTGCTCGACCACACTACCACAAATAGAGAGTGAGGTGCTATCTACTTTACCTCTGCCAACCTTTTGGGTTCCACTGGACTCTGTGCACACTATACCTCACTTTGGTATAGTATATACAGAGCCATCTTCCTACATCCCCCATTTCTAAGATCTGTAACAAATGATTTTTTTTTATTGGACAAGGTTGTTAACCTTGTGCCCAACCCCCAACCTGGAGGACCAGTGGATCGCACTTCATGTGGTCTCTATCCTTTCAGCTGTCCGGCTTGGGCAACCCTGCCAGGAGACTAAGCACCCGCAGCATAGCTCTCCAGGTCACTGAGACACGCAAGCCCCTCTATCACTTCAAAGTGTGGATCCTCTGTGGCGGTCACCTGCCTACAGCAGCTGATAAATGTATGTGTTTAAACCCTGCAAAATTGGGGATTCTCTGTGGTTTTACGATCGGCAAATCCAGGCCTACATAGTATTTCAGCAGGACCAAGAATGATTTCCATATGGCAAGGTCCTGTCTAATGTGACAAGGCAGGCACAAAATCAATGGAAAGGGAAGCAGCCCTGAGTAATTATCAGTTCCTGATAATAATTAAAGCGTTCCACCATCACTTTTTTGTATTCCCCTTTGTTTGCATGATCACAGTAATACCTTACCTATTTACTTTGTCAGTGCTTGTTCCTATTTCAGTTTAGAAACCTCTTGAGAAAATAAGGCTGAGAGGCCTTTAGGGTTTCACTCTGGGACTTGCAATGTAAATCACAAGTCATTTCCATGGAGGGCGCAGGAAAACACTGGGTAGGCTGGAGACTGCTGTCAGGGCTGAAAGACTGTCTTCTCGGAAGCCTTGATTTAACAATGCTGAAGATTCTTATACTTGATTTACTGCTGCGGATAATGGGCCAGATGTGCGACTCGCAAAATGGAATGTACAACAGTGTCTCAGACATTGCTTGCGATGCCCAATGGGGTCACAAACGACCTACCTCATTAATATTCATGAGGCAGGTTGCAATGTGAGACCCCCTATTAGGAATGGCCTGCGCTCACAGGGATAATGGCCTGCTGGGGTCAGCAAACCACCATGTCTGTGACTGCTTTTTAAATAAAAGTTATTTTTTTTTAAATGCAGCCTGTTTTCCTTAAAGAAAAACTAGATGTATTGAAAAAAGAAAAATTAATGTTTTGTTTCATTTTTTCCCTGGGGGGGACCCCTTCCTGTTTGCGAGTGGCGTACCACCTACTTGAAGTAGGTGGTAAACTGCAATTGCGGTCCAAAGACAGTCATACATAGAAGTGCAACTCGCTATTAGGAAGGGACGCCCTTGGCATGCCCCTTCCTATCAGCGACTCGCAAACTCTATTTTGCGAGTCGGTAACCTATTACCAACTCGCAAAATAGGGTTTGTACATTGCACAGACCCAGGGCTTTAAATGGGATGAAAAAACTGAGGGAGGTCGCTAAAAGGGCCATGGCGGATGAAACTAAAGGCGTGGCTTAAAACATGTACACGGAAAATCTTTGTTTAGCATAGTTTCTCATTCTCTTTCTGCCACTTTCATGTGCTTTTTTCATTATTCCGCAATCTTTCTTTGCTGCTTTTTGAACTTTTACACTGATTCTGTGCTGATCTGCTGGGCATCTGCCACTCTTTGTCATTCATTCTTTGCTGATCTTCTGTGCTTTTGCCTTTCATTCTTTAACATTTTTCTCTGCCCTTTTCACTCAATCCTTGCTGCTCTTGGCTTCTTTTAGTCTCAGCTCTTCTCTTCGAGTTTCGAACTCAATTGCTCTCTTAACTCCTCTTCTTCCTTTTTCTCACTCTTTTGCTCTTCTTCCTGCCCTTTTCCTGAATTTGCGACCTTCCCTGCTTCCTCTCCCACGCCGCACTCCCTTCTCGGTTCCTGCCAGTTACTTAGCCGTACCCATTGCCCCAGAGACCCCCGCTCCTAATTCATGTCCGCCGCAGCTTGGATGCACAGCCCGTATGCGCCCCTCCCGTGCCCAGCGCCAGACCCCTTGCTTTCACTCCCATCACTGCTACGTCTCTGCTTCCCTCTCCTCACCCTGAACCTTGAATGCACCTTCCAGTGCTGCTGCTACGCCTCGGTAGTCGACTGCGAAGGTGCCTTCCCCTGTTCCACCTGACACTTTTCCTGCACCTTCCCACACCTTCACACCACCCTCACATGCACCGCACACAACACTCACCTCTCCCTCGGCCACGCACACCTACACACCTCTCCCCACCCCTCCCTGTTCTGCCTTCTCCTCAACAACACCTCCCTCAATAAACACGCTACTGAAATATGGGACCTGCTGCACGACCACACATTGAAACTGCTCTTCCTCACCGAAACCTGGCTGATTCTATCGACATTACCACACCTATTCCCCAGGCACAAGGTTATAAGACAGAACAGAATTAACAGACCCAGCGGAGGACATGTCATCATTTTCAAAGAGCTCATCAAGTGTTCCACTGCCTCAGCTACCACCAACAGCACTGATGCTGGATGTGTTTATTGTGCCAAAATGGCTTCTTTTGTCATCTTCAATGCAAGATGGTGCACACTCTGAAATCCGTAAAGTGCACTCTCTTAATGCTTTATTTTAATAAATATATTTAGGGTGATCACCAACCTCTAGTTCAGTGTGGACACTTTCTCCAGTCCTTGTCTTCTCTCTCTGTACGTCACACCTCTCTTTCAATAAACCTCAGTGCCCCACAGCACTTACCTCTCATGACCTCAACTTGCCACCTCTCTCCGATCCTACCTCTAGATCTCTAGCTCTTGGTCAGCTCTCTGCCCCTCTCTTCTCCTCAAGTGCCTCTCTCTCTCTCTCTCTCTCTACTTTCTCTTCTTTCTGCATCTTGCTGCTCTGTTTGCATCTCATCCCCCTTCATTTCTCTTACATTTACTTCCCCTCCCTCTTAATTTCATCTCTTTATCTTACCCTTTCTATCATTTTTGCCATCTATACCTTACCTTTCTCTACCTCTCGCATGCCTCTTTCTACCTCACCATTCTCTCTTTCATTTCTCTCTCTGCCTCACAACTCACTGCCTCATCTCTCTCTTCCCCACCTCTCATACACTATCTAGACTCTCAATTTACATCACCTATTGGCCTTCTATGTCTCTCTTTTTATTGATGTCCTCTTTCCCTCGCCTTTCCCATTATATTATTTCTTTCTCTCTACAATGCTCTCCCTACCTCTTCCACTCCATCTATCACTCCCTTTGCTTTCATCTCTCTTTCTATCTCCTTCACTGTTTCCGTTCACTCTCTCTGCTTCCAATGTCTCGCTCATTTAATACATCTGTCTTACCTCTGTCTCTCTCTCCCTATTTCACCATTCTCTACTTCTCCCTCACACTTACTCTGTATTAGCCTCATCTCTCTACCTCATCTGCACCTCTTTTTCTCTACTTCTCATATCTTTCTATTTTTCATCCCACCGGCTCTACCTGCCTCGCTACTTTGTTTACCTGACCTGTCATTCTGTGCTTCACCTTTCTATTTGTGCTATCTCATTATAACTCACCTCTCTTCCTATCTTATTTCTCTCTAGACCTTGCCCCTTGGGTTGGCACCTTTCTTACCAGCCTACATTTAAAACTGCATGCCAGGCCTCTAAAAACAAGCATTGGCTTAGTCAATAGGTCTCGCCTTTGGGACCTTATAAGTTTTTAGACATGCAACAGTTGATGTTATTGCACCAAGGATATTGTGCTGCATAACTAAATACTTATAAGGTCCCAAAAGCGAGACCTATTGGCTATAACAATGCTTGTTTTTTCTTAAAATTATTTTTGGGGGTGACTTGCCCTATGCCCACCAAAAACCCCTCTGGAGTGCATAGAGTACGCGCGCCATGTGAATGAATGAAAAATATAGGCTGGCATTGAAACATCTCCCAAAACTCAATTTATCTCGAAGTTCACTCTCTCTACCGTTATACACTGCAAATAAATATGAACGAGATTGTTTCAGAATGCGAAAAGTGTTTCTACACTCTGAATTCCCGTTCTAGCTCATGAGATGGGATTTCCCGCAGTTCTGTTTCTTTGTTCAGATGGGGGGGATATAAGGTATGAGTTCTAGGAAACCGCTCGGTTTCACTTCTCTTTCGTGCTTTCGGTTTCATGTTGAATGAATAATAGCTCAGAATAGTCCGCAAGGGGCAAGGTAGGAGTGGCCAAATGCCGGGGGTTGATGGCGAGGGGGCTAGTGCAGATAAATATCCGAAAGGAAAGGAGGCAGGTCCTTAGAAGGGAGGAGAAATACGGGCTGAAGTGAAATAATAAAACGTGCGAGACAAGGTCGGGATAAGGAGAGAGATTGCAGACGGACAGCAGGACGAGGGACGAGTACGAGAAGACTGACAAACAAAGGGAGGAGGCAGAAAAAGGATGACTATCGGAAGCAGCAACGAGGGACGGGGAACGGCACCAGCCCAAAAAGAAAGCGAGAGATCGGAGAGCAAACAGCCAGCCAGAAAACGGGCAAAGGCTGCAAAAGCCAGAAAGAGGGTGTGGGGGGGGGGGAACAGACGCACGAGAGAGGGAGAATGGAGTAATGGTAGAGTGAAGGAGGGGAGACACCCGCAGAAAGATGGTGAGGAAGGATGTTCAGGCAACTTTAGAGGGAACGGAGAGAAAACATGGCAGGTGAAGCGTTACTGCAAAGAGGGTGATATGGAAGCATGTTACTTCGTAACACGGTGAATCGTTAATATGAGGGTCACACCCGTCATGGTCGAACTGGGGCAGGAAATAGGCCCGGGCATCAAAATAAAAGTGCCCCTTTAGCGAATCAGATAGCTGAAAGAGTGTCCCTCATTTGCAAAATGGGACAGTATTGAATTTATAAAGATTCACTCCATCAGTTGTTTTGCAGGGTGTGGGAGGCTGTCAGCATTCGTGCTTGCTGCAGGCTAAATTTGTGGTAATATCAGGGCCAGGAAATCAACAATCCCAGACCATAAAAGCGGCCCACACACTGACCTTTAAGACCAGCCCTTCGGGCACTGCTTGATTGCCCGCAGGCCAGTCGACCCTGACACCTGCCACTTTTAGTTACGGTGAGTCGCCGGGTCTGGGGAAAAGAAATCAGATGAAGAACAGGCACGGAAGGGCAGGGGGCCTAGTAATCAAGGGCCGAGAGGAAGAGCTGCAGAGAAGTCGAACCAAGATCAAGAGAAATAAGTCCATCTGAGATGAAATGTACTTATGGGTTTATTTTTGTTACTTACAGAGTGGACACTACAGGCTTCAGTCTCAAGGCGCACACGTTTGCTTCTTAAAAGGAGGTATGTTTTTCATTATTATGAAATGTAAGAATCGATTATCACTTATTGCTTTTTTGTATTCTATTGTCTAGAACCTCTGATAGTCTGCAACTGTTATTAGTCTGCAAAATTAATCGAACAGTTAATAAACAATTGAATTCAATAGTCTGCAACTGTTATGGGTCACTCGTGCCCAATCGTAGTGAAATAGTTTTGGGGCAAATGCATACAGTATTTGCTCAGTAGATAACAGGTTCCAGTGCTACCTCCCTTGCCCACGCACAGCAGGGCACTTGGTGTGAACTATCAGGAGAGGCCTAGAGTTGAAAGGCGAGAACCTAATGGCTGGCTCTGGCTCGCTGGAGGTACTCTTAGAACCTCAATCTCAAAACGAGCCGAGCCTTCTCGTGATTTTTGCTTTCCCGCCCGCCCTCTTACCTCGTTGTTCAAGCCTACCCACACCGAAGGGAACATTTATTAAGCAGAACGCTTTCTCAGTGCAGGCTCTGTCATGTAAGTCTAATGGCTGAATTGTGCAGTGTTAATTCAGGAAACCTGTGATCAATCTCGGCTACCTCACCTCAGTTGAACAAACTGTGTGATGCTCGGTAATTATTTTACTTTACTGTGACAATTTTTCTTTCATCAGCACATTTGACAGCACCTTGAGCTACATCAGTTCAGGATATGCACTGTATAAAATCCCTGCTTGTACCTTAGCTACGTATAGGAGGCAATGACCTTCTGACTTGTCACTTGGTTCTATGCTGGCATCATCGTTAGGGTAAGGCGGGTGATGGCATTCATGTTTCTAAGCTCATCTTAAGCAATTACCACTACTAGCAAATGACTATCAGTTCATCTGTATACACTAATGTACTAGATTGAAACACTCCCACCTCACAAAGAAAACTTTTTTGAAATGTAAAACTTTTTTTCTGTGCTTACAAGATGATTGTTGCACAATTTACTTAACAAATGTTTTGCTGGCTTTGCTTGTGCTTGGTCTCTTTGAGCCCAGACTGACCCCTGGCTCGACTCTAGGTTGGCTCTTACTGTTAATTTGCTGGCTCACCCACCTCTATTAAAAATAGGCAACCTAAGGAAGACACAAAAAACAGTAGACATGTATTTGTAAAATGCCCCAAAGGCCTCACCAAGACCCACCTCAAATCTCGACCACCCCACGACTCCCCCACTTTGGGGTGTCCGGTTTCGATCTTGCAGTTCAGTAAACCAGGGTGGATTCAGGGGATTTCTCATCTTTCGGGTAAGCCAGAGGTTTCCAAATAAGTTGTGTAACTGCAAGTCAACCAAGGTTCTGTGGTTTTGGAGGATAAATGTTATGTGTCTGTAGAAAGGAGTGGCCCCAGAGCAGGAAGATGGCAGCTGGTGTCCCGCTTGCGTCTCTTGTGGAGTTCCTGGGAACTATGTGCCTCCTGCTGGTATTAACTGTTGATGCAGACGCCGTGGAGTTGTTCTGTCCAATTCTGCTTAACGTATTGAATGGGTCAGATGCAATCCTTTTTTGCAGGTTTACCTCATGAGCAGGAGGGCTGAACTGGCCTTTTATTCCATCGGACATCTCCTCAGTGGGCTGGAGCCGTCAGCACTGTTTTGAAACTCCAGGGCCGCTGCGGTGTCCCTGTCTATTTCCCCAGCTTCCCGAGGTTACTTGCAGCAGGCACAGGGGGACTTCAAGAGAGAAAGGGAGAATAGGGCACAAAGGGGAAGGAAAGAGATCAGAGAGGGAGAAGTGAGAGGATGGATGGATGGAAAGAAAGGTAGAGTAAGGAAAAAAAGGAGGCAGAGCAGGGCTGGTTTGAGTATTTTTACCAGGGCTTCTTTTGGTTCCCAAGTCCGGCTCTGGTGTGCACCAATCAGTGGTGCGACCAGTGTCGCTTGGAATTTCCTGCCGACAGCGATGGTCCAGAGTATTAGTTTTTAGCTCATGCCTACATACACAGCACATGTGCGTGCTGCAAGACATATTGTTTACAATTCAGTGAGATTACAACCCGCCCACAACATACCATTTGTTTTAGTTGTCACTATCATTTGCAAATTTTGATTGCTTAGCTCCTTTACGATTCTCTTCCTTTCTTGTGTTCGCTCCTCCCTCAAGCATGAACCAAGTACATGTGTTCTTTCTTGTCTTTGTTCTTCCTCTTCTTTTTGCATCACACAATTTTTTAAATAAAAATGTTTCCATGTTATTCATGGGCGTGGAATGTGCTGTCCTACCTTATTTCTGTTGCTTTCACCCTATCTGCCACCTGTATCAACACTTTAGTTACTTACACCCAAACTGTACTGCTTTAGGCCAATGTACTTTACGCTACTCCACTCTATGCAACTCCACTCTACAACACTCCACTCTATGCCACTTCAGTCAGTACTGCTCCACTCTATGCCACTCCACTCTACTCTGTGCCACTCCACTCCTTGTCATTCTACTCTACGCCACTCTCTTTTGTGCCACTCCACTCTATGCCACTCTGCTCCTCACTACTCTAGCCTACGCCACTGTACTCTATGGTACTCCATTGTGTGCACTCTTTTCTATGCCACTCCACTCTTTGCCACTCTAGGCCACTCCACACCACTCTATACTAATCTACTCTACACCTCTGTACCACTCTACTGTATGCCAGTGCAGTCCATGCTACTCCACTCCTGTAAGTCACTCCACTCCATGCAATGCCACTCTACAGTACTCTACTCCATTCTTTGCCACTGTATGCCACACTACTCTAGCACTCTACACCACTGTACGCCACTCCCCTCTACTCCATGCCACTCCACCCCACTCTTTTCCACTCTACAACACTCTGCTCTGCACCACTGCACACTACACTACTCCACTCTACTCTTCACCACTTTATGCCACTCCACTCTCAGCCACTCCACTCTATGGCACTCTACTCTGCTCCTGTCCACTCTATGCCATTTCACTCTACTCTGTGCCACTCTACTCTGGGCCACTCCACACTACTCTACTCCACTCCAGTCTTTACGTTTCGCCACTCCACTCGACTTTATGCCACTCTACTCTATGCCACTCTACTCTACTGTACTCCACTCCATTGTACGCCACTCCACTCAGTGGCTCTCCACTCTACTCCATGCTACTCTACTCCATGCTATTCTATGTCATTACACCTCACTCTATGCCACTCTAAATTATGCCACTTCACTTTATGCCACTCTACTCTACGCCACTCCAAGCCACTCCAGTCTATGCCACTCCGTTCTGTGACACTCTACTCCACACAATGCCACTGTACGCCACTCCACTCTACACAACTCCTCTCCATGCTGCACCACTACACTATATGCCACTCCACACCACTTCAGTCTGTGCCATTCTACTTAACGCTATTCGACACCACTCTACTCTATGCCACTCTACTTTATGCTACTCCATTCTACGCTATCCTATGCCACTCCACGCCATTCTATGCCACTCTACTCCACTCTCCTCTAGGCCACCACGCTAACTTTCAGCCATGATGAACAGAAGCCACGCTGCTGTATAACATGCTTAAAGACATTGGTAAACCCAATAGCTCTCAGATAGGTGAGGCCTATTATCTTTGCCAGTTTTTCTTCTATTTTATTGACGGATTGTGTAAATTACACCCGCTTCAAGGAACGAGTTATCTTGTCAGGACACTTTAGTAATAACGATTCCTCCATTTGCCTATGAGTTGTGAAATCCCGGGAAAATGGCATCAACATTTGCGTGGTGAAGAATCCTCCCTGTGCTCGTTGCACACCTGCAAAGTATCTATTGCATGTTTTCACAAGAGACAATTTAGCCTCTGTTGTTGGCTCGCCAGCTGTGGTGCTGACGGGACTTGATGATCTAACGGGCCTCATTCTGCGTGTAGAAAACGTGCTTGATTAATAAAGTTAAAGAGCCACTTAACAGAAATTTCTCCCTTTGCCCTTTTTAAAGCGTTTGTGTTCATGTATTGCCTAAAGCAGCAGAGAGAGGCGACACGTCCTAAAGCTAGAAGTGCCAACAAGAGTGAGAGAATGAATTAGGTAACAGGAAGTATGAACAGTAGCTCTGGGATAAATGGAGATGAGAGACCAAGAGAAAGAACAAGATAGAAACGTATGTTATGTGACGGAGGACCAAATTATGCAGAAGAGTTGACTAAATTATTCAGCAAGACAAGTCAAATTATGCATCAGAATGCAGCATATTTTGTGAGATTACCTCATTATTTTGTCATTTTTAGGTCTCAGCTCTAAGACGGCACGCATGCACTGTCTCGAACCGGGACCTGGTTTATCTGCATCGTGGGCTTCTGCCTACCCATGGTCTTGCCACTGGCTGCAATCATCGTCGCTCCATTTTGCGGGCTCCCCATTTACTAACTAGGGCAAGCCTAGGTCATGCCTTTTCAGGTTTTAAGCCCTGCCCGAGCGACCGCCCCGAATACTGTTGAACATACGCAGTAGTCATTGGGGGGCATAGTTTCGGGACTACTTTTCTACTCCCATTAGACAGGCGAACCAAATACGCTTCCTCTCCGATATTGCAGCTCAATAAACGCCCCTCGCTCGTCTAGAGGGCAAAAATGCATATTTACAAACACATGACGCGTTATCTCGCACCTTAAGGCCAGTCCCTGTCACCACCGGATACATCCGGTGTTCTCTCTTCCACTCCACACTGCACCTAACTTGGGAATTCCAGAGACGAGGAGGTTAGGACTAAGCCTGATCGTAGTTCGCGAAGTAGCGCTACGCGAAGCTACGCAAAGTGCAGTTCGCACTACGCGAGCTACGCGTAGCACTACGCGAACTGCGTAGTGCACTGTTCGCAATGATTGCACAGTGCCGGATGCTTGTCCGCACTGTGCAATCATTGAAAACGGCATCTTGCACAGTGCGAGCTGCCTTTTACTGCCGCTCGAGTAGATTTTTACTCGAGCAGCAGCTTTCTCAACGTGGACTGGTAGTTTCTCATCGCGAGCGGTCGCGAGCATACGCAACCACTCGCAATGAGAAACCTGACCTCCCGCGTTGAGAATCTCGCCGGAGGTTTATTTTCCACGCTCGCGATCGGCAACTTGATGTTGCTGATCGCGAACGAGGAAAAAGTCTCGCCGGGATGTCATTTTGCTTGCTCGCGGTCGCCAACTTGACGTTGAGGACCGCGAGCAAGCAAAAAATGACCGCTGCACTACGCTACGCTACGCTACGCGTGTTTGCACTGTGCTACGTGCAATTCGCGTTTTGCGAAGTAGCGCAAACTTCACAAACTACGCGAGCGTAGCGTAGTGCTTTGCCCAGGGTTAGTTAGGACTTCTCCAAGTTGATCCGCCTACGCTGGCTACATTCTTTCTGTTAACTCTGCGAAAGGGAAGCTGCCTGCACTCGGAACGACCCAGATTCATGTAATTTATAGATGAGCATCGATGCCACCCTGGTCTCAGATGCTCTGGGCAGCAACAGACCCACCATGAATCATTAAAGTGGGTGACATGAGGCTTTTATTGGCAGCCCTGCGATCGTATATAAATATTTTTGTTGTCGTCGTTCTTAGAAGCGGGGATGCGGGAAATGTCATTAGAGAACTCTATCCTAATTAGATTCCATGGAGGCTGGTACAGGTGGCCGGCTGCCGTTCCCTGTGACTTTCAGTTATATCTGTGACCTCTTCTGCTGGGGTTTCCATCACCATTTCATGCTCACGCCGGCTCAGGGCAGCATATACTATTTTTGAACGCCTTATGAAATGTAGCGTCTGCTGCGTTATACACTACTTAGTAGCACTGCGTAGAATGAAAATGAATATTGAATCACATAACATGTATTCTTCCTGCAGCACTAGGTGCATACAGTCAACTGAATGTGAAACTTGACTTTACAGAATTAAACGAATATGAGGCTAGAACATGCTTTGTGCTAAAAGATAACGGAATTGTTAGCCTGTGTATCTCTCCAAATTGTCTGCCCATATGCTGTCCTGTCTGTGCGTTTGCCTGTGTTTTTATGTTTGTTTGCCTGTGTCACTTTTTATGTCTAATAAATTCTGCATATTGACTGCCAGTTTGTCTTCCTTGTATGTATGTCTTCCTTGTATGTATGTATGGCTCGGGCCTTGCGGATGAGTTTGAAAGTTTAAGCACCGGTTTAATTTCTAATCAATTTGTATGCTTCTACACCTGTTTGTCAAGCTATCCATTTGTCTACCTGTGAATCCGTTTCACTGATTATATTTTTTTCTGCCTGTCAATCATTGTACTTGCCTGTCAATCTACGTGTCAACATATCAATACACATGAATTACTGTCAACATATTTATAATGCATGTTTGCCTATCAATCCATGTGTAAGGGTAAATGCACGGCTTTCAATCAGTTACTATTTTTCTCAGACCATTTATTTTATTTGTCAATGTATCTTATTAACAATATATATCCCTATATGTTAATCAACATCTCTAATTGTCAATTTATTGGCCTACCTTCATGGGCATATCTATCCACTGCTTGTAAATCATCTGCCTTTAAACCAATAGAGTGTGTCAATCTGTAGATCTATTTATTTGTTAGTCTTTATAGGTCTAGGCTCTAAGACTGCGCTCATGTGCTGTGTAGAAACGAGACATGGTGTATCTACATCGTGGGCCTCTGCCCACCCATAGGCTTGCCATTGGCTGCAACCATCGTCGCTCCATTTTTGCCAGCTCTCCATTTACCAACGGCATGCCTAGGTCATGCCTCTTCCAGTTTTTAGTGACCATCCCAACTACTGTTGAACATATACATTGGTCATCGGCGTCGGAAGGATGGCTGTCTGAACTTTCCCTGCCGGCGGGTCAAAAACTGCCACAGTGAACTTGGTTGCTAGTCTTATTCGAGTTGGCACTGCACCTTCCCCCTGTCTTCAAACTTGCAGCAACCTGACCAAGGTTTTCTATGTGTCTTGTCAATAAGTCATATAATTAAGAATTCCCATGGAGTTCTCCCCTTTTGCATGCACCATTTGCTATGCATGGAAAGCGTTATGTCTTGTGTCACCCTCTGTAGCATCATTGACCTGTAAGCACTTTCCTGGCTAGAACAGTGATAATTTTTTCTCCTTACTAGTGTACACGCAAGAACCTCACTGCTGTGACTTTTGTTCAAGGCAACTGGATTTATGCAACACGGTTTAGTAAATTATGCGTCAAGAAATGGCAAATACAGCATATTTTGTTATAGCGATTACTTAATTATTTTATAATTTTTACACTGCCTGTTGATTGGTTGAATTTCATTAGTACAATTTTAACTCCCAAATAAAGCAAGAAGCAAAATAAAAGTGAATATTAAACCTTTTACAAAAGAGCGTTCCACTATGCGACAACACGTGTGGCTGGAGGGAATATAGGCGCATCCAGTCCTTGTTGATGATGGCGTGTTTGCGTGGAATGGGTGGTTCCTGCTGGAATACGCAGGTATTGCCTTGCGCTGACCTCTTCATTCTTCTTGACTTTTTCAACCCTTCAACCTGCAGCTCCACCCCTACTCACTCACAGCATCTACAAAAAGGGCAGTGCTTCAGGAAGTCTTATCAGCAGCCATTTGCTAACAAAAGTGTTCATTGAATTTGTAAAGGAAGCCCTTTTACCGTCCCCTCACTCACACCAGTGTTTGCATCCCCTACCCTGCAGCCACTGGAATGCAGGTAATGCACTTCCACTGGCTTGTCAGATATTCTCTTTTACTTCCCTGGTAAATCCTGTGTCGTATTAGTAGTGGTTCCCTTGTGAAGAAACAGGGCTGACAAGCTAACTTTTAGATTTGTATTAAACAAATTTAAACAAAAAGACGGTATTCAAATATGACAGAAACAATCTGGTGTCCTCCTCTGAAGCTACCTTGTCAGCTTTAACCAAGCAAATGGGAAAGGATAAACACAGGTCTTCCCTGCTCTGGCACAAATAAAAAATAATTGGGAAAGCCTAAAGGTGTCAACATATAGCTAAAAAACATTCACATTAGCAATGCCAAAAGCTCATTACTCGGCCGTTGCCGAGACCTTTTGGCTTTGCCAATGCTTGTCACACACGTTAACACTATCTGGGCAAAGGGTTTTACTCATTATTATCAGTTTGACACCCAAATAAAGCAACACAAAGTTGAGCAGTTAATGTTGCGGAGGGTCTTCCACTCTTTGGCAACAAGTATTCCTGTGTTTTTACTAACCTTTGATGCGTTTGATCTAGAAACAATAAAATCTGCAGATTATTCAGCAGATGACGGATTATGTGGCAAATGCAGCGAATCTATGATTATTCAGAAAACGCTGCAGCTGCAAAATTGCACAATACCATTTGCCCTGATTACAAGATGCCAATGCAAGAGATAAGAGGTACCATAAGGGAATAAAGATGGATAGGGATTCGGCAAAGAGATCTATATGGGGAGGCAAGAGATGAAGAAGATATGCTAACTAGGAGAAGGAAAGCAGACATCAAAGAGAAAGCAAAGTGACGGGTTAAGTACCAGAGAGGGGTAAGTTATGTGGGGTAGAACAATGATGAGAGGATGCGGCACATTGTGAATGTCCACAGATGGCAATATCTAACCTGCCCGTCTGTGGGCAGATGTGCCATTTATTTATTTATTTCAATTCAGTTCAGTTTTGTTTGCTAGTTCAAAACCACTATAAAAGATAAATAAAAGCAGCTAACTAAAGAGGGTGAATCTGTGAGGCATTAGCATTCATCATTTTACAGATTTGCTAGTCCAATATATACCTCATACTTCACGTTACAAAAAAAATATATAAAACAAACCATTAAACAGAGTAGCGTGCTACTCTCCCAAAAAAAAAAAAAGCAATTCAACACCCCATCAGGGGTTAGAAGCGCTATATATATGCAAACCTTTTTTCCCTCTTCTATCCCTCCGCTATCCTTCTGAATCCAAATAACCGACTAACATATCCACCACTTAAAATTTACTTGCATGTTTCACTATACTAATTCAACACTAATCCTCTATGGGTCCCGGAGTAGCGTGCTACTCGCCGAAAAAGCGCTTCGACGCCTCGTCAGGGGTAGTAAGCGCTATACAAATGCAATTACAATACAATACAATACAATAATGACACAAAAAGGGGGGCATGGCGCTTCATGAAATGTGTGCTTTAGGCAAAATCCGACCTGCCCTCTGAGGTCAGATGTGTCTTTTATTTATTTATTGAGGATGTGCGGCATTAAATTCCTTACTGAAATACCTCGCATAAGGACAATGGTGGTACATATTACCCTAGGCAGATAGTCTGAATAACATAAACCAGTGTACTGATTACATTTTGGAGCAAATATGTTTTGTGATGAAGAAACAGCAAAATATTTACAGAATGAAACTAATTGATATGTGAAATGATTGTATTTTTAAAAGATGTGTCAATTTACACTTGGAAAAAAAAAAGAAAAATTGTATATCATAGTATTTTGTTGGTTCCAAACTTATGGGATATGAATTCACGGCACTAGTGGCCCTAACTACAAGATGCCAATGCAGAAAAGTAGACTGCAGGAGATAGTGACCATAGTGAGAGGGTAATGAGAAAGAAATGAGGTAAGGCAAAACAAGAAGACTAGTACCACTACGGAAAGAGCAAACATGAAATCTTGCTGGGAAGTGGCATGTTCCACACACGCTTGCTGATTACATTTCAGAGCAGCATCAACCCTTCTAAAAGGAGATCTACTTCACGTGTCACTAACATCACATCTCTCCCTAATTAAATTTAATAACAAACTAATAACTTTTGACACATTGATTAATTAGTCCTTGGGTTCAGATTGCGGCAAAGAGTAAGTGGTCTCATACAAGTCATTAGTCATTAACATTAAAGGACGGCTTAATACCCTAACCTTGTTTAAATATTTATTGAATAGCCAAAGTGATCATTATTGAAAGCACAAGGTTGTTAATTAAGGGAATTATCATAGTTATAATTCACAGTGAAATAATTGAATTGAACAAACTCTTTGCCCTGTTAAGTCCTGCAAAAGTGTAATTTTATAGGAAATGGAATAAAATATTGAAAACATGAATGTGCATGGCACGTGCACAGACAAATAAATATGCAGTCTTTCATAAAGCAGCCAAGTGAGGCCTAGTCATGCTATCTAATGCAAACCTAGATTAAGCATTATTATTTTAAATGCAACTACCCTTCTACAATTCCCCAACTGATTATAATTACCATCATCACACCCTGCTAAAACAAATCTGTTATCTTCGATCTTAACATCTCATTCTTCTGTAATCTTCTCAGATAATCAAAAATCTCAGATTTCTTCTTGTCGAGAGTAATTTCTTTCTTTGTCAATCATCTGTTCATCATCTTGTTCCTTCAAACGCATCTTTCAGGTAAGTAAAAAGTTTATTTGTTCGATTTAATAAAAACCATTACAAATTCATATTAAATGCAGCATAATCATATAAGCGCCTTGTAGATTAATACTGTGGATAATATTACAGAAAACAAGACAACCATCATAAAAGCCTGCACCGCATAAATTTCTTCTGCGAGTACTATTGCTTAAAACAAAATTACCATTATAGAATACTGCTGCCCACTGCTTGGATAACATTTTTTTAGAATCCTAATTGTCGTACAATCCCAATAAAGGAAACCTTAAAACATCCCTGATCATCGAAGCATTAGCTTAAGTACAATGTCAATAAATGGAAAGATACACAAATCAGAATGGAAAAACTTGAGGCCTGATTTATGTCTTGGCAGTATGTATACTCCATCGCAACGGCGGAGTGTACTTACCGGCAAAATAATGGTCCGGCCGCAAAATTTAAAAGTGGGCTGTTTTCAGAAGAACAGACTCCAAACTTTGATAAAGGAGGATTATTAGGAGTAAAAGCTATATAGTGTGAAACACCTGGCAGACATAGGCCAACTGACCAGCTCACCCAGGATTCTGGAATACTCAGTAACAATAATACGTAGAATATTACAATACCCAATTCCATAGGACATTGCACACACCCGTTTCGGAATACAAAGTAAGCCTTCCTTACATAAAACATGGAGAACAAAACAAAAAGAACAATTCACCCCCAATATCATCATACATTTCTTAACCTTTCACATGCAAAATATAATCCTCCAATTACTTTGGCTTGCACCTGATCCGACCATTAGTTCTTCTTTCTCTTGCTGGCATTTGTACAGACGCATCAGGTCAGGATAGTTACTCCTAGACCCTTTCTTAGTGGCTGGAATTAACAACGATACTTCAAAATCCTTTTTCCACAGTTGACACTCTAACTTCAGTCAGACTTTGTGCAGCCCTGCTATAATCGGCCCACATCCTGGATGATAATTATGCATGCGAGTGTTCGCTTAACATGTGCCAGTGTAACTCCTGTCAGAGTAAACATAACAGCTGTGCAAGGCCAAACACATGCTCCGATTCACCTCTTAACCCAAAAAAATAACACAGTGAACTTCTCACCGGCTACAGATGGTTCGCAATTCTTAATACACCATTCCCATCGCTCTGCCCTGCTGCCAGTTCGCCACCCTGCTTCAGATGTCGACCGTTACCCTCAACCAGGGCAACTTTGGGGAGTTTACACAAAATTACATCCACTCCAACGTTAGTCTCGTATCCCATCCTCGCTGCCAATTTTCAGAAGAACAGACTCAAAACTTTGATAAAGGAGGCTTATTAGGAGTAAAAGATAGACAGTGTGAACCCCCTGGCAGACACTGGCCAACTGACCAGCTCACCCAGGGTTCTAGAATACTCAGCAATAATAATAATACATAGAAGATTACAATACCCAATCCCATAGGATATAACAGGCGGACCTTAGATTTAATCATAGTGGTCTCCACTCTACTCTGTCTCCACTGTGATTAAACACCGTTAACTTCCCGACGGAGTGAGGGCTGATGGAGGTAGGCTTCTTATTCCATCCACCTAATTTAGATGGGCAGATTTAGAATTTAGTTTTCAGTGTTTGTCACCGCCTCCAAAACCCAGCCTTAAGGGGCAGTAATAACTACTAATTGCTCCCCTCGCCATTGGAGAGCACTCCCATGGCAAGGGGAGCATTTTCTTTTTGATTTTCTTTAAAAAAATATTTTTATTGAGATTTTTATTTGAAAATCAACCATGACAACAAAAAGGAAACAAGACTAATTTACAAGGCACTCAGCTCAAGAACCCTTTCTGCCAGACCCCCCATCCCCACATCATCCCCAACTGGATCTTGGCCAACCTAACACCCCAAATTGTAGTAATGCATCCAGGAGCCCCATACTTTTTAGAACATTTGGAGGCAGCTTCTGCTCTTATAAGTAACTCTCTCTGCAGCCATGTGCATATCCATACCATATTTCCATTCTCATAGTGTGGGAATCTCCAGCACACCCCAATCTCTGGCCACATCCCTTTTGGCTACAATCAATCCCAAATTACAGAATAGGAGCTTTTGCCCTTGGGATATCAATTTCCATGGGTATACCCAACAGAATATACTGCGGGTCAGGTGGGACATTTACTGCTAAGATATTCTGGAGCTCCTGAAGGATGACTGATCAGTACGTCTAAATAGTGTTGCAACTCCAGACCATGTGGAGGAAGTCCCCCCTCTAAGCCCTACACCTTAAACATTTTGGGAAGGGAGCACCTTGAGCTGCACAAGTTGCCACCGAGACTTAATCGCCACCTCCCTGGGATGCATCAAGGCTGCAACCCAGTCAGTATCCGCAATATCCCCAAGTTCAGCGCCCCACTGCTCCTGCAGTGCACCCAGATTATCAGGAGTATTGTTGTTGATAGTTTTATAAGTGTAGGACACCGCCTTAATGCCAAGTTCCTCCATAATTAACCGTCCCTCAAACCGGGCGTATTCCGGTATGTCGCCCTCGGCCAGCCCCTCAGTCATCCGTGCATGACTGAGCTGAGCGAACTTCAAGTATTGATTAGGGTGAAGGTCATGATCTCGCTGCAGTGAAGTGAAAGGCATGAGATTCCCACTCTCCAACACATCCCCCACCTTTGAGCTGCCAATGAGGTCCCGCAAGGCAAATCCACACAGCTTCCTTATTTCTCTCATCATACCCCCTTCCCATAGCGATGTTTCCTTAGTGACCCTTGATGTCCATCCCAATGCTTTAGATGCCCTATGCCATCCTCCCAGGGTCACCTGTGTCGCTGGCAACAGCCTACCTGAGCCAGCACCCTCATAGATAACAGAGGGGAGAGCGCGGCAGGAACCAGGTCCTTTCAAGCATATAAGTTGGGTGGTTTTGCCCAGTGAAGAACCAGTCATTGATATGTAACAGGTGTGCAGCCCAATAGTAGGTCTGAATATCCGTTAGTGATATTCCCCTGTTATAGGAATTCCACTGAAGCGTCTACAGTGCCACTATAGTGTGTCATCCATCCCAGAGGAGCAGTCTCACCTCTCTGTCTATTTTATTAAACTTCTCCTCCAGAATCGTGTGGTAAGTATTTTGGAGACAGTACGATAGCTTGGGGAGGGTGATCATCCTAAAGATAGTGGCTCTCCCCAGTGCCGTCAAGGGGAGCCGTTGCCAACGCTCTGAGTCATCCTGAAATGCTGCAAAGACTTTCCAGAGGTTAGCAGCCAGGCACAAATCTCTATCAGGTGTGACCTGAATGCCTAGGTATTTAAAACTCACTGGTTCCACCCGCAGTCAGCCCAGGAGGGCAGTGGTATCCATGTGGCCATATGGACCATAAAGCATCGATTTGTCCAAATGTATTTTATAGCCCGAAGAGCCACCAAACAGGTCTATAGTCTCAAAGATCGCTGGAAGGGTAACTCACGGTTCCGTGGCATAGAGGTGTATGTCATCCGCATATAAACAGATATTTTCCTCATGTGGGTTCGATTCCGAGATTTGGAAACCCCTAATAGATGAGTGCAAACTGATCATGCATGCCATTGATTTCAGGGTGAGTGCAAAGAGGAGAGGCGACAGCGGGCACCCTTGATGTCCCCCCCGTTCCATCGGTAATAGACCAGAGAGCACCCCGTTCACACGCACCATGGCCATCAGGGCTTGGTATAACAGCACCACATACTTACTGGTATTTCGGACTAAATCTGAATTTTTCCATTTTTCCAGCATCTGTTATAGGTAGGGCCAATGGATAGCATCAAAGGCTTTCTCTGGATCCAGGGAGAGAAAAAGGTGCAGGTCTGGCCTGCCATGGATTTCTGCTAACCAGTTGTGGTGGTGGTGCAGGTTGAACAAGGTGGATCAGCCTGGCATGAAGCCTGGCTAATCGACTTGTATCAAAGAAGTTATGACCTTGGTCAGTCTGGTTGCACAATTGTGGCCAACACCTAAGCCTCCATGTTTAGAAGTGAGTTTGGGCGATATGAATCGCAGCGGGTCCTAGGTTTGCTGATTTATGAATTGCTGTTATAGTTGCACATTGGGGTCCGGTGGTAGTACCCCTTCATCTGTCACCTCCCTAAACATATTCAGGATATGTGGCCCCCAAATGCTTGAATTTCAGTTTAAAAAGTCGGCCGGGAGACCATTTGGCCCGGTAGTCATTCTGGGTTTAAGCTTGGATATGGCTGTCTGCACTTCCGCAAGGTCTACATCCCCCTCAAGTTCTGTGCGGTCCTCGGTAGAAAGTACTGGGGTATCTTCCACAACAAAGAAGTCCCGGATCTGTGCGGCGTCTATGCTGCATAGAACTCTTTACCCCGACCCTCCTCCCTGCCGAACTACACTTCCCAGCAGCCTCCGCTGCTAAGAAGAGAGCCCGGATTAGCTCCTGCTTGTCCTAGCCCCGCCCCTGTGGCTTCATTCGTAGCAGGACTTCGACCCCACTTCGTGGAACTTGCCTAGATCCTCTTCCCCACAGAACTACACCTTCCAGCAGCCTCTGTTGCTATGAAGAGAGCCCGGATTGGCTCCTGCTGGTCCTGCCCCATCTCCTCCAGCCTCATAAGCGGACTTCGACCTTCGCTTTGCGGGACTTGCCTAGACCATCCACTCCACCAAACTACACCTCCTAGCAGCCCCCACTGCTAGGAGGAGAGCCCTGATTGGCTCTCGCTGGTCCTGCCCCTGTCCCTCCGACCTAATAGCCGGACTTTAAACCTCGCTTCGCGGTAGTCAACTAGACCCTCCTCCCTGCCGAACTACACCTCCTAGCAGCCTCCGCTGCTAGGAAGAGAGCCTGGATTGGCTCCTGCTGGTCCTGCCCTTGCCCCTTTGGCCTCATAGCTAGTCTTCGACCCCGCTCGCGCAACTCACCTAGACCCTCCTCCCCGGAGAGCTACACCTCCCAGCAGCCTCCGCTGCTAGGAAGAGAGCTCAGATTGACTCCTTCTGGTCCTGCCCTTGCTCCTCCAGCCTCATAGCCGGACTTCAACCCCCGCTGAACTACACCTCCCAGCAGCCTCCACTGCTAGGAAGAGACCCCTGATGGGCTCCTGCTGGTCCTGCCCCTGCCCCTCCGGCCTCAAAACAGAAGCTCGACCCTGGCTGTGCAGGATACATGCGGGCAGCGCCAGGGCCTGTCCACGCATGTCAGAGCCCAGAGGAGGCTGTGCTAGGCCACCCCTCTTCTGCCTGATCCTGAGCTTAAGGTACTGTACCCCCTGCCCTTGCCCCCACGCTGCCTGTGGCCTCTGTCCCTGCACTGCTCTCTGCCCCTGCGCTGCCTGCAGACCCTGCGCTGACTGGTGTCCCTACCCTTGTGCTGCCTGTGGCCTCTGCGCTGCCTGCAGCCCCTGTCTCTGTGCTACACCCTGTCCCTGTTCTGCCTGCGACCCCTGCGCTTCCTGCAAACTACACCTCCTAGCAGCCCCCACTGCTAGGAGGAGAGCCCTGATTGGCTCTCGCTGGTCCTGCCCCTGTCCCTCCTACCTAATAGCCGGACTTTAAACCTCGCTTCGCGGTAGTCAACTAGACCCTCCTCCCTGCCGAACTACACCTCCTAGCAGCCTCCGCTGCTAGGAAGAGAGCCTGGATTGGCTCCTGCTGGTCCTGCCCTTGCCCCTTTGGCCTCATAGCTAGTCTTCGACCCCCGCTTCGCGCAACTCACCTAGACCCTCCTCCCCGGAGAGCTACACCTCCCAGCAGCCTCCGCTGCTAGGAAGAGAGCTCAGATTGACTCCTTCTGGTCCTGCCCTTGCTCCTCCAGCCTCATAGCCGGACTTCAACCCCCGCTGAACTACACCTCCCAGCAGCCTCCACTGCTAGGAAGAGACCCCTGATGGGCTCCTGCTGGTCCTGCCCCTGCCCCTCCGGCCTCAAAACAGAAGCTCGACCCTGGCTGTGCAGGACACATGCGGGCAGCGCCAGGGCCTGTCCACGCATGTCAGAGCCCAGAGGAGGCTGTGCTAGGCCACCCCTCTTCTGCCTGATCCTGAGCTTAAGGTACTGTACCCCCCTGCCCTTGCCCCCACGCTGCCTGTGGCCTCTGTCCCTGCACTGCTCTCTGCCCCTGCGCTGCCTGCAGACCCTGCGCTGACTGGTGTCCCTACCCTTGTGCTGCCTGTGGCCTCTGCGCTGCCTGCAGCCCCTGTCTCTGTGCTACACCCTGTCCCTGTTCTGCCTGCGACCCCTGCGCTTCCTGCTGTTCCTGCTCCATGCTC
Organism: Calotriton arnoldi; assembly: GCA_963921515.1. Lineage (NCBI taxonomy): Eukaryota > Metazoa > Chordata > Amphibia > Caudata > Salamandridae > Calotriton > Calotriton arnoldi. Next base: position 513,222 of record CAWUFW010008199.1, on the reverse strand, counting down.
CATGTGGCCCCTGTGCTGCCTGCGTCCCCTGTCCCTGCACTGCTCCCTGTCCCTGCGCTGCCTGCTGTCCCTGTGCTGCCTGGTGTCTCTGCCCCTGCACTGCCTGCGACCCCTGCGCTGCCTGCTGTCCTTGCTCTGCTCTCTGTCCCTGTGCTGCCTGCTGTCCCCGCTTTGAATGCACTAGGACCTCCTACCAGGACCCTAATGGAGGCCACTACATAATCAGACAGCGGATGCACGCAACGGTTACTCAATCAACACACAGCCAGTTGGACAACGCCCAGCACCAGGGCCCCTAGCTCTCTTGCCACCCGATGGTACACTGTGAAGGAACTCCCGGGCCTGGACCCCAGACGCGAAACATCAACTGCGCTCCTCCTCCTCACGCTCCACGATAGGACCCTTCACCCACTGAAACCTACAAAATTCAACAAGAGTCCTAAATATGCCAGTGGGTACACCCCAGAACTCAGGACCACCAAGCGCAACTGCCACCAGCTAGCGCGCTGGCAAACCCAGATGACAGTGCAACTCACAAAACAGTCCTCAGCAACTATCACGGCACATCAAAGAAGCCAAGAAAGCGGCTATCACCACCCGTATCGACTTCGCGGCCAACCACACAAAGGAACTCTTCAAAATAGTCAAAGAATTCTCCAAATCGACAGCCATAGAGAACACCATCCACCCCACCCACCCCCCAAAGAACTCTGCGAAACCCTCACAGACTACTTCCACAGCAAGATCACCAACATCTGCAACAATTTCAACATCCAGCCCTCCACCCTTATCCTCGATTACCTCAACCAACCAGCGAACACCAGCCAAACCATCACCACCTTGTTACCGCTCACCGCCCTCACCACCCCAGCCATCATGTCTTTCATCCATTCTGGGGCGCCCACCGACCCCTGCCCCCACCACCTCTACAACCTTGCAGCGAACCCTATCAGCACACCAGCATCCTCAACACCTCCATTTTCACAGCAACCTTCCTGGACAGATGTAAACACGGAGATGTAAGACCCCCTAAAGAAAGCCTGCGCTGACCCAAATGATCTAAAAAATTATCATCTGATCTCCATGCTCCCCTACCCAGCCAAAGTTCTCGAGAAAGCCATCAACCAACAGCTCACCGAATTCCTGGAACAAAACCACCTACTGGACACCTCTCAATCAGGATTCCGTGCCAACCACAACACTGAGACCGCGCTGATCGTCGCCACTGACAACATCAGAGCACTCCTCAACGATAGTGAATCGTGACCCTGATCCTCCTCGACTGCTCGCGGCATTCGATACAGTCTCCCAAAACACCCTCATCAACAGACTCCACAACATAGGGCTACAGCAAGATGCCCTCAAGCGGATCGCCTCCTTCCTCACAGGACACACACAGAGCATCTGACTGCCTCCCTTTACCTCTGCACCCAAAGATATCATATGCAGTGTACCACTAGGATCATCCCTCAGCCCCACCCTGTTCAACATGTACATGACCCCTCCTCGCTGAGGTCATCAGATCCCACGGACTCAGCATAATCTCCTACTGTTAGACCTGTCAGCCCTAGGGTGGTCTTACCCCGTTTTTTTCTCTTTGCGCCTCATTTTTGCCACTACCTTTTTGTTGGTCCTAGGTCTCTGGGCACCTTACCACTACCAAACAGTGCTGAGGTGCAGGTGCTCTCTCCTAACAAGATGGCTGCCAGAGGCCCCTGCTACTGCGGAGTGGCCTTTGCACACACACCTACCAGTAGTCAGGATCAGGCTGGGACATAATGTTACTGTATCCATGCCGTCCCGCCTCTGGGCCTCATAGACAGACCTGATGGAAGTTTCTAGAACCTTCCAGCCCAGGGAGGAGTTATGCTTTGCCGCCTTTCAGGAGGGTCACCTGACCTAGGGGTATAAGAGGTTTGGAGGGAAACCTAGCTAGTTAGTTGGGGCACCACTGGACCTGGGGGAACCTCTGTCGGAGTAAAGGCTGTTGGGCCTAGGGGGGAGACCTACACTACTGGTACTGACTGGGCTTAGGCACTGCTGTGCTAAGATAGATGAGGAACACCTTCCACCTGCTGACCTTGCCCAGCATGAGGGGACCCAGGGAACCACCTCCAGTGTGCCTGCAGGGCACCTACCTGCCTCTTGTGCCTGCCAACTCAACCCCCTAACCTTTCCCCCAAGATACTGCAACTGGAATACTGCGTCCAAGGACTTACAACTAAAATCCCGCAACTACAGAGCCTGCAACCCAACCTGCCAACTTACTGCCCATCCACTTTGCCGGTACTGTGCAGCGCTGTGTCTTCCAGGCGCTGGACTCTGCCACCATCTGCAAGCTGCTGCCAGCGCCTGGCCTGAGGAGCGCTGTGTCCTGCTGGGTAAGCGCTGTGCCTTCTAAGCGCTGTGCCTTCTAAGCGCTGTGCCTTCTAAGCGTTGTGCCTTCTTAGCGCTACACTCGAGCTGGCTCCATTTTGGCGACGTGCGGCGCGCTGCGCTGAGCCCCCCTCTCTGCTGCCATACGGAGGGCAGGTTGCCTGAATTCACCACTGCGGCCCCCGCGCTAAGACAAGGAGGCGCGCTGTATCCAAGAATCACCGCCACGGCCCATGAACCTGTTCGGGGCCGCATCACCCCTCCACAAAGCGCTGTGGGGCCGGGATCACCGCCGCAGCCCGGCGCTGCCAACGAACGGAGAGCTGTGCTACTGCAATCACCGCTGCGGCCGCTAAAGCAGGTGCGGGCCGCCGCAGTAGTCGAGAGGGCCGCGCTAGGCCTGTGGAGCGCGCAAGGAGCGTCGCCAAGCACCAGGGGCGCCGGCCGCGTCATAGGCCGCACCCCACAGAAGCCGCGCTGGGATTGGTTCCCGGGGCCTCCAGGCCGATGGAGGCCCGGAGCCGGTCCTGAACATCGTCGGAGGGGCTCCTCTGCGAGTGGGAGCCCCCCCAGTTCAGCTCCCCAGCCACGAAGAGCTTGCCGCCCCCCTCCAGGTGAGAGCCCCGGGAGACGAGGAACAGCGGGCCGCCTGGGGGAGGGGGCATCGCCGGTGAGTAGGCCTGGCGCCGTCCGGCTTCGGTGCTTCCCCCCTGATAACTGCACCGGACCAGAGAGCTGGCGCCCTGCATTACATTCAGGCCCGCAGAATGTGCACTGTGAGAGCTCTCTCGATGAGGGGTTACCGGTGTTTAACCTCTGCCTGAAGATGTTTACTTCTGATGCCTACCTAGATTACCCACCTGCCCAGGGATTTTTTTTTGCATGTGTTGTAGAGGTCTGCCATAGCCTGGTTACCGGTTCCGCCTGCATAGGTGAGCTGTATGACCTGCCCTGTACAGGAGATATGTCCTTACCACATGGGCCTCAGAAACAGGGCCTCAATTGAATATGAGCATAGGCGATGCTACCTGTGTGACTTACCTGCATTAAGCCCCTTATTGATTGAAATGTTACCAATGTTGTGTGCATACCTACATTAAGATCTTCATTGAATTGAACGTACCTGAATGAACTTGAGCCTCAGTTTTAACATGCAATCAATTACAAACGGTGATACTTGCTTTTAAAAGGTTAATACTACTGCCTTTTTGCCTTCATAACGTTCTAATGTTCTGATGCCCTTGAATGAATTCATGCATGTTTTAAAGGGAAATGAATTTACTGTTGCCCTGAGATTATCTGCCCTATCTACTGCTCTAACTTGAACCAGATAAAGAGTCTTGTTTTATCAAACAGCCTGGTGTGGTGTCTCCTCATTGCGTGCGCATTACTGAGTCAGTGTGAGTGTGTGCTGCACAACTGCTTAACACATTGCCTTCGGGTGCCTTCCTGCCTCGCGCCAAGCTACTGTGTCGGAATCGGTGACCCCGGTTCTAACATTGGTGTTCAGCGGTGGGATAAGGACTTGTGCTTGTGCAGCACCCTACAGGGATTCAGTGTGCGCCTCAATTGGAACACCTAGTGAGACGCAAGCCTAGCAATTCGCCCTTCTTTGCCTGACTGTACAGGCTCTTGTGTTAACCTGTTGCCTACGTCCTAGAGTCTTTTCCCTTAAGTGTCTGGGGCCCCACATGTCAGGATGGAGTTGTTGGGGGGAGCGTTTTGGGGGCTTGGGAGGGGGCTAGGGGGCACCTTTGCCAGCTGTACGAGGGAGTGATTTAGGGGCAAAGGGGCAGCTTAACTTGAGGCGGGGTGCCCAGGAACGCTCATACTAAAATGAAGGAAACAGATGTGTGAGCCATGGAAACCAAGCCCAAAGGTTTAACAGATTTATTTAGAAGGTGCAACTTCAAGAAAAAGGTATTTAAAATACAGAATACAAAATATAGTGACCTCGCATTCATAGAGAGTCTTACCAAACAGAAGGCATTATTATATAATTCTCAATAGGACTCAGAAGGCATTGAAAGCGTTTGAAGAGAGACACTTCAGAAAACCTCAAAGACACATTTATAAATGCATTATGAAAAACATAATTTAAATCAAGGAAAATGTTCTCAGAATGCAAAACACCTTTGATCTAAAATGCAGAGAATACTCACGTTTAAACCTAAAAGAAAGCAGCCTTGCAAGTGTAATATAAGCATTAAATTCTTACTAAGAAAACACCAATTTAGAGACAAAATAGCACATACAGCAATTATATTGGCAAGTTAAATTGTATCTTAATAAAACAAAAAACAAGAGCTCTTGGGGAGCACCCACACCCGCCTGCCATGTACCAACAGATGGGTGGGGTAGTCCGACGAGAACCCCGTGGGCTCTCTTTTTATACCTTTCAAGGCTGGGATCTGAAGCAAAAGTGCTTATTGCAACGTCAGAAGTGTCGTGTCTATCTTACTAAATGCGGAACATAGACTAGGTGAAAGGTTATATTCTCAGACCAAGCGCTCGTCGTAAATTGCATAGGGCAAGCAGAAAATATGTAATGTAAGGAATAAAATATATAGCAATGTCCTGGTTGCCACATCTATCACCCTGGCCTGACGTCCTTGTGGTGGGAACTTCTCTATTCTCATGTTCAGACCCAGGATGTGGTGTGCTATATGTCGACAGGACAGAGGAAGAGACAGTGAACTTTGAGACAGCGAACATTGCGCACACGGGTAGGGTGGGGGCTATCCAGTTTGGAGCAGTGTGCCTCGCAGAGAGAAGCTGGCTGTGATATTTAGTCAGACAGGCTTAGAGCCTGCTGTTCAGAAAAATGGCGGAACTCTGGTCAACTTAACAAAAAGGCCTGCAGAAAGACCGCAGGGCCTACCTTGGGGTTCATACTGACTGAGTGACAAGGATGGCGCAGGGCATTCGTTATATGGTAAAGCCGGACCCTCAGGTCAATTTAACACAGCCTACAAATTAGGCTGGCAGGGCCTATGTAAGGGGTTCATACTTCAGGTGTGGGCACAACAGGCCTGGGGTACCCTATGATAAAAAATAGACCCTGCTTCATACCCTCCTCTTGTTCATTTACTGAACAAAATCCTTACAGCAATCTTTTCAGGCCCTCCTCCTAGTAGGTGTATCCCAGGGGTGTCATTCATTGGAATATTGGCTGTCTTGTATCTTCCTTAACGTCACATAGACTCCTTCAGGCCTGTCAAAGTTGACATGCTGTTTTCTGTGTCTGTAGACCGGTGTGTGCAAACATAATATCCTGCCCTGTCAACTGTCCCCCTGTCCCGTCTTTATCAATGGCTATTTATTCAATGTGGTACAATTTCTCTGTTTCATTTAAGCAGTATCTCAGGTATAACACTGTGATCACAATTCACTATAAGGGCGTAGTCACTATAGCAATGGGGGTCAATGCTGCTAGTAGCACCCATGATCATTTTCTCTAATTGTTCTGAAAGTCTTGAGCAAGTCTTGAGGCATTGTTCCAATCGTTGGTACGTGTGGTTAGTGTGACTAGTTGGAAGAATGTCTTATCTTCTGCTGTACTTTTACTCTTTTCAAAAAAAGGTCTGCTGTGGAATAATGTAGAGCCTCAGTGATGATACCTGTAAACAGAAAAAGTAACCATTGGTGCCTATCTTCAAGTAATTTGAGAGGTTACAAGCACTTCTATTACTTAGGCACTTTCAATATGAAGAAAACAAAGTGATGAAGAAAGTAAAGATGTCTCGTTGTCACAACTTGTAGACTGAGGGGTTGGGGCTTTGATGTTCCAGACGTTTTTTTAGGTGATGTATCCTTGGGGCCCACTTACACACTCTTCCTTTCACTGCTGTGTAGCACGTGCAACCCTTCAGGATGGGCTTGGGATACCATTCCCACTTGGTAGTTTCCGTGGAACACATGTAGTTTCTGTGTGGCTCCTTGCCCCTTGCACAACCCCTCAATCACATGTGAGATGAACGCCGGTCCATTGTCAGAACCCAAAAGCAAAGGTACTCAAAAGTGCGGTATGAACTCTTTCAGGAGGCATTTGGCAACTGTTTGTGCATTGCTGTTCTTGTATTGGCATGCCTCAGTCCATTTGCCGATCATGCAAACAATAACCAGCACGTACTTGTAATTTGAGTAGGTGGCATGCTGATGAAGTCCATTTAATGTGGGGAAATGAAGTGGCCTGGGGCATTGGAAATACAGCATTAGGAAAACAGTCTGATCTTCCCATCACGTCCTACAAGTGATGAACCATGAAAAAGACGGGCCATGGGAGCAAGCATTATCGTTGGTAAACATATCTTTCCATTTGGGCCTATCCGTATTCCTTTTTAGGTCTCGCCTAGCGATGCAGCGCAAAGCGCTGCTCGCTATGCGAGATCTATTGTTGCCGACTTTTGCTCCGATGCGGGACACGAGATGTGCACGCGCTTGGTGCGAGCAGGAATTGTAATAGCGCCGCAAGCCGTACGCGTGCACATCAACTGTCTGTGCCGAAACTTAAACAGACAGGAGATATGCACGCGTACGGCTCGCGGCGTTATCACAACGCCTGCTCGCACCATACGCGTGCACATCTCCTGTCCAGGCAGCCGATGCGCACGCTCACGGCGTGTCTTCAGCTTAACTTCCCGCTGGTTCCGAGGAGTCAACATGGCTGCGCCCTGTGAGTCGGATCTGCAATCCGATCCCGCTCCGCCGCCATTGAAGATTCCAAAGCGCGAGGCTATGTCCCCTACTTCACCTGGGCTGAGCGATGGACGCCCATCGTTGTCGGCGCCTTCTACCCCAAGCCATTCGTCGCCTCTAGAGGGATGCGCTGGTGGTCCGGGCCTTGCCTCGTCGCCCTCAGTCTCCTTTTCCACGTCGGCCGCTTGTCGCGGCATGTCCTGGACCCCAGCAGAAACTAACGCGCTTATAGCCGTATGGGGCAACGAGAGATTGGTGGAGGCGCACTACCAGCAACTGGAGGGCTCAGGCACCCTATTTGCCAGCTGTTTCTAGTAAGTGCACTCCTTGTTTAAATTGCAACGTGGGACTTACTATTACGGTAGTGTCTACTGAGGGAGGCAGAAGTGCATTTTGGGAGATATAGTCCTGTGTGTGCTTCCTCTACGGAGCGAAAATAAACAACCCTATCTCGCCTATGCTTGTCGCTCTTAGCTGGCTCCCCATAGAAGCCAGGGTGATGTATAGGAGAAATGCATGCATCACCCACCAGGCCTCGCATACATCCGGTCCTCGCTACCTGTTGAACCCCGAAGCCTACGGGAGGCAGCGGACTAAATGCTGAAGCTATGTTGTTAGCGCCTTCAACCTTTACAAAGGGACTACTCATGGCGCAATCGATCTCAGGCAGTGCGACCAGAATAGGGAACTCCCCCCCTTTGAAACTACAACCCCCGCCTCACTGCTGATCTTCAATACAGAGCTGAAAGCCCTTTTCCATAAAGACATTTTTACCAGCTGTCCACTTAGCCTACCGCCCCCTGGTAATGTACCCCCCCCCCACTGACTGTGCGACCTGTTTCACCTAACCTTGCTGTCACTACCTGTACCCCCTACAACCTCTAACAATCTGTCAGTGCCTTTGTAGCGATCGAAATGAGTAAAGCTCCCTATGTTTCTACCTCCCACTTTGTGCCTTATATAATGACCGTAACCAGCAATTGCTTGTAACTTTGCATCTTTTGTACCGAAACCTGTTTTATTGAAAAAGCGCTCCAACACCTCCGGGTAATGCCCGTACTACAAAAAAATGCAAAATAAATAAATTAATTTAGCAAGTGAGGGTTAGTGCTATGAGTTGTGTACTGATTGAAGCACAATGTAGTATCCCGTGTCGCGAACTAGCTACACAAAGGCCAGTGCATTATTGTGGTATCTGCACGCAGTACTGTACATCAGAGTGTGGCACCAGTTAAATAGTAAGATTCACCTGTTATAACCACGGCGCAGAAGCCTCCCTTCCGTCCTAAGAGGCGGCTCTCCATCCATTTATTTACTTATAATCAGGGCTTCTTGAGTTCCATGTTTGTGACCTTTGTGCTTTTTCCACATAATTGTGGAATGCCACATTACCCCATAACCGATCACCTGCTGTGTAATATGCAGGTTTGAACAAAGAAACGTTTCTAGTTGAAAGATATCTGAACCTGTTAAGCACTGCCCATTTCACTTCAGCGCCTGGATACCCTCACGGGTGATTAGCGGCGCTCTACAAATTCATATAACACAACAAATGCAGCTCACGACAGTTTATGAAAGATTATGGGCCCCTTTCGCCTGTTGATCGCTGTTTTTAGGCATTAAAGATGAGTGAATTCTCAGATAATGTTAGTGCGACAGTCTGGGCCAGGGTCTTCAGCTATAATGTGTAAGGGGAAGTGTAAACATTAAAATGCAGTTCAAACAAGGTGAAAAGAATGATTTATGCTCTGTCTTGAAACTTTCCACCTTTCACTTTTCTTTCAGTGTTCTCAAAGCAACACTAATTAGGATGCAGTAAAGCTTTTGCAAAATCTGAGGGGGAGCTTCCAAAGAAAGTAGTCCGCCAACTGGTCTTTATTCAGAGAGTGTCACTGCCATGGGAGTGGACATTTTAGTGTAGTGAAAAGGTGAATACATTAACTCCGCCCCCCTTGTTTCAACTTTAGAAAAATTTAAGTATACTACCAAAAATGATGCAGTGACTCTTTATTGCCAGTGCCCTCTTACTTCATTAGTTACCTGCCCCATTGAAATAACAAGCTCTGTGGGATCACCGCTGATCCTATGCAATTAACCAGATATTTACGTTGATGAAAGCGAAATTGTCCCAGTAAAATGAGAAATAGCTTGTGGAATTAGGTACAGAATTACTGATTCCACCAGTAATTCCTAGTTTTTTAAGGCTACACCTAATAAGACATGACAATTCTGCCTCCAGGTGTAACTGATACCCCGGCTATAGGTATATTGGTATATTTGCTGATGTGTTGTAAAAGAATATGGAGTTTCAAGAGAGAATGTACTATAGTACAAATGCAATGCAATAGATTTTGCAATTACAACAAAATGAGCTATTGCCATTTTCAATTACACCATTTGATTAATGCTTCACGAAGGGAAAAGAAAAAAACAATAACATTTTCAATGCCAAAAGCTCAAAACAATGTAATTGCGAGACCTATTGCATTGTAAATGCTTGTTCTTTTTGCATACATCCTCCCCTGTTCCCTTCTTCCTTTTCTTCCACCCAGCCCTTTCAATAATATACTTAGGGTCATAGTACATATCATCATCCTTTATCTTCATATCATGATATCATGTGTAGTAGAAGCAATCTGAACCATTGTGTACTCACAACCAGTTAATGCTATTCCTTTTTGTTTTGTACATCTGCATCAATAAATTATTTACCAATTGATACATAGTCCTTGGAGGAGGTGTGTGCAGCACATTCTACAATTGAAACTTTGGTATCAACATGTCTTGCAATAGTTGAGCTATTAATGGTGCACGCTGCATTTGTTGGCCAGCTGAGGTAAGGAGGGAACTCCAAATGAAGGAAAGAACCTAAAAATTGTATTGGCGTCCCTGTACAAGACTTTAAAAAGAAATTCATTATCTCCAGAAGCAAAAGAAGAATTAAAACATTGTACTATAGCTTTTCCCAAAAGCAAACACAGACGAAAATCTCTGTCACAGTAACACCTCTAGGAATTAAAACACTCATAGTTGTCAAACTGTGCCCAGGGATGTGGAATTCCTATAGCCCCACGCCCAGGACATATTGTTTGAGGTCAAGGGCAACAAGTTTTCATGCATATTTTGTCCTTGGGACAAGTAGGCCCAACCCCCTACAGCACAAACCCTTTGGCTGCCAGTTTACAGTACCACATTATGGATCAGGGAAAGGCATAGTCTGCAACAAAGGTAATATTTGTGTCCATGTGTTGATGCTGTTCAAACTTGTATTAATTGTTCATTAATGCAAAGGCTTTATTATTAGGGTGAGCGCTCTATGTAAATGTTGTAAGCTCAGACTGCACTACTGACAGTTGTTAGAGTATAAAAATGTGTACACACGTTTTCAATATTTAGCAATGTGAGGCTATGTATACTGCTCCCAGAATGCTCTCCGATTAGATGCAAATATTTGTAGAAACTTGAAAGCAAGACTGAATTCTTTGCTTTCAAAATAAAATGTTCACAAAAAAATGCAAAAACATTTCGCTAAACTACTGGAATAAGGTAGGTACCATTTATTTTTGCAACATAAAAATAAACAAGCATTGGTAAAGCCAGTAGGTCTGAAATTGTTGGTCAGCCTTTTGGCTTTGTCAATACACAACTTTTTTTGGCAATATTTTTGTGAAACCTCATTGGTGTGGGAGCTGCTGGGCCCTCACCATTATAACAAACATTGGCAAAAGCAAAAATTGTTTTGGTCTCACAAATCACACATTGCACAGTAGTTCCTGGCACTGAATAAAACAACTGTGTGTCGATATGCTCCTTGTGAAAGAACAGAATGAAGTCACTCACAGTGGAGCTAGCCAAGAGAGAGAGGGAGAGAGACAACATTTTATTAAACATAAAAGGTCATGGTTAACGCCAGACCTAATTAGGGGCCCAATTATTAAATAAAATGCACCCATGTCCTTGGATTATGTGCAGATATACAACTTTTGTGAATTCACAAGACTACAGAAGTAGGCCAAGAAATAGTACTCCTAGAAAATATTTGTGAACTGCATTTAAGCATGAGCAAATATGCAAGTGTATATTCGCTCAAGCGAAAATCTGAGTGATTGCAAGTTCACTTTTCCTCCAGCCACTTTTGTTTGTGAGCCAGAACTGTTGCTTATCATTACCTTCAGCCCCAGTATGTAGATCTGCGGAAACGTGGCCACATAAGGGAATTGCTAGTATTCAAAGCCTACTATGGAAGGAGCCCTAGCATAATCAGAGAGGCTATTTCAGAGCTCTTATATAATGATATTGCTGCCATAATTTGTCGCTGCATAACATGGCACAAAAGGGACAAGTGTATTTTGTTACAGGACAAGTATATTTAAGAAGCATCCTGCCCCATGGACAAGTAGATATTTCATTAAATTCCACATCCCTTTGTGCCAATCCCTTATACCTTGAAACCTGTTTTCAAACACCCTGAAAGATTGCACCTATATATTAAAAGACATATTAAATCTGTACACATTGTATCCTTGAAACATTATAATACGAAGCACTGTTATTCAATGCACACTATCCTTCTGTATTGGCATATACTCATTATTAATGATCAATATATAAACATAATATAAACATAACATTACTACTTTTCCTATTACTCCTATCCTTTGTAGTCCCTGGCGAATGCACTGCATTAGAATGCATTTTAGCACATTCCACCGTACAATGTAATTTGTTACAACAATATTCTCTCCAACTCTGAAGAACCTAGGAATGAAAAACATTAATATACATACACATTATTCCTTTTAGATACACATATAAAACAGCACTTCTCCTTGCGCCATTCAAATAGTCAAAACCCTTCAAGAACGCAATATACCTGGTGCTATTCTATATATACATCTGCTTGTGAAGATGGCGGTGTTCCTGTTGCGGCTGATCACCGTCTTCTTCCTCTTTGGACAGTCAATGGAAACACAATAAAATCTGTGTTCCAGGACTGATAGGTCGGAGCTCAGGAATGACGGGGCCATCTCCTTCTGCCTGAATACCTGAGTAGAAAGAAACTTCGCAGGCGCGTGTTAACTTATACAAATATATGTATTCTTTCATAATTTCAATGTCACTGTTAGGTCTAGTTGATGTGACTTATACATATATTAATTGTTCAGTGAGAAGTATATGGGGCGTTAGGTTGTTGTCAGCTGTATTGTAATATTTGTGAGTGAAAACAGTGATCCATGGGCAATAAACCATTTTTGCTTTCTTTAAATTATTTATTTATTTATTTCCCTCAATTGTGGCGTTTATTTTGCCTATTTTATTTTTAAGCAGTCTTGTTCTGGCTTTGCTGAAAGTTGTTGCTGCTTTAATATCATAATGGACACATGGTCCAGCTGTCATCCAAACATGTGGGAAAATGTAGTAGGCCTGAGCCTGTGGCATGACAAGTCTTTCCTATTTAAATCTTATTTCTAACCAAACAAGAGGTGATGAAAACAATAACATTGAGCTTATCTATGCAAACATCCCGAAGACAGGAAATCCAATACACTTCTTGTAGACGCAGGGAAGACCCTAATAATAATAATGTTGCATTTAAGGGAGACAAAAACTCATTGTATTCGAACTGAAAAATATATGCAACTACCTCTAAAGGCTGCAACTGTACTTTTAAAAGGCCTCTTTAAATCCACACCTATTATTCTGACAATATTGCGATACTGAGCATTGCTTACTCCATGCATACCGTCCTTTAACATTGAAATCTACTTTATATCGGCACGTATTATTTATTCTTTTGTATTTTCCTAGCACTGGGGCCTGTGTGAAGGAAGTTGGTGTGGTGGCTACCTGTGGTAATCTATTCCTACGAATCTCTGGTTGTTTCATATTTTGAAGGCTGCACACAGCTGTGCATATCCAAAAACTTATTCCTTACCTCCTCTCACATAGACACATACATATTCCGTCACTAAACTGCACAACGTGAAACACAATTTTTTTTTAATCTCGGCTTCCCCGTTACCAAATTGTGTTATTCTAGGCAACTTATTTCTCTTGTTCACTTCCACAGCCCAACGTATTCTTACACATACATATCTTTCATCTAAATCTCATGTTCGTTGCCTACCACAGGAAGTCTCTTTCCTGCCTGGCTCAACGCCCAGAATCTTAGGTCGGCCAGGAATGCTACTTCTGAAGGCAGCTCAAGAAAAAATCTATTAACCCTTCAGCACCACTTAATATCTAAAAACATGCGTTGTCTTTAATTGTAATATGCAAAATATATATAGCTTATTTTAAAATAACATGGCTTTCTTGTAAAGCGCACGTTCACTCAGAATGGTATTTTGACGCTAAACAGCAGATCTTCATTGTTCCCCAACTCAATGGTACTCATTTCATCCACCTCAGAATGATGAAGGGTTGATCAGACCCCGCATCTATCCACCTTAGAAGGATGAAATGTTCAATAGACCTAGTAGCATATGAACCTGTGACCATCAAGTCAAACACAGGCTCACGTTCTCTGTGTGTCATGCACGTTGTGTAAACGCCGTATATTCTAGTCTTTTACCCCAAGGGCCTACAATAATGTATTGGACCTATATTTTGATCCAAGATGACAATTGGGTGTAGCTAGCGTGCATTCCATTCCATCACTTTATCTCCCTTCTTCTCTCCCTAGTTCTGCGCATGAAATCGGGAGAGAACAGTCTTACCTTGCTAATTCCAATCTTCTGTTTAATGTTCACCATCTACTCTGACATGTACCTTACTCTGTCTAGTGCCACTAACTTCCTTGGCCACGAGACACAATTTCAAAATCTTTTCTATTAGCTAACTCCAACTGTGTGCTCTCTGTGGCAGTACTTCCTGGATCTGCCCTAGCATTCGGGCTATTGCTTGTGCCTGCCTCGGCTGCTGCTGAATGTGGACGCAGGTAGGAGTAAATTATTCTGTACTTGGTTGCTCAGTACTGCAATATTTGGTGTAATCTTCAGTGTGAATTATAATTGGTCATCCAAATAGAGAGATATTCATGTGCATTTGAAACTGAAAGTATCTTCTGTTCTGCCAGGAAACTATATTACTTATATTGATGGCATTTTTAGTCTTTTAACATTGTGGGCCACAGAACATTGTATGTACTATGTTAAGCCTATGATCCAAAATATCAAAAGGAATAGCTCCATTTTACCTGGTAGTACATCTTCTATCATTGTGCTCTGGGCGGTAAGGGATGGCAGTCCTTGACCTCAACTTATTATGTCACTTCTATCTTTTGTGTGGCTTGTCTATCATTTGACGCTGGGCCAAGTCTAGGGCGTAATAGCAACCGGAAAACGTAAAAAGGTGGCTGTGTGTTGCGGCGAGAAATGCATGCGAAAGCCTTCCTCCCCATCTTTCTACCACTTGACTGAATACTCAAGTGGGAGCATTCATTACTAATAGTCCAAGCACGCCAGAAAGGGGAGATGAGAAGCGTGAGGTGTGACGGTCAAGGAACTGAATGTACTTCATTCAGGGTATAATGAGTTAAAATAGGGGAGCCTATTTAAAACGTGCTAAAAAAGATATAACTAAGAGTCGTGAAGGCAGCTACTTGGAAGCTAGACACAGTATTCACTGGATGCACCGCGCACAAGTTGAGTGGTCTCTAATTGAACCTGTCTCAGTTAAAGTGGGTGTGCTTGGCACGTACCCAGATGTTCCTGCTGATCACTTCTCACTGCAGTGCACAAGAGAGAAGTACTCCTATATATAAGATCTCGCTAAACAGTAGTGAAATCCTGTGATACCACTGTGAGAGAAAGAGAGAAGAAAGGCCCATAAGCCAGACAAGAGAGGGAGAGACGCAAAATGCAGACCGAGAGAAGGAAATAGAGTATAAGGGAGATACGCAAAATGCAGACCGAGAGAAGGAAATAGAGTATAGCTATTAGAGTACACTGCATGTAACTAAAAAAGGCGGAGAACAAAGGACACTTTTTACAATGAAGAGAAAGAGGTTGAAAGGCGTTGGCTGCTGCCAGGCCCGAGAGAGGAACCCACAAGGCGATGTGATGAAGGAAAATAGTTCCCCTTTTGGAAGCACGCAGTTGAAAAAGACACTGTTAATCTCAATGCGATAAGATGCCTCCCATTCCTTGCAGAAATAAACGTTCAAACAATACAATTTACACCAAATAGGTAATCAAAATTCAAAACAAAAGTGAGCTGCCAGACGCAGTCCCATACACACGTATTTGCGGCACAAAGTGGGAGACGCCAGACGCAACCTCCCGTCGCCAAGTACAGACTTCAAAATATAAATGTGAGGAACTATTTCAACAATTCGGTCTATGTTGTTGTGCATCACGTGGTCAGTTATCTGAAAGTGACTTGTGCTGATTAAATGTGGTGCTGCGCCACATGGGTCAGGAGGGGCAGGGGTATTGGCTGATCCTGGGGAACGTAATTCTACAAATGTTAATGCAGATACTCTTACTTCAGTTGTTGGTGTGAAGGTGACTCCAAGTATTTCCCAAAATGTGCACCTACTTCTTCCTAGCGGGGTCTGTACTACTACAGACCACAGCATCAATAACTAGCGGCGGTCTGTAAGGCTAGTGTCAGGTGTTTTACAGACCACAGCAACACCCTACCTAGCGGGCCTTTACCCTTTAATGACTGAGTTGGTGTAAGGCCAGTCAACTTAAAAGTGACAAATGTGCTCATACAAACAATATATGCATATATAATCAAAAGGAATCAACAGGACAATCAATATGCACCTAATTATTATAGTCTCACTAATGGATCAGCCACTGCACCAGGCAGTGGCCTCCAATACAATGATCACAAAAAGTTTTGCTGCAACACTTAGTCAATGCAAAAAGAACAAAACCCTATATACATAGGTAAACACTAGCGAATAACACACAGTCCTAAAGATGCATAGCATTTAACGAACATTTTGTACATGTGCTTTAAAAAGAAAACAATGCATATGCTTTATTGTTTGGAACTTTTAAACAACAATTGCGTATTTTCTGGCCACTTGAGGGCGATAAAAGCGCTTTCTATCTTACTGCTTCACAAAAAAGGAAAACACAAAAATGCTTATAACTAGCGAAAATACAATATCTAATACATCCCGGGGAAACCACTTTCTTCTGTTCACACAAGAGGAAACCGTGAACCCGTTAGCTAGGCAGGCACGGGATTCGTTTTCTTTCTCAGGACTATTGACTGAGAGTCCCCTTTGATTTTCATCAGAGGGGCATGATAAAACAAAAATAACCACTGAAAGGCGCCAGACGCAATCCTCCCTTCCCTGTCAATACTTGCAACTGGACAGAGGTATTTCTTACATCTATTTATAAAACCACACAAATGAACACTGAAAGATGCCAGACGCAATCTTCCCTGCTCTGTCAATCCTTACAATTAGACAGAGGCTCTCAGAGAGGCACAAAAAACCCCGCACATAACAATGATAAAACAAAATAATCACTGGAAGATGCCAGATGCAATCTTCCCTACCCCCACAATCCTAGACGGAGACCCCTCTCTGGCTCTCAGAGAGGCACCGTAACAACGTATGTCTATTTATAAAAAGAGAAACACATAATCCAAACAATGTCCTAACGCCACCCTCTGGCTTAGAGTTCACCATGCACACGTTTCCTCTAGCTTGGGAATGTTCTTTAAATAAGCGAGACCAGGTAGACAGGAGACCAAAAATCCTAGAACACAGATGTCTCCCAAGTGCCCCTCCTGACACACCTCAGACCCAGCACATCAGGCAGCAAATAACTTACCCGAACGCTGTTCTCTGTGGTCCAGCCAGGAAAGAGGCACGAAGGTCAATCTGCATCTGCGATCCCCTTTCAGCTGGCACTGCTTATCACGTCGGGGTCACCAAGATGTTGGGGGGAGCGTTTTGGGGGCTTGGGAGGGGGCTAGGGGGCACCTTTGCCAGCTGTGCGAGGGAGTGATTTAGGGGCAAAGGGGCAGCTTAACTTGAGGCGGGGTGCCCAGGAACGCTCATACTAAAATGAAGGAAACAGATGTGTGAGCCATGGAAACCAAGCCAAAAGGTTTAACAGATTTATTTAGAAGGTGCAACTTCAAGAAAAAGGTATTTAAAATACAGAATACAAAATATAGTGACCTCGCATTCATAGAGAGTCTTACCAAACAGAAGGCATTATTATATAATTCTCAATAGGACTCAGAAGGCATTGAAATCGTTTGAAGAGAGACACTTCAGAAAACCTCAAAGACACATTTATAAATGCATTATGAAAAACATAATTTAAATCAAGGAAAATATTCTCAGAATGCAAAACACCTTTGATCTAAAATGCAGAGAATACTCACGTTTAAACCTAAAAGAAAGCAGCCTTGCAAGTGTAATATAAGCATTAAATTCTTAATAAGAAAACACCAATTTAGAGACAAAATAGCACATACAGCAATTATATTGGCATGTTAAATTGTATCTTAATAAAACAAAAAACAAGAGCTCTTGGGGAGCACCCACACCCGCCTGCCATCTACCAACAGATGGGTGGGGTAGTCCGACGAGAACCCTGTGGGCTCTCTTTTTATACCCTTCAAGGCTGGGATCTGAAGCAGAAGTGCTTATTGCAACGTCAGAAGTGTCGTGTCTATCTTACTAAATGCGGAACATAGACTAGGTGAAAGGTTATATTCTCAGACCAAGCGCTCGTCGTAAATTGCATAGGGCAAGCAGAAAATATGTAATGTAAGGAATAAAATATATAGCAATGTCCTGGTTGCCACATCTATCACCCTGGCCTGACGTCCTTGTGGTGGGAACTTCTCTATTCTCATGTTCAGACCCAGGATGTGGTGTGCTATATGTCGACAGGACAGAGGAAGAGACAGTGAACTTTGAGACAGTGAACTTTGCGCACACGGGTAGGGTGGGGGCTATCCAGTTTGGAGCAGTGTGCCTCGCAGAGAGAAGCTGGCTGTGATATTTAGTCAGACAGGCTTAGAGCCTGCTGTTCAGAAAAATGGCGGAACTCTGGTCAACTTAACAAAAAGGCCTGCAGAAAGACCGCAGGGCCTACCTAGGGGTTCATACTGACTGAGTGACAAGGATGGCGCAGGGCATTCGTTATATGTTAAAACCGGACCCTCAGGTCAATTTAACACAGCTTACGAATTAGGCTGGCAGGGCCTATGTAAGGGGTTCATACTTCAGGTGTGGGCACAACAGGCCTGGGGTACCCTATGATAAAAAATAGACCCTGCTTCAGAGTTCGAGCTGGCCAACCTTGAAATGTATACGGTGGCGCAGCTGAAGGAGTTCTGCCAGGGGATGGGGGTTTCCGTCAAGCGAGTCACCAAAAGAGAGGAGCTTCAGAAAGCCTTGAGGGCATGGGTAGTGGCCCACCCGGGAGGGAGAGTGGTCGAGGAACAGGGGGAGCCGGACGCTCCAGGAGAGCTAGACCTACTGCGAATAGACACCAGTGAGAATGTGTTGCCAGGGAGACGATCCAGGGCAGGCAGTAGTGTGTCAGCGAGGAGTGTGTCTGTGGAGGAGTACGAGGACAGGAGGGAGGAGAGGCAATTGAAGCTAGAGCTTGCTAAGATGGACAAGGAGCGAGAACAGGCGAGGCTAGCCATGGAAGAGAGGAAGCTTGTGCATGAGCTTAGCCTGAAAGAACTAGAGCTCCGAGCATTGCAGATAGGGGCGCAGGGCAACTTGAATGGTGGCAGCGTACCCGCTGAGGCTCCACGAGAGCCTAAGTTTTACCTACCTAAGGAGGTGATGGCCAGTTTCAGTGTAGGGGATGACATTGATAAGTGGTTGGCGGCGTATGAGGTGTCTTTGGTGGCCCATGGGGTGCCTGAAAGTTACTGGGGGAGGCCTGTATAGGTACATACCTCCGGTGGCGAGGACACACTCTTGACCTTGGACAAAGGGGATCAGACGAACTACCCTGTGATGAAGGAGGCCCTGCTTAAAAGTTTGGCCTCACTCCAGAAAAGTATCGCCAGAAATTCCGCAACAGCCACAAGCTTCCCACACAGAACTGGGTGGATTTTTTTGATTATGCCCGTAAGGCATTGGAGGGTTGGGTGCGTGGCAGCGAAGTGAGTGACTATGAAGGGCTGTACAATCTGTTTTTAAGGGAGCACCTTCTTGATAAATGTTTTCCAGAGCTGCGCCAACACCTGGTGGACCGCAAGCTGACCGATCCTCGTGAACTTGCGGAGGAGGCGGATACCTGGGTTAGCACTCGGGTGTCCCACAAGGGATCCGGGGGAGACCCCCCGAAAGGTGTACAGGGTTTTCCCCAGAAGAGAGAGGGGGGAGATAAAAAGAAGGAGTTCTTTAAAGGCCCCCAAAATAGACCGCAAGGGAAGGGGGTAGGTTCCCCACCCCAATCTGGATTCCAGAAACCCACTTACTGTGACAAGAAGCCCAGAACTGTCCGGTGCTACGAGTGCGGGGAGGTTGGACACTACAAGGGGGATCCCCAGTGTCGCAAGAGGACCCCAGCCCCCACAGGAGGTAAGAGCCCCGGGGTGGCCAGTGTAGCGCTTTGGGAGGAGTTGTCCCTAGGTAGGGGGGGCGAGTGGACAGGCTTGACCTTAGTTTCCCTGGGGGATAGAGAGATAATCCCACGGGTTCAGGTACCCTCGAACACTGCCAAGTACCGGCAGAGGGTCCTGGTGAACGGGGAGGAGGTGGAGGCTCTGAGGGACACGGGTGCCAGCATGACGATGGTAAGACGTCAGCTGGTGTCCCCAGAGCAGGTGATTCCTGAAGTATTTCACCCGGTTGTCATGGCTGATAATAGCCTGGGTCATTACCCCGTGACCCAAGTTCCCTTTGAGTGGGGAGGAGTCTCAGGCCTGTTGAGAGTGGCGGTGAGCCCAGCCATGCCAGTTGACTGTCTGCTCGGAAACGATTTGGAACATACTGCCTGGAAGGAGGTGGAGTTCAACGCCCACGCTGAGATGCTGGGATTACCAGGGTGGACTTGCGTGGTCACGCGGTCCATGGCTGCCCGGCAAGGAACTCAACCCGGGTTGGAG
The DNA here is from genome assembly GCA_963921515.1 of Calotriton arnoldi. NCBI lineage: Eukaryota > Metazoa > Chordata > Amphibia > Caudata > Salamandridae > Calotriton > Calotriton arnoldi. The sequence continues at coordinate 493,086 of CAWUFW010008199.1, read as the reverse complement.
CCTGAAACAATGGCCCAGCCCACTGCTGGACAAGAGGACATCTCTGAGGATGCACCCGGCGAGATGGATGGGGAGCCCGCGGAGGTGACCCCGGAGTCCGCTGAGGTGGATGTTGTTCCCGTGGAGGACTTGCCGACCCCTGCAGAGTGGCAGGTGGAAGGAGGGCCTACCCGGGAGGAATTCTGTCGGGCGCAAGGAGAGTGCCCAACGCTTGAAGGCATGCGGCAGCAGGCCGAAGCCCAAGCAACTGGTACAGAGACCGGTAACTACCATGTCTACTGGGAGGATGGTCTCCTCTACAGTGAGCCTAAGGCTCCGGTGCATGGGTCATCAAGGGCCTTAGTGGTCCCCCAATGCTACCGAGCCTTCCTGCTGGAATTGGCACATGAGATACCACTGGCAGGACACCTGGGCCAGGACAAGACATTTGCTCGTTTGGTCCCACACTTTTACTGGCCCAGATTGCGAGTTGCCTCTGACATCTTTTGCAAGACCTGTACGACTTGCCAGGCGAGTGGCAAGACTGGGACTAAGTTGAAGGTCCCCTTGGAACCGCTCCCGGTTGTCGGTACCCCTTTTGAGCGGGTAGGAATTGACATTGTCGGGCCAATGGACCCGCCGACTTCTTCGGGACACAGGTTCATCTTGGTGTTGGTGGACCACGCCACCCGGTACCCGGAGGCAATCCCTCTGAGGACCATCACTGCACCTGCGGTCGGCGCGGGCCTTGTTGGGGATTTTTACCCGTGTGGGATTCCCCAAGGTCGTGGTGTCAGATAGGGCCACAAATTTCATGTCGGCCTACATGCAGGCCATTTGGAAGGAGTGCGGAGTGACCTACAGGTTCTCCACTCCTTACCACCCCCAGACTAACGGGCTCATTGAGCGATTCAACAAGACCCTGAAGGGGATGATCCGAAGCCTACCCGAGGACTTGAGAAGGAAGTGGGACGTCCTCTTACCCTGTCTGCTCTTCTCCTACCGAGAGGTGACGCAGAAGGGGGTCGGTTTCAGCCCCTTTGAGCTGCTCTATGGACACCCCGTTAGAGGGCCCCTCAGTCTTGTGAAGGAGGGGTGGGAGAAGTCTTCCCAGAAGCTTCCCCGTGATGTGGTCAGCTACATGCTGGCATTCCGCAGCCAGATGGCCAAGCTGTGGAAGGAAGCCTCAGACAATCTGGAGGCTAGTCAAGCCATCATGAAGGAGTGGTACGACCGGAATGCTCGGACGGTGGAGTTGGACGCTGGACAGAAGGTGTGGGTCATGGAGCCTGGGGAGCTTAGTGCCCTCCAGGACCGGTGGACTGGACCATACGAAATCTTGGAGAGAAGGGGCCAGACCACTTATGTAGTAGACCTCAAGACCCCCCGACAACCCCACAGGGTGTTTCACGTCAACCGCCTTAAGCCACACCAGGAGCGGTCAGAACTTACTCTCCTGATGGTGATGGATGGGAGCGAAGAGGAGGAGAGCGAGCCTTTTCCGGACCTTCTGGCGGCCCACGAGAAGGATGGATCGGTGGAGGGAGTGGTCCTCTCCCCATCCTTGACCCCGGAGCAACAGAGGGACTGCCGCCAGGTATTGGAGCAGTACGCCTCGTTGTCCTCCCTCACTCCTGGGATCACGCACCTGTGTACCCATGATGTGGACACAGGGGACAGCCCGCCAGTAAAAACCAAGTCTTACCGGCTGTCCGACAAATGCAAGACCAGCATCCAGGGTGAGGTGGCCAAAATGTTGGAGCTGGGGGTGATTGAGCCTTCCAGCAGCCCTTGGGCTAGTCCGGTGGTGTTGGTGCCGAAAGCGGCCCCACCGGGCACCACACCAGAACTCGGTTCTGTGTGGACTACCGTGGTCTGAATTCCGTGACCAAGACTGATGCTCACCCGATCCCTCGGGCGGATGAGCTCATTGACCGACTGGGAGCAGCTCGGTACTTAAGCACAATCGACCTGACGTCAGGATATTGACAGATTGCCATGGCGGACGGAGCGAAGGAGAAGACTGCGTTCTCCACCCCCGAGGGCCACTTTCAATTTCGGGTGATGCCCTTCGGGCTGAAAAATGCTCCGGCCACTTTCCAGCGGTTGGTTAACCAGGTACTCTCTGGCCTAGAGGCCTTCTCTGCTGCGTACCTGGATGACATAGCTGTCTTCAGCAGCAGCTGGGAGGACCATCTGGAGCATCTCCAGGAGGTGCTGCAGGCCCTACAGCGGGATGGCCTAACCATCAAGGCCAGCAAGTGCCAGATTGGACAGGGATCTGTCGTCTACCTGGGACACATGGTGGGCGGGGGTAAGGTGCAACCCCTCCAGGCCAAAATCGAGACCATCTTGGCCTGGGAGCTCCCCAAAACCCAAACGGAAGTCCGGGCTTTCCTTGGCCTCACGGGTTACTACCGCCGGTTTGTCAAGGGCTATGGGACCATCGTGGCCCCCCTGACTGAACTGACATCCAAGAAGCAGCCACGTAAAGTCATCTGGACGGCTGCCTGTCAAGAAGCTTTTGACACCCTTAAGCACGCGATGTGCACCGCTCCGGTGCTCAGGACTCCGGACTTTGGGAAGGAATTCATCGTACAGACAGACGCCTCTGAGCATGGCATTGGAGCTGTGCTCTCCCAACTTAATGATGACGGCCAAGACCAGCCAGTGGCCTTTATTTCTCGAAGGCTACTCCCACGGGAACAGCGGTGGAGTACGATAGAGCGAGAAGCCTTCGCTGTGGTTTGGGCTTTGAAGAAGCTGAGGCCATACCTTTTTGGCTCTCACTTCCTAATTCAAACCGACCACCGACCCCTTCGCTGGCTCATGCAGATGAGAGGCGAAAATCCCAAATTGCTGAGGTGGTCCATTTCCCTCCAGGGGATGGACTTTCGGGTGGAACATCGACCCGGAGTAGACCACGCCAATGCTGACGGTCTCTCTCGGTTTTTCCACCTTAGCGATGAGAACTCCCTTGAGGTTGGGTAGCTCTCCCCACTTTCGGCTGGGGGGGACGCATGTTAGACCTGTCAGCCCTAGGGTGGTCTTACCCCGTTTTTTTCTCTTTGCGCCTCATTTTTGCCACTACCTTTTTGTTGGACCTAGGTCTCTGGGCGCCTTACCACTGCCAAACAGTGCTGAGGTGCAGGTGCTCTCTCCTAACAAGATGGCTGCCACAGGCCCCTGCTACTGCGGAGTGGCCTTTGCACACACACCTACCAGTAGTCAGGATCAGGCTGGGACATAATGTTACTGTATCCATGCCGTCCCGCCTCTGGGCCTCATAGACAGACCTGATGGAAGTTTCTAGAACCTTCCAGCCCAGGGAGGAGTTATGCTTTGCCGCCTTTCAGGAGGGTCACCTGACCTAGGGGTATAAGAGGTTTGGAGGGAAACCTAGCTAGTTAGTTGGGGCACCACTGGACCTGGGGGAACCTCTGTCGGAGTAAAGGCTGTTGGGCCTAGGGGGGAGACCTACACTACTGGTACTGACTGGGCTTAGGCACTGCTGTGCTAAGATAGATGAGGAACACCTTCCACCTGCTGACCTTGCCCAGCGTGAGGGGACCCAGGGAACCACCTCCAGTGTGCCTGCAGGGCACCTACCTGCCTCTTGTGCCTGCCAACTCAACCCCCTAACCTTTCCCCCAAGATACTGCAACTGGAATACTGCGTCCAAGGACTTACAACTAAAATCCCGCAAATACAGAGCCTGCAACCCAACCTGCCAACTTACTGCCCATCCACTTTGCCGGGACTGTGCAGCGCTGTGTCTTCCAGGCGCTGGACTCTGCCACCATCTGCCAGCCGCTGCCAGCGCCTGGCCTGAGGAGCGCTGTGTCCTGCTGGGTAAGCGCTGTGCCTTCTAAGCGCTGTGCCTTCTAAGTGCTGTGCCTTCTTAGCGCTACACTCAAAGAGCTGGCTCCATTTTGGCGACGTGCGGCGAGCTGCGCTGAGCTCCTCTCTCTGCTGCCATACGGAGGGCAGGTTGCCTGAATTCACCGCTGCGGCCCCCGCGCTAGGACAAGGAGGCGCGCTGTATCCAAGAATCACCGCCGCGGCCCAGGTACCTGTTCGGGGCCGCATCACCCCTCCACGAAGCGCTGTGGGGCCAGGATCACCGCCACAGCCCGGCGCTGCCAACGAACGGAGAGCTGTGCTACTGCAATCACCGCCGCGGCCGCTAAAGCAGGTGTGGGCCTCCGCGGTAGTCGAGAGGGCTGTGCTAGGCCTGTGGAGCGCGCAAGGAGCGTCGCCAAGCACCAGGGGCGCCGGCCGCGTCATAGGCCGCGCCCCACAGAAGCCGCGCTGGGATTGGTTCCCGGGGCCTCCAGGCCGACGGAGGCCCGGAGCCAGTCCTGAACATCGGCGGAGGGGCTCCGCTGCGAGTGGGAGCCCCCCAGTTCAGCTCCCCAGCCACGAAGAACTTGCCGCCCCCCTCTAGGTGAGAGCCCCGGGAGACGAGGAACAGCTGGCCGCCTGGGGGAGGGGGCGTCGCCGGTGAGTAGGCCTGGCGCCGTCCGGCTTCAGTGCTTCCCCCCTGATAACTGCATCGGACCAGAGAGCTGGCACCCTGCATTACATTCAGGCCCGCAGAATGTGCACTGTGAGAGCTCTCGATGAGGGGTTAGCGGTGTTTAACCTCTGCCTGAAGATGTTTACTTCTGATGCCTACCTAGATTACCCACCTGCCCAGGGATTTTTTTTTGCATGTGTTGTAGAGGTCTGCCATTGCCTGGTTACCGGTTCCGCCTGCATAGGTGAGCTGTATGACCTGCCCTGTACAGGAGATATGTCCTTACCACATGGGCCTCAGAAACAGGGCCTGAATTGAATATGAGCATAGGCGATGCTACCTGTGTGACTTACCTGCATTAAGTCCCTTATTGATTGAAATGTTACCAATGTTGTGTGCATACCTACATTAAGATCTTCATTGAATTGAACGTACCTGAATGAACTTGAGCCTCAGTTTTAACATGCAATCAATTACAAACGGTGATACTTGCTTTTAAAAGGTTAATACTACTGCCTTTTTGCCTTCATAACGTTCTAATGCTCTGATGCCCTTGAATGAATTCATGCATGTTTTAAAGGGAAATGAATTTACAGTTGCCCTGAAATTATCTGCCCTATCTACTGCTCTAACTTGAACCAGATAAAGAGTCTTGTTTTATCAAACAGCCTGGTGTGGTGTCTCCTCATTCCGTGCGCATTACTGAGTCAGTGTGAGTGTGTGCTGCACAACTGCTTAACACATTTCCTTCGGGTGCCTTCCTGCCTCGCACCAAGCTACCGTGTCGGAATCAGTGACCCCGGTTCTAACACCTACGCAGATGACCCAACTGATCCTCTTGCTCACCGAGGACCCCTCCAACGCCAAAACTGATATCTGTAATACCATGACCAACGTAGCCGAATGGATGAGAGACAACTGCCTCCAACTCAACTCCGACAAAACTGAAGCGCTGATCTTCAGGAAGAACACCTCCACAGTGGACCACAGCTTGTGGCCTGCAGAACTCAGACACACACCGACTGACCGACCATGCATGTAAACTCGCCATCATCCTCGACAGCCAACTGACCATGAAACGACAAGTTAACACAGTCGCCTCCTCCTGCTTCCACACACTTTGCATGCTCCACAGAATCTTCAGATGGATTCCAAAAACACCAGAAAGACCGTCACCCAGGCCCTTGTCACCAGCCACCTCGAATACGGCAATGCCCTCTACGCCAGCATTTACACCCCGCTCCTCAGGATACTCCATACCATACAGAAAGCTGCAGCCAGACTCATCCTGGACCTCCCCTAACGAACACACATCACCCCCCATCTGAGAGACCTCCACTGGCTCTCCATCCAGCAAAAATGCCAGTTCAAGATTCTCCCGCACACCCACAAAGCCCTCCAGGACCTAGGACCTGCCTACCTCAACCACCAACTTAACTTCCACCAACCCACTAGACACCTGCGCTGCTCTTCACTTGCCCTTTCACACACTCCCCACATACGCGGCAGCAGTGGCCGCTCCTTCTACATCGCTGCCAAGACCTGGAACAACCTTACCCTTCAGCTCCGTACAGCAACCTCGCTGGCAGACTTCAGAAAGAGACTCAAGACCTGGCTTGTCAATGGAGACACAGCGCCCAGAAACCACAGTGTTGCGCTTTACAAATGCTGTTTGATTGATTGACTGATTTGTACTACCTAGCAAATGATTTTGTTATATTGGGCATCTTTCAGTCAGGGTTCTCTAGCATCCGTCATGATAGACCCAACCCTTTCCTTTTGATTTTTAAAAAGGAAATCCCACTTCGGGAGTTTGTGTTCGAAAATCAAAAAGAAGAATTTGATGCAGGTATCCGTCATGTTGACAGAGCCTTGCACCAAACTCTAAACAGCATTGACACGGACCTCGGTGACATCAGTTCCTGCCAGTGATTTAGAAATGACTGCAAGCTTGGTCATTTCTAAATTTGGTGGGCGGCACCGCCATCAGGGCGACAAAGTAACATTTACTCCATCGCCCTGACGTGCCACAGTTACATAAATTAGGCCCTTAGTTTGTGCAGAGAGCTAAGTGAGCCCTTTTATAGCGAGCACCCTTGTTTCCAAAATAAATAAAACTCTTTTATAATCAGGCACTGCTAAAGTGGGTGAGGAACATAAAGCATGTCTTAGCTCCAGAAAATGTTTCATGCCTTAGATGTTCCAAGGTACCGGATATTTAATATCACTCTGAGTCAATCTCTGTGATAACTTTGCAATCAACAAAAACTTAGGAATCCACTGACTACTGTAGACAACCATTCCTGAAAATTTCCTGATTTCTCTCTCTGTGTTGGTGTATTTATTCTCAAAATCGCAGAGATGCGATCCTTGAACACCAACCGCTGCACACCAATGTGAGAAGTTGGCCTGGTATATGCTGTCCAATAATTAAAGTGGGCACCCTGTACCAGTCCAAACAACCCTTATGGTGATTTAAGAGGTCAAAGATAACCTTAGAAAGCTATCCAAGTGGTAGCTGCGGAGAGCAGCCTTCATGCTTAGTCTTGAAGGAATGTTAAGCAGCTTGTTTTACCAGAATGCAACCTTATAGTATTGGTTAAATGAAAGGAGAACCACACAGTAGTTATAAAAATATGTATTTAATGATATAACACTCTTTAAGTATGACACAGTAGCCTCTACATGAGGATACTCACAGAGCACACAATACTGTAGCACAGAAACGATAGTAAATAGCACTAATACACAGTGGGCTCCAGGGGAAGACCAAACCATATACTAAATAGTGGTATAAGAACCACGACTCGAGTCAAGACAGTGTCTAGAGGATGTAGAATTGCTGGGACCCCAAGGAACCACCCAAGGTGAGTAAGTAGGGACCCCACGGAGGACGGGTGCAGTGTGGAAACACGACTGTGTGCTACGTACAATTCTATGGGAGAGTTGCGGTTGAAGTTTTAAAGTTTAAGGACCCTTCTAAGTAGACTTCGAAGAAACCCTGTGGAAGTTAGGAGGTTGGAGAGCCACCCCACCTGTGGATACCGTAGTACCAGAGTTACCTATCCCAGGGAAGCTGGGTGCATAGGTCTGAAGTGGCGTCGGAAACCGCTGTCGATCTCTATGGAGGACTTCGAAGAAGAGCCACTGCTGGGAAGAAGAAAAGTGTCCGTCGGAATCCAATGGTGGATTCTTGGTGAAGAGTACCAGAAAGCAGAGGGGACAGAGTCTGGGCCACTCAGGAGTGACCAGGGGCTCGGTAGACGAATGTCCACCGATGTCTGGTGCTTCAGGTGCGTTGAGGGGATTCTTGAATCTGCAGCCACCGGGTCCAGGAGATGTCGAGGATGACCAGGTTCAGGATACGAGTTGTCCCACGAAGGATGTCGAGTACTAAGCTGTCGATGTCCGACTGGAGCACCAACAAGCCTTGGCAACGGCAACCTACGCAGAAGGTCGAAGAAGGTTACGGTTCGCACCAGCAAGGTCCAGGAGACTCACCAAACACAGGGGAGTCAGGGCAAGCCTGGAGCAACCAGGAGAGCCCAAGAAACGCAAAGTTGACCCTCAAGAGGACCCACAGGCCGGAGGCACAGGAGTTGCGAGGGGACCTCGAGCAGTTTCACAAAGCAGCATCCCACGGAGCACTCGGTGCGAGGAGGCCAGAGTTCTTTGGTGGAAATGGTGCTAGAGGTTGGGGCTACTTGGAGCCCAGTGCACTGGTTTTGGAAACTCCAACAAGCATATGCACTTGCAAAAGTACGCAGTGCACAGGGGTACGGGTATTGCAGCCCCCACGAGGGATTCTGGCCTCAAACTGGGTGAGAGGGCAGCTTAGACCTCAAGGGACTTGGAAACCCACCTCCTGTGTTGCTGGAGCCTTCAGAGTCCGTAGGAGCTCAGGAGCAGCAGACCGGTCAGTTGAGATGTGGTGCCTGTGGTTGCAGGGGAGTGACTCCTTCACTCCAAGGGAGATATCTTCAGTTGTCCTTAATGCTCCACAGGTCCTACACGGAGCCTGTATGGAGCACGGCCACAGACGATGCTTTGGACAGAGAGGGAGACAAAGTCGGGCCCAAACGAAGTCCAGCGAAGTCCAGCTTGTCCAGACGATCGAAGGTCAGTGGTTTCTTGATCAGAATCTTGTCCACGTCGAATCTAGGGTCCTACAGCCAGGTAAGCCCTTTTGTACCGACAGGAGAGGGTTGGACAGATTCAGGGGACCCTCCCAGGGGAGGGTCTGGACAGTAGGGAGGTTACTCCCATGTCCTTTGTCCAGTTTCGCGCCAGTGGAAATATGAACGATAATGCGGAGGAATAAATAGATAAATTGAATTTTCTAGAGGAAAAAAATAAATTGATCCCTCACTTAGACCATGATTTATGTCCACTTATTTGATATAGCTGATAAAACCAACACCAAAATTGTAGTCCGATAGTATTTATATATCTGAATAAGACAAAACACAAATTATATATGCAAACAAATACATATATATATATACAAAATTCCTTATTACCCATATTTATATTGCGGATGCTGGTAAATAAACAAACTACAAAATAGCAATCCGTAAGAAAAGAAGATAGTCCTGAAAACACACACTCGAGGGATGCTTCAACCCTCTACCTAGATAAGAATGTGTAACAATTTCTTATAATTCATTCATGATTTGTTGGACTTCTCCAAATTGTGGGGTCGGCGCCTTTCAGCCCATTCATTTAGGCCTCATCAGGACAAGGGCAAAAGGAAACAGACACCTCTAGCTCAGGGCGTGTCTGTCTTTCTAAGACTAAGAATAGATGTCTAAGGATCGTCAACCCACGTTTGACTCGCTTTCGTAGTGCACGGGCGTCAACGAGTAATAAAGTTTGGACTTCCAGTATAGGATAAGGTAGGTTCTTGTAGGAGTTATTTAGATGAGGACCAGTATTCCCAGTCGTGGCAAGCAAAACTCTGTAGACATCTAAAATGATAGTAAGAATAGGTAACCTCCGGTGCGGCGTCTATTAGTATCAGCTCGCCGTGGTTCAGTGGCGTCTTCCGTGTTTGGAGGAATCACGTGATCGCGCTAGAGCGTGAGCCAACGGCTCCCAGGACTGGTTTGAACTGGACTATACACAGGGACACCAAATGTGCCCCTCATGCAGACTTTGGGTCGCTGGCAAGCTCACCCACCCAGGCCTAATACACTAAATCCTGTCTGGGAAGTGGTCACAACTCCCTGTGACAGGATGCCTATTGTTCTGCCTTCCCCTGCTCGAGCTTGGCTCAGCAGCAGGAGGGCAGAAATGTGTCTCTGGTCGGCAGCAACCATTTTGAGCTGCCCGGGACTAGAAGGCTGGTACCGGGAACACCAGGGACCTCACAAAGCTTGTTTCTGAGGGGTGGAATCATACCTCCCACACCGTGGTGTGGGGGTATGATTCCACAATGTTTGATACCAAACACGATAGGGTTACTTTCAGCCATTTTAGAGTGGGTCATCACGCGGTCGAATAATGCCACTCCATATGTCGTAAATGGCTGCAGCACTAACAACCCGGGAGAATGGACTCCGTAGGCTGCAGGGGTGTCCTGCTCATGCAGTGGCACCCTCTCACTTAGAATCAAGCACCCTGCCTTCAGGATTGTTAAGGCCTGCTATAGGGGTGACCTATAGGTTTTAAGTGTAGTGACCCTTAGATATAGTAAACCTATATCTTGAGTGAGTGGCTCATGCACCAACTTACCCAGGCTGCAATGGCAGGCCTGTAGGTTCCATTTTGCATGGCCTCTCATGGGTGGCATTATACATGCTTCAGCCATGGGAGGCCTCTGACGTACCTATGCCCTGGGTACATTGGTACCATATACTAGGGACTGACAAGGGTACCCCAGTATCCAATCTGAAGTGTACCTGAGTACATAACATAACCAATTTAGGGAGAAAGCAGATAGACTGGGGTCCTGATTATCAGGATCCCAGTCAGACTAGTAAAAAACAGTATAATATGAAGCAAAAAGTGGGGGTAACCGTAAGAAGCAGATCCTACTTTCCTACACAACCCCACCCCCCCCAAACGTAAGGAGATGAGACTAACCTTGCTCAGTTGAGTCTTCATTTTCTAAGTGGAAATATCTGGAGAGTTCATCTGCATTGGCATGGTTACTCCCAGGTCTATGTTCCACTGTATAGTCCATCCCCTGTAGGGAAATGAACCACCTCAAAAGTTTTGGGTTTTCACCCTTCATCTGTTTTAGCCATAGGAGGGGCTTATGGTCTGTCTGAACAATGAAGTATGTGCCAAACAGGTATGGCCTCAACTTCTTCAGGGCCCAGACCATAGCAAAGGCTTCCCTCTCTATAGCTGACCAACGTTTCTCTCTGGGGGTCAACCTTCTGCTGATAAAAGCTACTGGTTGATCCTGACCCTCTGCATTAAGTTGTGACAACACAGCCCCTACCCCCAACTCAGATGTATCTGTTTGGACAATAAATTGCTTGGAGTAGTCAGGACTTTGCAGAATGGGAGCAGTGCACAAGGCCTGCTGAGGTCATCAAATGCCTTCTGACAGCTAACTGTCCACTGAACTTTCTTGGGCATTCTTTTAGATGTGAGATCATTCAAGGAGGTCACTATAGACCCATATCCCTTTACAAGTCTTCTGTAGTACCCATTCAGGCCCAAGAAAGCTCTGACCTGAGTCTCGGTAGTTGGAGCAACCAAGTCCATGATGGTCTGGATTTTGCTCTGTAATGGTTGAACCTGGCCTCCACCCACATGGTGGCCCAAGTACACAACCTTGCTCTGCCCTATCTGGCACTTAGTAGCCTCGATAGTGAGGCCTGCTTTCTGCAGAGCTTCCAAAACATTCTTCAGGTGGACCAGGTGGAGCTAAAGACAGCTATATCATCAAGATATGCTGCACTATAGGCTTCCAGGCCTGTAAGGACTTTATTCACCAGCCTTTGGAATGTGGCAGGGCATCACAATAAATTGATAATGCCCACTAGGGTTTGAAAATTCTGTTTTTGGTTTGGCATCTTCAGCTAATCTGATTTGCCAATAGCCAGCAGTTCAGTCAAATGTACTTAGATACTTGGCTAAGGCCAAAGTATCAATAAGCTCATCTGCCCTAGGAATTGGGTGAGCATCAGTCCTAGTGACTGCATTGAGTCCCCTGTAGTCCACACAAAACCTCATTTCTCTCTTACCACCCTGGGTGTGAGGTTTAGGTACCAGGACTACTGGGCTAGCCCAAGGGCTATCTGAGGGCTCAATCACTCCCCGTTCCAGCATCTTTTGGACCTCTGTCCTGATGCAATCTCTGACATGGTCAGGCTGCCTCTAGATTTTATTCTTGACAGGTAGAGTCTCACCTGTGTCCACTTCATGGGTACACCAGGTGGTTTGACTGGGTGTCAAAGAAAACAAATGCCTGTATTGATTGAGGACCTTCCTACAATCAATCTGCTGTTAACCAGTGAGGCTGTCTGCCAAGACTACACCATCCACTGATCCATCATCAGGGTTCTGTGAGAGGAGACCAGGGAGTGGGCCACTCTTCCTCCTGTCCCTCATCAGTTGCAATGAGCAAGCCCATGTCAGCCCTATCAATGTATGGCTTGAGCCTGTTCACATGGAGCACCCTGTGGGGGCTCCTGTGAGTACCAAGGTCCACCAAATAGGTGACCTCTCCCTTCTGCTCAAGAATGGTATGGGGTCCACTCCATTTATCTTGGAGAGCTGCTGGGGCCACAGGCTCCAACACCTACACCTTCTGCCCTGGTTGATATACAGTCAGAACAGCCTTTTGGTCATGCCAAGCTTTTTACAATTCTTGACTCGTCTCAAAGTTTTTACTGGCCTTCTTCATGTACTCAGCCATCCTGGAGCGGAGACCAAGTACATAGTCCACTATGTCTTGTTTAGGAGGTTTGAGAGGTAACTCCCATCCTTCCTTAACCAAACCCAAGGGATCCCTAACTGGATGCCGAAACAGAAGTTCGAAAGGGCTGTAGCCAACGCCCTTCTGTGGGACCTCTCTGTAGGCAAAGAGAAGGCAGGGCAACAGGACATCCCATTTTCGCCTAAGCTTTTCTGGGAGGCCCATTATCATGTCCTTGAGGGTTTTGTTGAACCTTTCAACCAGCCCATTGCATTGTGGGTGATAGGGTGTGGTGAACTTGTAGTTCATTCCACATTGCAGTAATATAACTTGACATGAAGTTTGAATCTCTGTCAGTTAAGACCTCCTTAGGGAAACCCACTCTAGAAAAAATTCCCAGGACGGCCCTGGCCACCACAGGAGCTGTGGTGGTTCTAAGGGGTATGGCCTCTGGATACCTAGTGGCATGGTCCACCACCACTAGTATGTAACTGTGACCAGATGCTGTAGGAGGGTTCATGGGACTAATTATATTAGTCCCTACCCTCTGAAAGGGAACCCACAACACAGGTAGTGGTATGAGGGGGCCCTTTGTGGTACCACCTGACTTACCACTGGCTTGACAGGTGGTACAGGAGCGACCAAACTCCTTTGTGTCTTGTGACATGTGAGGCCAGTGAAAGTGAGGGACAAGCCTGTCCCAAGTCTTACTTTGACCTAGGTGTCCTGCTAAGAGAATGTCATGGGCTAGGGTGAGTAGGAAGCCCCTAAACTTCAAAGGTATGACCAACCTCTTGGTGGCACCAGGCGTGGGATCTCTACCCTCTGAGTATAGGAGTCCTTCATCCCAATAGATTTTGTGAGCTCCACTGACACTCCCAGCAGCCTCAGAAGCAGCTTACTGCCTGAGGGGTTCAAGAGAGGGGCAGGTTTGCTGCTCTAAACTCAAGTCTGCCCTGGAAGGGCCCCCTGTTCCCAAGAACTCAACCTGATCAGGTTCCAGTTCATCTGAGACAGTTCCTTCACAGGTACTAACATCATCTTCCTCAAGAGATTGACCCTCACACTGAGTTTGGGGGGAAGACACAACCTTACCCCTCCTGCTCCTTCTCTTGGAAGGCCCTTGGTCCATTTTCCAGGACCCAAGGCCTGTTCAGTGTTAGCCAGCTTGGCCTGTGACATTGTCACAGCAAACACATCTGCAGTGTTGCCCAGCATTGCTGCATGAGTCCTTAACTCTACCTCAGCACAGGCTGAGGTTTCCAAATCATTGCCCAACAAACATTCCACTGGCAGGTCTGAGCTAACCACAACTTTCTTAGGGCCAGTTACCCCTCCCCAGCTGAAATTAACAACTGCCAAGGAATGATCAGTCCTGACATTGTTAGCATTGGTCACTTGGTGCATTTCTCCAAGTATGATTTGGTCAGGGCCCACAAGATTCTCTGTCACCATAGTGACACTTGCACCTGTGTCCCTGTATGCCATGGCCTCCTTACCATTGATCAAAGGCTGTTGTCTGTATTTGCCCAGGTTACTGGGACTGACAAATAAGGTGGCAAGATCCATGCCTCCATCACAGACAAGCACAGCCTGAGCTGGAGTTCCGACTAGGCCAGAACCCATCTCAGAGCCCAAGGTTAACCCTACTAATCCCTTGTTCTCTGTACCACCACCTGTACTAGTGCTAGGGGGCGCAGTTGCCTTAGGGGCAGTGGTGGTAGGAGGACTTACCTTGGCTTTTGGACAGTCAGCATCTCTTGTCCTATGGGTCTTTACCTTACACAAGTAACACCAAGGTTTCTATTTGCCTTTACCTTTGTTAGATTGTCACTCCCCACCCAGATGCAGGTTTTTGGGGCCCTGATGAAGACGTTTGATCTTTACCCTTGTCCCCACTCTTATCTGGAGTTTTAGCATCTTGCTTCTTTTGGTCACCACCATTGTTCTGGTTTTTCTGCTTCACCCTGGTTTTGACCCCCTTATCTGCCTTCTTTCCCAATTCTTGGGGAGAAGTCAGATCAGAGTCAACCAGGTACTGATGCAATAACTGATTTTGGCAATTATTAAGGATCTGCTCCCTCAGAATCTAATTGTACAATCCCTTGAAATCATTCACTTTGCTGCCTAGCAAGCAGCCTTCCAGAGCTTTAATGGCACTATCCACAAAGTCTACCCAATCTTGAGTCTGTGTCTTCTGGGTGTCTCTGAACGTAATCATGTACTGTTCAGTGGTTAAGCCAAACCCATCAATGAGAGCACTCTTCAAGGTTGAATAGTTGTCAGCATCCTCTTCTCTAACAGTGAGGAGCTTATCTCTACCTTTGTCAGCAAAGGAGAGCCACAAGATAGCTGCCCACTGCTCTTGAGGGACCCTCTGAACTTTACAGTCCCTCTCCAAAGCAGTTATCCATTTATGGATGGATGTAATCCCCAACATGGTAGGGAGGGACAATCTTGCTCAGGTTCCTATTATCAAAGGAATGTTCCTTAATTCTAGGGACACTGTTGCTGCCATCATGGGACTCTAGTCACAACTTTGTTCTAGCTCTCTGGACTTCTAGGGACTCTTTATCCAGGGTCAATTGCTGTTGCCTGAGCCTAAGCTTAGCTTTCTCAAGTTCCAGAAATTGGTACTCCCTTTCATAAGAGTGGTCCCTCTTGCTAGATACAGAGGTCCCTACATACTGTCCTGAGTGATTTGACTCTGCAGAGGGAGATCTAGATCTCCTTGGTAAGCTCTGCACTCTTCCAGGAGGAGTAAAGAGGGGCCTTCTTGGCCTCCTCCGCTGTCCTCTGGAAGATCTGAGTTATCCAGGTGGGAGCTATCTTGATCCCCCTGGTCAGGGTTAGATTCCAGGTCATAAAATATGTCACCTCCTGACCTGTCTTCATTCCCTGTCCCACCCACTCTGTCCTGTTCATCTGACCCTGGAGTCTTCCTTAGGTCATCTAACAGAAACATCTCTATTAGACGTTGAGTGTTGGCACTTCTCCCTGTCTTTAGCTTTCTAAAGGCACACAGGGCTTTTAATTTGTGGAATGAAAGCTCACTGTATCTAGAGGGCAGAGAGCCACTGGCATCTCCTTTAGTAGACATACTAAGTGTGGTGAGGTGTTGCACCTACCTAACCTAGTGGGAACTACATTCTCTGAGGTTGGGGTAAGGTTGTGCTAGACCCTTGACTTACCGAACCCTAAGTTCAGTAGAACTTACTTATTCTAAGCCAGTATTATATGTACCTAGTACTTAGTGGTTTTCAGTTAATCAATACAAAGATTTATCTGGTCAAACAATGCTGGCTTGAATCCCAACCGCTGCACACCAATGTGAGAAGTTGGCCTGGTATATGCTGTCCCCTAATTAAAGTGGGCACCCTCTACAAGTCCAAACAACCCTTATGGTGATTTAAGAGGTCAAAGATAACCTTAGAAAGCTATCCAAGTGGTAGCTGTGGAGAGCAGCCTTCAGGCTTAGTCTTGAAGGAATGTTAAGCAGCTTGTTTTACCAGAATGCAACCTTATAGTATTGGTTGAATGAAAGGAGAACCACACAGTAGTTATAAAAATATGTATTTATTGATATAAAACTCTTTAAGTACGACACAGTAGCCTCTACATGAGGATACTCACAAAGCACACAATTCTGTAGCACAGAAACAGTAGTTAATAGCACTAATACACAGTGGGCTCCAGGGGGAGACCAAACCATATACTAAAATAGTGGTATAAGAACCATGACTCGAGTCAAGACAGTGTCTAGAGGATGTAGAATTGCTGGGACCCCAAGGAACCACCCAAGGTGAGTAAGTAGGGACCCCGCGGAGGACAGGTGCAGGGTGGAAACACGACTGTGTGTTACGTTCAATTCTATGGGAGAGTCGCGGTTGAAGTTTTAAAGTTTAAGGACCCTTCTAAGTGGACTTCAAAGAAATCCTGTGGAAGTTAGGAGGTTGGAGAGCTACCCCACCCGTGGATACCGTAGTACCAGAGTACCAGAGTTACCTATCCCAGGGAAGCCGGGTGCATAGGTCTGAAGTGGCGTCGGAAAACGCTGTCGATCTCTATGGAGGACTTCGAAGAAGAGCCACTGCTGGAAAGAAGAAAAGTGTCCGTCGGAATCCAAAGGTGGATTCTTCGTGAAGAGTACCTGAAAGCAGAGGGGACAGAGTCTGGGTTACTCAAGTCTGACCAGGGGCTCAGTAGACGAATGCCCACTAATGTCGGGTGCTTCAGGTGCGTTGAGGGGGTTCTTGACTCTGCAGCTACCGGGACCAGGAACTGGATACGAGCTGTCCCACAAAGGATGTCGAGTACTGGGGGGTCGAAGTCCGGCTGGAGCACCAACAAGCCTTAGCAACGGCAACCCATGCACAAGGTCAAAGAAGGTTACGGTTCGGACCAGCAAGGTCCAGGAGACTCACCAAACACAGGGGAGTTAGGGCAAGCCTGGAGCAACCAGGAGAGCCCAAGAAAAGCAAAGATGACCCTCAAGAGGACCCACAAGCCGGGGGCACAGGAGTCGCGAGGGGACCTCGAGCAGTTTTGCAAAGCAACAGCCCACGGAGCACTCGGTGTGAGGAGGCCAGAGTTCCTTGGTGGAAATGGTGTCAGAGGTTGGGGCTACTCAGAGCCCAGCGCACTTGTTTTGGAAATGCCAACAAGCATATGCACTTGCATAGGTATGCGGTGCACAGGGGTATGGGTATTGCAGCCCCCACAAGGGATTCTGGCCTCAAACTGGGTGAGAGGGCAGCTCGGACTTCGCAGGACTTGGAAACCTACCTCCTGTGTTGCTGGAGCCTTCGGAGTCCGTAGGAGCTCACGAACAGACCGGTCAGTTGAAATGTGGTGACTCCACTCCATGGGAGATATCTTCAGTTGTCCTTGATGCTCCACAGGTCCTACATGGAGCCTGTATGGTGTGCGGGCACAGACGATGCTTTGGACGGAGAGGGAGAAGAAGTCGGGCCCAAACAAAGTCCAGCGAAGTCCAGCGTGTCCAGACGGTCAAAGGTCAGGGGTTTCTTGATCAGAATCTTGTCCACATCAAATCTAGGGTCCTACAGCCAGGTAAGCCCTTTTGTACCCACAGGAGAAGGTTGGACATATTCAGTGGACCCTCCCAGGGGAGGGTCTGGACAGTGGGGAGGTTACTCCCATGTACTTTGTCCAGTTTCGCACCAGAGCAGGAGCCAACGGCTCGCAGGACTGGTTTGAACTGGACTATGCGCAGGGACACCAAATTAGCCCCTCATGCAGACTTTCAGTCACTGGCAAGCGCACCCACCTAGGCCTAATACACTAAATCCTGTCTGGGAGGTGGTCACACCTCCCTGTGGAAGGATGCCTATTGTTCTGCCTTCCCCTGCTCGAGCTTGGGTCAGCAGCAGGAGGGCAGAAATGTGTCTCTGGTCGGCAGCAACCATTTTGGGCTGCCCGGGACTAGAAGGCTGGTACCGGGAACACCAGGGAGACTCACAAAGCTCGTTTCTGAGGGGTGGAATCATACCTCCCACACTGGTTACTGGTGTGGGGGTATGATTCCACAATGTTTGACACCAAACACGATATGGTTACTTTCAGCCGTTTTAGAGTTGGTCATCACGCGGTCGCATAATGCCACTCTATATGTCGTAAATGGCTGCAGCACTAACAACCCGGGAGAATGGACTCCGTAGGCTGCAGGGGTGTCCTGCTCATGCAGTGTCACCCTCTCACTTAGAACCAAGCACCCTGCCTTCAGGATTGTTAAGGCCTGCTATAGACATGACCTATAGGTTTTAAGTGTAGTGACCCTTAGATATAGTCAACCTATATCTTAAGTGAGTGGTGCATGCACCAACTAACACAGGCTGCAATGGCAGGCCTGTAGGTTCCATTTTAAATGGCCTCTCATGGGTGACATAATACATGGTTCAACCAATGGGAGGCCTCTGGGGTACCTATGCCCTGGGTACATGGGTACCATATACTAGGGACTGACAAGGGTACCCCAGTATCCAATCTGGAGTGTACCTGAGTACATAACACAACCAATTTAGGGAGAAAGCAGATATACTGGGGTCCTGATTAGCAGGATACCAGTCAGACTAGTCAAAAACAGTATAACATGAAGCAAAAGGTGGGGGTAACCATAAGAAGCAGATCCTAATTTCCTACAATCTCAAATACAATTAACTTCTCTTTAACAATACTGTAGCCTTGTGAGAGGAGCTTTCTGCCCCTTATCGGCCACATGATTCCATAATGCAATGGTGCCTAACTTACAGCCCTTATAGCTTCAATCATTGAATCATCATTTTATTACACCAAAATCGACTCACAAGTCATTTCTAGAGATTCCAAATATTTTGAACTAATTGGGAGAAGATTGAATGAATTTCTGTATACACCTGAAGGACTCATGTCCAAACCAGAACTTTATTTTTAAATTTAACTGCAAAACGATATTGACTATCTTGATGTAAATGAATGGAGAAAAATGAGGAACACAACTCAATGACCATGAGCCACTGTGCATTGGCTGGAATCGGAAATAAAATCACTGCTTGATTTGGTATCTTGAAACAACATTGAACTACTGTTTCAATAATTATGCAAAGGTCTTGAACTATCCTCCATTTTCCCTCCGGTTTGCGCAAGTCTATTATAGGTGAATTACATGGTCTTTCTAAAACTACCTTTGAAATGCCTTGTTCCATCATCTTTTCAATCACCAGTGAAATCCCTTCTTCAGCTTCATGAGAAAGTTTATATTGGCGAGTGTGTGGAAACTATACGTTTGATTTGACTGTAATTTGCACTGTATTGTATTTGCATTGTAATTGCATTTATATAGCGCTTGCTACCCCTGACGAGGCGTAGAAGCACTTTTTTGGCGAGTAGCATGCTACTCCATAAAGGATTAGTGGTGAATTAGTATAGTGAAATATGAAAGTAATAAAAGTGGTGGATATGTTAGTCAGTTATTTGGATTGAGAAGGATAGTGGCGGGACAGAAGAGGGAAGGATTTAGATTTTATTTTCTCTTTTATTTGACGCTCATAGCAGTAGGAGGAGGCTTGGGATGAGTAAAAGGGAGGGGGAAGAGTCAGAGGGAAGGGTTTAGAAAGGCTTCTTTGGAAGATCTGAATAGTAAAGAGGTATGAGATGATGTAAGGAGGGGTAGAGTAGAGGAGAGTCTAGAAAGGGTTATTTTGGGGATCATAGTAGTGATATGGGGTTTGGGATGAATGAGAGAGTGGAGGTAGAGGATATAATAATAGAGGTATAGGGTGAGAAATAGGGTAGTGCATTGGATATGCTGAATTAGAAGAAAAAGTAATAAATATATAGCTACATAAGTACATGGAAGGTATATATATGCATAAGGAATGTAGTATATGTAGATTAAAGATGCATTTAATAAACTCCGGCCTTCAAGTGTTGTTGTACTTTAAATTAATTTATTATTATTATTATTTTTGTAATTCAATAGTGAAGCAAGTGTAAATAAATAGTTATGATAAAAGATTTACTTGTTTCTACAGTCACTTATATACATATTAAAAACATAGAATAATGTAACTATCAGTAATATGCACATCTGTTAAGCAGAACTAATGAATATCTATATTTTTGAAAACAATTATTATACACGTTCATACAAAGCAATACACATATATAAGTACATATCTATAGTGCAAATAAATGCTTATATACAGAGGTATATACTGTATTTTTCTGTTTGCGTATGGTGGTTATGTGGGAAAGAGTCAATTCTTGAGTATTTTTCTGAAGATAAGTTGGTTATCCATGGATCTTATTGCTAACTCTGTAGGATGAAATAACCCCGTGTGGTTATGGCTCTCACTAATTCTGGTGTTAAGTTTATTTCAGTATAGCTTATCTGTTGGTGCTCAAGGGAAGAGGAGTCATCCACCCCTCAACATTAGCGACCCAAAGGGATCACACAATTATTTCTACAGGCCCGAGCACACACATCATATCAATTAATAAGTTTCAGTAAAGCAATACAATGCACAAGATAATATACAATTATTTGTATTTTAATTTTCTGTCTTCCGTTGGTCCAGCCAACACGTGTTTCGTCGTCCGGGATTAACCCACGACTTCCTCAGGGCTGGAAAAACAAGTTACAAAACCATGTCGTAATGTAATACTTCAAATTTGTTTAAAATTATATTATATAATTGTCATAGTGGAACCCACAATCTCGAAATTATCAATAATCACCTCTATAATGGACCAAGAAATTAAATTAGAAACAATCACCACTTTGTGCACAGACCATTCATTGCTGCGATAGAGTGCGGAATTTAACACACTGTC
Source organism: Calotriton arnoldi (assembly GCA_963921515.1). Taxonomy (NCBI): domain Eukaryota; kingdom Metazoa; phylum Chordata; class Amphibia; order Caudata; family Salamandridae; genus Calotriton; species Calotriton arnoldi. Next base: position 472,381 of record CAWUFW010008199.1, on the reverse strand, counting down.
TGGCCTTAGTGCACATAACTAGTATCGTTGTTGGTGTCAGTGCTATGAAGTGATCACTTTAAAACCATGTGCATGTGCTAATAGCGTAACTCATTCTATATCAGTGTTCTCAATTAAAATTGTGAGAAAAAAAGACAAAGCGTACCTAATTGATATGAAGGTAAGCGGTCACCCTGTAAAATGGAAAAATAGATATAGATAGTCAAGATTAAGACTATCTTGGAAACCTTAATAGGGAACTCTATCAGTCTAATTCATACCTTTGAACCGGTTATAATTCCATCCCGGCCAGGAAGGCAGGGGAAATAGCTATCAGTTCACGTCAAAAGATTGTCTCTCCAGTAAGTCTAAAATAAAAGGTGATAGGATATCTTAGGACAATTTCATTCAGTACTATATTAAATCATAAAATAGGCCATAAAGGAGGAACTAGTAAAAATAAAATTTAAAAAATCATGCCGTAGATAAGCAAAAGAACCTATGGGTGGAAATAAGGGATGAGGATTATCATTGTGGGTAATGCCTGCCCAATGAGTTCTATTATGTAACATTGTTTAGGTAAGGGGCCACAAAAGGACAAAACCATGTCTTGCATAATTGCCGCAATGATATATAATTCTATGTTTCTATGCGTATTTGGATATATAAAGCTGAAACACGCTAATCTGCATAAAGAGTATAAGAGAAGAAAAAGCGAGACTTACGCTAAAACTTGCGTAGCCGTAATAATTCGTCCGAGTCAATTCCGACTTCAGAGTTAAAGAAGGTACGCACTGCAAGTAATGAAGTGTTAATGTCAGAAACTATATACGAGCCTGTGCCTAATATCACAAAGAGTAGGGATACGTTAGTACATTGACTCTTACCTTTCGTGCTACGACGTGTTTCCACGTCTCTCACCGGCACCCAGTATGGCCGTCGAGTGATATAAAACCGGAAGTGAGGATATTTAAAAGTCCGGTATGGAATTTGAGAAACTAGAAAGTAAAACTATAAACATTGGCTCGAAGTGGCCGCCATCTTTGAGTAGATGAAGTCCAATAACGTATATCAATGTCTAATGTAATAATATAAATTCAATTGGCCCCAAGAAATACCTAGATGAATAAATGTCAGCCACTACTTAGTGGATACTGAAAGTCCGGTATGTAATTGAGAAACTAGAAAGTAAACTAGAAAATAAAACTATAAACATTGGCTCGAACTAAGTGGATATATTGAGAGGGATAGAGGGTGAGAAATAGGGTAGTGCATTGGATATGCTGAATTAGAAGAAAAGTAATAAATATATAGCTACATAAGTACATGGAAGGTATATATATGCATAAGGAATGTAGTATATGTAGATTAAAGATGCATTTAATAAACTCCGGCCTTCAAGTGTTGTTGTACTTTAATTAATTTATTATTATTATTTTTTTTTGTAATTCAATAGTGAAGCAAGTGTAAATAAATAGTAAATAAATAGTTATGATAAAAGATTTACTTGTTTCTACAGTCACTTATATACATATTAAAAACATAGAATAATGTAACTATCAGTAATATGCACATCTGTTAAGCAGAACTAATGAATATCTATATTTTTGAAATCAATTATTATACACGTTCATACAAAGCAATACACATATATAAGTACATATCTATAGTGCAAATAAATGCTTATTTACAGAGGTATATACTGTATTTTTCTGTTTGCGTATGGTGGTTATGTGGGGAAGAGTCAATTCTTGAGTATTTTTCTGAAGATAAGGTGGTTATCCATTGATCTTATGTTGGGGGGTAAAGAGTTCCATAGTTTGGCTGCTTGAACAGAGAAGGATGTGCCACCCATGGTTTTTTTCTTGTACGTTGGAATTTTGAGGCGAGGTGCCACTCTAGAGCAAAGGTTCCTATGTTGAATGTATTTTGTGATTTTATTCCTGATGAAGAGCGGTCCCGATCCATGTATTGCTTTGTGGGTGATACAAAGCAGCCTGAACATGGATCTTCTGGCAACCTGTAACCAATGCAGGCCTTCCAAGGCAGGGGAGATGTGGGCTTGTGGCTTTATATGAGAGAGTAGTCTGGCAGCCAAGTTCTGAATCCATTGTAGTCTTTTCATGGCTTTGCACTTCTAGTCAGCCCAACAGCTTTACCAGTAAAATCGCAAACCTCCCTTTTCACTGTATGATTTAAATATGAAAGTATTTTCTCTTCTGTCAAAACTAGAAATATACCACTTTTCACTTGTTGTGAATTAATTTTAAATCTGCATCTGGATCTTTCATCTGAACCAAACACCATCCTGTGTACGATAAATTAAACATTTTAATTTACATATTAAAAATCACATTAATACATTTACTGGTCTAGTCTCACTAATCATAAATTTGTGCCCCTTTATGGTTGAGCCTGTTTTCATTGGAATGTTAGCTGACAACTTATTAATAACACGTTTATTTAAAATGGCATCATTTTGGACTTCTTTTTGCGAGAGGGCAGGTTAAGAAATGCTTCTGGTCTGACTGTGGAACGGGTAACACCATTATTGACAAAAAACGATACGTGGTGGCCATTTCGTTCTCCTTCTACAAATGGGACATTCTGGTCTACCTCTAAGACTGCACCACACATGCAGTCCTCTTCCCCTCTCAGGCACTGTCACTGTACTTGAATGTTCCTTGTGGAACTCTGGGGGATAGCCACAAACTTTAGAAATTAATCACTTATCACTGATGGTTTTGCTTGAGGCAAAACTGCATTTGTTTAAACTGAAATTAAGTAAATTCTGTGAAAATCCTTCTGCACTATTCTGCATCTGAGGTTGTTGAACTAGAGCAGAAGGCATAGTTCTGTAAAACTGCTTTGCGTTCTGCACGTTCTGCATTGAGGCTGGTGGAGTTGGTACCATTAACTGTGCAGCCCAATTCTGTGTCATTAAATCCATATTCTGTTGCATAGAATTCATTTGAAGCCCCATTTAAGACTCATTAGCATAAGGCTTCACATTAAATCTACAATTTATCTTCTAATACCCTTCTTTGCCACATATGTGACAAACACCAGATCTCACCATGACATTGTTAATAATGTTAGTAAAATCTGTGGCTCTGTCTCGAAAACCAACTCTACCGCTCGAAGAATCCTGGAACTGTGTACCACCTCCTTGCGGCTCCAATCCTTGTCCTCTTTGCTGAAAGATCTCGGTCTATGTAAGCATCAGTTTATCCTTAGAAAATTTCATTTCAGGCTCACAATAATCACTACAGTAGTTTGCATATGCCACACTCTCATCCAATGACTTTGATAGTTATGTTATTAGGTTTTGTATAGCGCTCGAATACCCAAATAACGCATAACTAAAAGAATAGAGAACACTATTGGTTGAAGAGCCATGTTTTCAAAACTTTCCTGAATTGAAAAAGATTTTGTTAATTTTTAAGATCAAAAGAAAGAGAATTCCACAATTTGGCAGTACCTATCACAAAACCTTTCCACCCCAATGCGCTTTCCGGAATTTGGGAACAACAATGTTTTTTGAGAACAATGAGCGTAGAGATCGGATAGAATGTACCAATGGAAATTCTGGATGAGAAAATCTGGTCCGATGTTGTGTAGTGCCACCACATCACATTCTTCTGAAGCTGCAAACTAAACTCCGGAAGGAAACCCAACACAAAAAAGTGAAACAAACCCTTATGCACTTTCCTTTACTGGATTTTCCATCCCACTGTATTGTATGTAAATCTGCATCAACCTCTCAATTTTAGCATGAACTGACTTGTCGCCATTCAGTGTCGCTCTCATTATTTTTGACCAATTAACTAGTTTCGCCAGAACCTTTTCATTCCAATAATTTATGACTGCAGTATATTTATCCATAAAAACCTTAGAAAGCTCAAAACCCCAACCACTTCTATGCAGCTCTCCTTTTGGCCATTTCACTGCAAATTTGCAAGGAATACATAACTCCTTCTGCACTATAATTGAAAACAATGCATTCAAATCTGCCCACAAAAGTTTAGACACAGTAACATTTCTTTCTACTGCTGAGTACCATTTTTCAGGCTCATCTCTAAGGTTTGGAAAATCTTTTCTAAATGTCCATAAACCCTGTCTAGACCTAGAAACTTAATCATAAGTCAGACCATTAATTCCTGGTACTTCTCTCAGTGGGAATTCTTTTTCATCAACCATATTATATTCAGAGTCACTAAATCGACTTTCATTTTATTCTTCAAAGGCTTTTGTATTCTAATCACCTTTATACCTTTTCACATGCTCCCAATCTCTGATTAGTTTAAATCCCTGTGGTTCCTGTCACAGACAGATGTCTGTGACAGACCCCCACCTGGTTTGCCGCTGGTGCCTGGAACCAGGCCGTAACTCCAATGTTGTGAAGACTGTCGCACCATGAATCCCAAGGCACTTAAGGAGTGGTCCCTGAAGCTCCTGGTTGCCGGACTCCAGTAGACTCTGCAACGCTTTAGGTCCAAGTGGCCCAGAACGTCCAGGGCCCATTCGCGGAGCCATTCCCGGCGCTCGTCATCATGCTCAAAGTCGTCATAGGCTAACTCACACAAAAGATTGCCAGTCACCGGACAAGGCTCGTGAAAGACACCGAGACCTGCACACCCTTGGCCTTCATGAATGGAGATTGCGCGGTGGAATTTGACAGTTTTTGAACTCCCTTCCGACATCTGCGATGTTATTCTGGCAGCCAGGCATCCCTCACCCAAGACTGTACATGACAGTGACACATTTGTGGCTAGATGTGCTACCAAAAATGTTGATCCCCTGTTCACACCTTTATCTGTGGTGTTATTTGTTCTTTTGTTAGCCTGGCAAGGCTTTGCTTTGGGCTCAGTTAAAGGATATCTTTTGGCCATATTAGCCTCTTTTGCTATTGCCAGATCAGCCCTTCTGATCAAGTCACCTGTTGTGACCTGTTTTCTCAAAGGCCTACAACCATACGGGGCCGGCATGAATCGCGGGAGGGGGGGATGCGGGGGGTCGCGCGGGGAGGGGTTGGGGGGGGTTAATTTAATAAAATTTCATTTAAAAAAAAACTTACCTTCGCCTCCGATGCCGGACTCTCGCGTCGCGCCTTCTGCTCTATGCTCACAGGAAGCAGAAGCAGGCAGCCTCCCTCTCTACCCCTAAGCCAATCACAATGCTGCAATGGCAGCGTTGTGATTAGCTAGGACGCCGTCCTTGCAGGCATCTATGGGGAGGCCGTTTTCTTCATGCAGGCTGCGCAGCAGCCTACATGAAGAAAGCGCAGAGCTGTTCTCATTCTCTTGGACCTGTCAGCAGCATTTGACACCGTGAATCACACGGTGTTAGTGCAGCGGCTGAGGGACGTGGGAACTGAGGATACAGATCTGGCCCTTCTCTCATCCTTCCTAGAAGCAAGGGAGCAGACCATACATTGGGATAGTTTACAGTCTGACTCCTTCCATCTCCCGTGCGGAGTACCGCAAGGTTCGGCCTTGTCCCCAACGCTTTTTAACATATATGTTACCCCCCTGGCCAGACTCATCAGAAAGCACGGCTTTACTCTGGTTTCGTATGCTGATGATTCCCAGCTTGTAATTTCTGTGTCTAAACAACCAGAGATAGTCGCCAAATGCTTTCATACGTGTTTGACTGAAATTATGTGCTGGATGAGCCGGAACTTTCTTAAGATAAACACTGATAAGACGGAGGTACTGGAGTTTGGAAAAGGCCTTTCACTGTGGAATAAAACCTGGTGGCCGACAGAGGCAGGTGATTGCCCGTGCCCCACCGAGAAGGTCAGGAACCTGGGAGTTATCTTTGATTATCAGCTCAATTTCTCAGCCCAGGTCAACCGTCTGACCTCCTCTTGTTTCTTCCTACTAAAGTGTTTACGGAAGATTTTTCCCTTCATTCCAGGGGAGCTTAAAAAAACTGTCGTAGTAGCGCTCTTGCTTATGAAATTAGATTACTGTAACGCGCTTTTCATGGACATTGATAAGTGTCAGATCATGAAATTGCAATCACTGCAAAATGCTGCGCCATGATTGTTATTACATATCCCCAAAGGCCACTCTACCTCGGCGAGCATAAGGTCTCTCCACTGGCTCCCTGTCCAGCAACGAGTGGAATTCAAGGCTCTTTGTTTGGTGCACAAGGCTCTTTATGGTGGAGGGGCGGTGGAGATCCAGAAGGTGTTTTCATGGTACTCTCCATCCAGAACTCTCAGATCTACAAACACAGGCCTCATCCACACCCCTAAAATCCGTAGAGCAAGATGGGGGGGTCGGAGTTTATCATTCTGTGCAGCCAAGCTATGGAATCAAATGCCTTTTAGCATGCAACTCCAACCGAATCGGTTGCTGTTTAGGAAAACGCTGACGACCTGGTTGTTCCCTCAAGACTAAAACTCAATTCTCCGGTTTTACAACTTAATCTCCTCCTGTTCACACACAGCGCCAAGACGCCACGGCATTCGAGCGCTCTATAAATATCTATCCTATCCTATCCTAGAGTGCTATGACTGGTTTAAATAGTCAGTGCCCGTAACACTGGGCTAGCCACTCCTCCCTGACCTGCCCACCTGCCCGCCCCCAACCAGGCATACCCTTCTTCGGCTTTCTCGCAGTGCGAGAAGCAGAAACGTAAAATGATATTTATACCATTTCACGTTTCTGCTTCTCGCATTACGAGAAAGCAGTGGGGTGACGCTCCGACGCCCACGTGGAGGAGCCGCCTCTGCCTACAACATGTTTCCTCCAAAACCCTTTATCATACCCCAATGGGACGTTAACTTGATTCTAACCTTCCTGATGTGCCCACCTTTCGACCCTATGTGTAGTTGCCCTCCACGTCTCTTGACTATCACAACAGTGTTTCGAATGGCCATTACATCGGCCAGGAGGGTTAGCAAACTGCAAGCACTCTGTGCACTCTCCATACACTACCCTTTTCCCAGAAAAACGGGTTCTAAGGACGTGTGCCTCTTTCCTACCGAAAGTGGTGACACCCTTCCACGTTGGCCGGACCAAACCACTGCTGACCATCTTTGCTCTGCCTCACACTTCCAAAAAGGAGAAAAGACTCAACCGCTTGTACCCAAAAAGAGCGTTATTGGTCTACAGTGATTGTACCAAAGAACACTGGGTCGACGATCCACTCTTCGTTGGATTCGTTAGGGCAAAGAAAGAGAAAGCTGTACAAAAATGCACCATCTCCCAGTACATTAAAATCTGCCATGCACTGGCCAAGAAGCAACCCCCTAAGGGCTCATTCCACAAGGGCCAAGGCCGTGATCACTGCATTAGCTCACAAAGACCTTGTCCTGGATATTTGTCAGGCTGCGACATGCGCATCTCTGCACATGTTTATTAAGCACTACTGCCTGGACAATCAGGTCTGTTGTAATGGGCACTTTGCTCATGCAGTCTTCCAGGACTTCCTGGTCTGAATCTGTTTGCAGACTCTCCTCTGGGGAGATATTGCTTGGGTATCTAATCTAAGGTAAGGTAAGGAATCTGCGGCTAGAAGAGAAGACTCTATCACATGGTTAGGAATCTGCATCTAGATAGAGTCTACCAGATAAGGCGCTACCGAAGGTAAGTAACTTTTTCTTTTGGATCTTGCTCAGAGGCTAGGCAAGCTTCTTAAAGCATCACCTGACACATCAAGAGCACAAGGAACAGACATCCAAAGGTAAGGGTCATCAAGTCTGCACGTATTTCCTTTAATCATGCCCATTATTTATTGCTTTGGCTGTACTGGATTCACTATTTATTATCCTTAGTCATTTTCAAAGCCTTTTAACAGTATTAGTATGTCACTTTTTATGAGTGTAGGAAGCAATTACTTAAAAATGGTGACTATGTCGACTATGTGTTACTTTTGATTTATTTTTGTAAGTTCCTTCCTTCCTTACACTGTTCATCATCCACAGCTATTTTATTTGCTTCACCCTCACAGAGAAGCAATGGTACTTGAAGTCAACATGTGCCACCCATTGTGTCTAATCGAGAACACCTTGGAAGGAGAACTGAGGTTGAGACAGGATGCTCTGCAAGTTCTGTCTGACATCCAAGGGCCAATGGTAGTAGTGACCATTGTGGGTCTGTATCGCACGGGCAAGTCCTACCTAATGAACAGACTAGCCCGCACAAACAGAGGTGGGTACTATTCGTGTTTGCTAATTTTCTTATGTCAAGAGCATCCAAATACAATTAGTTTAATAAAAGAATTAACAGCCCGGAAAAATGTTTATACAAAAAACTCTAATTACTATTCATAAATACATATATACATTTATATATAGACAACCCATATATACATTTATATATAGACAACGGGGAAAATAAGCCAATTTGTGCAGAAAACGAGGTAAATACATTTGCCTTTGTCACCACTTTTATTCCCGAATCAAATGATATAAAAACGTTGTTTTGAAAAATTGGCACTTACTAAACAGCCCAGATTTTTTTGCCCTGAAAAGCACGTTTTCCTTTAAGAGGCATACATTTTAGTGGACAGACTACGTGCAGCTTATTAAGAAGCAATGAAAAACACACAAAACTGACGTGTACAGTGCAGTTGTTGGTCTTTTAAATATGGTCAATGTTTTGCCTAAGTAGATACTGCACTTGTATGAAAGTTTTACTCTGGTTTGTGTGTTGCAGATCTGCATTGTGGAACTGCAGTCACCACATTTGTTTTCCTATTAAACGGTTCCCACCACTGAGTCAGGAGGCACACTAAGGAATAAAACAAGCCAACATGGCACGGGAAGTTAAATGTGGCAGGCGGCCAGTGTCTAAATGACTCTCTTAGCTTTTCATTCACATTCAATATTACATTACTTTTTCTCTGCCATGCGATAGTCTCTTTATGTACTATTAAGTGCAATATCCTGTTCTCATTCACCTACATTCTTGGTTTTGCTGCTGCTATTGTGCTCTTATATAATGTTTTTATCTAATAGTGTTTGCACAGTTTGCACTAGTGGCAAGAAATCATTTTATGTACCATTAAGTGCAACACCCTCTAGTCTACTGGGAAACTGTTTAACATGCAATTTTAAATGTTGGACATATTACATGTTTTTTGCGCCCACTGTTAGGGTAGCTTATATGTACTTTTAAACTCAAAATTGCATTTTCGGATATCATTTTTATCCATATTTTAATGTATACATGCATGCCAAGATCTTATGTGGACCTCATCGGAGTTCCACAACATAAATAAAATAAACTTGAAACTCTGCCATGCCCGTCTGTAGATTTTGGAATTTTGATAAGTTTATTAGTCCTTACTACGTTGCCTGCCGAAGACAGTTCAAATTATAGGATAACCTTCCGTGAAGAACTACCCAGTCTCTCTCCTTGTCGTCTCAGGTCATGAGACCATTAGAACCTCCACTTTGAAAAGTGCTTGTTGCTTCTAATGTTATTAAACTTGTCTTGCTCATAGGAAAATGCGAGTCAGAGTCATAATGAAGATTTCCATGAAATGTAGACTTTCCCCCTGCCCCCAATAACTCAGTTTCTCACTGATGAGAAGCATTCGCTAAGAGAACAAAGGTTTATCAGAAACATAATGGATTAATGATCTTCCAACGACGTGTCAGGGATCTCTCATAAATTCTTATTTTTTTTCTACCAGGCTTCTCCATAGGACCTACTGTCCAGTCTCACACCAAGGGCATTTGGATGTGGTGTATGCCCCACCCAGAGAAATCCAACCACACACTGGTGCTACTGGACACTGAAGGGCTGGGAGACGTAGAGAAGGTAACCTAACCTTTTCACTATGGCTGTAATTTAAGCAAAGATTTTGTTTTATCATATACTTATTTATTTATTGTTTTTATAACAATCAATGCTGTCACATAACCAGTTCAGAGCATTAGTACTTTTGAAGTTAGATTACAACTTTAACGCAAAAACATTGAATATTGAGCAATGAAATGTAAAACCCTTCCAAACCGTCATGACGGTAAAGACCTTGGTAGTGGTTATACATGTGTGTTGGGTTTTGTTTGGTGCACTGCAAGCAGCCAGCTGAGTGCTTCAGATTGTGCTAGCTAAAGATAGAGGTCACAAGGAAAGGACATGTTTAATGGCTTACTAGGAATCATTAACTGAGTGGGAGAAGAGGCAATTGTCAAATGCTCCAGCAATAATGAGTTTTATCAATTGTGATTGCATTTATATAGCACTCACTACCTCTCACCTCTCTTAAGAGCCTTAATCCAGACAACACGCTACTCCGGAGGATTAGTGGTTAGTCTATTGTTATTGCTTACTGTAAGTTATTTGCATTACTTGTGTGAGCTCAAGAAAACCATTCCATGCATTCACTCCAGTTCATTTGTGGTAGACTGAACTAGTGTCAGGCGAAGTTATGCATACACAAGTATGTGCAAACATTTTCTACTGACATTAAGCATAAGACTCCATCTAAAGTACAATCATACAGACAGGAATCTGGAGTGAGCGGGCAGAAATTTCCTCTGTAACTGGAACGTAGGTACTAAACTTGCTGCCTCTAACTCTCCTCCCTGAGGATCTGGACTTTCCTGTTAAAGACCCTGTTCTGTCTCTGCAGCTCTGCATTCTTCCGCCTCTTCCCCTCAGAAGCCTCCTTCAAATCAACGTTCAGCTCCAACTTGTATATGTCCAAATGAAGAGTTCCGACAGTTTAGTAATTACTCACCACAGAGGCACTAAAGCGGGAGGCAGTTGTAGAAGTAGAAAGGTCTTCAGCATATTTCTGGATATCTCCATCATTGTCAATGAAGTCTCCTAATTTAGTCCAGTGTTTTAGACAGAGTATAGCAAGTTCAACCTTGATGAGTGGAATATTCTGATCATACTTACTGAAATCATAGATCATAGGGGCATAGTAGCAAGACCGGCGATAAAATTATCGCCGTTTTAGCGGCAGTTTCCTGGCGATAATTTTATCGCCGGTCTTGCTAATATGCCCCATAATCTGACAAAAAGATCACCTACTACAGCCTGAACCCAAAGAGCATTTTTTTCTCTATCCCAGGGCGATTCCACAAATGAAAATTGGATTTTTGCCATGGGAGAACTACTGAGCAGCACCTTTGTATTTAACAGCATGGGCACAATCGACCAACGGGCACTGGAGCAACTACAGTATCCTTTTGTAACGTTTTCGACAAGAGACAGTAAGAGATGTTGGTTAGAAATAATCAGGAGAGGGTGGGAGTCATTATTTCTACCTGCAACATCATTCTGAGGTTTTTCCTTGTTGTTGCATATTTATTAAGCTGAAACTATTATGCTGGTCATGTAAACAGAAACTTCAACTCACACCGAGGAATGCATCACCTGTCTTAGTAGTGTTGCTCGAATATGAATTTGCCTTTAAAAAGCAAAGAGAGCACCTCCATTCCTACGTACGGTGGGGGAGGCGCAGACGCCTTACTTGTGGGTTCTAGGATAGGACTGACAGTCTGGGCCTCCTCAAAGATGGCCCACAGTTGTAACAGTGCCTCTCTCCAGGTCTTCTTTTGCCCTACATATCTGAAAGAGACACGTTAGTGATAGATTCCTTACCTTAGAATATCCCCAGGCGTCAGGCTGGATCCGGAAAGTTTTGCGTAGCAGTACCCTTGCGCGTCGGTAGGCGGCGTCGTGCGGCTCCGCGTCCGTCGTCGGCGTCGTGATCGCCGGGATGACGTCGCGGGCAGTACTTAGACGCCGCCCCTGCGCGCTGACGTCAGTTCTTCTTTTTCCGCGCCAGCAAGCGCAGATCCGGGAAGAGCAGTGCCCTGGTCAATTTTTGACCATACTTTTTGGTGATTTTTTCACTGTTTTTCCATCTTTAAGGTGTCGTAGGGATGCCCGGCTTCAAGCGATGCGGCGCCTGTGCGCGGATGATGTCCGTCACCGACCCGCATTGGGAGTGTCTCTTCTGCCTCGGCCGAGGCCACGACACCGAGTCTTGTCCCGAATGCCAGGCCCTCAACCCGAAAGCTTTGCGAGAGCGGTCTCGAAAGCTCCTCGAGGCCCGGCATTCGGCTCCACGGAGGCCCCGGTCGCGTGAGAGGTCCAGGGGTCGCTCGCGGAGTGCACACCGGTCGTCGGCGTCGAAGTCTTCTTCGTCCGGTAAGTCTAAGCACAAGAAGTCCAAGAAGCATCGTCGCTCTCGGACTTCGCCTCGCCGGTCTCGCGACTCGGCTGAGGCCCCTCCCGGCACCGTCCCCGCCCCGCGGCCCCGGACTTGCCTGTGGAGTCGCCCCCGTCATACCCGCCCTTCCCGGGTTCGGGGGCGGATCCGGCCAAGGTACAGGAGTTCCTGTCGGCCATGGCCCGCCTCTTCGGGCCTTCAGGCCCCTCCGGTGCGCCTTCGGGCCCCGCGGGCCTGATGGGGTTGCTCCGGCGTCGCCGGCGGCTCCGGCCCCGGCGTCGCCCGGGACTCCAGCCTCGATCCCGGCTCCGGCTTCGGCCCCGGCCTCGATCCCGGCTCCACAACCCCCATCGACGCCGGTCGACCTCACGACACCTCCGCCGGCGCCGATGTCTCCGGTGCCGTTCTCGACGCCGCCCTGGGCTCCGGGCGGCGTCGTCCCCAGTTCCTTCCGGCTCCGGACATGGACCCGGAGCGACGTCGCTCGACGCCGGCTCCGGCGCCGATGGGCCCTTGGGTCCCAAATGTCCCTCCTCCTCCTTATTTTGAACCAGAGGAGGACCAGGAGGACTGGGAGGGGTCTGATGACCCTCTGACTCGCAACTGTCAGTATGATGAGGACTGGACAGAGAGTCTAGGGGAGGCCAGTGGTCTGGATACTTCTCCTGACACTGGCATGCTGTCTCCTCCCGTGGCTACGGAGGAGGGGGCCAATTTTGGTGCGGTGTTGCGTAGGGCTGCTGGGGCCTTACGTCTCCAGCTCCCTACTTTGACGGTCAAGCCTAACATCTTGACAGAGGTGCTTCAGCCGGCAGCCTCCTCTGCGGAGACTGTGCTGCCGTTTAACGACGCCCTCACAGACGTTCTTTTGGGCGCCTGGTCCAAGCCCAACACAGGGGCTCCTGTGGATCGGAACGTGTCACGACGCCATCGCCCCGCTCCGGGCGACCCCCTGTTTCTTTCTGTCCACCCCACTCCTGAGAGCTTGGTTGTCCAAGCCTCCGCTTCCCAAACCGCCTTCCCTACCGCTCCTCCGGATAGGGAATCCAAACGCCTGGATCAGTTTGGGAAGAAAGGTTTTTCTTCCTCCAGTGCTGGCTTGCGGTCCGTTAACACCGCTTGTCTTTTGGGCCGCTATACCCACTCTCTGTGGGATTCGGTGGCGGATGTTTTGCCCCAGTGCCCTGAGGAGGTCCAGGCACTGCTTTCCCGCGCCATTGCGGAAGGAAGGGATGCGGCCAAATACACTATCCGTTGTGGCCTTGACACCGCCGACTCGCTGGGCAGGTCGATTGCAACGACGGTGGCGCTCCGCCGCCACGCCTGGCTGAGAACCACTGGTTTTCAGGGGATGTCCAGAATACTCTCATGGACATGCCCTTTGATGGAGTCGGTCTTTTTGGGTCCAAAGCAGACCATGCGTTGGAGCGCTTTAAGGACTCACGGGCTACTGCCAAGTCCCTGGGCCTTTCTGCTACACGCCCTCCGCTGCCTTCTGCTTTTCGCCCCTATCGTGGCCACGGTAGGGCGCCCCTTCACGTCAGCAGCCCAGCCACCGGCCCGCGCAGCAGCGTCTTCGCGTGGCCGAGGACGTGGATTCCGCCGTGGCGGATCGGGCAACCAGCGTGCGGGTCAGGCCACCACCTCCAACCCGTCCGCGGCCTCCAAGCCCTCCTAGTCCCTCCTTTCAGGTGCACGGCACGCCAGTAGGGGGCAGGGTCCGCCATCACCTTCCCCACTGGCGCACCATCACCTCGGACAGGTGGGTCTTGGACATTGTCCGAAGGGCTACTCCCTCCCCTTCGAGACCACCCCCCAGCCATGCCACCTCAACTCCACCGCATGTCAGGGGATCACTTGGTGCTTCTACAGAAGGAAGTCACGGCCCTCTTGACCAAGAGGGCCATCGAGCATGTTCCGACCCCAGAAGTAGGGCGTGGTTGCTACTCCCACTACTTTCTGGTGCCCAAAAAGGACAAGGAGGACATGCGTCCTATCTTGGACCTCCGGAACGTCAATCGCTTCCTCCCGGAAGGAGAAGTTCAAGATGCTCACCCTAGCTCAGGTCTTGACTGCCCTCGACCCTGGAGACTGGTTGGTAGCGTTGGACTTGCAGGACGCATATTTCCACATCCCCGTCCTGCCGGCCCACCGGCGTTACCTTCGGTTCACGGTAGGCCGCGAGCATTTTCAGTTCACCGTGCTCCCCTTTGGCCTTACAAGTGCCCCTCGGGTGTTCACGAAAGTGATGGCGGTGGTCGCGGCTCATCTGCGCCGGGCAGGGGTTTCAGTCTTCCCCTACCTCGACGACTGGCTGCTGAAGGCGGGCTCGTCCCAGGCAGTCGTCTCCCACCTCCAGACTACGGCCGAACTCCTGCACTCGCTGGGGTTCTCCATCAATGTGCCGAAGTCGCATCTGATTCCTTCTCCACAGCTCCTTTTCATCGGAGCAGTTCTGGACACGACGCAGTTTCGGGCCTATCCTCCCGAACGGCGAGTCCGGGATATTCAGGCTATGATTCCGATCTTTCGGCCTTTATCCTGGGTTTCGGTAAGGATGACCCTGAGGCTGCTGGGCCTCATGGCCTCCTGCATCCTGCTGGTCAATCATGCCAGATGGCATATGCGGGCTCTGCAGTGGGACCTGAAGTTCCAGTGGGCGCAGCACCAGGGCAACCTGTCCGATCACGTCCAGATCTCGGAGGGGACTGCAAAACAGTTGCAGTGGTGGCTCTCGAACCGGCAATGGGTCATGGGCAGATCCCTCTCCCTTCCCCAGCCAGAGCATACAGTTGTGACGGACGCGTCCCTTCTGGGATGGGGCGGTCACTTGGGAGAGGCGGAGATCAGAGGCCTCTGGTCTCCGGCGGAGTCCCGGCTCCATATCAACCTTCTGGAGCTCCGGGCGATCCGGCTTGCACTCAAGGCATTCCTTCCCTCTGTCAAAGGGAAGGTAGTGCAGGTGTTCACAGACAACACCACCGCCATGTGGTACTGCAACAAACAGGGCGGGGTGGGGTCTTGGACCCTTTGTCAGGAGGCTCTGCGCCTCTGGACATGGCTGGAACATCAGGGCATGTTCCTGATGGTTCAACACCTGGCAGGTTCTCTGAACGCCAGGGCGGACGAACTCAGCCGCAGGTGCATGATGGATCACGAATGGCGTCTTCACTCGGAAGTGGCGCAAGGACTCTTTCTACAGTGGGGAGAGCCTTGGTTAGATCTATTCGCCACCGAAGAGAACGCGCAATGTCATCAGTTCTGCGCGTTGGAATTTCCAAGGCGGCACTCGCTCGGCGACGCTTTTCGTCGCGAGTGGAGTTGCGGTCTGTTGTACGCCTTTCCGCCTATACCACTTCTACCCAGGGTGTTGAAGAAGATTCGGCACGACCGGGCCCAAGTCATTCTTGTGGCTCCGGACTGGGCTCGAAGAGTTTGGTATCCCGAGCTACTCAATATGAGCATAGATCCCCGATCCGTCTGCCTCTTCGGGAGGATCTTCTGTCGCAGCAGCAGGGGACGGTCCTCCACCCGAACCTGTCCAGTCTACACCTGCTTGCGTGGAGATTGAGCGGCGGCAGTTGATTCCTTTCGACTTGCCTCCCGAAGTTTGTGATGTGATTCTGGCAGCCAGGCGTCCCTCCACTAAGGTGGTATACGCCTGCAGGTGGAACAAATTTGTGGCATGGTGCACAGCAAAGGCTGTGGATCCCCTTTCTGCCCCTCTTTCTGAGGTCCTTCTGTTCCTTCTCTCTCTGGCCCAACAGGGTTCTGCCCTGGGTACCATCAAGGGTTATCTTTGTGCTATCTCGGCCTTCCTCAGGCTCCCTGATCAGCCCTCCCTTTTCAAGTCCCCTGTTGTTAACAGGTTCTTAAAAGGCATTACTCACCTCTTCCCTCCTGTTCCGTTTGTAATGCCTCAGTGGGACTTGAACTTGGTTCTTACCTTTTTAATGTGCGCTCCCTTTGAGCCTCTGCATAACTGTCCTCTTCGTCTTCGGACTCTAAAGGCAGCCTTTCTGGTGGCCATCACCTCCGCTCGGCGGGTGAGTGAGCTCCAGGCTCTTTCTTGCAAACCTCCCTTTCTGTCTGTTCATCCAGACAAGGTTGTTCTTCGGACGCGTCCGTCCTTCTTGCCAAAGGTGGTTACTGCTTTCCACATTGGGCAGACCATCACTTTGCCCACCTTCTTTCCGCCTCCGCATCCTTCCAGAGAGGAAGAGAGGCTCCACCGTCTGGACCCAAAGCGTGCGCTCTCCTTCTATATCGACCGCACAAAACACTTCCGGGTGGATGACCAGCTCTTTGTTGGCTACGTGGGCGCCAAAAAGGTCGGGCGGTGCACAAGAGGACCATCTCCCGCTGGGTTACCTTGTGCATCAAGACCTGCTATTCTTTGGCTAAGAAGGAGCCTCCTGTTGGGCTGCGTGCCCATTCCACCAGGGCAACGGCTGCTACCACGGCCTTGGGCCGCGGTGTTCCGCTGCCGGTTATCTGTCAGGCAGCTACGTGGGCCTCGCTGCACACGTTTACTAAGCATTACTGCCTTGACAGTCAGGTCCGGAGGGACGGCTTCTTTGGCCGTTCTGTCCTCCAGGACTTCCTTGTCTGATCTTTGTTCGCAGTCCCACCACCGGGGTTGGTATTGCTGGGGTATCTATTCTAAGGTAAGGAATCTATCACTAACGTGTCTCTTTCAGATGCACAAGTTACTAACTTGTGTAACGATATATCTGTAAGAGACAGTAGTTAGTGATAGATTCCTACCGCCCACCCATCCTCCCCGTTCTGCGAACTGATTTCTAGGGTTAAGGACATCCCTTTCAGGGCCCTAGTATTTTTCAGACACCTGTGTCAGCTTCTTGCATGGCTCTGCGTTCCTGGCGCGGAAAGTCGTGTACAGAACTGACGTCAGCGCGCAGGGGCGGCGTCTAAGTACTGCCCGCGACGTCATCCCGGCGATCACGACGCCGACGACGGACGCGGAGCCGCACGACGCCGCCTACCGACGCGCAAGGGTACTGCTACGCAAAACTTTCCGGATCCAGCCTGACGCCTGGGGATATTCTAAGGTAAGGAATCTATCACTAACTACTGTCTCTTACAGATATATCGTTACACAAGTTAGTAACTTGTGCATTTGGTCCGAATGTGTGTTCGATTGTTAGTGTTGAAGGTTCACCCCTCTGGAACGGGGAAACGTTTGTGCCTTAGTGTGTGAGTGCATTTCGTGGCAATACTTGCTACGTTTTTTAATCTGTGTGGGAAACCTAGTTTGCATGTGTTTCAGCTGCGTCTCCATGATAGCCGGGAACTTTTTTAAGGGACTGACTTGCTCTAGCTTCTTGGGATCAAACAATATTAGATTCTACTCTGATCGTTGGGGAAATAAATACACGGGGATTACTGATTACAGCTACTTCTATGAGCTCAATACTATTTACATAGATGCATCAGAATAGACATTTCACAGACACAAACAAATATGCATATGAAAGGTCACAACCTGAAAGAAAGCACAATTGTTAGTTCCAAACGTGTGAATTTTGCAAAAAAACAGAAGAAATGGAAAAATGATTTTAAGAATTAGTGGCGCCGTCATCAGTACTTTGAGTCATTAACAAAACACAAAACTCAAGACAAGACGTGCAAGTGCAGCAATTTACTAACACCACAACATCAAGGAAGCATCAATTAATAACAATAATGAAGAAAGAGAGAAAAAAAACTGACAGAGAAAAAATGATGACTTTGTCAAAAAAATCCTTAGCCCGCTCCTTAGCGCATGCTACCCGATCACGAGGGGAGGCTTTGTGCGGTACACAGGACTAAGTGAGCTCAATAGTCTGTCAATATCGGCTCGGGACAGAGATAACAACTATTTATGCAGAAATGTGAAACAACTTGACTACTATAGGCCCTCCTTGGCTGAGCACAAGCTATACGTAGTCTCCAAGGACCAAATGTTCCCTAACGTCCGATTTACACCCTATATCACTCCCAGGGGTAATGCGTACCATTTGTATTACGCCCAGCGGTCCTAGCGAATAACACCTCTCACTTCTTTCAGATACCAACAGTGTTAAGAAAGCGGTAGAACTGAGAAAACCCTTTTAGACTTAAAAAAAATATGGTCAAGGTGCTGGCCCTGTATCACACCCAGGGCCTATGCGTACCATCTGTATCACACCCAGCGGTCCAAGCGGTGAGGCCTCGCCCCTGTATCACACCCAGGGGACAAGCGTACCATCTGTATCACACCCAGCGGTCCAAGCGACTAACAACGTTCACCTTTCCTAGAGTGCTGGTTACTGAAAAATGGTGACCTCTGCGGGATCACCTCCAAGGCCGCCTTGCCTTGTTAAGGTGGTGTGGTAGCTAACTGATTTTGCTATGGCTGAATGTAAGGTGCATTTGGGTTGTTCTGGGTTTGATTTTGTGGATGGGGGTTTTGTGGGGACTGACCTAGGCTTATACATTGTTGCTCATGATGCGCCTTTAACTGGCATCGGTCGGCCATGTGGCCCATTGTGTGGCAATAGAAACATTCTCTGAGGTGCGGCTTCTGCCAGCCTCCCTGACCTCTGCTGCTATAATTGGGTTGAAACCCTCTGGGGTTTTGCAGTGGAGCCCTTTTCAATTTGTGTTAGACCAACTTGGTGGTGTCTCTATAGGCTTGATTCTGTTTTTCCTTGTCCTTTTCCTGTTTCTTTTTGTAATAGTGTAGTATGTGGGCCTGTATTTCCCGCCAGGGTTTGGTGTCTAACCCTATTACGGTGTCCAATCCACTTTGTATTTCAGTGGGCAGCCCCTTTTTGAGGATGTTGCAGAAAAATGTGACCTGGGGGCCTGTTTCAGTCCATGGCTGTCCTGTCTCCTTTCCATATCATTCCCTCATTTTGTCTAGAAAGTCTGTTATGGTCTCCCCAGGCTTCATGCATTCTGCCATCAATCCTCCTACATCCGGGCGGTCAGGGAATATTTCCCTCAGGGCAGTCCATATAGGGTGTACCTGTATGAATTGAATGCAGCCCAGTCATGCTCAGTGTTTGTCAGCATGACTGCTGGGATGCGGGCTCGGGCGAACACCGCGTTGGTCTGCTCTCCGATAAGACTGCTTAGCAGACATTTGACATCGCCTATTGCTAGGGTTATCCCTGCGGTGTTCTTCTCAAAACATGATGTCATTTTCCCTACCCCATCCATCAATGGCCGCAGTTTGGTTCTGATCCCTTCCTTATCCATCTGGGACCATGACACATAGATGGTCCCTGACATGTCCATCTGCATTAGCAGTGCTGCTGGTTTTTCCTCTAATGTAGCAGTCCGATTTTCTTAGGGAATCCTGCATGTAGGGGAAGTTCCGTTTTGGATCTCCCCCTCCATCCCAGATACAGTCCTCCACAATAGCCATATCTTCCAGTTTGAAGGATCCTTCCTTCAGCCAGGGTCTATCATACTGGCCCTCCCTTTCGGTCCAGCGGGCTAGCAGGTGGCAAAATGATTGTGCAAAGGTCTCACATACCTTTCTGGTCACTATGTCCCTTGGGGTCAGTTTGTCTGTACCGTGCGTTCAGGGAGAGCAGTGGACGTCTTCGTCACTGCTCTCCTCGTGCAGTTGTAAAGGTGCCATGTTGCTTCTCCTGCATCTTAATTGAGTCTGTACCAGGCTACCTTGATCCCTTATCACTTGGTCTGCCCTTCTCCTATGCCGAAGATTTTGTGAGGTTCGGGCCCCAGGCAGAAGCCTCCCTTCTAGTTCTGCCTCAGACTCTTCTATGAGCGATGCTGTATACCTACCCCACACTCCTCAGGAGGAGGGTGCCCTGCTCTGTCCTCTCATTGAGTTCCCAGGGTGAGAGCTCTCTCTCTCTCTCTCTCTCTCTCTCTCTCTCTCTCTCATTCATTCATGCCTCTCCTCTGACTCACACCTGGGTTGCCTCCTTCGTTTAGAGCTAGGCGTTGTTCTTCTGGGTGGGTACTTACCCTCAAACTCGCTTTCTGTTGTCCCTTCAGCTGCCTGAGCATGTTCTGCGGCTCCCTCCCCATGGCCTGATCCCAGAGGACTGGGGCCCCTTTCTTTGCCCCCACTAGTTGTATCACTGTCTAGTACTGTTGCAAATCTCCTGGTCACCCGAGTGTGTTCACCCCGACAGGTGGGAGTGCATGTTCTCCGTGCTGCTGGGGTTCATTGGGTTGAACACGACGGACGGGGAGGGTTGAGCTTCGGGGAGCTCTAGCACTGGACTGGGGTGATGCTGGGATTGTCTGGGCCTGGTGGCCTGTTGGTCTCCCTCGTCTGGATCTAGTAGCTTGTTGTCTGGTGGGGAGCCCTCCGGCTCCCTCGACTGGTGGATTGGTATATCCTAATGCAGGGATGGCAGGTATTGGAGAGAGCACCTCCATTTCTACATATGGTGGGGAAGGCGCGCATGCCTTACTTACGGGCTATAGGGTAGGACTGTCAGTCTGGGCCTCCTCAAAGATTGTCCATTGTTCTAACAAAGCCTCTCTTCTGGTTTTGTTTTGCCCTACGTTAGAATGTGTGTTCTTGTGTGTTTGATTATGTTAGTGTCAAAGTTCATCCCTCTGGCCAGGGGAACGCTTGTGCCTTAGTGTGTGCGTGCCATTCATGGCAATACTTGCTACTTTTTTAATTCTGTGTGGGGAACCTAATTTGCTTGTGTTTCAGCAGTGACTTCATGATAGCTGGGAACTTTGTCTGCAGAATTCACACATTTTGAACTAACAATTGATTGTTTTTTTATGTTAGTGTCAAAGTTCATGTAAATAGTATTGAGCTCATAAAAGTAGCTGTAATCAGTAATCCCCGTGTATTTATTCCCCCAACTATCAGAGTAGAATCTAATTCTGTTTGTCCCCACTAGTTGTATCACTGACTAGTACTGCTATGAATCTCCTGGTCACCCAAGTGTGTTCACCCCACGAGTGGGAGTGCATGTTCTCCATGCTGCTGGGGTTCGATGGGTTGAACACGACGGACGGGGAGGGTTGAGCCTCGGGGAGCTCTAGCACTGGACTGGGGTGATGCTGGGATTGTCTGGAAGAGGTGTGGTGCAGCGGCCAGGGCAGCTGACTCTGGAACACTGGGGCTCACGGTTCGATCCCTGGCGCCGGCGACAGCTTAGCCCAGCACCTTGTGACTCTGGGCAATAGCTTGCTTAATCTTCCCGACGGCCCCCAGCGCCGGGACACCTCTCCGGATGTAGCTGTACGCTTTATAATGCTGGTATTTCATTTATTTCATTACATAGCTGCATCAGAATAGACATTTCACAAATACAAACAAAAATGCATATAAAGAGTCACAACCTGAAAGAAAGTGCAATTGTTAGTTCAAAATGTGTGAATTCTGCAGACAAACATCAGAAATGGAAAAACAATTGAACGAATTTGTGACGCCTTCATCAGTACATTGAGTCATTAACCCCTTCGATGCGTATGACAGAGTGGTTCCGTCATGCGCATCGGTTGCGCTGTGCGCA
This sequence comes from Calotriton arnoldi, assembly GCA_963921515.1. Taxonomy (NCBI): domain Eukaryota; kingdom Metazoa; phylum Chordata; class Amphibia; order Caudata; family Salamandridae; genus Calotriton; species Calotriton arnoldi. The sequence goes on along the minus strand of CAWUFW010008199.1, from coordinate 450,746 downwards.
TGACGGAACCACTCCGTCATAGCCCCGCCCGCGCTCAGAACCTTCAGCACAGCGCGGAAATCCGCGCCGCGCTGAAGGGGTTAACAAAACACAACACTCAAGACAAGACGTACAATTGCAACAATTTACCAATACCACAACATCAAGAATGTATCAATTAATAACCATAATGAAGAAAAAGAGAGAGAAAACGGACAGAGAAAAAATGATGACTTTGTCAAAAAATTCCTCAGCCCGCTCCTTAGTGCATGCTGCTTGATGATGAGGGGAAGCTTTGCACGGTGCACGGGACTAAGTAAGCCTGATAGTGTGTCACTATCTGCTCCTGGTCAAAGATAACAACAATATTCGAGGCATGTGAGCTGTAGATCACATTCTTTGCATAGCCTGCCATCTAGTGTTGGGTCCGGAAGTTTGCACTTTGTTTTTCTTCGAAGAAGTCTTTTCCAGTCACGAGGTAGGTGACTCCTCCTTTCGGTGATAGTGCGCATGGGCATCAACTCCATCGTTAGATTGTTTTTTTCCGCCATCGGGTTCGGATGTGAATTGTGGCACTCCGGTTCGACACCGTTTCTCGGGTTCCCCTCGACACGCAATCCACTACCCTCGACGGTATTGTTTCTCGATCGCATTTTTCCATTCTCCGCGTATCGTTTCGACTCGAGGTCTTCGATCAGAAAACTCGTGGAGGGCCGTTGGGCCCACCCACTTCCGGCTCGCTAGCAGTCGATGGAGTGGGCTCCATTCAAGCTTTGTCCCGGGTGAGGCGCTAAGTTTCCGCGCACCGACTTGCACGAAGTGTGCAATTTGTGTCTCTCCCCGGAACACGACAAACAGGACTGCGATGCGTGCCAATCGTTTTGATCTAAGAAGACGCTCCGTGATCGTCAGGCTCAATGTCACGAAATGCTACATCAAAGCGGCTCCGCACCGGACATCTTTGGTGAAGATTCCGATCAAGAAGAGTTCATCGCCCAAGGAGCCGAAGAGGAAGCAGAACACATCTCCGTGTCCGAGGCTGACTCCGACATGGAAGAACAGGAGCATGTGACACCGGGTCAGGGTACCGTGAGTACAGATACCCCCCTGCCCCAACACTTGCCAAAGAAAAAGGCTCCGGTCCTTGCTCTGCCCTTGGGCCAAGGTCGGCACTGAGAAAAACTTTCGGACACTCCGCCCTCGGACCCGGCGCCGAAACACAAGGCAAAGCCTTCCGGCTCGGGATCGAGTCGGTCCCATGCCAGTGCCGAACCGAGACCTTCGGCATCGAACTCGAAACACGTCTTCATTGCCATCCCCTCGCTACCGAAGAGTAAATCTTTGGAGCCGAAAGCTTCGGAGCCGAAACTTTCCACGCCGAAAACTACGGCGCCCAAAGAAAAAACGACTTTACCATCAAAGGAGCCTCATTTCAACGTTCCGCCTACAAACACTGATCCGAAACAAAAAGAACTGGTCATCCATCCAGACACTGGCCATATTCACGCTAAACTACCAGAAAAGAGGAAAATGGGCCTACAGGAGGACTACCACATTCCTTTAAAGCGCAAGCATGTGGGTACTAACCCTTCTCCTCCTTACATTGCAACTCCTTCACCCACTGACCCAAATTTGCTTATCACACCCACAAATTCTCCACAACCACTATCACCTGATCCACAAGATGAGGGGGATGGGGATGAAGATAGGCCACAGGACATTAATGATCCATGGGAGAACTATGACACAGATCCCAACACTGACAATGATCCAGATCTATACCCTTCCAAACCCTCACCACCCGACAACAACATAGGGTATATAGAGCTACTTAATAGGGCTGCTCATTACCATGGGGTGGAATTACACAAGGAGGCTCTTGAGGAGGATTGCTTGTTCGAAACCTTAAGTTCCTCTCAGAGATCTACTCAAACATTACCTATGCTCAAGGGAATGCTTAAGCATACAGACAAAATGTTTAAAGACCCGGTGCAGGCAAGAATTATTACGCCCAGTGTAGAGAAAAAGTACAAGCCAGCACCTACAGACCCCACTTACATCAACGGTCAGCTTCCATTAGACTCCCTTGTAGTTTCCAACGCTCGCAAAAGAGCAAATTCACAATCCACAGGTGAGGCCCCTCCTCCTGATAAGGAGTCAAAATTAATCGATACCTCCGGCAAAAGAGTAGCATAGCAAGCAGCCAATCATTGGCGAATTTCAAATGCACAAGCTCTATTAGCTCGCTACGACAGAGCTCATTACGATGAGTTAGAAAAATTAATGCAGTTTCCCCGACGAGCACAAAACAAGGACCAATGACCTCATTCAGGAGGGTAAATTAATCACTAATACCTCTATTAGGTGCGCATTAGACGCAGCAGACATAGCAGCCCGCACAGTTAACACCAGCATACTGCTATGCAAGCATGCTTGGTTAAGAATCTCAGGGTTCAAACCCGAGGTCCAAGCCTCTATTCTCAACCAACCATTCGATAAAGAACACCTCTTCGGCCCAACAGTGGACACCACCTTAGAGAAAATTAAAAAAGACACTGAGGTTGCCAAGTCCATGGGGGCTTTGCAATTACCTTCCAATAGGGGATCCTTTTGTCGCTCCTTTTACAGGGGGGGCTCTAAAAACCTTTAACCAGAAAATCCCTCCTCCTCTTACAAGGGCAACAATCAATCGCCCTCATCAAGAGGTTACTTTAGAGGTGGATTTAGAGGTAACAACAGTAAGGGAAGAGGCAGAGGCAACTCAACATGCACTTCCCCTGCAAACAGCAAACAGTGACTTCCTTCCGCTACCCCCGATCATTCCCCTCCTGTTGGGGGACGTCACTCCCAATTTTTACCCATCTGGAATACAATCACATCAGACAGATGGCTTCTACAATTTATCCAATATGGTTACTGCCTCGAACTTACAGACACTCCCCCAAACATTCCTCCAAGGTCACATGTGATGTCACAAGAACATCTCAACCTCCTCAAACAAGAATTCTCTCTCTGTTAGAAAAAGGAGCTATAGAACCAGTCCCATTACAATATCAAGGGGCTGGTGTATACTCCCTATCCTTCTTGATTCCCAAGAAAGACGGGTCTCTCAGGCCTATACTAGACCTCCGAGACCTGAATCTATACATTCAATCGGATCACTTTCATATGGTGACACTCCAACAAGTGCTCCCGCTCCTTCAGCAAGGCGACTTTCTGTCCACTCTGGACTTAAAGGACACCTACTTCCACATCCCTATACACCCCACTCACCGCAAATACCTCAGGTTTGTGATAGCGGGCCAACATTATCAATTCAAAGTGCTCCCGTTCGGAGTCACTACCGCACCCAGGGTTTTCACCAAATGCCTGGCAGTAGTGGCAGCTCATCTGCGAAGACAACACATTCACGTCTTCCCATATTTAGACGACTGGCTCATAAAAGACAGTTCGCAACACAGCTGTCTAAAAAACACTCACAACAGAGTGCAGCTGCTCCACGATCTTGGATTCACCGTAAATTTGTCCAAGTCCCATCTGCAACCCTCCAACACACAAGTGTACTTGGGAGCCACTCTAAATACACAAAATGATCTGGCCTACCCCAATCCGGCCAGGATCCGCAACATACAGACTCTAATCTGTCATTTCCAGCCTCAACACTCATTGCCAGCTCGAGTGTTCATGCAATTTTCTACGGATGATGGCGTCTTGCATCCTAATAGTCCCTTACGCAGGACTTCAAATGTGTCCCCTTCAAGAATGCTTAGCACGTCAGTGGAACCAGTCTCAGGGTCAGCTATCAGATCTAGTGTTGGTAGACGGCCGCACTCATCGCTCTCTGCAGAGGTGGAATCCACAAAACCTTTCCAAAGGGCAGCCCTTCATAGAACCGGTTCCACAGACAATGCTAACAGCAAACGCATTGCTCACTGGTTGGGGAGCTCATCTCCAAACTCACACAATTCAGGGCATGTGGAGTCTGCAGCAAAAGCAGCTTCAGATAAATTATCTAGAGCTTCTAGCGATTTTTCTAGCCCTCAAAGCCTTTCAGGTTCATCTAGTAGGCAAACCTGTCCTGATACGTACAGACAACATGACAGCAATGTACTACATACAAAAACAGGGGGGGACACACTCTCTCCAGCTGTCACAACTAGCAGCCATCTGGAGGTGGGCCATACGTCACAAGATGTATCTCCTCGCAGAACACCTTCCAGGAGTAGACAATCAAATAGCAGATCTACTCAGTCGACAAAGACAACAGATCCACGAGTGGGAACTCCACCCTCAAGTTCTCCTCCCATTCTTTCGGATGTGAGGCTTCCTGGACATAGACCTATTCGCCACACACCTAAACGCAAAATGCCCAAGCTTCGCATCCAGGTATCCACACCCATTATCCAAAGTCAATGCGCTATGGATGAACTGGTCAGGGATATTTGCCTATGCTTTTCCGCCTCTCCCATTCATTCCACTAGTGGTTCGGAAGCTCAGGCAAATGTCCCTCACTCTAATCCTAGTAGCTCCCACATGGGCCCGTAAACCGTGGTTCACCACCCTATTGGAGCTCTCAGTAGTTCCTCATCAATAACTACATCTCACATCCAATCTCCTCACGCAGAGCCGTGGAGAGATAAGACACCCAGATTCCAGACATCTCAACCTGGCGATCTGGAACCTGAAGTCATAGAGTTTGGCTATCTAAATCTTCTGCCAGACTGTATGAACATTATTAAAGGAGCTAGAAAACCTACCACAAGAGCTTGCTATGCAGCCAAATGGAAGCAGTTTGTTATTTATTGTAATAACAATCATATCAACCCACTTGATGCTTCTGTTCAAAATATCATTTGCTATTTACTGCATTTACAACAGTCAAATTTAGCGTACACATCTATACGCTTACATCTTGCTGCAATAGCTGCATACCTTCAAAATAGACAGCATCTGTCCTTGTTCAGAGTACCTGTTATTAAGGCTTTTATGGAAGGACTCAAAAGAGTTATTCCTCCAAGACTTCCACCTGCTCCAGTGTGGAATCTTAATATTGTCCTAACTAGGTTAATGGGTCCACCCTTCGAGCCATTGCATGAATGTGAACAGCAATTTCTAACTTGGAAAGTTGCTTTCCTCATTGCTATCACATCACTGAGGAGAGTGGGTGAGCTTCAGGCATTAACCATTGAAGAACTATTTTTACAAGTACATCAAAATAAAGTGGTTCTTCGCACCAATCCTAAATTTCTACCTAAAGTAGTTTCTGCCTTCCACATCAACCAATCTGTTGAGTTGCCTGTGTTCTTTCTCAACCAGATTCTGTGGCAGAACGGGCTCTACACACCCTAGATGTTAATCGAGCATTACTTTATTACATAGAAAGGACAAAACCTTTTCGTAAAACAAAACAACTATTTGTAGCTTTTGCGCCACCTTACAAAGGCAATCCCATTCCTAAATCAAGCAGTGCACGGTGGATAGTCAAATGTATTCAGACATGTTATGCAAAAGCAAAAAGAACTTTATCAATTCCCCCTAGAGCGCACTCCACTCGCAAAATAGGGGCTTCCATGGTTTTCTTAGGAAACATTCCCATAGCTGACATCTGCAAAGCTGCAACATGGTCTACACCTCACACATTCACTAAACACTATTGTGTCGATATGTTAGCAAGACAATAAGCTAATGTAGGCCAAGCAGTTCTTCGTACACTCTTTCAAACGACTGCAACAGCTACAGGTTAGCCACCGCTTTGACTGCTATATAGTCTATGCACTTTGCCACTGGATTCAAGCAAGCCTGGCTGATGACGGCTGGAATGCCAGAAACCGGTCCTAGGATGCTTGTTTCCGGTCCAGGGAAGACATGGAAATCTGAACTGGGGTGGTGGAGTGAGCTAAAGAATGATGATGAATTAAACCCAGATCAGTTGACTGGGGGTGAGTGTTTGATTGGCTCAAACGTTCCGTCCATCATCCCCTTTTGTATCATATAGTCTATGCAAAGCATGTGATCTACAGCTCACATGCCTCGAACGGAAAATGCTACTTACCCCGTATGCATCTGTTCTTGGCATGTAGAGCTGTAGATTCACATGCACCCACCCGCCTCCCCGGGTACCTGTACCTGTTCCAGTGCTATCTTACTTAGATACATACGCATGGACATCTCTATTCTACTCTTACTAACTCCATTCTCACCCTCTGCGGGAAAACAATCTAACAATGGAGCCGATGCCCATGCGCACTATCACCGAAAGGAGGGGTCACCTACCTCGTGACTGGAAAAGACTTCTTCGAAGAAAAACAAAGTGCAAACATCCGGACCCAACACTAGATGGCACGTTATGCAAAGCATGTGAATCTACAGCTCTACATGCCAAAAACAGATGCATACTGGGTAAGTAGCATTTTCCTTATGCGGATATGTGAAACAACTTGACAACCAAAGGCCCTCCTTGGCCAAGCACAAGCTATACCTAAACTCGAAGATCCAAATTTTCCCTAGCGTCTGAATTACACCCTATATCACACCCAGGGGTCATGTGTACCATTTGCATCACGCCCAGCGGTCCAAGCACAAAACGCCCTTCACTTCTTTCAGATACCAACAGTGTTAAGAAACCGGTAGCAGTGAGAAAAACACTTTTAGACTAAAAGAAATAAGTGCAAGGTTCTTGCCCTATATCACACCCAGGGCCGATGCGTACCATCTGTATTACACTCAGAGGTCCAGGCGGTGAGGCCTCACCACTGTATCTCACCCAGCGGACAAGCGTACCATCTGTATCACACTAGTTGTCCAAGCAACTAACAACCTTCACCTTTCCTAGCGTGCTGGCTATCGAAAAAAAGTGACCTCAGCGGGATCACCTCCGAGGCTGCTTTGCGACTACTCAGTTCAGACACATAAAATAGGCAATGTGTCAGATTTCTGTCTGTGGCAGGGTGCTCAGGTTACATTTTTGCGTTTCTTCCTAGTTCGCCATACGCCAAATGCTGTGACTAAGGATCAGATGTAGTCTCTTAAACCAAGTAATGGCAGCTTCAGGACGGACCTACGCCCCAAGGATTCAGCAGAGCTTTCAATCAATTGCGGCTTCTGCTCACCTTTCTTGCTGCCCTGATGTGAATCCGTCAGAGCGGGGTCCTTTCCATTGACTGCAGTTGGGTTCGAAAGCACCAATCTCTCCTGGCTGGATCGCCAAAATGTTGCTCGAATATCAATTTACCTTGAAAAAACAAAGACAAGAGGCGTTTGGCAAAACAGGAACAGTTGGTTTCGTTAAACACTGCGGCCGAGAGTACAGCACACAGAAACGGGTCTGAGGTCTGAGGACTGGCTCAAAGTATCGTCATTTTGAGCGTCTTTTTATACATTTCTTGAAGCATTATAAAAACAATTCATAGATCCTGTTCAGGGCGAGGAATACAGGCCTAGTCAGGGAGTCATAAATTACTCCCAGCTGATGACAAATGCACGTGGGTTTCGACCTTGCATGGACAGAATGAGGGCCGGGGGTAACGTATCCAGATGTTCAACATGGGGAACGCGTAATCACTGTGTGTGCTGTGCCCTGATTGGCTGATGTTCCAAAATTCTTGTGGCAGCTAAGTGTATGGTGTTTTGGGAACACGCACCTCTCCTGCCATGTTCGTTTTATTGGGGCCAATTTCCTCGGACCATTGCTGCCTGTCTGTGGGACTAATCTGAGTTTTTCCTGTTCACGTGTTTGTCCTGCTGATTACGTGCCACCCCACCTGTGATCTGTCAATCAATAGCCTCAGGCGTAGGTCTCAGGGCCTGCCTGACCACTTATTTCTGACTCTGGGTTGATGGAGGATTCAAATTTGTTTCTTTACAAACATGTATCATTGCGTACATCAACATCAATATTAAGTCAGAGACACAGGCTTCATTTTCACTTCATTTATCTTGCATGGTATTCTGTGAAATGCTCATAAAAGCAACACAGATGAGAAAATCCGTGAAATGTCAAATTAATCGGGATAGGAAGATGCTAGCTTAATAGTCATCATCACTGTAAGGGCCTCACTACAAGAAGCTTGGAAACTAGAGGTGGAGATACCATGGCCTGAATTAATGATTCTGTTCAGTATCTCCACCTGTTTCCAGCATCGTGAATTTTTATCCTTGAAATATGGAATAAGATGCTGGACCTGGAAATAAAGGGCTTTTGTATGCATTCAAGACCCTATTCCTGAGCCTTTTCTGCTACCTTTCATCAGGTGAAAAATATCAGTGGAAAACTTTGCATTTTCTCGCTGATGCATTAATGCACCTTGAAAAACATATAATTCAACCAGCTGGAATCTTCCTTGGGAACACCGCTCCATCTGTTTCGTAATCAGGTCTTTAAAAAGTACAGTATAGAACGGTCTGGACTGATCTCATCATACTAAGACCTTGGCACTGTGTCTGAGCTAATGGAGTCAAACTAAGAAAGTGGCATTGTATCTGGGCTGATGGAGTCCAGCTTGACTCGATCACTAACTCTGAACAACAGACATCTGAAAACTGCTTTTGGACAGATCATTATACTAAGACTGCGCCAGAGTCTCTGATACCATAACATTATTTTGAGTTTGGGTAGAGCTTAAAATTCTCGAAATTCAGGAGGAAACTCTAAATAGGGAGTAGAATCCACTGGCTGAATTTCCTCCACCACAGTGATAGTTTTGGGGAGAAAGTTCAGCTGATGGATTATACTACATATTTAGAGTTCCCTTCAGAAACTGGAGGGTTTTAGGTTCCTCTAATATCTAAATAACGCCCTAGCTCTATTGCTTTGTGCCATGGGTGACTGGGTATCTGGACTGACCTGATCAAACGACTTGGTAGTAGGTATGTGCTGATGTGATGAAATAAGATTGGAGGATATCTTTTGCTCAACACCATTAAACTAAGGCTGTTGCAGCGTCACTTTACAAAAGCCGTCAAACTAAGGGTGAACATCTTTCTGAAATGAGGCAAGCTAAAACTGGCTGTGTCTTTTGTTTGACATCATCAAGCTAAGTTTATGGAGATTATTTAGGTCTGACTTTCTCAAAATATTACTCTGGCTGTGTCAGTCAACGGAGGTGTTTCTGCACTCGTATCTTCTCATAAGTCTGTAGCTGTGTTTGTGCGCTGACATTTTCAAAACAAGAATGCAGCAGTGTTTCTGCACCTACATCTTCAAAATAAGACCTCAGCCGTGTTTTTGCTCCTTCAAGGAAGATTGTGGAGTTGTTTTTGCACCAATGTCTTCAAAATAAGAATCTGACAATGTTAACATGCTGAGATATTCAACGAATGACTATGGTAGTGTTTTTGTGCCACTATCTTCAAAATAAGACTGTGGCTGCGTTTTTGCATGGAAATCAAACCTAATCTATGGCAGTGACTTTTAAATAACATTTTCTATATTGTTAATACTGTGGAAAGAAGTCTGGATAGAAATTATTAAAAATGTTTGTGTATTAGTTTTAAACTGATGCCACATTTTGTGCTTCTTTATAGTGTGTATATGTCATTATTACCTAGCTGACTAGGACTGGCAGATTTCAAACGTTTGGCCTGGATATTACCTCCAGATGTCAGCCATTAGCACACAGCTTGCTAACCTCTCTAAACTGTCCCCCTGAATTCAGATTTGACACTTTATCTTTTTATTCTGACTCTTGTCAAATTCCATACATTATAAAGTAAACATTGGACACCACATCGATGTTCTCCCAAAATATTAATTCTTTTTAGGTCTCGCCTACGCAGCGCGCATGCGCTGCAAAGGCAAAAAGACCTTTTGCAATTGATTCGGCTTTTCAGCCAAAAACGTGCACGCGTTCCATTGCCTTCAATGGCAACGCGTGCACGTTTGGCGATTCACTTGCGGGAGCGAGCAGCTGGCACCATGTGGTAGCAATTATAGCTCCTGGCGCCGCTCGCTCCCGCAAGGGAAACGCTGTGTGTGTCTGGTCCCCATGTACGTCCCCTCCATAAGAGTGCGCGTTGCTTTTAAGCGTGCTAACGAGTCTCGTTACCTCTGGGCTCTCGTCAGCTGTCTTCACGGTTCAGCGCTCTGTGTGTTGTTCTTCGCTGACACCGTGTGTGGAATCCCGACCTGCTGAGGTCTTACGAGAGGTCTCCTAGCAGGGAGCATTCTGCGCGCACTGTGGGGGAGCTTTGTTAAGCTGTGCAGCGCGTTCAGTCGGAATGCCAGATCGTCACACCCAGGCCGAGAGTCTTCATTGCCTTGATTTTTTCTAGAACATTAAACGGATATACTCCCTCTGTACATAGTCCGCTTTGCCCTGACAGAGCGTGCCAGGCAGCCGTCTCTAGCAAGGATCGGCGTTTTCTACAAACTACAAAACCGAACATGCAGCACGGCCGCATATGCACTACGGGTTAGAAACACAGGGTCCAACCACTCCTGTGCATGTATGGGAAGCACCCTGACCACTCCTGCACCATTTACTCCTGTGCACACACGAGACAGCACGCTGACCGCTTCAGTGCATACATGGCATTGCACCGGTGTGACTCCTGGCCTCCCTTGCGTCACTTGCGCGCACACACCCCACGCCCATTCCTACGGCACTATGTGACAGGCTTCATACTCACCCGGTGCCCCCTCACACAGTGAACACGTGCACACACCTTTCACACAGATGCAAGTGAAAGACTGTTGGGAGCTTTTACAGAGTAGGGTCCACTAGGCATCAAAAAGATACTATATTATAGGATGTGGCCTAACGACCAGAGCTGCCAACTTTCCAACTGTGGAACCGGTTCGAGTGTCGGCGTAGGCTCAGCACCCTGTGATTCTGGGCAAATCACTTAATCTCCTGTGCCTACCAAAAACGAATGTGTCCTTGTGAAACTTAACTAGTGCTCGTGTAAAGCGCTTCAATACCTTCCTGTCGAGCTCGTGCTATACAAAACTGCAAAAAATAAATAAATAAATGACGTTCTGGTTGCGAGAGTGTATCTATCGATGGCAGCGTTACTTCTGTCACAGTGTTTACAACTGTAAATGATCGTGTTTTGAATTGAATGGGAAAAAAATCCTAGTACCGATTTCCTTCTGTGTTTTTTTGAAAACATATGTTTCTGTTTGCTGCCTCTGCACACGGACAGTTTCCGAGTGCACTCTGACAGCAGTGCATTTTTTATCTTTTATCGATGACACGCCGTAGTGGTGCCACTTTTTATTTTACTGTGACGTGTGAGACCGAGATGTCAGAACTACAGCATTAAATAAAATACGCGGTCATTAGACCTTCATAGATTAGATTTCTTGTGTTTTCTATGGTTTGCAGAATGGAAATACTGTATGACTTTAGGTGCATTCCAATGCTAAAGGTCTCCTTCAGGGCATCCACTCGTGGCGTCTGTCTGAGAGAGTCTAGAATCTCAATCTTTGCAGGCCACGCTTTCCCTTCCCCTCCCTCGTCTTGCGCACCCCTTCGCTTTGTAGTAAACAAAGCTTTGTGTAGCTTCCTTCTGCGCTTTGGAGTTCCTCTCTTGGGGGTGGGGTGTTGGGGGGTTGAACTGGTTTCATGTGGCCTGTCGCAGCCGGTTTTGCCACACAGCGCCATTCAGTGTGCGGAGAGAGAGCGCGCCCGGGGTTCGCAAACCATTCCAGGCTTGCTGTGCTTCGCTCTGACCATGCAGTCTAACTGTCTCACAGTGACATACAATAATAGCTCAGAGGAACCATTCATGTTAGATGAGTGTCTGGTTTAGAATATTATCCATGTTCCTCTGCTAGCCCTTAGAAGTGTGCTGCACTGGAGGCCCTCGCGGGGCAGCACCTGCAGCCTTGCGCACTTGTTCAGTGCAAGGAGCGTCACCTGGTACTGTAAATGCAAAACCTAAATCACATAAACCCCTGGGGATGGCCCAAGAGGAGGGGTGACAGGGCATTCATTTTCCTTTCTCTGTGACTCTAGACACACCTAACTAACCTTCTGATGCTCCCACTGTTCTGGTAAATAAGGTCTTTTGGAATGCAAGTTTTCCAAGGAGTATTAATGATCGCCCATTAGCGGGAGATGCTCATTTGCATCTGAAAGGCTGTCTCTGCCCTCTCTCCCACTGGGCTGTTTAACCTTTGACTGCCTACAAAACCAGCATTGGCATAGCCAATAGGTCTCGCCTTTGGGACCTTATAAGTATTTAGTTATGCAGCACAATATCCTTGGTGCAACAACATCAAGTGTTGCATGGCTAATCACTTATAAGGTCCCAAAGGCGAGACCTATTGGCTATGCCAATGCTTGTTTTATATCCATCTACACTTGCATTGACTGCACATTATTGATTTTCAACATATCTTCAAGGTAAGTAGTTGAGGAGTCCAGTATAGTAAATCTTTACTTTCCTGAGTGTGCTTACCTTGACACTTTGTTGGTAGTCAGTATTCTGCAGTTGGTGTAAGTGCAGGCTGATATTATTTAGCTCAATGTGTTGACATACAACCCACCAGGTCTTTATGCAGCTAGCACACCAAACAAACTCTTAGAAGTATCACATAGTTATTTCTTCCAATACTGCGAGAGAAAATGTGCTAATTTCAGCTTCATCGCTTCATATTTAGTACTGATTTTCAGATTGCAAGAACAGGACAAATATTCGTATTCACTTTGTCACCATTAAATTCCAGTGTTCAGTTTCCAAAGACAAGATGCCATAAATGGGTTTGAGCTTTAGACTCACTCTTCTCTTTTTCTTAACATGGATCTTCAGCTATGCAACAGAGCTGTCAAAGCATATAAAAATGAAATCATCACTGGGCAGTGACTCTGAAAGTACAGGAGATGACTTCTTACCCACCTTTATCTGGACAGTACGAGACTTCACTCTGGACTTAGAATTAAAAGGTCAACAGATCTCAGCAGATGATTACCTGGAGAATGCACTGCAACCGATCAAAGGTATGCGAAAATAAGAGTCCACTATTAAAGCACATGCTGAGTTGAGATGAGTAGAAGAACCTCAATGTGATCTTTGTATCGTCTCTATATCCACTGTGCCTTCTACGTTTTGATGATCAGTGCTGATACCAGTGAAATGTCATGGCCAACAATTGGTCATTTTATTGGTTTTACAATTGTCTTTTAGCAGCACAAAAATGCCACAGTGCAATTTTTCCCTAAGCATACGTTTGTTTTTATATTTCCTCCTGAGAAAGGTGAATGATAACCAGCTGCTCACATTTAGCCTCAGTTCATGTCTGCAGCATGTCACACATTGAAAGATTGGCCTGTGCTGGAGTATCTAAAGTCAATTACCATGGCCTTAGTTATACCATCTGGTAGAAAGGTGACTCATAGACCGCTCTAGCACTGCTCCCTTGTAAGCAGATTCAGACTGCTCTTCTATAGTCTTAACTTTCACTGGAGGAGCTCATCAGCTGCTGTTGCCTACATTTTTACCTGTGCAAGTTACACACATTTCCCTAGGTATCTCAGACACCAGAATAAAGTTCACCATTGTATACCTAAGAAAAGGACACTAATAACAAGTTTGATTTGTTGCATAAGTGGATCCTGCTATTATTTCAGGTGTGAAATCCCAATCGCTGAGATACACAGGTCATGTTTTGGGGGGGTCACAGACAATTTTCATGCTTACTTTGTCCACTGGACAAGTAGTCCCAACCCATTGTAGCACAAACACTTTGGCTTGCAGTACCATAGTGATGATCTGCCACTAAGGCAAGCTTTGTATCCATATGTAGAGGTTGCTCATAATTGTATATATGATCCATAAATGCTAATTACTTATTGTCAAGGTGAAGACTGTAGTGAAATGCAGTGAGCTATGAGCCCAGGTTGCATCACAGATAGTGGTTCAAGTATAAAAAAAGTACAGGTGTACAAAATGGAACAATTCAAGGCTACTTATAATGTTTCCAGAATGCTCACTGAATGTATGCAAATATATAGATAATGAGGAAAGCAAGAATGCCGATTGTTTCCTTCAAAATACAGCTTACACAAAAAAAAAATCCAACTTGAAAAAACAAAAGTTTTGCTAAACTGTTGTAAACAGTTGATGTATCACTTAGTAAAACATGATTGTTGCATGCCATATTTATTTTTGGACACTCGGAGGAAAGCCATTATGGGCAACATTATAGGCAGCATGAAAATAAATTTGGATTCTTAGTCACAAAGTGCACCTGCAGAATTCGGGAAGACTTCTACTACACCATATGCAACTGACATTCCCTTATCTCTCTTATTTGCTCTCCTGTCCCTCAGAAGCAATCAATGACAGCTCGATTCGCCCAAGCTGGCCTTCCCACAGCAGAGAATGGGATGATATTCCCCTCTGACACTTTGCAAGCTTGCTACAACCTCCCTCCTAGGGCGTTCCTGACACACGGCTAAGCAAGCTCTGGCATATCCCCACCTCAGAGTCACAACAACATAACTGCATGCAGACATGTTCAGCATAGAAGCGAGATGCAGATTCTTTGCATTGTGCTATAGATTACTGCTGTTACTGCACACCTCCCCGTAACTGAGCTTCAACTTCGCTGGGAGAGGGATTTAGAACACCCACTCACTGATAAAACTTAGGATAAAACTTCGAGAATATCCCCGTAAAGTCTCCTGCAAAGCCAGATTACAACAAATTCAATGCTATCAACTCCACAGAGCTTCTCATATACTCAATACAGTATATTCAGCCTCCATGGACAACTGCCCCCGCGCCACGAAGACGGAGCAGAGTTTTATCACATTATGTGAAGTTGACCTCTTGACTAAAATCTGGCAAAAGGCTCAAGACACCATAAAGAAGGTCACCGGCAGGGAATGTTACCCTTCCCTTGAAGCCTGTCTACTGGGAATTACGCCACGCCCCGAGCGGGAAAAGCAGGCACTAAACTGGCTGATTTATTTACTCATTCTGGTGAAGCATACCATCCCAATGCATTGAAAATCCTCCTATGGCCCGCCCATAACACAGCGGGAAGCAGCTGTCAAAGGGTTTACCGCCGGGGAAAGCGCTTCCCCCACACACGGAAGAGGCATGAGACCTTCGTAAATTCCCAATAGCCAGATAACGGGATGAATTATCAATGGCTCTGACAGAAAACAGGCATGACGATTTAATGCCCCCGAGCACCCCTGGATGGTAGGTGAGAGTCCCACCCTCCCTTAGTACGGTATTATCTCATGCTTGTTCACGGAAGCCATTGCACAGTTATCGTCCCTTGCATGAGCTGTGGATAGGTACCTAATGGACACCCCTCAGTAGTGTTAATCTTCACGAGATCACACAATGTTAACATCCACCAGCACATCGTATGTAAAGCTTGCTGTCTGAGAGAGGATATAAACTTGCACTGCACCACCACCATAGCTAGCATAGGCCTCCACACCCCTTGGCCAATGGTGAATTGTTTCTATTATGTACAATGTTATTTTCGTTTCATGGTACACTGATGGTTTAACCACAAATTGCTAATATCTACTTAATGATTATAACAGGACAGACGCTCTGGCCACCGGTATGGTAAGGGTGGTAGCTCATAGGCATTGCTATACGAGCTTCAATTGGACTTTGATTTCTTATACTCTGTCCCTATTTTTTGCTAGTAGCTGTAAGAGATTATGTAGCACTATTGCACTATCAGCAGTACTGTACCGCTTTTGTTTTCTGTCTTAGTTTTTGTTCGAAAATCAATAAAAAATATATTTAAAAAAAAGACATGGCAGACACTGATGATGTTGCACCGGTCTAGCTAGCTGTCTTTATTTTTCTTGCTTTATACTTTAAATGCATCATCAATATTAATCAATAGATGTTTAACTTGCAGTTTGTCTTCTGCCTCCTTTTTATCACCCTAGGCAATAGTGACAAAGTTTCCAGCTTAAACCTTCCTCGAGAATGCATCCGGGCCTCCTTTCCGGTCCGGAAATGTTTTGTTTTTGATCGACCTTCCAGTAAGGCGAATTTGAAGAAACTTGAAGAACTTCAGGAAGAGGACCTGGAGCCCGACTTCGTTGAGCAGACAAATATGTTCTGCCAATACATCTTTAAAGAATGCAAACCTAAAACCATCCAAGGCGGGGTCTTTTTGACTGGGAAAAGTGAGTCTGTGGCCCTGTGCTCTATCTCAATCTAGGCCGGACCTTCATTTGACATTTCCAGTGAATTTAGGTTCTTAGGCCTTTATTTCTACAGAGAAGAGTGTAATCTCCCCAGGCCAAACCTCAGAGGGCCCATCCTGAGTTTTTGAGCAGTAGAGCTATGTTTAATACTCAATCATGAATCATTTATTTACTCGAGGATTTACAGCATGTGAAAGGGAATCCATTTTGTGGCCACTAAACCTCTATTGTCTTCTTTGTTTCTTACTTTAAATATCACCATTAACACTGCAACTACTATCGCTACTACTGTGACTACAGTGAACACTACTATCAATAACAAATTATAATAAATTGCTAATCATGATAATAATGACAATAATACTCATGGTCATAATCAAATTGTGAATTAGTGAATAGAGATCATGATATGCCATATCTATATATAATACATATATAAGTATTGATCAGTAGTGGTAGGTATAGTTAAGGCCACGTTTCAATAGGAAATGGATCATTTGGTTTGCTAATAACTTTGGCGCCGTTTGACAAACCTTCATGAAACTTTCCCAAAAAAAGTCTCAATCAGCTCAGTTGCTTCCTGGAAAGTTTCGAGGTGATCCGCCAAGCCGGGGCCAAGAAAAAGGGGTTGTGGGGTCTCACACAATGTCTCCCTACACCACCCAATCTCAAGCTTGACTGCTCCATCCTGTACTAGCCAAGATTCATATTTTTCCATATCTCCCTTCAGCATCACATTTTTGTGCCTGCTGAGTTTAATTTTAAACACATAACCACTATAAGGTGTTTTGCAGTAAACAAATCTGTGCCAAGCTGTTTGTTGTGTGCCATGCCTACTGAGGTCCTGTGTGTGCTCGAGTGACCCCTACCACTTCATTGAAGCACTTAAAGAATTTTGTTCTTGAGTAAGTCCCCTCCGTGCACCTTAGAGTGCCTAAAGAGAGGTGCATGTAATCAGTTAACATTGGACAGTGAACACTGGAGTAAATATATCCTTTTTCAGTGAGAGCTGCGCCCAGCGTTTCCATCCAGTTTGACTACTGTAATCCACTAACAGGTTTAAAATATATGGACTTGATTTATTTGGGGTATTTGTGTTCTTGTCCATTATACTGATAACTATTCCCAAGAAGTTGCGTTTTGCAAGTCACTTCAATAATGCAAAAGATGAATTGGCCTGTGATGTCACTTCCTATGATGTCACTTCATGTGGTGACACATCACATGCAAATTAGAGGGCTCCTTTTATGTTTCGTTTTGCCCATGGTCCCAAAAATCCTAGGACTGGCCCTGCCTGGGAGAAAGGATCCGAAAATACCAGACCTGGTAATTCCAGGCCTGGAAACACTAGACCTTGTATGACTGCAAGCAGTCTATACTCCTGACCTTTGCAGCCCTTCTCCTGCTCAACGGTGGGAGCAAAAATGCAGCTGCTCACCCCTCACCTACTCTGCCTTGTCCACACCCTTATCACAGCTCTTAACTATCCCTAGCACCCTTTCACCATTTGCTCCAAGCAGGTAGTAAAGGGGGGCAGATTTGGGCATGTTATTTTCCGCAGGAGTGGGAAAAATCTGCTGAATTGGGCTTGTTATTCCTAGATCCACATATCATGCCCAATTCCACAGGAAATAGTTTGTAAAATGTGAATTTTGGTGCTGGGCTACCAGCCTGATTC
Source organism: Calotriton arnoldi (assembly GCA_963921515.1). Classification (NCBI taxonomy): domain Eukaryota; kingdom Metazoa; phylum Chordata; class Amphibia; order Caudata; family Salamandridae; genus Calotriton; species Calotriton arnoldi. Next base: position 432,956 of record CAWUFW010008199.1, on the reverse strand, counting down.
AAAGACCCCCCCACCGCTACACATCGCCCCTCTCTGGTATCTGTGCACCTAAATCCATGAAACTCCTAGTGATGGCCTTAGAGATTAAAGCAGTGTTCAGCATCATGACAATCTTTCTCTCTTTTCGTTTTGTAGGCAAGGACATAAGGGTGACAATCATGGCCATCTTGTTGCACTTATCTTACGTTTTTTGTGAGTGTTCCCTTTCATTTGGGACATTAAGTCTCTAATGCAGTCGTCTAATAACATGCTCTGTTTTTTTCTTTCAGTCTTGGCCAAGCTAGCTATGACCTTTGTGGACACCATAGGCCGTGGAACGATACCGTGCATCGGCGACACAGTTAGTGCTCTTGCAAGGATGGAAAACTCAGCAGCAGTACAGGAGGCAGCCGCTTATTACGAAAACCAGATGAGACAGCGCGGGAAGTTCCCAACAGAGACAATAGAGTGCTTCCGTCACCTCCAAGCTGCCTGTGAGAGAGAGGCCATCAACATTTTCATGGACCGCTCCTTTATGGATACAAATAACAAGTATCAGATGGAGTTGAGGGTATGTTTATGAAAGTATTGTGATCATTGTATCTGTTCATCACCAATTGTTGCTATTGAAGATGTAATTTTAGGGCCTTTCAAATGCCTATCCTCAACCTTAAATAATCTAACAACTGTCCCTTTATGCCTTTTTACATCTTGAAAAATAGAAAGTAAAGTGCTGGGTTGTAATTAGTTATTCGCCCCTTCAGTCTCTAGACATAACCCACTATCTCATCCTGTCCATTGCCTATTATTTATTCAGGGCCAGATGTATCAAAGGGTTTTGCCCATTCTGTGTCTGTGGGAAAATGTGTTCATTCATATAACCCACAATCTCTTATCTATTTAGGGTCTATTGAAAACCAAGACATACCAACTCTGTGCAGAGAATAAGCAGATCTCAATGGAACACTGCAGAACTCTGCTCCAGCAGCTATTTATCCCCATTCAACAGAGTATTTCAGGAGGGTATTATTCCATGCCTGGCGGATACCAGCTTTTTCGGTCGGATCAAAAAATGATTACAGATAATTACAGAATGACCCCTGGGAAAGGAGTAAAGGTATGCAATATATCTGATCTAATGTCGCATAGTCCAGTGAATGGGATCTCATTGTTGGTGCTGGAATTCAGACTATATATATATATATAGGTGGACACCACCTGCTTATCAACAATCATTCTAGACCTTAGGTTTATTCAAAGGCACACACCGTTTTCACAGTTTGTATTAGTTGGGGAAATTTAAACTACTGCACTCGAGGAAGCTTGAATTGGATTAATCTTTAAAGTGTTATTTATCCTTCTGCACTAACAAAGTAACCAGATCTGATTGAATAAATAATTTCAGCTTAATGTTCATTTTGGATAATGGCATTGTCACTAGCATCACCTTATTTTTGCTGTTGAATCCATAAATTCGATCTTAGGCAGAAATTCTGTAAAAAAGTGGCAATTTTCTCTTCCAGTCTAAATTTAATACGGATCTATGGGCATGCAACTAGTGTACTCGTACTGGTTCTCATCACTAAGAAATTCTGTGCTTCCATGAGGCTTGACTTAGAAAGGAACCACCTTACAAAGTTTGAAAGGAAGTTACAAAGCCCACAAATACTAATAATAGCACCATCAAAGTTCTTTCTTATTAGGAGACCTATAAAGTGTTTAATTGGTTCTTGTAAATAAGGTTGATTACTTCAATGAGGTAGTTTGGCCAGCAGTAAACACAATAGGCTATGGAAGCAAAAGGTATAATGTGTCATAGTAGCCCCTGTCTTGGTCACATTCAGTTAGCTGCTAAGACGGACGTGTTCGTGGAATCCTTAGGTTATTGTCTAAACTGCAACACAGATGTTGTTTACCTCGGTAAATCATCACTGGTGCATCCACTCCTAAAAAACGTAATTTGAGTTTTTTGCGCCTGCTATTATTCAGCCACTAGGGTTTTTGACTATGTCATCTGGCCTTTGTCAGTGCAGATGATGGAGTAATGTCAATAATGCCTGACTGTAAGAGACCGGTTAAATATATGTGCAGCTTTCATACCACTTTCCATTTGGAGTCGAGAAGTTTCTGCAATTTTACGTTCTCGTAAAGTCTTTTTTCAAATGTGTTGTGATCACAATAACCACACCTTCCCTACCTGTGCTCTGTTTTTCTTATTTTATCGGGTTGGGCTTTTTGACCTGTGCATGTCCCTGTTATTCTGGTGATCAATGGCAGTGTGACATCCTTTTTTAGGTCTCGCCTAGGCAGTGCATGCGGTGTCTCTTCGAGAATAGGGCATGAAGCTCCGCCCACTTTCCGCCCATTTTTGGTCTCGCCTAGCGACGCAGCGCATGCGCTGCTCGCCTTGGCGAGATCTATTGTCGTGGGTTTTGCTGCCGAAGGGGGACAGGAGATGTGCACGCGCCCGGACAGGAGGTGTGCATGTCAGACAGCCTAACACAAGCTGCATTGGATACGAGTTCCAGCTTCTCAACCAAACAGACCGCGCGCGCCCTCTAGCGTTTATTAAAAGAATACTTTACTAAGTGGTGAATTTATTACAGCCACTTGTCATAATTGTCTCGGAATGTATATGTTTGCATAAAAGTACAGGACACATTCATAAAAGTTAGTCACGCATCCTTAATCTCTTCCACATCCTGGACCCCTTGCACCTTCAGCACGAGAGAAAGACCCGCCATATTCTGAGTTTAGCACTGGCTGCATGCAATTCTCATATGATGTCAAATTACACCTCTTCGGAATCAATAAATAACCGGACCCCATCTGTTAATCACCGTCTGAGAAGGAGGTTTGAATGTTGTTTAACATTACCATTTTGCTCCCCAAAGTCATCAACCTATCCACAGTATTACTAGTTGTAATGTTTTCTTGTGACGTGTAATATTCTGCAAAAACTTAAAAAGTGCAAAACCTACATCTAAAAGGTGTCCGCACACACTGTGTCAAAGCCCCGGCTTTTTTTTTTTTTTTTTTTTTTACAGTAGCATCATTATTTAGCTGGTTGTAAATCACCTGTAAATTCCCAGTCCTGGCATCAAATCAAAACTATGCATTGACTACGACAATAATTAATTCCCAACGCCCTGCATATTTTTCTTTTTAAATATTCATGACGTCAAACTGAGATCTTCCAAACTGCTGACATTAAAACGTATTAGTGCCAAAGGGAGGGGTCAGAATAAGGCTGGAGTTTTGCCACAAAGGACAGGTTGCATGCCGTGCACCAGTGACTGGACCATTTTGGAAGTGCAAAACTTTCTTTTCAGTAAATGCATATGTTGTTCTTGCACTGTTTGATCAGTGCAAACAAATATCTGCTCGGACAGTGCAAATGCCGGCTCAAAGCTGTCCGATCACCAGAGGAAAACGGCTTACTTACGGGTTATATGCATGTCACCAAGACGGAGATAGTAAGGAATCTGTAATCGAGAGTTTCAATACCCATTATTAAGGAACTTGGAATATGTAGTGACATAACACCGGGGTAAATCACCAGCTCTATCCGGTTTCTTACTTGTCGGATATAGGTTTTGCTATTCACTCTGACAACTGTATTATCAGCGCTTTTCACTTCTGTGCACCTCCAAGGAGCAGTCTTAAGCATGGGCACGCTGGGCAGTTGCCCGGGGTCCCCACGAGCAGACCAGAATTTAACACAAATTTTCCGTTAAACATTTTTATTCCTGTGAGTGGTTGTGTAGGCAGGCCCCAGTGCACTGCTTTGCCCGGGCGCCTATAATGCTGTTAAGACTGCCCTGCCAAGGAGAACAGCCATCGCGAGACCTCACTACTACTGTTTTAACCCATGCTCCTGCGTGTGTAGAGGGGCCGTAAATACCTAGATGTATTTCCACCCTGGAAGCATGATTACTCGTACATGTTTTCAGTGTGGAAATGATACCACAAAAGGTTTGTGAATATTGACAAACTTCCGCGTCATAGGTGTTGAATACATTTCCCACTTCTGCTTTCCCACTTATAACGCTAAACCTATGGTATTAGAAAATCTGCCACACTGGGCACAAATTGGTGGCTTCATGTACCAAAAAAGTTTGCAGTCCCCATCACTGGAATTCACAAAATCACAGGGTTTGCAACCTCAAAATGTTTTTGGGGTAGTATTGAATCCATTTTTTGAGTCAAAAGCACACCATTGCGGTTGTAACCCATTGAATAGTTTGCTACTCCTCAAAGGAGGTGATAACTAATTCGGAAGGAGGAAGCTGTCCTCTTTGGACAACTTCCCCTTGGGGAATCGTGTTGGGTGACCGCAAGGGGAGAGCAGGCAGGAGTCCAAGGGACCATTACCTTCTCCCCTGATAACTTCCCAAATGGGATTTTTTTTTGAAGAAGCACCAGTTTCTTTTAGTGAACACAGGCTGCTTTGACAAAATATCCTGTTTGGGTATGCAAATAATGAACAAACATTGCCGTTCCTTGCAGGCCAACATCCCTGTGTTTGCTGCCAGCCCGAAGGGGTCACAAACAGCGACCTGTCTAATTAATATTCATTGGGCAGGTCATTTCGAAACACTCTCTACCTCAATATTTTGTAATGCGACCTAGCGGTGCATTTGCCACACTACAAAACTATCAAGCATTTGCAATGCAATAGGTCTTGCATTTGCGAGAGTTTGAGCTATTGGCATTTGAAATGAGAATGCCTTTTATTTATGCGTTTTGAAAACTTGCAAACGGAGCGCAAACACGCACTACGTACTTATAGTCCTTATTTACGAGAAGCAACGTCTATTAAGAACATAGTGCATGTTTACGCACCCCTTACAGGTTTTCAAAACACACAAATAAAAGCCATTGTCATTTACAATGCCATTAGCTCAAACTCTCGCAAATGCGCGACCTATTGCATTGCAAATGCTTGTTTTAATTGGCTCCTGCCCCTGTCCTTTGTAAATTTTTGCTTTTCATTAGTCAATAGGCTTAGTAGTATCTTCTTCGTACCACCTTTTCTCTTCTTGTAGCCTCCCATGAGGACACCCCCTGTTACATGTGTTGTTACTTGGTAGGCTTTAATTACAGCCTCCGAGCACTATTTTCTTAAATAGCTTTGTCCTGCCTGCTGTTGCAGACAGGACACGCCCTCCCTCAATGCTTATTTTTTTTTCATTTATTCAGCGCGGTACACCTTGGCAAGAATAATGGCGGCCACGCATTTCTTGGTATTTGCTGGTCAAACGCGGCCGCATGCCTTTCTTTTGTTTATTTATATGTTTTTTTTATTGATGGCATCCGCGCTTTAGCTTTCAACATCATAAGCTAAAGTGCGGATGCCACGATTGCTTCAAAAGTAAAGAAATAGGGAAAAATAGTTTTTTTCTATTTCTTTACTTTTGAAGCTATTCCGGCACCCGCATATTAGCTTACAGTGTTGAAAGCGAAAGCGCGGGTGCCACAAATGCAATAGGTCTCGCATTTGCGAGAGTTTGAGCTATTGGCATTGTAAATGGCAATGCCTTTTGTTTTTGTGTTTACAAAACCTGCAAGCTGTTTGTAAACACATAAATAAAAGGCATGATCATTTATAATGTCAATAGCTCAAACTCTCGCAAATGCGAGACCTATTGCATTGCAAATGCTTGTTATGCTATCTTCCTGGTTGGACCTCCTTTCCTGCTGCAGAACAAGAGGTCCATCAACCATATGGTAATTGGGATGTGTGTGGATGGGATACTTAGAGGCATTTGTAGAGCAGTCCTCTTCCCTTTTACATGGTATTGGACCTCTCCAAAATACTCATCCCAAATCTGCTACTGCCCCAGGATTACTCGCTACTGTCCCATCATTGAGAGTTTCCTTTAGCTAACCTTTAAGGACTGCAAATCTGAAAGCGGCGGTAGGCTGAAGCAGAATTGATTCTTTTTTGTGAGCTGCTGCAGGAGCAGCACAATTATTTCAGTTAAGATTTGTGTTTATGTGCACTTTTAACTGACACATTTTTGTGACACTTGCAGAAACCACTGAATTACCATATGAAGTGGCCTTTTATGTATAAAGTTAGTGGCTCTGTGACACGTTTGCTCTAACAGTGACTTTTGACAGCATAGATACCAAGGTGGTGCTCATGTATATCTACCAGAATGCCATGGGTCCTACTGCTATGGGAAGAGCAGTAACTGAGCCAACTGCAGTCTATTTTGTTAATTGTTTTTGAGATCCAATAAGAGGTGTGAGTCGGTTCTGTGATATGCACTAGCCTGCAGATAACTCAGGAGTTTATGCCTCCATTAAAATAACATGAAAGGGTGATCACCTGTATAAAGGCGTGAATGTCAGAAACAGACTTTAGGGCGGAGGTTAACTGATTTGGGACCTCCTGTAGATCTCAGTGGGCCAGCCACCAAGTCACTGTGACATCAGTGATTTCGTGTCCACCAGCCCATTGTTGAGCAACCTGCCTAATAAAGAGGTTCCTGCAATGCTGGCAGGTCATTTTCACAAAAGTGCCTAAGCAGATATAGGATTACTTTGGCGAAACGCGCTGCGCGGCTGGGATGCGAAGTCATGCAAAGCTAATGTTTTTTTGTTTCCAAAAACGAATCCCCAAGACAGAGCTTTGCTTCTGAAAAACAAAAAATAAATGTTTCTGATGCACTGGGAGTTTTCTCCTAGTTTGCGGAGACATTTGTGCTTTGGAAGGCCTGCTCTACATAAGGTGGGCCTTGAGATGCTGGTGAGGCATTGGAACTGCTGTAGCTTATCACCAGTGATAGGTTTTTGACTGCAGAGTTGGCTGAGCCCCTGTCATCGAAAGCACAGTGGTTCCCTGCCTCTAAATGAGGAACTGCAACCCAGATGTTGGAGACAATTTTTGGCATATGCCCCGTTGTCGCAAACCACTAAATGAGGCCCTAAAACGTATCCTGAGCAAGTCAGAGTATTGCAAGATTATCTATTTATAATTACACTTTGGAAAGTTACAAGTATTGACATTTAAGTGGAAAAGATAACTTGCTCACTTGGCACCTAGAGAAAGGCAGGCAGAGTTGTAACTCCTAGGTATCTTCACATTCTGTTACACTCCAATTGTTTGTTTTATGGTATGATTAAACCAATGGCAGAAAATCCTTCGAATTAGTTCATTGGGCAATTAGTTTGTGGTGACAAGTCACTGAATCGATTTATTCCCAGATTCCACGTCGAGTCCTGCCGATCTAGTTTAGGAAGCAGAGGTATGGTATCAGGTAGCCAACCAGAAGTGGCCGCATAATCAGGGAGGAAGATCTCCATTGGTGTCTAACTGGATCTTGGGAAGGCAGAAGTCGTCCATTTTTGGCACATATCATGTTACCACCCACCTTTAAATCAGGCCCCACATGCTAGCATCACTACTTCAATAATGTAGAACACCTTGAAAGGCTCATCGACAGAGAGAGCCAGGCTTGCAAAAACTCTGTGAGCAGTTAAAGAGACCAATAAAACAATTCCATAGTGCAACATTCAATGTCACACTAGTGTTTTACTTAATATGCCATTCTTTGTTAATTGGTTAAGGCACGTTTGAGCCCCTGTGAGGCAGCCAGTTTTTGCAGTGCTGGAAAATACATTTTCAGTGTCTCAAGAAAATCATGAAGTTCAGATTCCTTTACACTGGAGATCAGTGTGAGTGATTTCACTAAACATTCATTGCTGGACCATTACAGAAGAGTAGTATATTTCTATATTGGTCATATGTAAACTTTATGTAATTATAACTTCCTTCTAGCTTGAATTTCTAGCAATACATCAGACACAAAACGTTAGCCCTTCAGGGAATAACATTATTTAATGGAAGGCCTTACTTGTGTTCTGTAAAGCCTCTGAGAATGTATTGGCACTGGTTCGAAGCAAACAAACCAGCGCGCTGAAATAGAAACCCAGTGCCTATCTGGAAAGAAGGAGACAGTCCACGTCCCATAGGATCCCAACAACAAGAAGGACACATCACAATGATCTTAATTGGCATAAGTGCAACAAATTCACTATAAAGCCAATGCTCCTGTCACAATCAACCATGCCTCGGAAGAATACAGCAACAGTTTAGACCACCTGCTGCAGGAAAAGATGAGCGGGTGAGATCCTTGACCGTCTGTCTGTCAGCTCTGACTCAGATACTCTGTATAGACTTGTTATCTTAGAAGGGAACTTTTACTGTTGTAAAGTGATCTGATACCTTCGGGTCTAGCTAGCGCTATATAAAGCTCTCAAATTAGTTCTTAATAGGTTTGTTAACCTTGACGGTTAGGTAAAGATTGAATCTAGAGCACTAAAGAATTCCAGCTCTTAGAATCCAGATCTATTGACTCCCTGCTATACATTTCTGGAACCTTGCACTGGAAAAGAAATCTGGATTCAGAAGAAGAGGAACACAAATGATATTCAGGTTTGTGTTTACAAGCAAAAAGGAACCCTCATTTTGTAAACTCTGCTGGTGAATGCAAGGACTTAAAAAGTATGTGCTGCCTCATGAGCCAAGAATGAAAGATTGTGATGCAGTTGAGACTTTCTCAGACCACAAAAAAGTTACAACGTAGTATTCTGAATCATCTGAAATTTGCTTTTGTGTTGCTGGAGCCACCAAATGCACAGTGTTCCCATAGCTCAGTCTTGCGTACATGGAGTTTTCCGATAAAATATTGATGTGAGAAGAAAGAGAAGGAAGCATCTTCAATAGCCAAAGATGGTAAAAATTAATGCATTCCACTGAATTAATTTTAACAAAGTGTCGAGTCCCTGCTGACCATCGTCACCTTCACCTAGTATTGGTGGTTTGGGACGAGTACACTTTCAGAACTTGGAAATTAAACTGTTACTTGCTGTTCAATACCGCAATGAGCACAGCACATTTATGCTGCCACAGTTCTATCGGTCCTGGCATATTTTGCATTGAAGGTTTTGTCAAGCAATGGGCATGTGTACGCCTCTGTTGTTTGTATATGTGGCGCTCCAGAATAATTGAGTTGATCTGAAGTGACTTAGCTGCTCTGTATATGCTTGTTGTCGATGTGAAGGTTCACTGTTGAGGAGCGCTCTGACTCAGATGCTCTCTATAGACTTGTCTTTGATGTGAACATTTACTGTTATAAAGTGCTCTGATCCTGTTGAGTCTAGCTAGCACTATATAAAACTATCAAATACATACATACACAAACAAAAGCCCTCCTCCTATTGAGCCACCAGCAGTATGTCAAATACAGTGCTCCACACCACAGTGATCTCTCCACTGGCTGTACCTTCTCTAAAGACTAAAGGACTCCTTAGTTAGCTAAGAAATGGGTTTGAGCAAAGTCTAAAGGGCGAGTGCTAACTAACCTCCATGTTTAAAGACATCTAGAAAACGGATTACCGGCAAAAAATCACTGTAGCAACTTGCTCCATCAGTAACAAGTGGCCACTACTGCGTAGTGCTCTCTGGACTTAAAGCCCAAGAAATGTAACTGCTCCTCCTTCATTAGGTTGAAAGATGAGTGTCACAAATGTGACTTAATTGTATATCGAACCTCTGGGACTTCTGGACCTAATAGGTGGTCTAATAGCTGGTGTAGAATAATTTGTGTTGTAGGATTTTCATTTGGGTGCAGGAGAGGGCAAAGGAGTGTTAAAATTGTGAGCAAGCTAGTGGGCCTACATACAGTCAAGGGTAGGCTATGAACATGTTTGAAAGCAGGGTTTAAACGGATGAAGTAATGGGAAAAGGGAATAGTTTGAGGAGGTAGAGGGAAATGAGAATGAACTTACTTGGCCGACTTTATGTTGTTTGTTGTATGGTTACCGACTCAAATGGTCAAATTACATAACACATGGTTGGTCAGTGTTGTTTTAGGACATGTAGCAATCATGCAATGCGATAGCACCCATTCTTTTCAGTCTTTGGTATTGTAAGAAAGTGCCCTTTTTGTGTGGTCACCCCACACTTTTTTCCCCAAAGCTGATGGTTATGACTATGAAAGTGTACTGGAGCCTTCTAATCAGGCCCCAGTGCCAGTGCTCTCCCTAAATATGATGCATGTGAAATGGTAACCCAAATTGGCAAGGACTTTAACCCACTTATAAGTCCCTGGTAAGTGGTACCAGTGGTACCCCATACATGCGAGTTAAAGGGGTCACCAGGGCCTAAAAGACTGATTGTGCCACTCTGAGTGACCCAAGTAAACAGATGAAAGCCTGTCTGCAATTGCAGGCTGGATGAGCAGTGCAAACTGCTCAAACTCGACTTTGCCCTCACCATGAGTGGCAAGGTCACAGCACTATTTCCTGAGCCTGCCCTGAGCCAAGGAGGCAGGGTGCATTATATTAAAGGTGCGGACATATAAGTGCAAGCTTATATGTACCTATAGTAGCCCCCTTCCATTAGACACTCCTATAAATGAGCAGGGGGCCATAGGATAACATGGGCTGGCACCTGGGCTCACCCCGGTCGCCAGCTCCATTATGGACTCACCGAAAGGTGTCATGTTTGGTATCAAACAACTTGTCTGATCAAACCTGACCTTTTCCCAAGGTCGGATTTTATGTCGCGTACACCCAGGTGGCTACCTTAGAGGTTGCCCACCTGGTTGCCACAGCCTTTCCTGTGCCTTGGGACAGCCTCCAGCTACTGCCGCCAAGACAGGAATCTGACCACCTGCCAGGAGATGTGAACACTCTCAGGAATCAGATGCAAAGGCCTGCCTGGGAGGGAGGTGTTACCTCTCCCCCTGACAGTATGGCTAGTGATGTGGCACATCAAGGTTCAAAGTCTTTCACCGACTGCGATATGCAAGTGGGCTTTCTCTCAGAGGAGGAAAAGCCAACCACCTGCCACAGGCACATTTGCAACCTGGGCAGGCGGGAACATTAAATAGTCAGAAGGTGTACACCCCTAGGAAGCTAGCCACACCCCTAGGGTGGGCTACCTGGTCTTTACAGCCAAGGAAGGTTTCTGCTATTTTTATAAGTGGCAGAATAGAGGCTTCTGTGTAGAATAGGTGGCACACTCTACAGGAAGTGGTCCCCTCAGAGGTGGATTAGCCTGTGGGGCTAGTAACCAATTGGCTACTAGCACCCACACCCCTAATGCCCCGAAATCTAGGATTTAAGAGGCTCCCCTGGCACGAGAACCTCAGATCTGATTGACTTGTAACCAAGGATAAAGAAGAGACCCGAGTCTGCGCCTTCAGGACCTGCACAAAGCAAAGACGCAATAACCTGCACCTGTGGCAATCACCCTGCAACTGCACGACTGCGACTCATCCTGGGCCAAAGACAAGTTCCAAAGGAAAGAGCAACTCCTCTGAGAGCCAAAGGCAACTCCAAAGCTCCCTTGGACTAGGAGTACTAGTCCCCTGCAGCTCGCAGTTTAAGCACACTTCCGGAACCAAAGAATCACTGGCCCGCCAAGGGATCACCCAAAAGTAAATGGTCTAGTACACTGTGGGAAATGTATTCCTAACCGCCAGCGAGTTTCAGGCGGCTACTATTTCCCCCCGGACTCCAGGATGTTGAAATAACCCATGGCTGAGCTTGCCACTCCCAAGGCTTGTTAGTGGCTAGTTCAGCTACCACTACCTTTGTTCGACGCTATGCTTCAAGGGAACCCTGTAACACCTTCAACCCAACGCCTCAGTGGCCCGTTGTCGAGATTGTGCATCCGCTTCCTCACCAGCACCATCTAAGAGGTAAAACCAGCAAGCCCGTGGCTTCTACTACAGCACCAGGGATAGCCAGGACAACACTGGAGGTAAAATTCAACCAACTGTTGGAGTCTGATCCTGAAACCCGCAACACCTTACCTGTCAGTGGTTTCCACTAAACTCGACCTGCAAGTGACCGATTGTCATTAGTGTTTTTCCCCATTTATCGCAACTTTAAAGTTTTGCAATAGTGAAATGCTCTGATTTATTTTTGCTTTAAAAATCCATAAATCTGGTTATACTCATCCGAATATCTTCTTTTTGGTGTCTAAGCATTTATAAAACTCTGCTTTATTTTTATAAATTGGTGTCATATTTCTTTCGAGTTGTGTCAGTTACTCATCGCCCACGCTGGATTTCAGGATTGCTTAACACCTGTTCCTCTAGTAAAGCCTAACTTTTCTGCACCACACTACCAGGACTTGGCAAGGGATTTATTAGTGTGAATCCAAGGGACCTATTTGGGGTATTGCATAGTGATACCTAACTAGCCTCACTGCATGATACTCCACTTTCCTACATTGGTGTTACAGGGTAGGATCCTGAACTTGTATTTCGAAGTACCACTTGATCATAAGTGACTTTGCACTAGAAATCCACTGTTGACATTAGATTAAAATCATTTTTTCATATTTTTCAAAAAAGTTATTTAATTGGAATTTTCAGGGCCTTGTGTAGATCCCCGTTCCAAAGAAATTAGAAAGTTAGGAAAAAGTTTTTGTAAAGTTTTATAAATGATCCACACTTTCAAATAAAAGGTTAGTGCACAAGGGAGGCTGACAAGAACCTCGACTTGTCCTAGCAGCTCTGCAGATGAGTGATCTGAGAGCTTTGTGCAAAGTTAGGGGCATTCTCTTTAGAGCAACAGCCAAAATGGAGGTACTTGAGAAGGCCCTCAGCTCCTATGAGAAAGAAAAGCCAGAAAGGGAAGATCATTCATCAGAAGAAGACCCTGAACAGGGTGAGGATGATGTCTTGGCCCAAGCAGAAGATGATGGGGAAGAAAAAAAAAGGAAGAACAAGCAGCTGGGTCATAGATGACTGCACCACCAGATCTAGTCACAAATTGTAAGAAATATTGCCCACCTCAAATGGTTTGCTGCTTGTAGACCATGAATACAGCTATATACATTGGTTGGATGAGAGGCAATATATAGACACAAAACAGTCTAATACACTCGAGCACATCAATAACAGTCAGTTTGCAATTATTCGTTTCTGGTCTTTTTTATTCTCTGATGTGCTTCTTAAAAATAGAACCAGCCAACGCGTTTCACCCAAACATGGGCTTCTTCAGGACTGTAATATCATACAAAACACACAAGATGATGGACGGAATGTTGCACATTGGCAAAACATTCACCCCCAGTCACAGATCTGGGTTTAATCCATCGTTATTTTGCTCACCACGCCACCCCAGTTCAGACATGGCCATATGCAAATCAGTCTTGACCCTGTGCCTCATGGGAACAGTCCAGCCCGAACTGCCAAGCCATGTCTTCCCTGGACCGGAATCAAGCATCCTAGGACCGGTTTCTGGCTATCAGCCGTCATCAGCCAGGATAGCTTGACTCCAGTGGCGTAGTGAGCACGGGACCCACGTCTGGGCATACCCTTCCCACATAGGGCGAACAGCAAAACACACAAGATGATGGACGGAATGTTGCACATTGGCAAAACATTCACCCCCAGTCACAGATCTGGGTTTAATCCATCGTTATTTTGCTCACCACGCCACCCCAGTTCAGACATGGCCATATGCAAATCAGTCTTGACCCTGTGCCTCATGGGAACAGTCCAGCCCGAACTGCCAAGCCATGTCTTCCCTGGACCGGAATCAAGCATCCTAGGACCGGTTTCTGGCTATCAGCCGTCATCAGCCAGGATAGCTTGACTCCAGTGGCGTAGTGAGCACGGGACCCACGTCTGGGCATACCCTTCCCACATAGGGCGAACAGCAAAACACACAAGATGATGGACGGAATGTTGCACATTGGCAAAACATTCACCCCCAGTCACAGATCTGGGTTTAATCCATCGTTATTTTGCTCACCACGCCACCCCAGTTCAGACATGGCCATATGCAAATCAGTCTTGACCCTGTGCCTCATGGGAACAGTCCAGCCCGAACTGCCAAGCCATGTCTTCCCTGGACCGGAATCAAGCATCCTAGGACCGGTTTCTGGCTATCAGCCGTCATCAGCCAGGATAGCTTGACTCCAGTGGCGTAGTGAGCACGGGACCCACGTCTGGGCATACCCTTCCCACATAGGGCGAACAGCAAAACACACAAGATGATGGACGGAATGTTGCACATTGGCAAAACATTCACCCCCAGTCACAGATCTGGGTTTAATCCATCGTTATTTTGCTCACCACGCCACCCCAGTTCAGACATGGCCATATGCAAATCAGTCTTGACCCTGTGCCTCATGGGAACAGTCCAGCCCGAACTGCCAAGCCATGTCTTCCCTGGACCGGAATCAAGCATCCTAGGACCGGTTTCTGGCTATCAGCCGTCATCAGCCAGGATAGCTTGACTCCAGTGGCGCAGTGAGCACGGGACCCACGTCTGGGCATACCCTTCCCACATAGGGCGAACAGCAAAACACACAAGATGATGGACGGAATGTTGCACATTGGCAAAACATTCACCCCCAGTCACAGATCTGGGTTTAATCCATCGTTATTTTGCTCACCACGCCACCCCAGTTCAGACATGGCCATATGCAAATCAGTCTTGACCCTGTGCTTCATGGGAACAGTCCAGCCCGAACTGCCAAGCCATGTCTTCCCTGGACCGGAATCAAGCATCCTAGGACCGGTTTCTGGCTATCAGCCGTCATCAGCCAGGATAGCTTGACTCCAGTGGCGTAGTGAGCACGGGACCCACGTCTGGGCATACCCTTCCCACATAGGGCGAACAGCAAAACACACAAGATGATGGACGGAATGTTGCACATTGGCAAAACATTCACCCCCAGTCACAGATCTGGGTTTAATCCATCGTTATTTTGCTCACCACGCCACCCCAGTTCAGACATGGCCATATGCAAATCAGTCTTGACCCTGTGCCTCATGGGAACAGTCCAGCCCGAACTGCCAAGCCATGTCTTCCCTGGACCGGAATCAAGCATCCTAGGACCGGTTTCTGGCTATCAGCCGTCATCAGCCAGGATAGCTTGACTCCAGTGGCGTAGTGAGCACGGACCCACGTCTGGGCATACCCTTCCCACATAGGGCGAACAGCAAAACACACAAGATGATGGACGGAATGTTGCACATTGGCAAAACATTCACCCCCAGTCACAGATCTGGGTTTAATCCATCGTTATTTTGCTCACCACGCCACCCCAGTTCAGACATGGCCATATGCAAATCAGTCTTGACCCTGTGCCTCATGGGAACAGTCCAGCCCGAACTGCCAAGCCATGTCTTCCCTGGACCGGAATCAAGCATCCTAGGACCGGTTTCTGGCTATCAGCCGTCATCAGCCAGGATAGCTTGACTCCAGTGGCGTAGTGAGCACGGGACCCACGTCTGGGCATACCCTTCCCACATAGGGCGAACAGCAAAACACACAAGATGATGGACGGAATGTTGCACATTGGCAAAACATTCACCCCCAGTCACAGATCTGGGTTTAATCCATCGTTATTTTGCTCACCACGCCACCCCAGTTCAGACATGGCCATATGCAAATCAGTCTTGACCCTGTGCCTCATGGGAACAGTCCAGCCCGAACTGCCAAGCCATGTCTTCCCTGGACCGGAATCAAGCATCCTAGGACCGGTTTCTGGCTATCAGCCGTCATCAGCCAGGATAGCTTGACTCCAGTGGCGTAGTGAGCACGGGACCCACGTCTGGGCATACCCTTCCCACATAGGGCGAACAGCAAAACACACAAGATGATGGACGGAATGTTGCACATTGGCAAAACATTCACCCCCAGTCACAGATCTGGGTTTAATCCATCGTTATTTTGCTCACCACGCCACCCCAGTTCAGACATGGCCATATGCAAATCAGTCTTGACCCTGTGCCTCATGGGAACAGTCCAGCCCGAACTGCCAAGCCATGTCTTCCCTGGACCGGAATCAAGCATCCTAGGACCGGTTTCTGGCTATCAGCCGTCATCAGCCAGGATAGCTTGACTCCAGTGGCGTAGTGAGCACGGGACCCACGTCTGGGCATACCCTTCCCACATAGGGCGAACAGCAAAACACACAAGATGATGGACGGAATGTTGCACATTGGCAAAACATTCACCCCCAGTCACAGATCTGGGTTTAATCCATCGTTATTTTGCTCACCACGCCACCCCAGTTCAGACATGGCCATATGCAAATCAGTCTTGACCCTGTGCCTCATGGGAACAGTCCAGCCCGAACTGCCAAGCCATGTCTTCCCTGGACCGGAATCAAGCATCCTAGGACCGGTTTCTGGCTATCAGCCGTCATCAGCCAGGATAGCTTGACTCCAGTGGCGTAGTGAGCACGGGACCCACGTCTGGGCATACCCTTCCCACATAGGGCGAACAGCAAAACACACAAGATGATGGACGGAATGTTGCACATTGGCAAAACATTCACCCCCAGTCACAGATCTGGGTTTAATCCATCGTTATTTTGCTCACCACGCCACCCCAGTTCAGACATGGCCATATGCAAATCAGTCTTGACCCTGTGCCTCATGGGAACAGTCCAGCCCGAACTGCCAAGCCATGTCTTCCCTGGACCGGAATCAAGCATCCTAGGACCGGTTTCTGGCTATCAGCCGTCATCAGCCAGGATAGCTTGACTCCAGTGGCGTAGTGAGCACGGGACCCACGTCTGGGCATACCCTTCCCACATAGGGCGAACAGCAAAACACACAAGATGATGGACGGAATGTTGCACATTGGCAAAACATTCACCCCCAGTCACAGATCTGGGTTTAATCCATCGTTATTTTGCTCACCACGCCACCCCAGTTCAGACATGGCCATATGCAAATCAGTCTTGACCCTGTGCCTCATGGGAACAGTCCAGCCCGAACTGCCAAGCCATGTCTTCCCTGGACCGGAATCAAGCATCCTAGGACCGGTTTCTGGCTATCAGCCGTCATCAGCCAGGATAGCTTGACTCCAGTGGCGTAGTGAGCACGGGACCCACGTCTGGGCATACCCTTCCCACATAGGGCGAACAGCAAAACACACAAGATGATGGACGGAATGTTGCACATTGGCAAAACATTCACCCCCAGTCACAGATCTGGGTTTAATCCATCGTTATTTTGCTCACCACGCCACCCCAGTTCAGACATGGCCATATGCAAATCAGTCTTGACCCTGTGCCTCATGGGAACAGTCCAGCCCGAACTGCCAAGCCATGTCTTCCCTGGACCGGAATCAAGCATCCTAGGACCGGTTTCTGGCTATCAGCCGTCATCAGCCAGGATAGCTTGACTCCAGTGGCGTAGTGAGCACGGGACCCACGTCTGGGCATACCCTTCCCACATAGGGCGAACAGCAAAACACACAAGATGATGGACGGAATGTTGCACATTGGCAAAACATTCACCCCCAGTCACAGATCTGGGTTTAATCCATCGTTATTTTGCTCACCACGCCACCCCAGTTCAGACATGGCCATATGCAAATCAGTCTTGACCCTGTGCCTCATGGGAACAGTCCAGCCCGAACTGCCAAGCCATGTCTTCCCTGGACCGGAATCAAGCATCCTAGGACCGGTTTCTGGCTATCAGCCGTCATCAGCCAGGATAGCTTGACTCCAGTGGCGTAGTGAGCACGGGACCCACGTCTGGGCATACCCTTCCCACATAGGGCGAACAGCAAAACACACAAGATGATGGACGGAATGTTGCACATTGGCAAAACATTCACCCCCAGTCACAGATCTGGGTTTAATCCATCGTTATTTTGCTCACCACGCCACCCCAGTTCAGACATGGCCATATGCAAATCAGTCTTGACCCTGTGCCTCATGGGAACAGTCCAGCCCGAACTGCCAAGCCATGTCTTCCCTGGACCGGAATCAAGCATCCTAGGACCGGTTTCTGGCTATCAGCCGTCATCAGCCAGGATAGCTTGACTCCAGTGGCGTAGTGAGCACGGGACCCACGTCTGGGCATACCCTTCCCACATAGGGCGAACAGCAAAACACACAAGATGATGGACGGAATGTTGCACATTGGCAAAACATTCACCCCCAGTCACAGATCTGGGTTTAATCCATCGTTATTTTGCTCACCACGCCACCCCAGTTCAGACATGGCCATATGCAAATCAGTCTTGACCCTGTGCCTCATGGGAACAGTCCAGCCCGAACTGCCAAGCCATGTCTTCCCTGGACCGGAATCAAGCATCCTAGGACCGGTTTCTGGCTATCAGCCGTCATCAGCCAGGATAGCTTGACTCCAGTGGCGTAGTGAGCACGGGACCCACGTCTGGGCATACCCTTCCCACATAGGGCGAACAGCAAAACACACAAGATGATGGACGGAATGTTGCACATTGGCAAAACATTCACCCCCAGTCACAGATCTGGGTTTAATCCATCGTTATTTTGCTCACCACGCCACCCCAGTTCAGACATGGCCATATGCAAATCAGTCTTGACCCTGTGCCTCATGGGAACAGTCCAGCCCGAACTGCCAAGCCATGTCTTCCCTGGACCGGAATCAAGCATCCTAGGACCGGTTTCTGGCTATCAGCCGTCATCAGCCAGGATAGCTTGACTCCAGTGGCGTAGTGAGCACGGGACCCACGTCTGGGCATACCCTTCCCACATAGGGCGAACAGCAAAACACACAAGATGATGGACGGAATGTTGCACATTGGCAAAACATTCACCCCCAGTCACAGATCTGGGTTTAATCCATCGTTATTTTGCTCACCACGCCACCCCAGTTCAGACATGGCCATATGCAAATCAGTCTTGACCCTGTGCCTCATGGGAACAGTCCAGCCCGAACTGCCAAGCCATGTCTTCCCTGGACCGGAATCAAGCATCCTAGGACCGGTTTCTGGCTATCAGCCGTCATCAGCCAGGATAGCTTGACTCCAGTGGCGTAGTGAGCACGGGACCCACGTCTGGGCATACCCTTCCCACATAGGGCGAACAGCAAAACACACAAGATGATGGACGGAATGTTGCACATTGGCAAAACATTCACCCCCAGTCACAGATCTGGGTTTAATCCATCGTTATTTTGCTCACCACGCCACCCCAGTTCAGACATGGCCATATGCAAATCAGTCTTGACCCTGTGCCTCATGGGAACAGTCCAGCCCGAACTGCCAAGCCATGTCTTCCCTGGACCGGAATCAAGCATCCTAGGACCGGTTTCTGGCTATCAGCCGTCATCAGCCAGGATAGCTTGACTCCAGTGGCGTAGTGAGCACGGGACCCACGTCTGGGCATACCCTTCCCACATAGGGCGAACAGCAAAACACACAAGATGATGGACGGAATGTTGCACATTGGCAAAACATTCACCCCCAGTCACAGATCTGGGTTTAATCCATCGTTATTTTGCTCACCACGCCACCCCAGTTCAGACATGGCCATATGCAAATCAGTCTTGACCCTGTGCCTCATGGGAACAGTCCAGCCCGAACTGCCAAGCCATGTCTTCCCTGGACCGGAATCAAGCATCCTAGGACCGGTTTCTGGCTATCAGCCGTCATCAGCCAGGATAGCTTGACTCCAGTGGCGTAGTGAGCACGGGACCCACGTCTGGGCATACCCTTCCCACATAGGGCGAACAGCAAAACACACAAGATGATGGACGGAATGTTGCACATTGGCAAAACATTCACCCCCAGTCACAGATCTGGGTTTAATCCATCGTTATTTTGCTCACCACGCCACCCCAGTTCAGACATGGCCATATGCAAATCAGTCTTGACCCTGTGCCTCATGGGAACAGTCCAGCCCGAACTGCCAAGCCATGTCTTCCCTGGACCGGAATCAAGCATCCTAGGACCGGTTTCTGGCTATCAGCCGTCATCAGCCAGGATAGCTTGACTCCAGTGGCGTAGTGAGCACGGGACCCACGTCTGGGCATACCCTTCCCACATAGGGCGAACAGCAAAACACACAAGATGATGGACGGAATGTTGCACATTGGCAAAACATTCACCCCCAGTCACAGATCTGGGTTTAATCCATCGTTATTTTGCTCACCACGCCACCCCAGTTCAGACATGGCCATATGCAAATCAGTCTTGACCCTGTGCCTCATGGGAACAGTCCAGCCCGAACTGCCAAGCCATGTCTTCCCTGGACCGGAATCAAGCATCCTAGGACCGGTTTCTGGCTATCAGCCGTCATCAGCCAGGATAGCTTGACTCCAGTGGCGTAGTGAGCACGGGACCCACGTCTGGGCATACCCTTCCCACTTAGGGCGAAATGCAAAACACACAAGATGATGGACGGAATGCTGCACATTGGCAAACATTCACCCCCAGTCACAGATCTGGGTTTAATCCATCGTTATTTTGCTTCACCACGCCACCCCAGTTCAGACATAGCCATATGCAAATCAGTCTTGACCCTGTGCCTCATGGGAACAGTCCAGACCGAACTGCCAAGCCATGTCTTCCCTGGACCGGAATCAAGCATCCTAGGACCGGTTTCTGGCTATCAGCCTTCATCAGCCAGGATAGCTTGACTCCAGTGGCGTAGTGAGCACGGGACCCACGTCTGGGCATACCCTTCCCACTTAGGGCGAAATGCAAAACACACAAGATGATGGACGGAATGCTGCACATTGGCAAACATTCACCCCCAGTCACAGATCTGGGTTTAATCCATCGTTATTTTGCTTCACCACGCCACCCCAGTTCAGACATAGCCATATGCAAATCAGTCTTGACCCTGTGCCTCATGGGAACAGTCCAGACCGAACTGCCAAGCCATGTCTTCCCTGGACCGGAATCAAGCATCCTAGGACCGGTTTCTGGCTATCAGCCTTCATCAGCCAGGATAGCTTGACTCCAGTGGCGTAGTGAGCACGGGACCCACGTCTGGGCATACCCTTCCCACTTAGGGGCGAAATGCAAAACACACAAGATGATGGACGGAATGCTGCACATTGGCAAACATTCACCCCCAGTCACAGATCTGGGTTTAATCCATCGTTATTTTGCTTCACCACGCCACCCCAGTTCAGACATAGCCATATGCAAATCAGTCTTGACCCTGTGCCTCATGGGAACAGTCCAGACCGAACTGCCAAGCCATGTCTTCCCTGGACCGGAATCAAGCATCCTAGGACCGGTTTCTGGCTATCAGCCTTCATCAGCCAGGATAGCTTGACTCCAGTGGCGTAGTGAGCACGGGACCCACGTCTGGGCATACCCTTCCCACTTAGGGCGAAATGCAAAACACACAAGATGATGGACGGAATGCTGCACATTGGCAAACATTCACCCCCAGTCACAGATCTGGGTTTAATCCATCGTTATTTTGCTTCACCACGCCACCCCAGTTCAGACATAGCCATATGCAAATCAGTCTTGACCCTGTGCCTCATGGGAACAGTCCAGACCGAACTGCCAAGCCATGTCTTCCCTGGACCGAATCAAGCATCCTAGGACCGGTTTCTGGCTATCAGCCTTCATCAGCCAGGATAGCTTGACTCCAGTGGCGTAGTGAGCACGGGACCCACGTCTGGGCATACCCTTCCCACTTAGGGCGAAATGCAAAACACACAAGATGATGGACGGAATGCTGCACATTGGCAAACATTCACCCCCAGTCACAGATCTGGGTTTAATCCATCGTTATTTTGCTTCACCACGCCACCCCAGTTCAGACATAGCCATATGCAAATCAGTCTTGACCCTGTGCCTCATGGGAACAGTCCAGACCGAACTGCCAAGCCATGTCTTCCCTGGACCAGAATCAAGCATCCTAGGACCGGTTTCTGGCTATCAGCCTTCATCAGCCAGGATAGCTTGACTCCAGTGGCGTAGTGAGCACGGGACCCACGTCTGGGCATACCCTTCCCACTTAGGGCGAAATGCAAAACACACAAGATGATGGACGGAATGCTGCACATTGGCAAACATTCACCCCCAGTCACAGATCTGGGTTTAATCCATCGTTATTTTGCTTCACCACGCCACCCCAGTTCAGACATAGCCATATGCAAATCAGTCTTGACCCTGTGCCTCATGGGAACAGTCCAGACCGAACTGCCAAGCCATGTCTTCCCTGGACCGGAATCAAGCATCCTAGGACCGGTTTCTGGCTATCAGCCTTCATCAGCCAGGATAGCTTGACTCCAGTGGCGTAGTGAGCACGGGACCCACGTCTGGGCATACCCTTCCCACTTAGGGCGAAATGCAAAACACACAAGATGATGGACGGAATGCTGCACATTGGCAAACATTCACCCTCAGTCACAGATCTGGGTTTAATCCATCGTTATTTTGCTTCACCACGCCACCCCAGTTCAGACATAGCCATATGCAAATCAGTCTTGACCCTGTGCCTCATGGGAACAGTCCAGACCGAACTGCCAAGCCATGTCTTCCCTGGACCGGAATCAAGCATCCTAGGACCGGTTTCTGGCTATCAGCCTTCATCAGCCAGGATAGCTTGACTCCAGTGGCGTAGTGAGCACGGGACCCACGTCTGGGCATACCCTTCCCACTTAGGGCGAAATGCAAAACACACAAGATGATGGACGGAATGCTGCACATTGGCAAACATTCACCCCCAGTCACAGATCTGGGTTTAATCCATCGTTATTTTGCTTCACCACGCCACCCCAGTTCAGACATAGCCATATGCAAATCAGTCTTGACCCTGTGCCTCATGGGAACAGTCCAGACCGAACTGCCAAGCCATGTCTTCCCTGGACCGGAATCAAGCATCCTAGGACCGGTTTCTGGCTATCAGCCTTCATCAGCCAGGATAGCTTGACTCCAGTGGCGTAGTGAGCACGGGACCCACGTCTGGGCATACCCTTCACACTTAGGGTGAAATGCAAAACACACAAGATGATGGACGGAATGCTGCACATTGGCAAACATTCACCCCCAGTCACAGATCTGGGTTTAATCCATCGTTATTTTGCTTCACCACGCCACCCCAGTTCAGACATAGCCATATGCAAATCAGTCTTGACCCTGTGCCTCATGGGAACAGTCCAGACGTGGGAAGGGTATGCCCAGACGTGGGTCCCGTGCTCACTACGCCACTGGAGTCAAGCTATCCTGGCTGATGAAGGCTGATAGCCAGAAACCGGTCCTAGGATGCTTGATTCCGGTCCAGGGAAGACATGGCTTGGCAGTTCGGTCTGGACTGTTCCCATGAGGCACAGGGTCAAGACTGATTTGCATATGGCTATGTCTGAACTGGGGTGGCGTGGTGAAGCAAAATAACGATGGATTAAACCCAGATCTGTGACTGGGGGTGAATGTTTGCCAATGTGCAGAATTCCGTCCATCATCTTGTGTGTTTTGCATTTCGCCCTAAGTGGAAGGGTATGCCCAGACGTGGGTCCCGTGCTCACTACGCCACTGGAGTCAAGCTATCCTGGCTGATGAAGGCTGATAGCCAGAAACCGGTCCTAGGATGCTTGATTCCGGTCCAGGAAGACATGGCTTGGCAGTTCGGTCTGGACTGTTCCCATGAGGCACATGGTCAAGACTGATTTGCATATGGCTATGTCTGAACTGGGGTGGCGTGGTGAAGCAAAATAACGATGGATTAAACCCAGATCTGTGACTGGGGGTGAATGTTTGCCAATGTGCAGCATTCCGTCCATCATCTTGTGTGTTTTGCATTTCGCCCTAAGTGGGAAGGGTATGCCCAGACGTGGGTCCCGTGCTCACTACGCCACTGGAGTCAAGCTATCCTGGCTGATGAAGGCTGATAGCCAGAAACCGGTCCTAGGATGCTTGATTCCGGTCCAGGGAAGACATGGCTTGGCAGTTCGGTCTGGACTGTTCCCATGAGGCACAGGGTCAAGACTGATTTGCATATGGCTATGTCTGAACTGGGGTGGCGTGGTGAAGCAAAATAACGATGGATTAAACCCAGATCTGTGACTGGGGGTGAATGTTTGCCAATGTGCAGCATTCCGTCCATCATCTTGTGTGTTTTGCATTTCGCCCTAAGTGGAAGGGTATGCCCAGACGTGGGTCCCGTGCTCACTACGCCACTGGAGTCAAGCTATCCTGGCTGATGAAGGCTGATAGCCAGAAACCGGTCCTAGGATGCTTGATTCCGGTCCAGGAAGACATGGCTTGGCAGTTCGGTCTGGACTGTTCCCATGAGGCACAGGGTCAAGACTGATTTGCATATGGCTATGTCTGAACTGGGGTGGCGTGGTGAAGCAAAATAACGATGGATTAAACCCAGATCTGTGACTGGGGGTGAATGTTTGCCAATGTGCAGCATTCCGTCCATCATCTTGTGTGTTTTGCATTTCGCCCTAAGTGGGAAGGGTATGCCCAGACGTGGGTCCCGTGCTCACTACGCCACTGGAGTCAAGCTATCCTGGCTGATGAAGGCTGATAGCCAGAAACCGGTCCTAGGATGCTTGATTCCGGTCCAGGGAAGACATGGCTTGGCAGTTCGGTCTGGACTGTTCCCATGAGGCACAGGGTCAAGACTGATTTGCATATGGCTATGTCTGAACTGGGGTGGCGTGGTGAAGCAAAATAACGATGGATTAAACCCAGATCTGTGACTGGGGGTGAATGTTTGCCAATGTGCAGCATTCCGTCCATCATCTTGTGTGTTTTGCATTTCGCCCTAAGTGGGAAGGGTATGCCCAGACGTGGGTCCCGTGCTCACTACGCCACTGGAGTCAAGCTATCCTGGCTGATGAAGCTGATAGCCAGAAACCGGTCCTAGGATGCTTGATTCGGTCCAGGAAGACATGGCTTGGCAGTTCGGTCTGGACTGTTCCCATGAGGCACAGGGTCAAGACTGATTTGCATATGGCTATGTCTGAACTGGGGTGGCGTGGTGAAGCAAAATAACGATGGATTAAACCCAGATCTGTGACTGGGGGTGAATGTTTGCCAATGTGCAGCATTCCGTCCATCATCTTGTGTGTTTGCATTTCGCCTAAGTGGGAAGGGTATGCCCAGACGTGGGTCCCGTGCTCACTACGCCACTGGAGTCAAGCTATCCTGGCTGATGAAGGCTGATAGCCAGAAACCGGTCCTAGGATGCTTGATTCCGGTCCAGGGAAGACATGGCTTGGCAGTTCGGTCTGGACTGTTCCCATGAGGCACAGGGTCAAGACTGATTTGCATATGGCTATGTCTGAACTGGGGTGGCGTGGTGAAGCAAAATAACGATGGATTAAACCCAGATCTGTGACTGGGGGTGAATGTTTGCCAATGTGCAGCATTCCGTCCATCATCTTGTGTGTTTTGCATTTCGCCCTAAGTGGAAGGGTATGCCCAGACGTGGGTCCCGTGCTCACTACGCCACTGGAGTCAAGCTATCCTGGCTGATGAAGGCTGATAGCCAGAAACCGGTCCTAGGATGCTTGATTCCGGTCCAGGGAAGACATGGCTTGGCAGTTCGGTCTGGACTGTTCCCATGAGGCACAGGGTCAAGACTGATTTGCATATGGCTATGTCTGAACTGGGGTGGCGTGGTGAAGCAAAATAACGATGGATTAAACCCAGATCTGTGACTGGGGGTGAATGTTTGCCAATGTGCAGCATTCCGTCCATCATCTTGTGTGTTCTGTAATATCATACAACATAAGTGTATTTTAGAATATTACAAAAAACATCATAAACATATAAGAAAAAAGTACATTTAAAAGATAATAAAAAGGAATGAAAAGAAACGGAGCCAAGGAAAGAAATAACAAAGCGTTAATAAAAGTAAGAGTAACCAGGGGGAAGGTCGTGTGTGTTAAGAAGAACAGGAAAAATAGTGCAATCACCAATATGTGAGAGAGTGTGCATTACTTAAAACCAAAGAGGTATCAACAAAATAATAAGTGTAATTGTTCAAAAAGTGATAACATGTGCAAGGCTACTTCTAAACCTGTGCATATTATATAAAGAAATATGATGTAGCTAGATGGAAACTAGCTTACCAATAGGGTAGAGGAATAATATGTATCCTCAGATGCTGAGTCAGGAAAGATAAAAGCGAGTCCTAAAAAATGATAAGAAAGTACAATGAACGTGTCTACAACCAGACTAATAAACCAAAGCGATAGTGAGTAAGAAAATGAAGGCGCGTCATACCTAGGGCGCATAGGTGAAGCTCATGGTAAAGCGATGTCCTATGAGTATAAATAATGTGAAGTATCTGCAAAGCAAAATGATTAATGGATTATACATGTGGAGAAACTCCAACGTTATAGCAAACCACATGTACTCTGTAGATTAGAGAAATAGGCCCAAAGACCTCCATATTCAAAAGTCTAATAATATTACAAAAGGGGCTAAAGTGTATTAAAAGAAAATTTGAAATATTAATAAAACAGCAGCCTAAGGTAAATAACAAATTGCAAGGCCCGTATAGCATAAGGCACATAGGTGATGGTATAAACCAAAACTCTGACAATTGATGTACAGAGCACTTGGACAGAAGTACAGGCCACAATTGAATTCATGTATAAGCAGCTTGTAGAAAAACGAAGCGAACCAAATCGATCGGTAAATATACCGGGTGTGAAATGCGGCACTACATGGCTGTGGTTATGGGGTAAAGTGCACGCTACAAACGTAAATGATTTAAAAGACAGTGCACTAGAACCAAAACCCTATATTGGAACAAGTGAGGCTTGTTACGCATGTGTAAGGTACAAAAAAACTCAATTACTCAGCTTGAAGGGTAATTTACGAACTATGGATTAACGTGGTAGAGTGAACGGTACGCTGGAACCAGTACCCCGCATGTAAACAAAATGAGCTAATGAAACGCTGGAATTGATTCTCCACGCGGAAACAGATAGAACAGGATACGCCAATAGATTTAAAAACGTAAAGCACCAGAAAAGAGTATCTAATTGTTTTTTCTCTTATTAGCCCCGTGTCTACAACCGTTTTCTAGTTACTTGCGTAAGGGTTTACTCCTTCTCTTTGCACTTTAGATTTTTTTCATTTTATGACGTTTTCGTACTGAGCCCTATACCGGAAGCGAGTATGGTATCTCTCTTCAAGTGGCGCGGTCTAGTTTGTAAGGGGCACGATTTTTCGCGCCGTTTTTCGATACCGGAAGTGAGTACACATTTGACTTCCTGTGGCACAGTCTAGCTTTTCAGCCCACCGGTAATTGATGGATGCTATTTAAGAGCATCTGCGGGCTTGTTCTAGTTTCTCACTATCCTGCTGGTCACAGGACGTTTTCCGGACACGGCTCCTCGAATATACAGGGTTCTTATCGTTTGAAGTAAGTGATTACTACTGTTTTGTTACATCTTTTTCCAGCGCTGTTTGGAGTATAATTCTATTTGTATCCTATGTAATCTGCTTTTACGCGGTGAACGAATTCCGGCGCGTCACTAATTCATTATGTTTCTACGTGAAGTACTGGTTCTATCCCTGTTTGTTTATACTCTTTTCCGGTGCTTTACGTTTTTAAATCTATTGGCGCATCCTGTTCTATCTGTTTCCGCGTGGAGAATCAATTCCAGCGTTTCATTAGCTCATTTTGTTTACATGCGGGGTACTGGTTCCAGCGTACCGTTCACTCTACC
This sequence comes from Calotriton arnoldi, assembly GCA_963921515.1. Classification (NCBI taxonomy): domain Eukaryota; kingdom Metazoa; phylum Chordata; class Amphibia; order Caudata; family Salamandridae; genus Calotriton; species Calotriton arnoldi. The sequence goes on along the minus strand of CAWUFW010008199.1, from coordinate 405,543 downwards.
ACGTTAATCCATAGTTCGTACTTTACCCCATAACCACAGCCATGTAGTGCCGCATTTCACACCCGGTATATTTACCGATCGATTTGGTTCGCTTCGTTTTTCTGCAAGCTGCTTATACATGAATTCAATTGTGGCCTGTACTTCTGTCCAAGTGCTCTGTACATCAATTGTCAGAGTTTTGGTTTATACCATCACCTATGTGCCTTATGCTATACGGGCCTTGCAATTTGTTATTTACCTTAGGCTGCTGTTTTATTAATATTTCAAATTTTCTTTTAATACACTTTAGCCCCTTTTGTAATATTATTAGACTTTTGAATATGGAGGTCTTTGGGCCTATTTCTCTAATCTACAGAGTACATGTGGTTTGCTATAACGTTGGAGTTTCTCCACATGTATAATCCATTAATCATTTTGCTTTGCAGATACTTCATATTATTTATACTCATAGGACATCGCTTTACCATGAGCTTCACCTATGCGCCCTAGGTATGACGCGCCTTCATTTTCTTACTCACTATCGCTTTGGTTTATTAGTCTTGTTGTAGACACGTTCATTGTACTTTATTATAATTTTTTAGGACTCGCTTTTATCTTTCCTGACTCAGCATCTGAGGATACATATTATTCCTCTACCCTATTGGTAAGCTAGTTTCCATCTAGCGACATCATATTTCTTTATATAATATGCACAGGTTTAGAAGTAGCCTTGCACATGTTATCACTTTTTGAACAATTACACTTATTATTTTGTTGATATCTCTTTGGTTTTAAGAAATGCACACTCTTTCACATATTGGTGATTGCACTATTTTTCCTGTTCTTCTTAACACACACGACCTTCCCCCCTGGTTACTCTTACTTTTATTAACGCTTTGTTATTTCTTTCCTTGGCTCCGTTTCTTTTCATTCCTTTTTATTATCTTTTAAATGTACTTTTTTCTTATATGTTTATGATGTTTTTTGTAATATTCTAAAATACACTTATGTTGTATGATATTACAGCCCTGAAGAAGCCCATGTTTGGGTGAAACGCGTTGGCTGGTTCTATTTTTAAGAAGCACATCAGAGAATAAAAAAGACCAGAAACGAATAATTGCAAACTGACTGTTATTGATGTGCTCGAGTGTATTAGACTGTTTTGTGTCTATATATTGCCTCTCATCCAACCAATGTATATGATGGGGAAGAAGGTGAAGACCAAGACCCTATACCCTCCCCCAGACCCCTTTCACCAGCAGAAAGTGACCGAAGTCACCCTAGCAACTCCCTACTGGTAAGGAGGTAGTTAACCTTGAGTAAGAGCTTGACCTCTCACTAAAGGAGAAAAATATTGAACATGAGGAAAGGGGACTAGCCCTGGAATAAAGAAGGATTAAGATGGGCCTACAGCCCAAAGCTAATGGTGACAGCAAAGTACATAGCAAACAGGGGGAAACTTTTGATTCTACAATCCCCAAATGGTTTGTCCGCAAGTTTAGTGATGGTGGTGACATCGACAAATGATTGGCAGCCTTTATGAGGGCCTGCAAAATGAGATGGATAGGTCTCCAGCACTGTGGCTTCCTACTGTGGGAGGTGTTCTCAGTCAAGGGAAAAGACAGACTTCTGACCCTTAATGAGGATGTGGGTGAGTCCTACAAGCATATGAAGGAATCTTTAATAGAAGGGTTTGGTCTCATCGCAGAAGAATACAGAGTGAACTTTAGGGACACCCATAAAGGTCAAAACTAAACATGGGTGGATTTTGCAGACTGCTCTGCCAAAGCACTAGAAGGCTGGATGAAAGGCAATGAGGTGAACATTTATGATGGGCTGCATAGTTTAATTATGAAAGAGCACATTTTAACTAATTGTACCACAGAGAAATTGCACCACAATTTGGTGAATTTACAGTTGTCTTCTCCCAGAGAGCTGGGAAAGATAGTTGACAAATGTGACAGAACCAGGGTGTCTAAGAAGGTCCATGGTTGGAGTAACCAAATAAAGGGTGCTCAGACTTCCCAGCAGGAAAAAGATGCGAGCAAATATAACAATAAAAAGTAGTTCTCTAAAGAGACCCAAAGTTCTTCTCAGGAGGGTGGGCCCGGAGACTCTTCCCAGTCTAAAGGTAGGGTGTTATCAGGGTATAAACTGAAACCCTGCAGAGACTTCTGGCTTATGTTATGACTGTCATCAGCCAGGATCTAGAAGAGGAGATTCAGCATGCTCCAAAAAGTCCCCCAATGGTGGACAGTCCAAGGGATTGGCTAGCATAGGAGTAGGGGTGGAAGTGTAACCTGGAGAGGCCAGAGGTTACACCAAGGCTATTTTAGTTTCCCTGGGTGGGGTGGCCTGGCAATCGTACTTCCAAGCATGAAGTAGTACAAAAAAAGGCCAAAGATCAAACGGACTGAAGTAGAGGCTGTAAGGCATACAGGTGCCAGTGTTTCTATGGTGGCAGCTAGATTGGTTTCCCCAGAGCAAATGATACCTGGTGGTAGTCACCAGATAACCAATGCTGACAATGAGACTCCGCTTAATCCAATGACATTGGCAAGCTTAGAATGGGGAGGGGTCATGGGCCCAAAAAGGTGGTTGTGTCCCCTGCCATCCCAGTGGAGTGTCTATTGGGAAATGATCTGGAAACGCCTGCTCGGGCAGAAGTGGAAAGGGAGGCTCATGTAGAATTGCTGGGTCTCCCTGAGTGGCTGTGTGTGGCAACGGGAGCACAGACAGCACGCCACGGAAGTTATTGTAGTTTGGAGACTGGAATAATGGTCTAAATGTCCAAAAGTAAGAGAAAGGGCAAGAAGTCTGACCAGTCATCTTCTAAGAGGTCACAGGAGCAGGGGGGAGTGTTCTCCTGAGGGAGATGCCCTGGTACCTGAGGAGACAACTGCATCTGAGGAAACCTAGCCTGACCTGACAGAGCTCCTGGGTGCAGGGGGACCCTCCAGAGAGGACCTATGCCAAGGGCAAAGGACTTGCCCTACTTTTGAAAGCCTGAAGCAGCAGGCTGAAAGGCAAGAACATGGAGATATCAATGGCGCCCGCAGAGACTATTAAGAAGATGGGCTCCAGTGCACTGAGGCCAGAGACCCCAAATCAGGGGCAGCCAAGGGAGTGGTGGTTCCCCAACTGTACAGAAAGTTCATCCTAACTAGCCCATGACATCCCCCTAGCAGGACATCTGGGACAAACTAAAGCCTATACAGGTTGGTTGCCCGTTTCTATTGGCCCTAGATGTCTGAAGAAGTAAAGGAGTTCTGTCTCTCCTGTGTCCGCAGTCAGGCCAATGGCAAGACAGGTGGACAACCAAAGGCTCCCTTAATTGCACTTCCAGTGGTGCGGACTCCCTTAGAGAGGATAGGGATTGACATTGCTGGTCCCCTTGACCCTTAAACTACATCTGGGAATTGATGCATTCTAGTAGTAGTGAACCATACTACTAGATGCCCAGAGGCAATTCCTCTCAGGACTGTCACTGCTGCTGCAGTGGTAAAGGCCCTTCTCTGTATCTTTACCAGAATAGGATTTCCTAAAGAGGTGGTATTTGATAGTGGAACTAATCTTAGTTCTGCATACCTAATAGCTAGGTGGCATGAATGTGGTGTGAGCTATAAGCTCACCACAAGACAAACGGTTTAGTTGAGAGATTAAACAAAGCCATGAACGGAATGATGATGGGCTTACCTGAAAAACTCAGAAAGAGATGGGATGTCCTGTTACCTTCCACTTGTTTACATACAGAGAGGTGCTGCAGAAGGGGGTTGGTTTTAGCCACTTTGAACTTCTGTTTGACCATCCTGTAAGGGGTCCCTTAAGTTTGGTGAGGGAAGGCTGGGAGAAAACTCTCAAAGAGCCCAAACTGGACATAGTGGACTATGTACTGGGCCTGCGTTCATGCATGGCTGAGTACATGAAAAGGGCAAGCAAGAATGAATCTGGAGGCCAGCCAAGAGCTTATCAAGCTCTGGTATAACCAAAAGTCAGCACTGGTTTAGTACCAACTAGGGCAATTGGCGTGGGTGTTAGAGCCTGTGGCTCCCAGGGCCCTCCAGGACAGGTGGACTGGACCCTATCCCATCTTGGAAAAGAAAGGGGAAGTCACCTACCTGGTGGGCTTAGGCCCCCCTAGGAGTCTTCACATAGCACTCCATGTAAAATTGTCTAAAGCTATATGCAGACAGAGCTGACATGACCATGCCCATGGCCACTGAAGGAGGCCAAGAGGAGGAAAGTAAACCCCTACCTGACCTACTGTCAAATAAACCAAAGGATGGTTCAGTAGGGGGTAGTGTAGTGTCAGACACTTACTGCACAACAGCAAACTTATTGCTGGCAAGTCCTAAATCAGGTTGCTGAGCTCCTTTCTTTGACCCTGGTCAGACAACATGGTGTGTTCATGATACACTAACGGGAATCAAGCAGTGACATTTTAAATAGGCGGAAGGGAAACGAGTGAATTTGTGATAGTCGGGGAGAGGCTGCTCTGGGAAAATGTTTGAATTCAGCAGGCAGACGTTGATTGTGGGGTGAGTCGCAGTTTAAGGCATGCATTTTTAACATTTGGCGCATTGTTTAACATGCAGTTTAAAGACGTAGTCTAACAGGAATGTTTTGAATTTGTAGAGAACCCCTGACGAAGGGCCAGGAATGGCCCGAAATGCATTGGGTGATACAGATTAACCTTTGATGATTACTTATGCACCATCCGTGCTCCAGAATAAGGCCTGGATGGGCATTTCGACAGCATTTAGGACATAGTGAATAAGTGCCTCTTATGTGATTGGAGAACAAGCAATGAATCTTGAAAAGACGTGGATTTAATTGGAATAAAAATTTTGAGAAACTGGATTAATTGTGGCATCTTTGTTATGCATGAAGCAACGCTGTGCGTCCGGCATTGGGGCGTCACCTCGCCCCATTTCTTCAAGTGTTCATGATGTGGACACAGGTGACCGCTTGCCTGTCCAAAAAAACAAATATACAGATTGTCTGATCAAGTCAAGACCTGCATTAAAACTGAGGTAAGCAAGATGCTAGAGCTAGGGGTGATAGAACCTTCTAACAGCCACTGGGCCAGCCTAGTGGTACTGGTCCCCAAACCTCACTGAAAGGGTGGCAAACCAGAAATGAGGTTTTGTGTGGATTACAGGGGTTTTAATTCAGCCACTAAAACTGATGCCCAACCCATTTCAAGAACAGATGAGATCATAGACAAGTTGGGTGCAGTAATTCTTTTGTACCTTTGATTTAGAATCAGGGTATTGGAAAATTGGGCTTACCCAAGGAGCAAAAGAGAGATCAGCTTTTTCTACTTCCAAAGCCCACTTTCAGTTTAAAGTGACGCCTTTTGGATTGAAAAATACCCCTGCCAACATCCAAAGGTTGGTGAATCGAGTTCTCTCAGGTTTGGATAACTTTAGTGCACCATATCTGGATGATATTGCTGTATTTAGTTCAACCTGGGAAGATCACCTGGTCCACCTGAGGGAAATACTACAGGCCCTGCAGCAGGTATGCCTATCCATTGAGGCCAGTAAGTTCCAGATAGGACAGAATTCAGTTGTTTACTTGGGCCACCTAGTGGGTGGAGGCCAACTGCAACCTCTCCAGCTTAAAATCCAGTCCATTTTGGATTGGGAGGTTCCCTAGACTCAAGTCAAGGCTTTTAATGGCTTGACTGGGTACTATAAGAGGTTTGCAAAGGGGTATGGTACCATTGTGCCCCCTCTCACTGAGCTCACCTCCAAAAGACATCCAAAGAAGGTCATCTGGAACTCATGATGCCTAAAGGCCTTTGTTACTCTGAAAGAGGCTATGTGCTCTGCACCTGTCTTGAAAGCACCAAACTATGGAAAGGAGTTTATTGTCTAAAGAGATGTTTCTTAACATGGTATTAGAGCAGTGTTGTCACAAACAAATGATGAGTGCCAGGATCAACTAGTTGCCTTTATTAACAGGCGACTCCACCCTAGAGAGCAGAGTTGTAATGCTATTGAGTGGGAAGCCTGTGCTGTGATTTGGTCCCCGAAGAAGCTGAGACCATACTTTTTTGGAATTCACTTCAAGGTTCAAACCGATCACAGGCCTCTCAGGTGGCTGAAGCAGATGAGAGGAGAAAACCCCAAGTTGTTGAGGTGATCCATTTCCCTATAGGGTATCGACATTTAGTCGAACACAGACATGGGAGTGACCATGCCTATGCAGATAAAGCAAACACAAGGAGATGATGGACGGAGCGCTGAAACTTTTCAGGCACTCACCCCCAGTCACAGATCTGGGTTGAATCCATCATCATTCTTTAGCTCACTTCGCCACCCCAGTTTAGACCCAGCTATATGCAAATCAGTCTTGACCCTGTGCCTCATGGTAACAGTCCAGCCTGAACTGTCAAGCCAAGTCTTCCCTGGACCGGAAACAAGCATCCTGGGACCGGTTTCGGGGTAACACCCCTCATCAGCCAGGCAAGCTTGAATCCAGTGGCAAAGTGAGCAAGGGACCCACGTCTGGGCATACCCTGCCAATGTAGGGCAAACAAAGCAAACAAAAGAGATGATGGACGGAGCGCTGAAACTTTTCAGACACTCACCCCCAGTCACAGATCTGGGTTGAATCAATCATTGTTCTTTAGCTCACTTCGCCACCCCAGTTAAGGCCCAGCTACATGCAAATCAGTCTTGACCCTGTGCCTCATGGGAACAGTCGAGCCCGAACTGCCAAGCCAAGTCTTACCTGCACCGGAAACTAGCATCCTGGGACCGGTTTCGGGGTAACACCCCTCATCAGCCAGGCTAGCTTGAATCCAGTAGGAAAGTGAGCAAGGGACCCACGTCTGGGCATACCCTGCCAACTTAGGGCGAACAAAGCAATCACAAGGAGATGTTGGACGGAGCTCTGAAACTTTTCAGACACTCACCCCCAGTCACAGATCTGGGTTGAATCCATCATCGTTCTTTAGCTCACTTCGCCACCCCAGTTCAGACCCAGCTATATGCAAATCAGTCTAGATCCTGTGCCTCATGGTAACAGTCCAGCCTTAACTGTCAAGCCAAGTCTTCCCTGGACTACTTGGGTATAGGTTAGTTGCTCATCAGCTTTTGTCTGGGGAAGGGTCATGTAGGAAAGTGCCTTTTTTGTGTGGTCACCACCACAAGATTTTCTCCAATGCTGAAGGTTATGACTCTGAAAGTGCACTGGAGCCTGCTAACAATGCCCCAGTGCCAGTGCTCTCTCCCTTAATATGATGCGTGAGAATTGGTAACCCCAATTGGAAAGGGCTTTAACCCTCTTATAAGTCTCTGTTAAGTGGTACCAGTCGTACCCAGGGCATGGGAGTTAAAGGGAACACCAGGGCCTGAAAAACTGATTGTGCCACTCTGAGTGACCCAAGTAAACAAATGAAAGCCTGTCTGCAATTGCCAGCTGCATGAGCAGTGCAAACTGCTCAAACCCAACTTTGCCCTCACCATTAGTGGTAAGGTCACAGCACTATTTATAATATATGTCAGCCACCACTAAGGTAGGTCTCCTGAGCCTAGGAGGCAGGGTGCATTATATTAAAGGCGTGGACATAAAAGTGCAAGTGCAAGCTTATATGTCCCTATAGTAGCCCCTTTCCATTAGAGGCTACTATAAGTGATCAGGGGGCCATAGGATAACATGGGCTGGCACCTGGGCACACCCCGGTTGCCAGCTCTATTATGGACTCACCGAAAGGTGTCATGTTTGATTTCAAACAGCTAGTCTGGGGGGCGTGGCCAAGATGGCGGTGAGGTGAGACGTACCTTGCTGTCTCTCCGCCGACCGCCGATATTTAGCACCAGCCTGCAGCCTCTCGGAGCAGATTCTTAGGGGCTGACGGCTGCTATCGGCGACTCTGCACCGGAGACGCCCGGGGAGGGGTCTCTAGCTGGCGCGGGGGCCGGTGTTTGGGCGGATCGCGCTGAGCCCCGGGACATCCACGGCAGCGGTGCGGCCTGCGCCCATGCTGTGGCCGACTCGCGGAAGAGACCCGCGCCCATCTGCCGCCTCCTCCCGCGGCGGCTGGAGATCTGGTGACCGCTCGGCCGGGGGCCGCTGCTGAGACGCTGCGCGGTCTCCCCCCGGGGCTTGGACATCGGAGCTGGCGGGGGCGGACCCAGAAGAGGGAAGGGACATCCCGGCGGCGGCGACGCAGCCAGTACTTCGGCGGCGCCCGTGCCGCATGGCTGGGCCACCTCTCTGGACCCAAATGATCACCCGGAGCCTCTGGACGGGCGGCCTCTTGTAGTTGTGGGCCGCTTGGCGTTCGGACCGGGCCCGGCGGAGCCTTCTCGGCGCCTGGAGCGCTCCACCGCCCAGCAGAGTAAAGCACAACTTCACAGCGGATACCCCCTGGGGGGGCTGCATCCGGCTCGCTGACGCCTGACCCCCCCCCCCCGACCGGACCGGAGCCAGTGGCTGCCCCCCGGCCTGTGGTGGACTCGGCGGGGGGCCTCGAGGATCAGGCCCGGTAGTGCCTCCTGACTGGCCCTCAGAGAGGGAGAAGATCTGAGGTAGGCCGCGCCTGGCTGGGCCTGCGTTGTGGGCTGCTGCGGCGGACGACCGCTGGGCTTGAGGGAGCAACAGAGGTCCCTGAGGAGTGGTGGCCCCCGCCTGGGGGTCTGAAGGACAACGCTTGACGCCGTCTGTCGTCGCTGCTGGACCCACCTGGCCTGAGTAGGGTTTGGTCTGGGGGTGCACGGGGCGAGTGCCTGGAGTGCGCTGTCTGGGAGCGGCGGAGTGCGCTCAACGTCGCAGCGCTCTAGCTGCCGCCCCCCCCCCCCGGGCCTTACCCGTAGTAGAAGCTGGACTGGGCACTGGGGAGCTGTTGGAATTGGCCTTGGCGCGACCCTGCTTTGGCGCTACACGGGAACTAGCTTGCTTTCCTCACCATCTGGCGCAGGCCTGGGATATGTCCTCCTCCCGCCCCAAGAGAGACAAGACCCAAAAGGACGCCAGGCCTGAACTCACAGTGAAGGACCTCTTCTCGCGCACCCAGCGGGGCCCTCTCAAGATGGCCCATTCATCCCAGGAGACTGGGGCCATCCCGATGTCAGGAGATGCCCAAGATGAACCGGTGACTCGGGCCTTTCTTGAGTCCCTCTTTACGACGCTCAGGGAAGACCTACAAACCGTGAAACGCGACCTCACCTCTGAGATAAAAGACATTCGCAAGGACGTCGATAGCATTGGGGAACGTGTGGCGTCGCTGGAGGACAAAGGGGATGACATAGACACGGAACTCTCTTCGCTTCAACAAGAGGTCATTCGTATACACGAGCAGCAGGTTGACCTCCAGGCGCACCTGGAGGATCTTGAAAACCGCTCTCGAAGGCACAACATAAGGATTCGAGGGGTGGCCACGAATTCGGAAGCGGGGGACATCTTCGCCTACGTGCAGGGGCTCTTTAACCATATGCTGGGGAATCCATCTACCTCCGAGATTAAAATCGACAGGGCCCATCGGGTGGGGCCCCCTATAGCGGACAGGGCGGCCCCGGCAGACATATTGGCCTGCATTCATGACTTTCGCACCAAGGAGGAGATTCTACGGAAGGGCAGAGATATGCACCCGATTGTTTATCAGGATCAACGTCCCACTCTCTACCAAGATCTAGCGGCGATTACCCTCAGAAACGCAGGCTCTTCCGTCCCATCACGGCCCACCTCCGCCAACGGGACATCTCTTATTCTTGGGGCCACCCGTTTCGATTGATTTTCCGCTTGGACGGGAAACAATACCAGCTCCGTTCGTTGGCGGAGGCCTGCAGACTTCTTGACGTTGAGCTGCCAGAGGATGAGGGAAGTAATCGTGGCTCGAGCCTGGCGGCCGGCGTTTCACCATCGGGTTGGCAGAGACAGCGACGCCGCAGACGCCCTAAACGGCCGGACCCTGCCGAAATTGCAATGAGCCAGAAAGCAGCATTGGAGTCACTTCCCGAGGAATTGGCGAAAACCCACCCTTCAGGTCAATAGAAGAGGCTGTCTGCTCTTTATTATTTTGAGGCGGGAGGCGGGGAGGGGGTACTCTTAGCCACTCTATGGACCCCTTGCCGAACTTTTTCTGTTCATCCTGGGATGACGGACTTTCTTGTTCCACAGTTTTGACTCTTGTTGGTGTTGTTTTTTCTTTTTGTCCTTTTTTCGGGGGCCCTCGTCCACTGTTTTTAAACACGGGCAATGATAGGCTACCTTGGCTCTTTACTCATCCCTGCTTGATAGGCCCCGGGATCCATAGATACACTTGGGCTCTCACTCTTTAGATGGCTCCCACTACACTTCGTATCCTTACCCTGAATGTGCGGGGACTTAACAATCCCATCAAACGGAGGGCGATTTTGTCCTATCTAGAACATTCGAGGGCGGACATATGCCTCCTTCAAGAGACGCATCTGTTGGCCCGGGACTGCCACCGCCTCAAATCTCGTCTCTTCCCCACTCAGCTTTTTTCCTCAAGCGCCACTAAAACAGCAGGGGTGGCCATTCTGGTTTCCCGCTCCTTCCAGGGAAGGGTTCTTCAGAAGGAGGCAGAAATTAGAGGGAGACTTCTCATATATCAGTTCGACATTGGGGTCTGACTTTCACGATTGGGTCCATTTACGCCCCTAACGAGGGGCAGGAACAGTTCTTACACGACGCACTGACTGAAGCCACAGCGACGGTAGAGCGTAGAATTCTGCTGGGTGGGGACTTAAACCTGGTGTTTGATAACACGTGGGATAGGTCGGCTCAACGCTCTGGTCAGACGGGCGCACTCTCCCAGAGGGTCTTAGATCGCTGGAGGGATTTGGGGATGGTGGATCTCTGGCGCGCCACCCACCCTAATGACCGCGAATACTCATTTCACTCGAGTGTCCATAAGACTTACGCCCGCCTCGACTATTTTCTGGGCACGGAGGTGCTCCGAACTCTGTTGGCGGGGTCGGAGATTTTAACCGCCTCTCTCTCCGATCACGCACCGGTGATGGTCACCCTCACGCTTCCACTGCTGCAGCGACCTTTCCGCCACTGGCGCTTGCGTGACACCCTTTTACGCCGCGCAGACGTGGTTCAACAGATACAACGCGCGATAGATGACTTTCTGACCCATAACGATAACAATGACACCCTACTTTCTACACGCTGGGCAGCGCTTAAAGCAGTCTTGAGGGGAGAGATCATTGCTATAGCGACGGCAGACAATGCCGATCGTAAGCACAAGAGGGACGAACTCACACAACGAACCAGGGCGCTGGAACAGATGCACCAGCGCACCGGGGCACCCAGGATTTGGAGACAGCTGCGCGCAGTGCGGGCCCAGCTCGCGGCCATCGATAACGACCGGGCGGAATACGCTGCATTACGCCTGCGCCATGCATTTTACACGGGTGGTGATCGGTGCGGCCGTTTACTCGCTCATAAGTTACGCGAGGTTCGGCAGCGCCATGGGGTCCGGGAGATACGCGATGGTGCGGGTCGAGTGGTCACGACCGACGCGGACATTGCAAAGGTCTTCTGCGACTTCTATGCTCAATTGTATGCAGCGCAAGCATTAGATGGCTCGCTTAGCGAAGCTTACATAGCGGCAGTACACCTTCCCTCACTCACGCAGGCTCAGGTAGATCACCTGGAGCGGGAGATACGCGTGGAAGAGGTCATAGCGGCGATCTCACGCCTCAAGTTGGCCAAATCGCCTGGACCTGATGGCTATACAGCCGCCTTTATAAAACCTTCTGCCCAACAATAGCACCCCTCCTGACGCGCCTTTTAATTCCTTTGCGACCGCGGGGCGATACCGGAGGACATGCTGGAGGCGGCCATAGTGGTCATCCCTAAGGCAGGGAAGGACAAGACCAGCTGTGGGGCCTATCGCCCTATCTCGCTCCTTAATATTGACCTTAAACTTTTTACAGGGATCTTGGCTGCCCGATTAGCACCCTATATGCCGGGACTTATTGACCCGGACCAGGCGGGGTTCATCCCTCAACGTCAGACGAGCGACAACACTAAACGTGTACTTCACCTGATTGAGAAGGCCTCCCGGGTCCCTGGGGAATACATGCTCCTCACCATAGACGCGGAGAAGGCCTTCAATAGGGTCCATTGGCCGTTTCTAGAACAGGTGCTGATCCACGTGGGGTTGGGGGAGAGAATCCGTACTTTAATTCTTAATTGCTACCAACACCCTACGGCCTCGGTCCGTGTTAACGGTCATACCTCGTCCCACCTTCCTATCTCCAGAGGGACCCGCCAGGGATGTCCTCTCTCCCCCCTGCTCTTTGCGCTCTATATGGAGCCCTTTGCCCAATGTGTCCTGCACAATCCCCTTATCACCGGGATTAAATTCAGAGGCGACATCCATACCATTAGCCTCTACGCTGACGATGTCCTGGTGTCTCTCTCCGATCCCTCTCGAGCCTTGGGAGTCTTCATGGCGGAACTGGACCGCTTCGCTCAGGTGTCAGGCTTCAAAATCAATGTTGAGAAATCGGTCGCACTTAACCTCTCCATGCTGCCGTCCACCCTGGCGCGCCTATGCGCCGTGCACCCCCTGCAATGGGCGGATAGATCTGTCTCCTACCTTGGCATCCAGCTGGCGCCTACGCTGCCTGAGATATCCGCCACCAACTACGCTAAACTGCTGACGCAGATTCGGGCGGAGTTGCGGCGGTGGAAGTATTTCCCGATCTCCTGGCTGGGGAGGGTGGCTGCTATAAAAATGACGATCCTACCCCAAATACTTTACATCTTCCAGACTCTCCCTCTACGACCACCCGGTGGGTGGATCAAGCAGGTTCAATCGGAACTGTCACATTTTATCTGGCGGGCCGCCGGCCCCGCATGAAGGGAACCATAGCGAGGCTGCCTCCTGAGGAGGGCGGGCTGGGAGTTCCGGATCTCCGACTCTACTTTCAAGTGACACAACTCCGACATTTAGTAGAATGGAGCAGATCCGAATCAGAGAAACACGGATTGTTTCAAGACCAAGCGGTAGCAGCCACGACTTTGCAGAGAATCCCCTTTTACGCAGGGCTCACAGACCTGCCAATCTTTACGCTTCCCACATAACCAGGACGATTCTGGAGGCCTGGGATCAGACCTGTCTGAAATACAACCTGACTTCTTTCCCGTCCCCCCTCACCCCGCTCTTCGATAACCCAGACTTTCTACCAGGGATGGGGGAGGCCTCTTTCGTAAGCTGGCGCCCAACGGGTTGCAGGTCTTTGGGGCATTTGTTCGACCTTGACGGGATTCTCTCTTTTCCTCAGGTCCGGTATGGGATCCCAGAGTCGGAGCGATTTCATTATCTCCAGCTCCGTCATTGGGCTCTCCATCCCCTCGTGAAGCCACACACACAGCGTCCCCTCACACCATACGAAAAATGGCTGCTGACGCGCTCATCCGACAAAATGCTCATTTCAGATCTGTATAAGATGTTGTTAGCTGGACACACACACGCTTATAACGCAGGGCGCATGCGCTGGGAACGTGATCTGGGCCGGGCCCTTAGCCATAAAGAATGGGATGGGATTTATTATAGAGCTCGACACTCAGCACGCAGTATGGGACTGACGGAGACCCTGACCAAGGTGACCACACACTGGTACTATACTCCCGACCGCATCCGCTCGATGGACCCTCGACAAAGTGCGGATTGCTGGCGGGGTTGTGGGCAACGGGGCACTCTGGTGCATCTACTGTGGGACTGTGAGCAGCTGCACACCTACTAGGCGCTGGTCATTGACGAAATAGATAAACACTTCGATACTCAGCTCCCACGTTTCCCAAGCTATATCCTCCTGGGCCTCCCCAACCCCCTCAATTATCCTCTTCGCTCACAGCGTGGTCGTCAGATAGCGATTGCGCTGGGCTCGGCCACACAAAACATTCTGATTCACTGGCGGACAACAAGTATCCCCACGTTTACTGGCTGGCTGCAACGTCTCTGGCAGGTTTTGGGGATGGAAAAGATCACTCTTACACTAGCTGGGAAGGGTTCTGCCTTTGCGGATCTCTGGCTGCCATTTCTCGCCTTACTTGGTTCTGAATTTAGGGAACTCACCTGCCCGAGATATCTTCGTCTGCTGCGTCTATCAGCACCGACTGAGGGGGAATCTCAGGGAGCCTCACGGACTGAGGAGAAGTAAGCCTATCCTGAATTGGCATCTTAGTTGGTGGACGGGGGTCGGGGAAGGGGGTGGGGGGGATGGGTAGGGTAAGTTTTCCTTTTTTGGCCATTCGCAGAAGTAAACCAGCTGGTTTCCACCATAAACCGCAATTCACTGTTGCTTAACTTGTCTTGTGCTGGTGAACACGTCACGCTTATTGTTGGCCTCTGTTACGAAATGCAAATAAAACAGATTTAAACCAAACAGCTAGTCTGATCAAACCTGACCTTTTCCCAAGGTCGGATTTGATGTGGCATGCACCCAGGTGGCTACCTTAGAGGTTGCCCACCTGGTTGCTCCAGCCTTTCCTGAGCAGTGGCTGACAGCCTGCAGCTGCTGCTGCCAAGACAAGAATCTGACCCCCTGCCAGGAGTTATGAACACTCCCAGAAGTCAGATACAAAGGCCTGCCTAAGGGGAGGTATTACCTCCCCCCCCCCCAACAGGATGGCTAGTCAGGTGGCACATCAAGGCAGTGAGCTTCAAAGCCTTTTACCACCTCTGATATGTAAATTGGATTCCTCCCAGAGGAGGAAAAGCCAACCCCCTGCCACAGGCACATTTGCAACCCAGGCAAGCGGAAAAATTGGATAGTCGGGAGGTGTACTCCTCCAGAACACTAGCTACACCCCTAGGGTGGGCTACCTAATCTGTACAGCCAAGGACGGTTTCTGCCATTTTTAAAAGAGGCAGAATAGAGGCTTCTGGGTAGAAAAGGTGCCACCCTGTAAAGGAAGTGGTCACTTCAGGAGCGGATTAGTTGCGGGGGCTAATAGCCCATTGGACGCCAGCACCCACACCCCTAACACCCATAAATCTAGGATTTAAAGGGCTCCCCTGGCACCAGAACCTCAGATCTGATTGACTTGTAACCAAGGACAAAAAAGAGTCCCAGGTCTGCGACTTCAGGACCTGCACAAAGCAAAGGCACTATAACCTGCACCTGTGGCATTCACCTGGCAACTGCCCAACTGTGACTTGTCCTAGTTTACGGATCCATTCCAATAGGAAGAGGAACTTCTCTGAGAGCCAAAAGCACTTCCAGAACTCCTTTGGACTAGAAGTACTAGTCTCCAGCCGCCTGTAAGGAAAGCACGCTCCTGGAACCACAGAATCAGTGGTCATCAGGCCAGTCAAAGGATCACCCAAAAGTAAATGGTCTAGTGCATTGTGGGAAATGTAGTCCTGGTCTCCAGAAAGTTTCAGGCGGCTACCGTTTTCCTCCAGGACGCCGAAGTAACCCAAGACTGAGCTTGCCGCTGCCAAGGCAAGCTATTGGTGGCCAGTCTACCTACCACCACCTTTGCTCGATGCTGTGCCTCGAGGGCCCAGTTGTTGAGATTTTTCATCTGTTTCCTCACCACTACCGTCTAATCAGTAAAACCAGCAAACCCGCCGCTCCCGCCTCAGCGCCAGGGACAGCCAGGACAACGCTGCACCGGGGCCATACAAGCCAGGTAAAATTCAACTGACTCAGAGCCTGGTCCTGGGACCCACACACATCACCTTACCCCCCAGTGGTTTCCACTAAACTTGACCTGAAAGTGACCAATTGTCACTAGTGTTTTCCCCATTGAACATAACATTAAAGTTTTGTGATAGTGAAATGCACTGATATATTTTTGCTTGAAAAAATCATAACTCTGGTTATAATCATCCGAATCACTTCATTTTGGTGTCTAAATCTGCTTTATTACAAATTTGTGTGGTATTTCTTTCGAGCCATGACAACTACTTATCACCCATGGTGGCACTCTGAAATGCTTACCACATGTTCCTCTAGTAAAGCCTGACTGCTCTGTGCCACACTACCAGGACTGAGCTAGTGACTTAGGGACTGATTATGAGTTGGACCACTGAATCCGTGGTGGCAGTCCCTGGACCACCAGACCTGGTGGTCGGCCCTCCGTATTATGAATACGGCGGTGGGATCGCCACAGGACTGCTGCAACCGCCGGGGATCATGGATCCTGCGGCGAAGGCGCAGTGGTCAGAGGCCCATCACCGAGCATATTAGGAGTTTTCTCACTGCCATAGTTTTCATGGTGGTGAGGAGAAAAAGGGGGCCTTACAGGGCACCCTGTTACCTCAGGACCATGGGGTGCCTGCAAGTGGGCACATGTTGTGCCCCCCTGTGTGCAGTCACCCTCTTTCCTGCACGGCATGGACTTTACAGTCCATGCTGTGCAAGAAAAGGCTTTGGCATTCCATTTGCGGTCCCTTTTTAATAGGCACCAGTGTGGGAATGCCAAAGGACCACCTGCCAGACCAAGAGAAAACTCTTAATCTGGCGGGCGGCCAGCGGTCGAGTTTGGTGGTCCTGGAGCATGGCGCTGGCGTGGCAGCCCATTCCAGGACCGCCAAACTTGTAATCAGGCCCTAAGTGAGAATCCAAAGGACCTATTTTGTGTATTGTGACAGTATTGCATAGTGAAGCCTAACTAGCCTTACTGCATAATATTCAACTTTACTGTTAGAAATGTGTGACTGACAAATCCAAATGATATGATGAAAACAATGTGGAAACTTACTATTAAAATAACTGTGGCCATCAAATCTAGAAATACTTAAACAATTTAGGAGAAATTATAAGTCATTAAGTGCTCTCACACCCAGTTCACAATAAAGCATCTTATTATTAATGTACAGTGAACACCAAAGTACAATAAAAACAACCACTTTCACATAAGAAATCAAGCAGCAGCTTATAAATGTCCAAACTTTTATTTAATTAAAATACTGTTGTCAGCAATATGTAATACTCAATGTGTTTAAATATGGTACTACAATTATGCAATTTGCAGCTCATATATTAAAATACCTCTGACAAAAGATGTTTAAATAAAACAACCAATGGTTTTATTGTGGGTTGCTTGAGAATGGGATTAGGTTTCTGCCAACCAATTGTAGCAGGTAGGAGAAGAGCAGAGCCATGTCAGAAAAAGGATTGTGGTTAGGTACATGTGCGTAGCAGGCAATAGGGTGTAGGGCTGGGAAGCTGGGGGATACGATTTAAGATTAGAGGCATAAGACCTTGGAGTTGTTCAGCTCACTGAGAAATTGTGACACCCAACATGTGCTGTGCTATGTGTGTGTGCCGCACAACGCTTACACTTTGCTCGTTATGGCTTAATTTGGCTCTCATTGGTTTGGGGATAATACGTATACTGGGGAGGGAATTCGGTCAAAACAGGGGATGTGCATGAGGAGTGAGACTTGGAGGCAAATAATTTCTAAGTTACATAATCTCCAAGGGCCCGAATAGGATGACGGTGGGACCGCCACTGACAGCCCGTCGTGGCGGTCCCACCACCAGCGGACCCATCACATCCACCCGCCACATTTCAATGGCGGGCGGATGTGTGGCGGGCGGAAAGACAGACTGCAACATCATCCGATGGGCACCATTTGGAAGGCACCGCATGGTGCCTGCCACGAAGTGCAGGGATATGTAAAGCGGCCCATTTTTGCATCGCAGTGAGTGCTGCAGCCAGCAGCACCCGACGCAATGCAAAATATAGGCATTGCTACCGCTGTGGTGGAGGTCGCATCGTAATGCCTTGTGCGGGACCATCAACAGCTTGTCGGGTGGTCCCGTCTATGATAGGGTGGCTGGCGCCCTGAAGTCTGCCCTCCATCCTGATCAGGCCCAAAGTTTTTATATATGGAAAACATAACTATCGTTACACTATTCAAGAAATCAGCTAGCATGGCAAGCCTCTTTTAGTAAGTAGAAGGACAATTACTTGATGTTCCACGGAAATATGTACTAAAAAATATCTTCAGATCATGCTATCATGGTCCACATATCCACTTATCAAAGGTAAGTATATTGTTTTATAACTGTTTTATAATTATATCGAAGTTTAAAATATAGTTTACTTTAAGTCTGTTTTTTATTATGTGTTTTTTGTATTGTTTTATGTTTCTATTTCATTATGTATTCTATCGTAAAATATTTAAACAATATATATTATTATAATATACTTTTGGGGCGTTTTGGGTTTATTTGGGACTGGGTGGGTTTTTGTGATAATATATTAATTTGTTATGTTTGTTTTATCTTTTAATTGTTATTTGTTTAAAAGTTCATTTAAAAAAAATGTATGTAATACATTTTTATTTTGAGTTGCTGGTGTTTTTTGGGGTTTGGGTAGGTAGAGACTTTACAAATATTATATAATAATATCAATTGGTTAATTTGATATTATGTTATATTTTTGATACTTGTATTTTTTATATATATGTTCTCAATTTTAAGTTCATGTTTAGGGTTTATTGTGGTATTGGGTTGAAAGTAAAAAGAAAAAAATACATATATATATATATATATATATATATATATTAATGATTGTTAACTGATTAGTATGTTAGTTTAAAATGTGTTATGCATTAAATTTAAACTGTGATGTGGCGTTTGTTATGGGATTGGGTGGGTAGGCTTTTAAATAAAATATCTAAAATCTGAGATGAACTGATTAATGCATTGTGTTCAATTTTAAATTGCCAATTATGTCTATTTCTAAATAGTTTTTATATGGAAAATATAATTTTGTATACACTGTTTTAGAATGTGTTGCACAGGATTTTGTGTGTTTGATTGTGTTTTTTTAAATATTTATTTTGCATTGAATTTAATATTTACATTTGCTCAATGTTAAAGAATAAATATTTATCTTGCAATTAATTAAATATTTATATTAAACTGTGAAGGTAAAATATTTTTTTGATTTTTTTGAAGTTTTAATAATGGTTATGTCTTGGAGAATTGTTTTATGTTTTGTGTTTTTTGGTGAGTTTTAGGTATAATATTTATTTTTAGATTTTTTTTAATATTTATTTTTTTAATGTATATATTTTTAAAAGCAGATCATTTTTTAATCAAATATTACATTTTGATATATTTCATTTTTTTAAATGTTCTTCATCATTTAAAGTTGTAATACATTTTTTTTGAGTGTAGTAAATGTAAACCCCTCCAAATGTATGCTCTTTTCTGAAAGTTCATTAGACTGGAGTTGAGCAACCAAATATGACCCCCTCTCTTTATTTGTTGGACTGGAGTTAGAAAATCAAATCTGACCCCACCAATGATATTCACTTTCCTCAATGTTTATTACATTAGAGTTAGAATAGTAAATCATTCCCCCTCACTCCCCCATATATGCACTTTAGTGAAAGTTTGATAGACTAGATTTAGAATAGTGAATCTAACCACTCCCAACTCTAGGTTCTACACTTTCCCCAGTGTTTATAAGACTGGAGTTGTAATAGTATATATGAACCACCCGCCCCCAATTTTTACACTTGTCCCAATGCTTGTTAGACCGGAGTTAGAATAGTAAATTATCCCACCTCCCCCAAAAATATATATGGATTTTCCCCATTATTTTTTTCAAACTGGAGTTGGACAAGTTGATATGAACTTCCAGTTTTTACATTTTCCCAACTTTTGTTAGAATGGAGTTAAAATAGTAAATCTGCCCCTTCAATGTTAACATTTTTCTTAGCAATTGTTTGAATTGAGATACAATAGTAAAACTTATATCCCCAAATGTATGCACCTTTTCCAACATTTCTTAGATTGGAGTTACAATAGTAAATCCGAGCCACACCCACCCTACTGTTTGTGCTTTTCACAATTTGTGTTGAACTGGAGATAGATTTGTATATTTCACCTCTTAATAAATCAATAAACACATTTTCCCAAAGGTCTGTTAAACTAGATGTGGAATAGTTGATCTTTATTCCACCTCCAAAAATGTATGTATTTTTCCCAGTCTGTGTAGGATTTTACCTACAATAGCGTACCGTAATAGTGTGTTTTTTTTTTTAATGCTTTTGGATTGGAGTTTAGTTACAACTTTTGTTTATTTTGATATTTTGTAGGAATTATTCCATGGGATTGTAATTTAAGAGAGTACATTTTGAGTTATTATATTTCTTTCATTTTTTTATTGTGTTTTGTTGCCCGGAGTTATTTTTGTGTTTTAATACTTGACAACTACTGGTTTTAGTATTTTTTAATTTATCTTTCATGGTTTAAAAACTATATTATGTTTAAAAATGTTTTAACTTGAATTATAATTTTACATGTTTATTT
Organism: Calotriton arnoldi; assembly: GCA_963921515.1. Taxonomy (NCBI): domain Eukaryota; kingdom Metazoa; phylum Chordata; class Amphibia; order Caudata; family Salamandridae; genus Calotriton; species Calotriton arnoldi. The sequence goes on along the minus strand of CAWUFW010008199.1, from coordinate 385,285 downwards.
TGTCCTAATATATGAGGCAAATAATTTTTTGTGCTCTTGTTATATTTATATATTTAATAAATTACACTTCAATTTATACCTTAATTTTAGAATTTCTCTAAATTATTTTATTGTTAGATGCATTTGTATTAATAAATGTTTCATGTTATTAAATCAATTTCTACTTGTTTATATGATCCATGTTTTTAAAACGTACTTTAAAAAAAGTTTAACTTTTTTTAAATATACATTTTACCATATATACTTACTTGTGTAGTTTTTTATATTTTGGTTCACAATTTGTTTGTAGCTGATAGTCTTTTACTCTACATTGCAAGCCTATAATGTTGATGACTTGGTCCTCGGTATTTGTGCAATATTTTTGTATTGCTGTTGTTGGTGGTCGTTAGAGTGCAGCACAACCGATTTACTCATACATGTAATCATTCATCATGATTATCATTTTTCATTATATTTGTCATTTATTTGTTTTGCGATTCTTCCCTCTTCCCACCTTCACATATATGGCTTTGCCAGGGGCATGGATGAATGCAGTAATTTCGTACAGGACAGACTTTGGGGCCGATTACGATGTCGGGCGGAAAGCTTCCTCCCGACACCGACTCAGACTTGTGGTCGGCGGTTCCACCGGCCTGATTACAATGCGACCAAACACTGTTCGGTCAGAGTCCCATTGTTCCCTATGGGAGCTCCGGTTCCGCCCGACAACCGGCCGTAACACAGGCTCCTATGGGGAAATGGGGTGTGTGTGTAAAACCCTGCACCCTGTCGCGGGCACCCCATTGTGCCAGTCACACAGTGCAGGGTCTTAGAGGGGGGTCCCTTAGGTACCCCCTCTGCCCCCAACCGGAGGCCACAGGATGAAGGGGGCCCAACAGCCTTTTCGCGTATGAAAGGCCGGCACGGAAAGGCTGTTGGAAACCAACATGGTAATCCTGAGGACGGAAACGCTGTCCATAGGGGTGTACGATGCGGTTGTGACCAACACGGATACTCCGAGAGCCGGTCGTAACCGATTCGGAATGACCGTGCAGTTTACGTTCCAAGCGCGAACATCGTAATCGGTCGGTCAGAATGTAAACCGACAGAGTCGGTCGGAAGGGCTCCGACGCGTTCGAGGAAATTCCGACTGTCGGGAGGAGGCTTTCTGCCCAACATCGTAATCGACCCCTAAATGTATAGGTTAATCTGTAAATAGCAATCTCAAGACAAATAGCACTCTAGTACCTATTGTTTAAAACAATATGACTAAAAGAGAGGTACTGTACTTTCTCAGCAACACATTAATTTATATTGACACCTGAAAAAACAAGTGTCTACTGTCATAGCAGTATCCGTATTTTACATCGATAAAGTAATTATACCCACATAGCTCATCAATCTTGTAAATTGGACATTACTATATCAATGCTATTTTCATAATCAAGGAATGGCATTAATATATACAGGTTTCATAAACTATCCCCAGATGTTTTTGGAGTGTTAGAGAGACTGGATGCTGTGATGAAATACAAGTGAACGGCTGAAGCAGCAACATAATAGACAGAGATAGAGCTACAACTCGCTAAGATGGCTTGGGGCCTGATTCGCAGCCAACGACGACATCCAAACCCTCCTCAACTGAGGAGAAACACCATCTTTGATCCTCCTCGACCTCTCGGCAGCCTTCGACACCATATCCCACCACACACTCATCGAAAGACTCCACCACATCAGCATCCAAGGGGACGGGCTCACATGGATAATCTCCTTCCTCACCAGAAGAACCCAGACGATCCACCTCCCACCTTTCACCTCTGAACCCAAGGAGATCCCCTGCAGTGTCCTCTGGGGCTCATCCCTCAGCCCCATGCTCTTCAACGCATACATGACCCCACTGGCTTACATCGTCCGATCCCACTGTCTCAACAAATTTTTCCTACGTAGACAACACCCAACTCATCCTCTCACTCACTGATGACCCCACCACCACCACAACCAACTTCCACAGACGTATGATAAACGTCGCTGACTGACTGAAGAACAACTGCCTGCAGATGAACACAGACAAGACTGAAGAACTGATCTTTGGCTACAACAGCAACACATGGAACGACTCCTGGTGGCCATCAGACCTAGGACCTGCACCCACTCCCTCCGACCATGCCAGAAACCTCTGACTCATCATTGACAACAAGCTCACCATGAAATCACAGATCAACGCCTTCTCCTCCACTTGCTACATAAGATCTTCAAGTGGCTACCCCTACACGCAAGATGAACCATGCCGCAAGCCCTCATCACCAGCTGACTGGACTACGGCAATGCCCTCTACATAGGAATCACTGTACACCTTCTACAGAGACTTCAGATAATACAGAACACTGCAGCCAGGCTCATCCTCTGCCTTCCCCAATGCACCCACATCACACCTCACCTCAGATAAGTCCACTGGCTCCCCGTACAGAAGAGATGCCAATTCAAGCTGCTGACCCATGCACACAAGGCTCTACACAACCAAGGACCTGCCTACACTAACCACCACCTGAACTTTCACCAACCATTGAGAAGACTGCGTTCTGCCTCCTTTTCACTTGGCCATATTCCCTGCATCTAATGAAGCAGAAGTGGAGAATGCTTCTTCTCCCACATCACTGCAAAGACCTGGAACAGCCTCCCCACACACCTTGAATTCTGAATGGCCCTCAAGATCTAGCTGTTCGAATAAGCCTCCGGGGCTGCAAGCGCCTGGATACCCTATCGGGTGATTAGCTGTGCTTTATAAATATTGATTGATTGATTGATTTAGAGTTGGGCAGTAATGTAAAAGACTCCATTTGTTTGAGTAAATACTTAATCCAGAGTACAATCCACTAGTTGAATTTCCTCCACCATGCTGTTCCTGTAATAAAAAAAAATCAACTTGTGGATTCTCCTGGAGTTATATCCTTTAGAAGCTGGATTATTTTCCTTCAACACAGAACTCTGAGGTTGTACGTCAGAGTATCAATACTGAAATATTGTGCTACAAAATACCGTAGGCAGGGTATCGACTACCAGGACGCCATGAAGGTAAGTTTATACAGATTTACTGTTCCTAACTCCATATCTAGATATGTATATCGTCAAGGTATATATATATATATATATATATATATATATATATATATATATATATATATATATATGTGTGTTGGTGTGTGTTAAGAATAGATCATTTCCTTTAATTACCTATTCTCGCAATAGTCTCCTAGGTAGGATATTTTTGTACCTTGATGTTCAAAACTTAATGCCAGTGCTCTGGCATGTCCAAATTGGGCCTTTAGTTTAGGATCTGGTTCTGATGAAAGCCATTCTTACCTTAAAGTGATGGAAGAATCATTTGCCTACTACTCTCTCACAGTGAGATGTAATCCCGTTCAGTGTCAGCTGCCTGATTTGTTCTGTACACGTTCCAGATGTTCTGCTACCTTTTCAATTAAATGTCAACTATCATTGATCTTACAGGAAAATGAAGCCCTCCAGGAGTTCATAAAGTTAAAGGAATCTGTTGCAAGAAGTATCTTGCAGATGGATCAAAGCCTGACTGCAAAACAGCAGCAGATTGCTGGTATGTACTTACTGTTGTGTGTTGGTTATGAAGCAGAGTTAATTCCAAATGTAAGGGATTGCACAGGTGAGAATTTCATACATGACTGATGAAACGTTTAGTATATTGCTATCAGTACTATAAATACTATCAGTGGACAGCAACATACTCTCAAGATGCTTGAAATAGAGCGGAAAAAGCTTTTGTAGTGAACAGTTCTTTGACTGCAAGTACCACTTGGGACAGCAGAGTAATTAGATACAAAGCGTGAATTGTATGCGGAATGGCCATCTGAGATGAGGCTGTGGGATAGTGGAAGATCTTGTCCATCCTTCAATCAGCTCATTTTCCAAACTTGCTCAGTTTAATTCTCTGCTGTGCATTCTTTGAATGTGATGCCGATGTCTGATATTCAGAGGCATACCCGACTCCTCTGTTATTTCTTCCTTAAAGAGCAGTTCTCTTGCTATCCATCTGTGAGCATTAATATATCACTGTTCAATTGTCATATCACCATCCTCATTCATGGTTTCTTCACAGTGCACAGATCATTCTAGTAGGTCACTGATATCCCCATCTCTTTACTTATTTTCCCGATCAGAGGAGCGGGCGAGAGCCAACGCCATAGAGGAAGAGAGAAGAAGGCAAGAGATATTGGCCCAGCAGAGAGCTCATGAAGAATACATAAGGCAGCAGAGAGCTCATGAAGCACACATCAGGCAACTAGAGCAGAAGAGGGAGGAAGATCGACTGAATCAGCAGAGGGAGAATGACAGACGTATACAACAACAGCTAGAGGTATAACTTTTACACACAAACTAGGTGTGCTTTTAAAACTTAGTGAAGGTTTCTATGGAGAGATAAAATCACACAGGAAAGCTGTTGCTGATGGATGACTAACAGCTAGGGTGATGTATTGGTGAAAGGAGACAGTTAAATTGAGTTAACACATATAGGTTTTCGACAGTAATGTCCTTAAGATGGTGACAAAAGCAAGTAAATGAGTAAGAAGCAGGAAACATCTGGGCCCTAAAGCAAAAAGAATGGAAAGTACTGACAGTCGTAAATACCTTTTTACTGTATGTCCAGGAACATACATGTGCAATGTATGGTATTAACTTCTCCGGTAATAAATCTACACATACCATAATGCAATAAGTCTTGCAAGAAATCTGAACAACCTCGAGCTGGGTGTTTTTCGGATACACCGGGTTAGACGTAGACTAAATGCCATGAAGACTGATATTAAATTTAAAAGAAACAATTATGGTCCTGCAAAGGTTAGTTGTCATTCGAGACGTTGCTCAACACATTGATAAGAGAAACAGTGGCTCTTCTGGAATGAAATGTCTGTCTATCTTCAGACACTATAGATATCTGACTAATTTTCATAGGATCAGTCAGGGAAACTAAAGACTATTTATTCTGTGTAGTCGAATCTATGTTTTTTTCCATAAAGTCATGTAGATCCTGCCAGACAACCATCTGCTCTATTTGAGAGGTCACACCTGTATGGTGGGGTTCTCTGTGCTGCAAGCCTCTGACCTGGTGGCCTTTCTGCCAAAGGGTCCACAAGTCATAGTCACCGTGATCTCGTTGCATTTGGGGTGGGGCAAACGTCACTCAGTTTCCCCTGCCTCGTATGGCAGAAATGGGCTGGGAAAATGTAGGTTGTCCACCACACATAGGTAGGGAAAACCCTACATGTTGGAACCATTTATATTCTGAATTATAAACATAAACTCCCTCTTTGTGAGTTTTTCTCAATACAGAAAAGTTTGCAAAGTGGCCACTTTAAACATTGTGCCCCTATGTCAGCCCTCCAATGCTATGAAGGGAGCATCTGCAGCAGCGGCTCCCTCCACAGCACAGAGATTCCGGTCAAATAGGTGGGATCACTTAATAGGGCAGCCATTACTCCACCAGGAAGGCTAAATCTATTAATTATGCCATCCTGGATGGTGGGCTGTCAGGGTGTAGATGAACACAGAAATCTTTTCAAATTACCTTCCTTACTGCGAGGTGAAAACCACTCCCACCACCTTCTTTCTATGTCTCTTACTTAACCTGTGATTAGTGAAAACAGCAAAGTAGTGTAGGGGAGCTCAGTGGGTAATGTGACAAACACAAGTAATGCACCAAATGGGTGTAAAAGAATTGCAACTAAGATGTCACCAATGATGTAAGCAATGCCAGACAACCAGTGGTACAGTATTGGTGTCATGGTACCAAAATCAATAAGGGAAAATGAGCTCCTTTACTCCCCTTCACCAGATAGTTAGTAAAAGACATCCATAACTGGGGAGCTTTGCCACCGGACCTGATGTACTAATGTAAGCAACACCCCTCTGAACACAAATCACAAGTGCAACTCTTGTAATCTTGCCTGTAAAGTACATTGAGGCTCGTACGTAATGGGCCTCTGAACAGTGGACATCTATCTCAAAGAGGTGAGCTAAAAATAATGGATGTATCATGAAAGGAAAAACTGACATGATTGGTGAGGAACTTAAACCATTGTAAAATCATGCTCATCAATCCACTGCACCAAATATCTGTATTACCAACTAAGGGCCAGATGTAGGACCCGTTTTTGCATGCAAAAACCCTACAGAGCCATGTACAAACGCTATTTAGCGAGTCGCAATTTATTTGCGACTCGCAATTAGGAAGGGGCGTTTCAAGGGCGTCCCTTCCTATTTGCGACTCTAAACCCTATGTATGACTGTTTTGCGACGCAATTGCGGTCGCAACACACTCGCAATTTACCACCTACTTCAAGGAGGTGGTAATGCAGTCGCAAACGGGAAGGGGTCCCCAGGGGACCCCTTCCCCTTTGCAAATGCATGCGAAAATATTTTTTAATAGCAAGCAGTGGTCCCAGGGACCATTGCCTGCCCTTAAAAAATGAAACTAAAACGTTTCATTTTTTTTTTTTAATGCATCCCGGGCTGCATTTGAAAAAAAAAAAGCTGCTTTATTTAAAAGCAGTCCCAGACATGGTGGTCTGCTGAGCCCAGCAGGCCACCATCCCTGGGAGGGCCAGCCATTCTCAATGGGGTCGAAAAATGCGAGTGCCTCATGAATATTGATGAGCCTCGCATTTTGCGACCCTATTGGGAATCGCTAACAGTGTCTCTGACACTGTTGTACATTTAGACTTGCGACTCGCAAATTGCGACTCGCTATTTTTCGCAATTTGCGATTAGCAATTCCAAATGGTCGTACATCTGGCCCTAAGACTTTAATATTAAAAAGAAATCTTTCTATCATATGTATATTGTACAGCTAACGTAGGACTACATTTGGATGTTGTTGACTCCAAGAAACAAGCTCTGCTCTAACATTCACTACAGGAAGTTTGTGGTTATCAAATAATAATTGATTGCCCCTCATTGAGTACAGAAATAATGCTGATGGTGTAATTTTATAATTGCCACATTACATAAGTGACATCTTAAGGATTTGAGGAGCCTCGGGCAAGATATATTTTTTGGCCACTTGTTTGGAACACCTTTGAATTTGTTGCCCCTTTTTGGCTCATTCAAACCCTCATGATGCCAAACATTTTGAACTATATGTTAAACCTTATGAAAAAGTTGCATGTAAAACAACTGAAAGTTCCAGCTGCCTGTTGTGAGCTAGCCAAATAGTACCTAGGAAAAGCTTTGACAAGCATTTACAAAGCAATTGCTTTTTGAGGTTGGATCTAGATTTTTTACTTGCAACAACAACTATCTAAACTTCAGTGTCTAATCAGCATGTTACTCCCATTGTAGGAAAACATACTAAGTATGATTTGTTAGATGCTTAGTGGACTAGTGCTTAATATTAATATATTATATATGCACATAGCGCTTAAAATTGCAGCATTGATGAGCACAAATATTTCCCCATCAATACTGGCATTATTGATGCAACAGTGAAAATCAAAGCACTGCTCGGAAGATTTTCACCATTGCATTGATGTCTTTTACCCTCTGTAGTGTCTTCTCCAGTTCTCTGGCTCAAGAGTTGCCTGTGACCCTGTTGAGTAAGAGAAATGGTAGATTGCTGGATACAGGAGATGGACAGAGTCATAACAAGAACAATATAGAAACATGAAGTGGAGGCAGAAGTGATAGAGGCAGATGATTTAGAAAGATATGTGAGGTAGAGAGAGAATTTAAGTAAATAGATGACAGAAGGGGATACAGAAGGAAAGATGAAGAGAGGAAGAAAGAGAGATGTAGATAGAAAAAGAGTGTTACAGAAATAGGTAAGGTTTAGGGTGCGGTAGAGAGATAAAGATAGAGATAGGGAGAAGGAGAGTAGAGTGAGGCACATGAGTACAGTACTCCATGATGTGAGGTAGAGAGAGAGGTAATGTAAAAAAAGAAGTGAATTAGTCAGAGGTAAATGCAGTCAGAGGTACCGATAGACAGTGAGACTTGCAGGGACAAACAGAGATGCAAGGTACACAGAGAGCAAAATGAGAAGATGCATAGAAAAATAAGCCAACTGAAATGAGTAATGAAAAAGAAAGGTAGACAGAGGGGTGAAAGGTAGAAAGAGAAGGTAGTGTGAAAATTGAAAAGAGGAAATTGACAGACATTTGTAAAATAGAGAAGGAGAGATGAGATTTATACAGTGATAGACAGTTGTGAGAGAAATAGATGGTGAGGTAGAGAGATCTATACAGAAAGAGTCTGAGAAAGATAGTTGGGGTGGAGTGGGTGTGTTGAAATAAAGAAGGAGGACTAGAAATAGATATGTTTGTATGAGAGAGAGAGAGAGTGGGGAGTTGCTGATAGAGAAGAAGAGATTAGAGTAAGATATTTATAGAGGTAATGGAATGGGAAGAGAGGTAGAATGAGAGGGCGGGAAGGTGAGGTGGTAGTCTAGTGGTGAGGTAAATTTCGAGATTAGGTAATGAGAGACAGATTGGTGGGGTAGAGAAAGAGTGAGGTCTAGAGAGAGAGAGATAAATCAGATAAAGAGTCAAACAGTGGTGAGGTAGATGAAGGACTGAGAGAGAGGTAGAAATGTAGGATAGCAGAGCCCTGGAGAATGGTAAGCTAGAGATGTGATTGTATGAGACATGAAGCAGATGAAGGGGAGATACGGGAAGATCAAATGGAAAAATAGCAATGAGGTGGGAAAGAGGGATGAGGAAGAGAGATAGATGAAATAGAGTGAGGGGATCAAAAATGAAAGATATAGAAGTAGGCACAGAGAGTGATATAGAAAGACGCAAGGTAATGAGAGAGACGTAGAGAGAGATTGAGTCAAAGAGGTATATTGAGAGAAAAGTGAAGTAGCCAAATGTGAGGGAGCTGAGATAGAGATGGTGAAGGCACATAGAGAATTAGATATAGCAATAGAAGTAAAGCGTAGGACTCATCACCGGAGTGACCGCGAGAAAGAGGCGCCGGAGCTCCGCAAGATGGCGGTGATAATTGAAGGAGCAGCGCCTCCACGTAAGGACTAAAGAAGAGCCCAGAAAGACATCGAGGCACTTGGAACTAGCTGGCAGAGAGGTACGGCGATACGCTGACAACACAGCTGGCTGCCTTTCCAGACTCCGCGGTCGGCGATGCCACGATCGATCCCGGGACGATCACTGGAACGAGACCGGTGAGAAGGGGGGCGGGGTACGTCTTTGCCGCCCGCAAGCGTTATTGAAGGCCCTAATGATCAGCTCCACATAATAACTGTGCAATGCTGAAAACAAAGAGGTCTGATGTGAGGCACTGATTTCACAATGCCTGACCTTAAGATGGCGGCCGCCCCCGAAGAGGCCCCTGCAAAACGGACTCGTTTCGCTGCCAAGGAGATTGCACAGTGTTTTCTGGGCCCCAGCAGGAGCCTCAGACGTGATAATTGCCCCGGGGAGACTACCACCGCAGTGACTGACAGCCCCGGCGCTGCCAGCAGTTTTGGGAGGTGAGCGTGGCTCCGGAGCTCCTCTGTATCGGAGCAACGGGGGCTGTATAGGGAATCCCTCCTAACTTAGTGATCTGGCCTGGGGACTTTGTTTGAGGCCGATTTTCTCACCGAGAAGCCCTCTCTGGGCAATGCCTCAAGATGGCGGCTAGGGCCATCCCTGATTACCACCGCGGAGGGCTCCTGAGACTTCGGGGCACTCCCAAACCTAGCAGTAGGGGCTCTCCAGCTGATACCCCCTTGCGATGGCGCTCTATTCTGGGGGCATTTTATGACCTGGGTATCATCTTTTGGACGGGCCTGGACAACGCCTGACCTTAAGATGGTGCCTTCGCCTTTTAACTCCGTTCTGCCCGCAGCCTTCACCGGTTCTCAGGCGGCTGCCACCACCAGACGTCGAGCCCCCGATTGGACTGCGCCTTGATAACATCAAAACATTTACCCCCACCCACACCTGGGTTCTGATCTGACTGCGGCTCTCATCTCTCCTACTCCCCATTTGAACTTGACCTTCTTTAAATAAACCCTGATCACCATCCTGCCCGGTGGAGCTGTCCTATGCAGCTAAAGCGGAGTCGGGCTCTGGTTCACCCCATTGGCCGTCACCTACCCAACCGGACATCGGACATTGATTTTCACGGCTCTATCTGTCTCTTCTCTTCAATCTACTTCTACTGCCTGCTTTCCCTGAGTACCTTCCCCCTTCTGATCTACCCGACCCTGTCCGCTTGCCTCTCTCCTGCTTTCCTTTCCCCTCTACCCTCCACCACTCCTATGACGTGTGTCCTGGTTATGCTATGCTCTAATATCTTTTTATCCTGTTAAGCGTTTTCCTTCCTAGCATTTACTGTTAACTGTAACTATAACATGATGTAACTATGTAAAAATGTTCTTATGCAATGTCCTATCTCCCTCTCTCATTCTTTGTCTACTCCCTCTGCTCCTATCCCTTCTCCCCTGAATCTCTCCCCTTGCCTGCGACGCCGCCTTGCCCCCTGTCCCTTGCGCCCTTTGACTAAGCACTCCTTCTCCCCTTGTTGGGGAAAGATCCAATAAGTATTCTCTGGAGTCTCAGTGATCCCTCTGAGAGAGTCCACAGTGCCAAGGGAGCCACTCACAGTTGAGGTATGGTATGGTGCCCCTTGCCAAAGCACTCCCTCTCCCTTTTGGGGAAGGATCCAGTTTGTAGGCCTTGGAGTCTCAGAGACCCCTCTGAGAGAGTCCACTGCGTAAAGGGAACCTCTCGCAACAGAGATGGGGAAATGATACCACTTCCCCTGGGATCACAGCTTACTGGACTTTGGACGCAGCTTTGACTCGTCTACCGGTTTGTGTCCCCATCATCCTCCCCCTCCTCCTTCCAGACTGTCTCTCTCACCCTCCCCTCCTCCATTCTCTTTCTACTTCCCCTACTCCTACCCCCCCTCCCCTGAATCTCTCCCCTTGCCTGCTTTTTTCCCTTACATATACGTCCTTATTGTTTGTCTCTACCTTACATGTAACTATGTTGCCATGCTCTAATAACTGTGTAACCTTTATAACGATGTAACCTACAACTATGGTCTGATACTCATGTAAAGCGCTCTGATACCTCCGGGTCTAGCCAGCGCTATATAAAACCTTTAAAATAAAAAAAAAATAAGTAAGAGAGAGGGATAAGCTAGAGGAGGTGAAGTAAGGAGAGAGAAATCACACGAAGATTAGTTTTCAGTTTTATTGCCACCAACTCCCTGAGAGTGTGAGGGTTAAGTCTGGACAGGCCAGGCATGCAAACTCAGAGGCAGATTTATTGTTTTGTTACCGCAGTGCAGCAAGCAGCCAAAGCTGTTACACTGTGTTGCACATTGGGCAGAAAGTAGTGCAGACCCATAAATATAACAAGCATTGGCATAGCCAATAGGTCTCGCCTTTGGGACCCTCTTAAGTGTTTATCCATGCACCTTTAAAGTTGAGTTTCTTTTGGTTTGTATTGGCCAATTCCTGAAAATATAAAAGCACAATAAATATGCAAATATACAGGAATCACAGAAATAAAATATCAAGTATGTTTACCTCCTAATTGCTCTTTTTTAAATTGTATTTACTTTATAGAGAGATCAGTAGGTGATACTGTTGCGTTTTGTGTTCATTTGTTGGATATCAATGGTGAGCCTGATGTGATGTGAGAATCGGATGGATAGCGATGGTGACACTGGTGGATGATGTAAGAGTGATGGGTATCACTCATAAAACTGCAGTGGTTGATGGTGGGAAAGTGGTGAGTAGTGATGGTGAAAATGGTAGGTAGCTATCATGAGAGTGTTGCTGTAGATTCGGAATGCAGGGATAATCTTTTAGAATGTGGCAAGAGGAACAATAGCTTAACAATGTATTCAGGCGTTTATGAAAAAGATCTGCAAGTTGGAAGCAAAGTTTAAACAATTACTTCTTGTGTAAGCAAGAAATAACATACTGCTGCTCCCTTCTAAATTGTAAATTCATAAGCTCTGCTGAAGAGCAGACTTGGCATTGTTGCATGTAACTCCTCCACATGTTGCTAGTTTTATATGATGTGAACTCTGGTGAGAGATTTGTAATGCAAAAAGAAGCATATGGAAAATGAAAAGTCAGTGGATGTGGAAGCAGCTCAAATTTAACTTAACTGTGTTACATGGATTAGGAAAATTGTCTTGAAAGAGCAGCTGCAACACAAGCAGACAGTGTGATGTACTGTATGTATTTGTATAGTGCTTCAGCCCCTGAAGGGGACGTAAAGTGCTCCGATTTGCATCTGTTTCTTGGGTGCCCGTTCAGGGTGCATAGTTGAATATATGGTCTTGGGTGTATTCTAATCTATATACAAGATGTTGGGTGAGGTTTGATGTGGTGACGTCCCGGCGCTTCAGCTTGAAGTGTTGTGGAGAGTGAGAAAACAGACTTAGTCACGCAAGCCAATACTGTCATGCTGTGTAGCCTTTCGGCATAAATGTGATGTGTAAAAAAAATCAGTGACATCGTAAAAAAGTGTTTTGCTTCTACGAACATCCCAAATATTTTCAACACATCAGGGAGCAAGTTGATTGCAATTTTGGCAGGATAATCCCATTTACCTGCATCTCGCATCGAATTTGGAGCGGAGCAGAGTAATAAAATACAGGGCTGAAACACGCAAAGATGCCGGTGCAGGGACTCATAGCAGGTAGTTCACAGAGGGGAGGCACAAAGGGAAGCAAAGTCTGTTAGTAGTTGCACTATATGAAGCACTTAGTGCAGTGTTAAAGAAAAGAGATTAAGAGAGAGCAGAAGAAATGCAAGGTAGGCATTTGGCAAAAATAAAACATTGCTGGGTGAGCTATGACAAACGAGGCTAGAGCCTGCCCCATTCCATTCAAGTGGATGATTAAAGAAAGCAAACGTGCACAAACGTTTTTCCTGCACACAGAGGCAGTGTGTTGCATTGCACAGAAACATTATCCAAACAAGCATTGGCCGCGCGGCTCACTGAGAACATCAAAGCGTCCGAAAGGAGAGAAAGGAGGGGTGAGTGCAAGCCGAGGTGACAAGAAGGGCTGGGCGAGAAGGGAGGGGGAGAAGGGAGGAGGGAGTGCGAGCAGCAGCTGTGCACGTGCACGGCTACAAGGCAAAAGTGAAAGCAGGCTGGCAAATGGTGTGCGATGTGCGCGCACCATGACGAGAGAGGAAAGCCATATGGTGCCTCTGCTCGTCATTGTGCACATAACCACACACTCGATGCCAGCCAAAAAGCTGTGGTTGCATTTCTGCAAGCCCACACTACAAAACGTCTTGCCAGACCAGCGCATGCGCTGGCTCAGGCGAGACCTAAAAAAATGCCTGTTACTGCTAACAACCCCTGCGATGGTGCACAAACAGGCTGCCTAGCGCCACACACAAGCTTTGGCTCATCATGCAGAGGTATGCAGGTGCTGTCTAGCATAGGATTTGCACTGGAAGCATGCCCTTCCAGAACAAAATCCTATTCCTAGAAAAATTCTGAAATATTCCACACCAGTCTGGCTTTCTTAGTGTATCAGACTTTGTGACAAAAACTATGGGTGGTTACACTAAACTGCCTAAGTTACCCCCAAGTCGCGGCTTCTAGCTGGAAAGTGGTGCGAAGCAAAACAAAGCGCCGTCTTCATTGCAGGGGTACGACCAGATCTGAAGTTTGGGGGGGGGGTTTAACAGGTCAATCAATGGAGGTAGGGCTAACACTTCAAACAGGGGGGCAGAGCTATCCTTAAAGCCAATACAAGAAAATAGTAATGAATTGTACATTGTAAACATATTGGTCAAACACAATATAATTTAAAAAATGTTCTAGTGGATTTGACAGTGTTTATAAGCTACTAACTATAACTTTAAAACTGTGAATGAGTGGGTTGACAACTAAACAGCATCTTCTATAGATTCAATATAAAGCACTTAAGAATCAGTTTTCACAAAGTTATATCCTTTAGTTATAGGAACTTTTTCACCAGCTCTCTTAAAACTCCTTCTGCAAAATGACAGTGAGCTCATGAAATGTTTTAATTCCATCTTCAGAAGCATGCTCCTCTTTGACTATCAAACAAATAAATGTTTCCAGTCTGCTCATTGGGGGGGCTAAGTCCTTTTAGCCCAATGGGCAATGTGCACCAGCAACACAATGAAACCTATGGGCCGCCCGGATTTTTCGCTTTTTGAGCACCTATGTGTTGAGCTTTTACTGTGGGAGAGCCTCATAAATTGGGACTCATCCACAGTGAACTCATGATGAAAGAGACTGCATGGGGATTTTACTGGTGTCCCCCTAGCTTGACTAGGCCGCTGCGCAGCAGCTGGAGTAAGGGGCACCGGGCTGGTTACATGCAGACACCTGTGTACATGCGTGTGCACACGTGTAGGGGCTGCGCAGGGGAGATTCCTGGCGTGCGCAGTCCAGGAGCAGCTACAAAGTGAATAGTGTGGCTGGACTTATGCAGAAGTGGGTGGTGACACGGAATAGGCCTTATACACTGGGAAGGAACATGCCAGGGAAAGTCAATGGGGCCGATTCCGATTCAGGCCGGAAATCTCCCCGACCGAGCCGGACCCGGAGAGATTTCTGGCCGAATCGGACTCTAGCAGTCCGACCGAACGAGTACGATGCGCACGCATGCTATCGGACTCGATTCGGTCGGACTCCCATTGAAGTCAATGGGAGCCGGGCGTACAACGCGTACGCGGGCTCCCATTGACTCAATGGGTGTGAGGCGAACGAGGGCGCCCCCTACAGCGGGTTCGCGTCGATGCGGTTCGCGCCGCACACGCACAGGTAGGGGGGACCCATGGGTCCCCCCTGTGTGCGACTCGCGTGGCTATGCGTACAGGGGGGTCCGACACGGACCCCCAAAGTACGGCTCCGACAGCTGTTTCGAGCCGGACGGTGCGGGTCGGTCGGACTGCTCAAGGCGCGCATCGTACTTGCCCGGCCGGGGAACGTCTCCATCGCGCGGTGCGAGTCGAGTCCGTGCGGGCCGGTCGGTGCGGTCCGGACCCGTGAACGAGTCGGTCGGCGATTTCGCGTGCGCTTGCATCGTACTCGCTCGGCCGTACGCGCGTCCGAATCGGTCGGGAAAAAGGGCTCCGAATCGGATCAGGATAAGCCGAATCCGATTCGGTGCGCTACCGGCCGAGATCGGAATCGGCCCCAGTGTGTTTTACTGTGTTTTTCACTTCATTATTCCCCTATGGGGATGTGGAGCCCATGTGCTAGATTAACTTTCCTAAGGCCTACAGATTCCAGACACGCCCTAAAGTCCACTGTAGCGGATGTGAAAAGAAGTATTCTGCAGAGTCCAAAGTCATATTTGTACTGCTTTTGGGTCATCCCGAAATGTCACATTTCTCTGAGTCAGTCATAACCAGGGCCAGGCTGAGGGCTGACCTCAGCTGGATGGATTGATAACCTTTCTTCCACAAGCCAAGGCCTCCTCTCCAGGAAGAAGAAGATGGGTGGGGCTACAGGCTCATCCATCAGCAGCTATCACTGGTGCCAGGCACCAGGCTGCACCAAGGAGGGAAGGGCTCGTGTTTCAGAGACCATGTGGCCAGAGACCCTGGACGACGCCATTTTGAACCAGCCTAGAGGCTGGACAAGAAGGAGGGAGCAGGGGCAGGGAAGTGATGTGTCGCTGTTTGATAGGACCAACAGAGACTTCCTGCCAGCCCCCTACTCAACTTTTAAAAAGTGCTTGCACAGGAAGAGAAGCTCTCTCTGGGGTGTGGTCTGCGGAGGCTGAAGGTGCTGGAGCCTGGCGCAATGGGCAGTTGGAAGGAGGAACCCCTGACTGCCCCCAGGGCCCTGACAGCACCAGAAGAAGAGCCCAGGACCGGTGCGCAGAAGCAGAGGCCTCTGCGCAGGGAGAAGAGAGGCCAAGGAGGAGAGACAGGCGAAAGGCTGGCGCAGGGAGCCAGTGAAGACAGCTCCCTGCCGAATCCCCCCTCTCAGAGACCCCGAGGGCGAAGGAGAGTGTTCCCAGTGGCTGGAGCTGGCCACCAGGAGCAAGAAGACGCGAAAATGGTGAAAATCGGAGTCCAGGGGGCCGAGATATGCCCCCCAGAAGGTAGGCGACCTTTGACCCTGCCTGGGACCGACGACGAAGCGCATGGGGCTCCATCGCCGGTGATAATCATGCCCCCGGGGTGGGTCAGGTCCCGAGGGCTGCCCCTGGAAACCGTAAAGGTGGGGGGAGCGCCGTCGCGCCCCCCCATGAAGAGGTGGTCGGGGGCCCGGGAGCCCATCCCCGGGCCACGAAGCAAAGCCGGGGAGCGCGTCGCGCTCCCCGTGAAGTTATCCCCCCCGGGGGCCAGGAGCCCACCTTGGCCCCCGCCAAACAAGAACTGTCGGGGGAGCGCCGTCGCGCCCCCCCGCGAGGAGGAGGAGGGGGCTTGGGACCCCATCCCCGGGCCCTGAGAATGCCGGGTTGGAGGGGCCGCCGTCGCACCCCCCCGAGGATGTCCGGGGGTCCGGGAGCCCATCCCCGGGCCCCGAAGCAGGAGCGGAGTCGCATTGCGTCTGCCCGCAGGAGCGGGCAGACAAGAAGACTCTGCCGGCTCCCGCGGCCGCAAGCGAGTTTGCGGGCCGGGCGGGGAGCCGGCGGGGGCAGCCGGGGGTGGGCTCCCCGAGCTGCCCTCCATCAAAAGAAGGATGTGGGGGTCCCGGATGGGACCGGGCACCCCCCCCGAAGAGAAATGGTGGCGCGAGGGGTCCCGGGTGGGACCGGAACCCCGGAGGAGAAAGGAGAGGCCCGGGAGGGACCGGGCCCCTGAAATTTGGCAAGGCGGCCGGGGATGGGCTCCCCGCGCCGCAAGACTCACCTGGGGGTCCGGGTGGGACCGGGCCCCCCACCGAAGGTACAGAGATGCGGCGAAGCTGCAGCGCGATCGCGACTCCCTCCAAAGCAGCGGGGGAGCCGCTACTATAATATGCAGCAGCACTCACAATGCCTTGCAGGCCAGGACCGGCCTGCAAGGGCAAAAACAGCGTTTTCTCCGCTTGTGGTGGCCCCCGGAGGATGGGATCACCACCCTACATGTGCAAAGGTGTTGGGGGAGCTGCTGAAGAAGCGCAGTCTCCCCCCAGCACGAAGAAAAGTCTCACCCTAAGTCTCATGGGGACTTCAAAAGGATAACCCCTCAAGGGCTCAGTCAGCATTTAACACCTTCTAGGCTGGAACTTTTGTTCTACAGCTGAAGGTGGATGAAGAAGTGTATTGAGGAGTGAAAGGCTGAGTTAGGGATGCCTGGAGAAGGGCATCCCCTAGAGTTGGAGAGGTGTAATTGCACCAGAAATGCATTTAACCTGGTTATTCCTTTTTTTAGGTGGACTGAAAGGTACATGTGTAAAGTGAAATGCTGGGTTAAAGTGATGTTAAGCTTAATGGAGTTATGTTGCTGGATCTTCCTGCTAGGGGACCTGGTTGTATTTACGTAATCCCATGCTTTTAACAGTGATTCCTTTTAAAGCGAAGTGGTGCACTGCAGGAGAAGTGTAGTTGCCAGGAGTACTTCTGTTAACGGGACTGTAAGTCACAAGTGTAAGTTGATGTTATAAGCCAAGTGGGGTTATGTTGCCAGACAGTCCTGCTAGGGTGTCTGGCTGTATACGCGTAATCCTGTGATTTCAACTGTGATGCCTTTAGGGGCTGTAATTGCAATGCATTCAAATGATCAACCAAGGTGATGAGTACTGTAATTCTAAAGTGCTGCTTAAACATGTATTCTTGCTTCTGCGCTTGGGAGAGGAAGAACCCCGACTGCTAGCCCTTAAGATATAGAGGTGCATACTTTATGGTCAGTAGGAAATGCTCGGTCAGGGTTATGTGTCCCCAAGGCAGGTATGCCCATTTTTAAATGCTTGTTGAGGTAACGGGGTGGGACGCCACTGGCATGAGGCCAGTGCACAGGGCCCGCGCTCCAGGTTATGGTCAACTACTGCATTAGGGGGCAAGATGATGTGCACACAGAGGAGTTGTGGTACTAGACCCCACCCCCCTGCGGGAGGGGTGGAGATGTTATGCAATGTCACAAAGTAATTCCAACCGCTTATGTATACTTACAAAGTAATTCCAACAGCTTATGTATATTTGTAAATTGGTGCATAGTATTGAGTAGTGTGTGTGTTTAATAAATGTACTCTTACTTTTATAAAGCAAAGTACAGACTGGACAATCATTTATTGAGTGTTATTTCTGCGCCCCTGCAAATGGCGATTACTAGCCCACACCACCTCCCTTGAGTAAAGCCTCAGACTGCTCTGCAACGCTACCCTCTGAGAGTCAGGCGCTACAATTGGGTGTTTGGTTCCCAGTGAAGGACAAATGTAGTCATGCTATTTGTGCAGGCCTCACAGATGCTGCCTCGTTTTCCAACATATATCCTTTGCGCAATGCTGTTCTTCCTCGGTTAGATGCGTCTGTGGTGTCCCCCAGGGCTCAGCCGTGTCTCCATAACTTTTCACATTTATGTGATTCCTTTAGCTATGCTGGTTTGATCCTTTAGTGTTAAAATATACACCTAAGCTGATGATTGACAACTTCTGTTGAGGCTGAGGGCTCGATTACGATGTCAGTCGGAGTTGCCTCCGACACCGCAATTACAATGCGACCGCACATGGTGCAGTTACATACTCCCATTTCTCTATGGGAGCTTGTGCTGTGGCCATAAACTGGCCGTAGCCCAAGCTCCCATAGAGAAATGGGAGATTCTGTTAATCCCTGCACCGTGTGGCAGACACCCCAAGGTGCCTGCCACACAGTGCAAGGTTTATCAGGAAGGCACCATAGGTGACCCCTTGGCCCCCAACCCGAGGCCGCAAGGAGAAGGGGCCCTGCTCCCGGCCCCCAAACTCAATTTCCGACAGGCTTTCCATGTCGGAAAGCCGGCATGGAAAGCCTGTCGGAAACCGAGCATTGTAGTCCCTACGGCGGAAACGCCGTACATAGGGATTACGGGCCAGTCTCCAACTGGTCGACAGGCTCCTTGAGCCCGTCGGAATTCAGCCAGAATGACCGGCCGGTTACACTTTCTACCACCTAGATTGTAATTAGGTGGTAGGAAGTGAAACCGACAATGAGTATTGGAAAGGCTCTGACCTGAGGTCGGAGGCTTTCTGACACTCATCATAATAAGGCCCTGAGTAATACCCCCAAGATAATATGGTTTTATGAAATTGTCTTGTTGCAGCTCACTAATGGATGAATACGCATTCGTTTAGGTTGAAGAGCAAAACACTTTTTGCTCCTCTGATTTTTGATCATGTCCTCCAATGTCAACCAAGTTAAAAAGTCTTGGAGTAAAATTAGATGCTTCACTCCAGATAGACTGCCAAACCTCAAAAGTAGTGTCATCCTGCTCTTTCCATATTAGACGCCTGCATACGGTGCTTTCATTACTTCTTCTAGTTTGTAAACCGCTATGCATCTCTGCCATTATAGGAGCCTACCTGGATTATTGCAGAAGTCTGTATTCCCTTCCTGCCAAACTCCAGCCAAGACAAAATCAGGTAGCCAGATTAGTGACAGGTGCAGCTCTAAATTAAGTGTCCCCATCTAGCATGAACATCACTGTCTCCCTAAGGTGATTGTTAAAACACTGCCTTGTCCACCAGTCTTTATATGGAACAGTATTTACTACTATTTCTAACAGATTTCGCTAATACACTCCTGCTAGACATCTATAGTTTTCTGATTCTATTTTCTCATTGTTCCCCAGTTCCGTCCCAGCCCTTTGTTGGTTCTGCCTTCTATGTTTTAGCCCGTCACTTATGGGACCTTCTTCCTCAAAAGATTAAATTTTTGCAGAAAATCATAAAATGCTCAGGACGGCGAATGAAACATGGCTGTTTGCTTAAACTTCTACCTATGGCTGTTATTTGCTGTTCTTGACTTTGAGTTTGACCTATTTCTAGAACAAAGAGACTGATGGGTGTTAGAGCGCTTTACAAACTCTAATCTAAAACTAAGCTATGATGAAAAGAGTGCCAATGAACAGGAGAGACCATTATAGGCAGAGAGATGATTACAATTTGCTAAGAAGACACAAGGCCTGTTCCGTAATAATGGAAAATCCTAGGATTTCTGGAGGAAAAACTATGTCTGGAGAAGAATTTACTGGTTGGATTTTTTCCCCCATACCATGTCCCCACTGACTAGTGAAAATATATGAAAAAACCTTTGCTGAGCATGTAAACTTTTTTAAAGAGATCATAATGTTACTTCTATTACATCTGTCTTACAAATCCCTTTTCAAAATCTGATTATAGCCAAAATAAATTCATGCAACTGCACCAAAGCTAATATAAAAAATTGTTGTTAAGGACTGGATGCAGTTAAGGTCTCTCTAGCTTCCTTCTTGATTGCCTGAGGAAAGTTCAATTCCCCCCCAGTATCCACTGTGCCACTCTTCACTTCATGTGCATGTGGAAGGTGCAAAGGTTCTGCATAGGAAGGACCTAGTCAGGAGGAAAAAGCCACACAGGACAGAAAAAATTATAATGGTAATATTGATAATTGTTGATGGTAGTTGATAGTTAATTTAGCGGTTGAAAAAAAACGCACTAAAACCACCCTAAATCAGGGTTGAGTAAGAGCCAAGCATAAGGCCTTCCAGAAGACAAAATCGAAAAGGACTCCTGCTTATAAAAAAATAGCAAATATTCTGTGACAAAAAGAAAGGTATCTCAATATGCAATATGTGCAATAGAATATAGGGGAAACAAATGTGCAATGACGCATCCTTCTCTCACAAAGGCCATTTACATCCCTGGAGAACAGTTGCCACCATCTTTGATTGGCAATTTCACAGAGCAAATGTATTGAAGCGAACGGCTTGGATAAACATCAGTAGCAGCTACTACCGGATGGGGGTGGAGGGGCGGGGGGATTAAGAAAAAAGAAAGGAAAAAAAAAGCACTTACCTGGGAACTGCCGCCGCCTCTCCCAGTCCTCTTCATCTTCCTTCTTCCTGTCTCTAGTCCCGGCAGCAAGATGCAGAAGGAAGCACCCGGGCTTCCAGGCTCCCCTAAGCCAATCACAACGCTGCAATGCATCATTGTGATTGGTCTGAGAGCCATGGTTTGGCGCGCAGACAGGGACAGGAAGCCTGTATATGTGCCCCACCAGGCTGTGCATTACCAAGAGGGCCGACCAAACAGACATGCAATCTTAGGGAGTGCAAACCACTCCCCTTCTCTGGCCAGCCCCGCCACACATGAATCAGAGCCACTTACTACAATAGGAAAAATAAAATGAGAATAACGATACCTTATTGTCATTTTATTTTTCCTTTTGAGCAGTGGGGAGATGCTCGTCTACCTTAGTGGAGGTGCTGCCACTGATAAACATGTCGGACATCCTTCGTACCTCGGTGTCTTGTGAGCCACATCCTCCACCCAGCACTCAAACTAACATTCATAATGAAAAATTTCCTAGCTATTGTAACGGAAAGTTTCAATTCTATTAAGGACTCGGAGGCGAGGATTAGGATATTCTATTTTTTATTTTTTACAGCAGCCATGTTTAAAACAGAACACTTAACACTTGGACTACATTTCCCATGAGTCCAAACAACAACAATCTGACATAACATTCGTCTCCCTTCCAAGGACTTCCTCTTTCTTCTTGTGAACAAGCAGACTGTGGAAGATCATCACTCCAGTTTAGAAGATTCTGTCCCAGCAAGCGAAGGATATGTCTGAGAAACCTGGATTTCCGCCAACACCATCGATAAAACAATCATTATACAATACATGAGAATAACAGGCAATCAGGAAAAACCTTTACTTACATCCATACAAAGTAACAATATCCGGGCGGGTCATTACTCCTGAATGCGAGCGGGCTAATCCTCGCCTCCGAGTCCTTAATAGAATTGAAACTTTCCGTTACGATAGCTCAAAAGTTCTTCATTCTATGTCAGGACACGGAGGCAAGGATTAGTCTAGTTCAAAGCTTATCCACCACGAGCGCCGCTATGGAGGGGACTGGTTTAAAATAGAACCTTTTGAAGGAAGACTCCGAGGACAATTCCGCGGCATTTAAAATATCCTCCAAGCGGTCTCCCAGCATGAAGGCTTTGGAGGCCATTGCGCCCTGTGCTGAATGGGCACCGAAAAGTCTGGTATCTATGCCAACCTCCTGCATAATCCACCTGACCCATCTGGCTATGGTTGGGGATGATACCGCACTAAAGGGTTTCTGCAGTCCGATCAGCAGTTGCTTTTCCCCATGGGGCTGGAGCTCTGCAGTCATGGCCTCGTAGGCCTTCACACATCGGACCACGCACAACTTAGGGGACTCCGGAAACGCCGGATATGAGATCACCCGGGACTGAGTCTTGGTTTATTTAGTCACATGGAAGGTGACCCCATCCGGGGTGAAAAATCTCCCTGGAGTGTCCAGAGCCCTGATGTCTGACACCTTCCTGTAGGAGATTAAACACAGCAGCATAGCCAGTTTGTCTGACAACTGTTTGCGCAAGAGATACTTATTTCCTGGCCACCCTGAAAGCAGATTGAGGAGCTTGTTGATGTCCCACAGGGTGGAATACCCTGGCTCTGGAGGGAGGGAAAGCCTGATCCCGCAGGGAAATTTCTTGACTAGTGGATGTTCCCCAACCACAGAATCTGCCACTGGAGCATGTCCAGCTGAGATCGGCGACCGGAACGTATTGATCGAGCAATACGCTAGTCCCTCAGAAGCCAATGAGGCTAAGAAATTGAGGACGTGCACAGCGTCTGTCCCCATGGGACCCAGACACCGTCGCAGACACCAACCCACCCAGTGAGACCAGGCCGAGCGGTATCGTTTAACCGTACTCTCTGCCCGTGCTCGAACCAGGAGGCCTGCTGCGCTTCGCAAATGGCTCAGGACTTGCCATTGAGCCTGGTAATCCTCCATGCCTTAAGCAGGAGTCTGTCCCTCACTATCAGGGGGTGAGGTTTGCCGCCTGGATCGCTCAGGAGATGAGGCAATGGGTGTAGACGGATTGGAGATGCCCAAGAAAGTTCCATCAGAACTGGAAACCAAACTTGCGACCTCCACACTGGCTTAATCACCACCACCTCCGCATGTTGATGGTGCACCTGGGTAGTGAGCCGCATGATCATGGTGAATGGGGGAAACGCATAGCCTTGCTCTGTCCCCCAGTCCTGGAGGAAGGCATCGGTCGCCACCACTCCCGGATCCGACCTCCAGCTGAAGTAGCAGGGAAGCTGGTGATCGAGGCGTGATGCAAGCAAATCGATAGTGAAGGGGCCCAAAAGCGAGAGGAGGGATTGGAACATTGGCGGAAACAGTTTCCAAAGCCTGAGTCCCACAGATGATGGGATTTGCCAATCGGCCGAACCCGGGAGGTGTTCCACCGTCACCGAGATCTGATGTTTCATGCAGAGCTCCCAGAAATCCTTGGCTAGGTCCGCTAGGGCTTTGGACCGAGTGCCCCCCAGAAGATTGATGTAACGGACTGCTGCCACATTGTCCATCTTGAGTAGGACGCAAGATTGGGCCCATTTCCTGGTCCAGCAACGGACCGCAAAGGAGCCTGCCATGAGCTCCAGGCAATTGATATGGAGTGATCGCTCCTCTGCGGACCAAACGCCACCGGTGGTGAACTCTCCACAACGGGCTTCACAGCCTGAACTGATGGCGTCTGATTCGATTACAAGGTCCAGGTGAGAACCAAAAATGGCGCGCCCATTCCACGCTTCCATGTGGGACAGCCACCAATTGAGCTCCGCCCTGGCCTCCTCGGAAAGTGGCACCTGTTGAGCATACGTCAGTCCCCGACGCAGATGAGACTCCTTGCGTCACTGGAGTGCCCGGAAGTGGAGGGGTCCAGGGAAGATGCCCTGGATCGAAGACAATAAGAGCCCCACCACCCTGGTGATAATGCGCAGGAAGGTGAGAGGTTTCGCCAACATCCTCCTGACTTCTTTGGGGTCCTACCTGCATCTTTGACATATTCCCTTCATTATAAGGAACCTGCAAATTGGCCGATCTTTAAACGCAGTATCGACCAGCTCAGGTGTGATCCTTTTTACGTATTATTCCGTGTAGTCATCTGTGCTCCATCATTGAACCTATCCGGCATCCTCGTTGCTTGTATCCATTTGTTATTTATGATCAAGAGGAACCTTTTCTATACATCTGATACCGAATAACCGTGATTTAGATGTGGAACGACACATAGGCTGCTGATCTGGTTATTTACTGGCTTTCTTTTTGCGGCGACTGACCTATTCGAACTTTCAGTGCCCTGAAGAAGTCCTTTTAAAGGACGAAACGCGTCGGCTGTATCGCTGTGAAAATTTATGTTTATGACCACGTTTTAAAAACAATAGAAATTGGAATAAAAGGAAAACTTTGAAGAATATTTGTGTTGCATACAGATTACACAATTGTTTTTTCTGTTTTTGAAATTGACGTGTGGTGCACCTGTGCTTATGTTTTAAATTGTTATGTTCCCATGGGGACTTGCACTGTGACGGTGGGTGCGTTTCAGTGTGCACACAGACCCCAATAAGCATAGAGGGGCTAGAATAATAGAGGGATAGCAGTTCAGGTGCTGTGGATTTAAGGGTTCCACTGTCAGGCTTGTTTGTTTATCCTCCTGACTTCGTGTCTGATTTTCGCAACCTTCCTGGACGTAAGGCTCAACGTGGCTCCCACCGAATCTATGACAAACCCTAAAAAGGTGATCGTCTGGGAGGGTTTCAGGTTGGACTTTGCCTGGTTGATGACAAAACCCAGGCCCTGTAGCAACTCCACCGCGTACCTCAGCTGGTGGGAAAGAGACTAAGGAGACTGCTCTATGAACAACATATCGTCCAGGTACACAATCACCTGAAGGCCCCTCGCTCTCAGATGTTCTACCACCGGGTGAAGCACCTTGGTGAAACACCACGGAGCCAACGACAGACCGAAGGGCAGCGAGGTGAACTCGAAAGTTTGGTTCCGCCATTGGAACTGGAGAACGCGCTGGTGCGGCGGAAAGATTGGGATCCTAAGATAAGCGTCCTTGAGGTCCAGGCGAGACTTCCAATCGTTGGGCTGCAGGAGATCGCGGAGTAGGTGAATCCCCTCCATTTTGAAGTGGCAGTAAACCACCCACTCGTTGAACTCCGTGAGGTTTATAACCGGGCTTTGACCCCCGTCCTGATTCTGTACAAAGATTGCTTAGAAACCCCCTAGGGTGAGGAATGGTCTGGCAGATCGCTCCTTTGGCTAGATGTTCCTAGACCTCCTGATCTATAAAGGCGGCCTCCTGTCCGGAGAAATGGAGGGGGCGGGGAGGGGAAACCTGGACGGGAGACCCGTAGAACTCCACCTGAAACCCCTGCACGGTATGCAGAACCCATGCATTTGAGGTGACCTCCCACCAGGTGCCTAAGAAATGGGCCAGGCGACCCCCCCAGACAGTAACATGAAACAATCAAGGCACTCACCGTGGCAGTTGGGGGCTCCTCTGACGCGGGCGCCATTGTGCTGTCCTCCGTCCTGGGAGCGACCCCTGGTGGGATAGAACCCCCCGAAGCCTGACGAATCCTGCCACTGTCCTCTCTGGGAAGGTTGTCCTCTAGCGGAGGCTGTTTGGGAGGAGCGGTCAGCCATGCTCCCCCTGCCCAGGCCGGCCCCAGAGAAAACACGTGTGTTGAAGGCACGCTTCACTGTGGATTGGGCCTTGTCCAGGGAATTAAAAGGGAACACAAACTTTCTGAGTTCTTTGACGAAGGGATCGCCAAAAAGTCCTCCCTGCGCCTTTTGCCCTGCCTCTGATGTGGCTAGCTCGCCCAGCTTCGGGTACAGTTTAATAAGCAAGGACCTGCGCCTCTCCGTAGAGATGGCGCAGTTGGCGTTCCCTTGAAATATGATTGCCCTTTGCACCCAGCTAGACAGGACATCTGGAGGGATCAACGCCCCAGAGGCTTTTGCGCCCTCTGTCATATCAAATTTTTTAACTAACCGGCCTGTGATGTCCAGCAATTTTTCTTGGCATGACCGCCAAGAGTGGTCAATGCCCTTCTTGGGGTCCTTGATATATTTGGACAGGAAGGTTGCATACAGGAATCAATCTCTGGTGTGGCCACCACCTTGCCCTCTAATGAAGGCCGTGGGCACTCTGCTCTGAGGCGGGAGCGAACCTCCTGATCCAGAGGTTTACACAGCCTCCCGGCCACATATTTAGCCACCTTTTTCACATGGAACCCACTCCGAGGAGCGGGGGTGTAGCAACTCTTCTGGAGTTAGAAGGTCAGATTGGGACGTCAGGGGTTCCAGCCCAGAAGGGAGTCGGGAGCGGGAAGGGAGGTGTAAGGGCGCCAGGATCGTTCGTGGTCCGACTCTGATCCCATAGGGGAATCCTCAGGAGGGGAAACATCCGGGACTTGGTCGTCCGATGGTGGGGGAGAGGTCGGGACATCGACTGGTGGGGGAGGGAGGTTAGCCCCCAGGAACGCCTTTTTCAGTCTAGCGAAGGCGTCTAGATCCACCAGATCAGAATGAGAGCGTTTGCGTGGATTCTCGGGGGGGGGCAATGGCCTCTTCTGGAGGTTTTGGGGCCTAAGGAGCATCTTTCCTCGGGCCGAGGGGTTGAAGGCACCTTTGTGCCAGGTCCATCAATCTCTTCTCCAGAGGGGCCATGGCATCCAAGACCGTCCTGACAATGGAGGCATCTACTGCGTCACAGAAGTCATCAGTGACCGGGAAGTATTGGACCTCCTTGTCCTCCTCATAATAATCTCCAAAATCCTCCATCCTGGTAAGTAAACCAGGGCAGTATCAGCATCAAGGGAGGAAGAGCAGGGGAAGGGTGTACACCCACCAGGTAAGAGGGATACAAGGTCTGGGAGCCCCAGAGGTAAAACGCTTAATTGGATTAATGCCCACTATTGGCTACCCACTAGTGGCAGTGGGAGCTCAGGGCTGGATTCAGTCAGGTATAGGAAAAAAAAAGGCACTAGGCCCTAACAGACTCTGCGCCCTGAGGATAATCTGGGCAGGGTGTTAGCTTAACGTGCTCACAGAAGCTTATTAATAATAATATGCGGCCTGGGCCTGGCTTTTTGTGAGACAAAGTTCTTGGGAAAAGTGGGACAATTTTGTGTATGTTGCACACAGCTGTCCTAGAAAGAAAATCCTAAAAATGAAGCACTGTCTTTCATTCTAACAATATAGAAGCTGTGAATAGCTCCCCTTTGCTCAACAGACTGAATTTGCAGAGGTAAGCTTTACCCTGAAAGAGAGGTATTTTGAAAAGGAGTCAGAAGATGAACTCTGCACTGTAAATGGTGAACTCAAAAGACATACACAGCAAAATATTGCTTAGAATATACTTTTGACAAAAGGCCCAATTTAAGTTGCATCCATAAAAAAGCCTACATGCTTTTACTTCGTTCACAAAAAAAGCATTCAATTTAACATGTTAAGACAGTAATGTAAAAGTAATTATTGCACAAAGGCAATTACTGTATAGTACTCTGTCTTTATGACAGAGTACGCATACCACAACACATATTTTTAAAGCACACCCTTCATCACTGAGAGCATCAACGTTAGATCTACTTATTCCAAAAAACGGCCAGTGAACCTCCCAGGCTAGAGCCAGTATGAAATGGTTTTCGCCTGAGATAAAGAGTTGAAAAAAGAATGTAAGAAACTCAAAAGAAAATGGAGATACAAATACGAAGAGGAAGGGAAAGAGCTTTATAAAAAAAGCATTGAAAAATATCCATCTGCAATCGGAGGGCCAAGTTGAAAGACTTTGCTAATAAGATCAGTCAATCCATACTCCCGGCCAAAGAAATCCTTTCCATCTTTAACTCTTTCATCAAACCCAATATCATAGGAGCAGGTCCCTCCCCCTCTAAGGAACGTTGTGAAATGCTATCCAACTAATTTTTAGAGAGAGACATACTAATCTACAACTCCTTGGCAGGTTCAGCAAGCACATATACCCTGGATAATGTACAAAATAAGATTAACAACACCATGAGCAGGAGGCCGGAGGTGGAATTCTCTACCTTTCTGAATCTCACCCAGAAAGTAGTTACGGAAATTGCAACTACGATTAAGTCAGGCTCGCCTATAGACCCCGCCACATTAGAAATCATGCGGAAAGGGGGAGAGGCAGTCATTGAGGCCTTAACATCTATTTATAACCTATCCCTGGCGAGCAGGCGGGATCCTAATCCATGGAAACGCGCGATTATCCGCCCTGTACTAAAAAAACCAGCGTTGGTCCCAAACAAGGCAGAACATTTTAGGTCAATCTCGCTTCTGCCTGGAGTAAGTAAAAGTTTGGATAAATGGATTAATGGCACATAATCTGACTTCTTGAACTCCAATAGACTACTGCACTAGATGCAGACTGGTTTTCGATCTGGCTGCAGTACTGAGATAGCTCTTATGCTGGCAACAGAGGACTTAAACAAAACTCTAGACCAAGGTGGTACCGCTGCGCTAATTTTGTTGAATCTGAGCGCAGCTTTTGACACTGTTTCTCACCAAGTTCCCTGCCAGAGGCTGGAAAGCATAGCGGTTGCAGCGGCTGTTCTAAAATGGTTAACATGGGTTCTCGCAGACAGGAGCTTTCAAGTTAGTGAGGGGCCCTTGCTGTCAGAAACACACCAGCTGAAATCCGGAGTGCCGCAAAGCTCTTCATTGAGCCCCACTTTATTTAATGATGTATATGTATGGTCGCTTTCAGACATCATCTGCGATCTGGGTATTACAATGGTCTCCAATGCTGATGATACCCAGATTATTCTCTCCTTGTCACCAAATACTAATGCAACCTTTGACAGACTTAACATCTGTCTAGAAAGGGTATCCTACTGAATGGCCTCTAGCTGCCTCAAATTAAACTGAGACAAGACTTAGGTAATGGTGACTGGAAACAATCCACCCCTCTGGGACCAATTCTCTGGCCGTCACACTTGGTGGAAGACCCCATTCCCCCCAAGTCTGAAGTAAAGAGTCTAGGTGTTATCCTAGACAAGGACCTGACAATGGCTGCTCATGCAGAAAAGGTGTCAGGCACTTGCTTCGGGCTTCTGAGATCTCTTCGGGAGACACTCAAATGGCTCCCTTTGGAATGTCGGAGAATAGTGGTCCAGGGTTGATACTCTCTAGACTGGACTACTGCAACTCATTCTACCCGGACAGCCCCTCATATGTTATGAGAAAGCTGCAGGTTGCCCAGAACACCGCAGCCAGAGTATTAATGTGACTGTCTAAAACTCAAACTGCATGAGCAGCCCTGGTGCAACTTCATTGGCTGGCAATAAAAGAAAGAGTAACATTCAAGGCCCTCTGTATTGCTAACAGGGTAAAGTATTCTCAGGAGCCACATTTCTTCCAACATCTTGTTATTCCCCACATAACTTCCCGAGATTTGAGATCAAATAATTTCTCTCTGTTAACTGTACATAAATTAGTGGGCAGTGGTATATGATATAGGATTAATGGCGCCACTCAGGAGAAAACCATCCAAATTAATGTGAAACTTTCTATCTTTGTAACAGTGCTGCAAGGTGAGGAGCACCACTGACCTCCCCAAACTATCGGCCTGTGCCAATTATGTATACAGAAAGAAATATCCTCAGCACACGTAAGCAGTAGTGCAATGGTTAAAAGTGCACGATGTGAGCACACATTAAACACGTCAGTAAATTCTTGTTTTTTCTCTTTTCTTTTTATTCTCTGGGTCTTCAGACAGCCGACACGTGTTTCGTCGCATACAGGGTGAAACTCCCGCTACTTTATCAAGGCTATGTCCTTTCTGTTGGAAACTTTATTTCGTGGTGATATTTCCAACCCACAAAAGGGCGTTCTGTAGCTTGCGACGTCACAATCTGCAGTGCCTAGATCCACGGGATCCAATTGAGTCCCCAAATGTCAGTATCGATATGTACAGTGACAACTCCTGACGTCGCTCCGCGTGTCAATCCGAGTACAGGATACGTCTTGTCCTCGGATTGACACGCGGAGCGACGTCAGGAGTTGTCACTGTACATATCGATACTGACATTTGGGGACTCAATTGGATCCCGTGAATCTAGGCACTGCAGATTGTGACGTCGCAAGCTACAGAACCCCCTTTTGTTGGTTGGAAATATCAC
Organism: Calotriton arnoldi; assembly: GCA_963921515.1. Lineage (NCBI taxonomy): Eukaryota > Metazoa > Chordata > Amphibia > Caudata > Salamandridae > Calotriton > Calotriton arnoldi. The sequence continues at coordinate 355,154 of CAWUFW010008199.1, read as the reverse complement.
CACGAAATAAAGTTTCCAACAGAAAGGACATAGCTCTCTGTTAACTGTGCCCAGAGTCAGGAAAGCAGGGGGGGGGGTCCTTTAGCTACCTTGTCTCAAAACTCTGGAAAACTCTTCTTATCTACTTAAGGTCAGACCAAAATGTACAAATTTACTCAGCTTTAGGAAACAGTTGAAAACTCACCTCTTCACCCAACCAGAGTTGGATTTTGCATTGTAAGATGAGTATGATTGCCTTGATGCTACCAGACTTTACTATACAGGCATGCTTGTTTGCGGTCCAGGGAAGACATGGCTTGAGAGTTCGGGCTGGGTTATTCCCATGAGGCACAGGGTCAAGACTGATTTGCATATAGCTGTGTCTGAACTGGGGTGGCAAAGTGAGCTAAAGAACGATGATGGATTCAACCTAGATCTATGACTGGGGGTGAGTGTGTTTGCTTTTTATGTTGAGCTGGAGGCAGTTGTTTTTCATCAAAGCAGAGACGTTTCTCATGCAGTTGGGAAAGTTTGCTTTGGCAGTGCTGGTTGAGCTGGTAAGAGAAAGGTTGAGCTGTGTATCATTGACTTAGGATACTATGTTGATGCCTTGGGCTCTGAAGATGTCTGCAAGGGGCATCATGTAGACATTGAAGAATGTTGGGCTGAGCGACAATCCTTGAGCGACTCCACAGATAAGTTTCTTGGGTTCTGAGGTGTAGGGGGGAAGTCTCACTCATTGAAGTCTGTCCATGACAAAGGAGGATATCCACTTGAGGGCCGGTCCACAAATACCCAGGTGCTGAAGCTTTCTGATGAGTTTCTTGTGGGAGATCATATTGAAAGCTGCGAAGAGGTCGAGGAGGATGAGTGGCCATTTCTCCTTGGTCGAGGATGCTTCTGATGTAATCGGTGGCCGCAATGAGGGCTGTCACTGTGCTGTGGTTGGTGAAAACTTTTTGAACAAACAAGGCTCGGGTCCTTACACTATCTGGACTAGACCCCTCTTAAACTATACAACAATCAAAATGTCCAGATAGAATAGTTTTCCAATTAATCAAAAAGTGACTTCAGTTCTCTGTTCTAAAGCCTGTATGTTTTTATTTAGCCTGATTGAGAGCTATCAGGGGGTGGAGTTATAGGTGGTCTCTGAGTTAGGTATTGGTGGCTTTCTCAATGACTTTAGCTGGAAAAGGCAGGAGCGAGATGGGTCAGTAACGGTTGAGGGTGTTGGGGTCTGCTCTTGGTTTCTTCAATATCGAGTTGACTTCTGAATTTTTCCAGCAAAACGGAAAGGTGGCGATAGTTATGGAGATGTTGATGATAGCGGTGAGCACGGGGAAGATAATGGTTCTTCCAAGGTTGTATATGAAGTGGGGGCATGTGTCTGAGGGGGCTCCTGAGTGACTGGTATTCACCAGGGTGGTGGTTTCTTCATTTGAGAGGGGCTTCCTGTTGCTTAGCTGCTGTTTGGCAATGAAAGAGGTGTCCAACTGGTCGGGAGAGTTTGTATCGGTATGCTGTGGGTCAAATATGTTGTAGATCTTGGCAATCTTCTGCTCAAAGAAGTTTGAGAGGTTGTTGAAGAGTGCTTGGGATGGGATGATGTTGTTGATGTTGGCAGCTGCAGGATTGCAGAACTCCTTGACGATGGTGAAGAGTTCTTTGGCGTTGTTGGAGCTGGCTTCCAGTCTGAGAGTTTGAGCCTTTTTATTTGTATCCCATAGTTGTTGTTAGAAGTTGTGGGTGGCTTTGTATGTTGAACTTGCAATGGTGTTTCTGTCGAGTCTCCATTTTGTCTCAAATTGTTTACAGTGGCGGTTGGACTCCCTGAGGTTGTTGTGTACCAGCTGGGTCATTTGTTGTAGGTCTTGTTTCTGGTGGGATCAGTGTGGTTGGTGAAGTCGGTGAGCGATTTATTGAGGAGCTTGGTGCTGACATCAAGGGTCTCAGTGTGGTTGGGTGGGCATTCCTGTAGAGTCTTGGTCCAGTTTGTTTTCTTCAAGTATTGTGCCCCAGTGTTTTTCTGGTGGGGTGGCTTGGTGGGCGGGTATCTTAAAATGTTGAGATGTAGTAGTCAGGCCATGTGAGTGGGGTTGTGTAGGTGGTGGTGATCCTGTTGGAGGAGAAAATAGGGTTGAGGGTGTGGCCTGATGTCTGTATTAGTCCTTGGATGAGCTGGGTGAGTCCAAGGTTGCTGAGGCTGTTGAGGAGGGCCGTGAAGTTAGGGCATGTGGTGTCTTCCAGGTGGAAATTGAGGTCTCCAAGGAGTATGTAGTTGGTTGATCTGATGGAGAGGGGAGTCATGAGGTCTGCAATGTGGTTGCAGAATTCTGCTCCAGGGCCTGGGGGACCATAGGCGAGGGTTCCTGTAAGGGTGGCATTGTAGTAATTTCATATTTGAAGTGGAGGTGTTTCATGAGGTTGGTGTCCGAGTCCGTAGAGGGGGTGCAGTCAATCTAATGTATGATTTTGTAGGCAGGCGGGATGGCTGTGGCGATGTCCGATTTGGAGTTGAGCTATGTTGCGGTCAGGAAGAAAAGGTCAGGTGTGTTGCTGCTGAGGAGATCCCAGATTTCGGTGGAGGTTTTTTCAGAGAGATCGGATGTTGAGGAGCATGGCAGACAGTTGGTGCGGGTTGGTGGTGTGCATCGGTTCTTTGGAGATGTGAGGTGTCGCAGGTGAAGTCGCAATGGGTGAAGGCGAAAGGTCGTACTGTGATCCTGGCAGAGGAGCAATGGCGGCGTTCGTTGTCTGCGGTGGTGGCTATGGTGTTGCGTTGGATGGGGGCCAGGGTTACTGCCGCTAGGCACGGTCCAGGGGCGGACGGGCGCTGATGGGCTTTCCTTTGGTGCGCCAGCAAGTGGCAAGCTAAGTGCCCAGGTGCACACTGATGCGGTCATGCGGCGGCCTGTATAAAGTAGGTCCTGGGGTGGGCAGAGCTTCTGTTGGTAGCCCTGTACAGATAGTTCAACCACTAGTAAAAAACAAAGTGGCAAATGCATTTTGTAGAAGTAGAAAAGTGTTGCACGTCCTCTGCGCTATGTTCCTCTGGATTTTGCATTGTAAGATGAGTATGATTACCTTGATGCTACCAGACTTTACTATGCAGGCATGCATCTAAGGTAATGAGGGCCCTGAGGGACCTCCTTATCCAATAGATCCCTAAAATATCCTAATCAACAAAGATGGGAATTTTAGCAGTTTGCTGAGACACCTCCTAACTGGTTGTGTAACCATCAAACGCAGAAACAAAGCAATCATAAAAGGAGATTGAAGTAGCTGATACTAAAATTAGAATTGTAAATTATAGATTGGTTCACAACATTGATTAATCACTGAAAATGACAGCTTTAACAAGTGTTGCATTTAGGTGTGAAAATATATTTTTCTGGTGTGCGAACAATTGGTTAAAGACCACAATCATACTGTAATAGTTAGACAAACTACCCTATACATTTGTATCTATTATGTTGTTGTTTAAATTCTATCACTGACTGAAGGCTCCACATTTGACATCATGGTGCGCTAGTCAGAGCTCAGTCAACATGGCTTTTTCAAGGCTATACTGTCACAAAATCCATTATTTGGAAGCCAAAGTCTGAAAATGTTTTGTTTGACTCCAGGAAAATGCAGCACCTATGTATTGACTCTGTGCAGTGCTCCAGTACTTGTACTCCAGAAAGATTTGTTGACTCCGTTAGAATAAAACCCCCTTAAGTTGACACAAATTTTGAAAGATAAACCAATGGTGACCCCATGTCTTTAGCATGGAACCACTGGAGTCCTGACCTTTCAAAAGTCCAGCTGTAAATCAAAGCCTCTTGACAGAGGAGATTGGAAGGATAGGGAAGATCAGAGGGGAAATCAGGTTTAGTTCTAAGGACATCTACCTGAGTAAAGGTACCTAAGACTTAATTGGCCAAAAGAGTGATGAGGAGAATCTCAACTTTTAGTTGACAGATTCAAAGAAGTAGGACATGCCCAGGATCCTGATTCCGGAAACTGGAACTAAAACTGAGGAAGCAACTATGATGGGAAGCAAATAGGTCCAGCTCAGGAAAACCACACTTCACTTATAATTTTGGGAAGAGATGGGGGGCAAACAAATGTCCAGAGAAGAGAGAAACTTCATGCTGAGGGCAAATGCTTGACATTGTCCTAATCTCTTATACGGATGGCTGAGAGAAACTTGACAGAGCCTTCTGAAAAAAGACCAGTCTTGAAGATAAGACATAAGAGAACCCTGGACTTGGTCCCTCCTAGGAGGCCGGTATAAGCTTTTTTTTGTTACATGGCCATCTGAATCGGAACAGCAGAGTTCAAAAGATAGGCTTGAAATACCTGGAGAGTCCACCACACTGCTATCAGTTCACTCCAACGGGAGGTAGAAGCTGCTTCCTGTTTCTTTCAAAGTACGTAAGTAGAACAAGTCCCACAAACTGCCCCCAACCTTTTGCTTGTTGCATCTGTTGTGATTGTGATCGGAGTGTGAGCACACAATAGAATTTCCTGAAGAAGACAGGAGGGACTCATCCACCATTTTAGTTCATTTACAATTGGTCGAAAAAACTGAATGAACTCCATAAGACTGCCATGAAGAGGTGACCAGTACCTGAGGATGTAACAATCAAGAATCCCCAAGTGCAAGTGTGCTCACAGAACTAATGGAAGGGCTGCTGCCATGTCCCCAGTGGCGGCTTGCCGAGGGAGTGCTGCGGGGCGGGGGAGGGGTAGGGTGGGGGGTAGCGGACTCGGATATACGACAGACAGAACTCGGAGTAGGCCTTACTCTGAGTTCTGTCCGTCGTATGTCTGAGTCCACTACCCCCCAACCCTGCCCCTCCCCTGCCCCGCAGCACTCCCTCGGCGAGCCGCCACTGCATGTCCCCCTGCAACTGTATTCACAACAGTACTAGAGCTTCTGTGTAGTGAACAATCTTTGTTAGTTGAGACTTCAGTTTGATGCACCTGTCGATAGGGAGAACAACGTTTGCCACATCTATTCTGAATCTACTGCCAGTGTACTCTTGCAATGGCAAAATATGTGACTGTTACTAGTTGAGAAGAAATCAATGATTCAGAAATAGGGTTCAAACACAGGTCTTGTTCTGTACAGTCTGTCCCTTGTTGCAGCATGAACTAACCAATCAGCCAGATATGGATGGACCATTTTCCCATTGTTGTATAAAATTGCCACCAAGGGTACCAGTACCTTTGAAAACACACTCAGGGAGGTCTTGAGGCTGAGAGTTAGTACTGCAGGTTGAAAAGAGATGGGTCAGAACTGTAAAACAACGGTACATCTGATCTTGAGCTCGAATCAGAGTGTGACAGTACTTATATTGTAAATAAAGGGAGGCCTAGAAATCTCTGGAGATGATTAGAAGTAATCTTTGTAGTGTGTCCATTTTGAAATGTATATCTGGGATGTAATAGTTTAGGTGTTTTAAATTCTATGACTCCCCAAAAGCTTCTTGAATTCCTTTGCACCAGAAAAACACCCTTATCTCTTCCCTGTTGCAGAATTGGAACCACCATTCTTGTGTGGAATAGCTCCTGAATTTGTGATTGAAGGGCTGACTGTTTTAACTAATCCCAAGGCCAAGGGGTTAATCTTACCTCTGAGTCCAGAGGAGTAAATTGTAATTTATTTTTGTATCCTTCTTGGGCAATATTCAAGATCCACTGACCTGTGATAGAGTGAAGACAGCCATTACAGACATGAGACATCCTTCCCTTCTCCCCCACACAAGTAGGGAAAAATCCTTCCAATTTCTCATTAAAACCTGATATCACCAAGAGAGAACAGCTCCTGAGGCCAGAGCCGATGACTTCATATGGTCAATGGAAACATCATGAAGAAAATTGGCCTGTTTTTTTGTAATAGCAAGGTGACTAGAAAAGTGTTACATATTCTAAATGACAAAGGCATTTTTTGGGAAATTATTGATCAGTGAATAAGAGGCATAGGTAGCATAAATTCCCACTCCTACAGCTAAATACACTCCTGCACTCTAGACACCATGGCTACATTGTCATTAAAAAAAGAACGAGGCAGGGGCCAACCCATCCAGGCATCAGGATGAACCACTACCTGTAAAGCCCCAACAGTACTTCTGCCCTCCAGAGGGATTGGGGGAGCAGAATTCACACAATACACCAGGGATGCATTTTTATTTAAATAACTAAGTGGGTGGGTTAGGCCCATTGTGGCATAGACCTCTAGTGCCCTTAAAGCCTTTATGCCCCCCTGGGAGGCAGATTGAGAGATGTACCCCCAATCTACCCTTCCGGGTGACGGTGGGGCAGAAAGATCACCAAACAGCAGAAATAAATGTATTTTTAGAAAAAACAATGGGACCTTATATTAGACTAAACCCACCACTCCAAAAGCTCCAACAGTCTTGTCTGCACTCCTGGGGCCTAGAGCCACAATACTACAGCCAAACACATGGCAGGTTAAATTAAGTTTGGATTCCTTTGGATGTAGGTTTGACATATGGGAAGGCAGAGAGTGGGTTAAACCTCAATCTGCCACCACTGGATTGCAGAAAGACTGGTGCCTGGGGGCTGTAGTGCAGTGACACAATGGGCAAGCCCTACACCCCATTCAGTTTCTCACTTTTTCTTCTGATGGTCTGGTGGGCAAGTAGGTGGTCGACACCCCCAGTCTGCCCCCACCCTCCCTAGGGGGCTGGAATCCTACTGCATAGTCAGGGAGAAAAGTGAGAAAAGGCACGGGGTGGGGAACTAGACCATCTTGGCCCCACCCCCGAGCACCAGGCAGTATTACTACCCGCAGTGGGAGGCTGATTGAGGATTTTACTCCCTCTCTGCAAGTCTATATATCAGAACTATGCCCAAAGAAATCCCATACATGCCACACCGTGCAGGAACTGCTGGTGTAAATCCAGGGGGACACTACATGTGCCCCCCCGCATGCCTCCCCAGGCCCAGTAGCAGCAGGGGGCCGTTAGGAGCCCTTGGTTGCCTCTCCGCCAGCCTTTTCAGTGCAGGTTCACCGCCATGAAATGGGCATTGGATAGGTAACTTGAAATATTTTCAGCTGTGCCGCAGTGGCACTGGCTGCATATTGCTGCCCCTGTCAGCACCGCCTCCGCCACATGGAATCATTGATCCCGGCAGAGCCGGCATTCTCTGGCAGGCTGCCCGCCACTTTCAAAATACTGCAGGCGGACCCACAGTGTGGTGGTGGTCGGACCGCCATCACGAGTACGGCAGTCCTGTGGACCGCTGTACGCGTAATCAGGCCTATAATATTTGCTTAATGAGTTCTTGGGCCTTTCCTGTTGTGGACCATAGGCCCACCCTCACAAGTGGGATACCGTTTTTATCGGGAGAAGTGTGGGAATACAGAATAGTAAACCAGTTGTTTCTATTGGATTTCTCTACATTTTTGGATTCCAAATGTTAGCCAGACTGCAAGAAAGAGCACATTATGCAAAAAGCCCTCTGAAGTATATAGGATGATGGGTAACCCCAAAGTCAGAGTTTTACAAATAACTACAATTCCTACACTCATTATCTTGGGCACTTTTAAAAAACGCACAGGTTTCCTTCATACCCATTTCTGATTAACTAGATTTGACCATATGAATTGATGCATGACACATCATATTGAAAAATTACCATAAGCTAGCTTTAGGTATCACTGTTTTTAGACAGCCAAGAGTCTGATGTAAGAGTATATTACCTTTGTAAATCAGACATTTGGGTGAAAACTTACAGATGAAAATATTGCCACCAGTTTCTGTTTGTTCCCACTTATTTTTGCCACTTTTTAATTTCAGCAATTACTTTCTTTAGAAAAACTTTGGACGATGTACACAAATGACCTCTTGCTAAATTCAGAATTGGTCTACTTTTCAGAAATATATAGCTTTCCAGTTTCACCCAAAGTAGAAACCACCAAAATAGGAAAAATTGACAACCACTTAAGAAATTGCAAAAACTATGGGTAAAATGTATTTTTGTAACTGTTCTTGAAGGGCTGGAAAAAGGCGATCTAAGCATAGCAAACCTTTTGTTCATGCCATTCTTGGAAAAAACACATATTCTTTTACATAGCATATTTTTGCCAATTTTCCCAAAAACATTTTGATACATTTTGCCTACATTCTCGATTCCCTCTAGTGGAATCCACAAACCCTGAGTACCTTTAGATTCTTTCTCAGTGCTTATGCTTCCAATGGAGATTCCCCTGAGAGTGAACTATGACGACAGGTGAGAAAAATTTTTTCTCTCTCAGGGGATTTCCATTGATAATCATAAGCACTGAACAGTCCCGCTCACTTGTGGGGACCCCACTTGTGACTATTCAGTGCTTATGATTTCAATGAACAATCACCTGTGAGAGAGCTAGGATTACAGGTAAGAAACGTTTCCGTCCACAACATGTTGGAAAAAAGGGCACAAGTTTGGCCTGGATATCTTTAAGTGCAAACTGCCCACACGGCAAAAAACAGGGATTGGCACTTGGCGTATAGCGGAAGCCTGGGGAAGCCTCAGCATTCATGGGGCTATTGTTTGCTGTTTCAGCAATTATTCAAGGTAGACAAATAGTCTAGGTTAGTGATGGTAGTATGTGGGGTCAGAGGGCTCCAGATAAAGTTGACAGTCCTACTACCTATCCACCCCACAAGTTAATAAATATGGGAAAGAACTGTCCACTTGGAAATGATTTGGGGCCAGATATACGACCAATTTTTGCGATCGCAAATGGGAAATCAGCCAGTTTGCGACCGCAATGATAGCGAGTCAGATTGTTATGTGTCATTGTTTTGCGATCCATGGGACCTCTTCCCCTTTGTGAATGGGCGCAAAATAAAACCTTTTAATTTTTTTAATTTAAACACATCCTGTTTTCCTTTAACGAAAACGGGCTGCATTTGCAAAATTGCGACCTGCCTCATAAATATTAATGAGGCAGGTAATTTGCAACTCCCATTAGGAATCGCAAACAGTGTCTCAGACACTGTTGTACATTCCATTTTGCGAGTCGCAAAACGTCGCAATTTGGGACTCGCAAAATGGAAGGGTCGTGCATCTGGCCCTTGGTGATGTAAATTAAACCTTAGAAATTTTGGGGTCTCTTTCACAAAGTTATTTGTGCATGTACAAATAGCTTTATGACTACAAACCATCTTTTGCAGGTCTCAAATGTTGGCACTCATAAATGTATTTACTCACAGAGTTTCTGTGAGACTAAATCTCCGCCTCTGGGAGGGGAGTATGTGTTGTAGGGCAGGAATGCCTTGAATGTTTATGAAAATCCACAATATATACTTTTGTTTGCATTCACTCTTTTCTCAGCCCTCCTTACCATAAAACTAGTCAGATTGACTCCATTTATGGGCAAAAGTAAATCGTTTCCGAGATTGGAAGGGAAAGGGAACACCCCAAAATCTGGTTGAGATGGGGGTGTTGGTGCTAGCACCTTATGTTTTTGTTATTGTGCCTACATTTCATTTGTCATGACTTTCCTAAATGTAACTGAAGATGTATTAATTTAATCTGTGTGTGGGCATTAATGTTTTTGTTGCTAATTATTAGGCAGTACCTTAGTCGATTTACAAACCATTTACCATCTCTTTGAGTAAGGTTTGACTCCTTGGCTAAGCCATCACTGGAGGGTCAGAAGTAATAAGGAAATACTAGGCTATCAAATTTTGAGTGCAATAGTAGCAAGGCCACCATGGCGAATGATCTGGAAACTCTGACTATAATAGTACCTAGTCAAAAAGTCTAAGTTGGCTATTTATATGTTTTACATCAGAATTACGATCAGGGCAAAGCTTTTCGGAACTTTGGCAGTGGTGGAAAATATGCCACCTTTTGATTCTCAGGCACGGTGGGGCTGGGGTGTGAGGGTTCCGTGCCAAAGTGTCATTCACCCTAGTAAACATTTCACCAATGCCTGTGACAGATGGTGGAATTTTCAACCCCAATCTTGGGCAATGGAAACGTACTCCTAATATAGCAGGTACATATTCAATTCCTACATATGTACTGTCCCTAACAAACTGGGGGTGTGAAGGTTCCCAACATGTTAAGTGAACTATATTTAACTTTTCGTAGAGGTCACTCACGCTCTGCCAAACATGGTGGCAGGCCATAAACAATAAACTTACATGTGGAGATGTGCAGAGTGTCATATGACATTTATTGCCTTTGTTGAGTTTGGGGAGGGACTATGACTCACAAGATTCATGATGCACGTGCCCTCCCTCCATATATGGCTTATGCCATGGTATATTTCCATGTGGACTTGTTTTAACATACGGTATTCAACTAAAACCAGAATGCAAGGGGCTAAATATGCACAGTATATCAAACTGAATAGACCTAATGGTTTTTCAAAAGTTGTTTCTCTCTTTAAAGTAATTGTTACATGCAATCTGTGCGGCGGTAAAAAGTGTTTTCTCTTGTCATTTTTACTTTAATGTGGTAAAAAAAACTTGAATTTTACTTTTGCACTGTACCAATAAATATGTGAATGTGCATTTATTAGTACACTACAATTGCAAATGACACAATTACCACCACCATTACTACAAACCGCCATTACCCCCAATACCACCACCATTACATTTTGACCACCACCATTACCAAAGCCATCATTGCCACCACTGCTATCAACATCATCATTACCACGAATAGTAGCACATCACCATACTGCCATGACCAGCATTATCACCACAACATTCTCTTAGGTTTATGTTTGTGTGCGCATAAGAGCATTGTGTGCCAGTGTTATATGTGTCTAAGAGAAAAGGTGTTGTGGGTATCTGTGAGAGAGTATTTCATATCAGTAGTTATAAAGGCCTGGCCTGCTGGCTTTGCAAATGCTTGTTTATTGGTAGCCTTGAATTTTAAGGTAGGCACTTCTAAGTGAAAGTTTCTTAGGAAAAGCATGTGACCGTCCCAGTGGTTCTACATCTGCAACAGCAGAATATATTATTTTGTTTCTGATCCATACTGAATCTGCAGTAAATGTCAGCACTCACTCACAAGGGTCTCTTTTTGTCCACAGGAACAACAGGCCCGTCTCCAACAAGAAGCTTTGAGGAGGCAACAACAGCAGAAAGCAGAATTAGAGAGGCTCTCGCGACAGGCAGCTTATATAACGCACAGCAGCAGTAGTGGTGATGATTGCATTATCCTGTAATTGAAACATATCTGCATACATGTCACGTTGTCTGGAGGAATAAGACTTCCTCAACTTTAGAAACACCTAAATTCAAGTCTGCTTTAGCACTGAAGCAATCCTTTTGTGGAGCAGCACCCAGTTTTTGGATCTCCCTACCGCTTGAACTAAGATGCAACCATGAAATCCTGTCTTTCAGGAAAGGCCTCAAGAATTACCTCTTCGAATCTTACCTCAACAAGCTTCGCAGATGCCCAACACAGAACACCACCTTCAACACTGCCTTCACATGTTTTCCTACTGAAGTTCGCGAAGAGACGGCATGACTTATGTTCAACCCCCTCCCCAACCCAGAAACAGCCTCTCACCCTTCCTCTTGTTTCTTGATGTTCCTCATGGAAACTGTTTGGTTCTATGTAAAGTCCCTTAATACCTGTTCGGTGACAAGGTGCTATATAAAAACTTCAAATAAATAAATAAAACATACCATATAGCTATCTGTAGCTGAAGGGTAGAAATCACAGAATGTAACACTAAACCGACCCAGTCGGAGAACGTTCCATCTGCTTTTCACAGATACAAGCTGTTCTTCTTGAGAGTTGTCACTGTTTCCAATCTCTGTTTGCAACAAGAAAATATGTAGAAATGTATGGATACAGCTAAAATTGTGTTTATAATAATACAGAGTATACGAGTTAGGTAATAAGGCTGGCAAGCTGATCTACTGGCATTCTCAAAGAGACTTGGGGGCCGATTTATGAAAAAGTTGTGCAGTGCACCTCAGAAAGTCACCTCGCTGCACTGCACTGCTTGACAGGGAAAGGGCAGGAATGTGCCGTATTTAAGCCACTACGGTGCATTCCTGCCTAGCGCCAACACAGGCACCCTTGCACCATGGTGCAAGGGTGCCTGAGTTGCATGCAGGTTTGTTTTTGGGTAAGTCGGAACACACCTTCCTGCACAAAAACAATCCTATGAGGCATTTTTTCTCTTTCTATGTGTGCTGTAGAATGCAGCACACATAGGAAGAGGAAGTAACGAGGAGAAATAAAGATATTTCTCCTCGTTACGCCTCTCCTGGGAAGGCGTATCTTTTTGGCACATTCCCAGGTATACCAGTGCTAGTGAATCTGGAAAAGCATCAAAAACCATGGGAGTTGCGTGGTAACATCAACACAACACCCATAGAATGCCTTCCCAGGGCAGAGTAAGATAACGCAGTGTTTTGCGCTGCATTTTCTTACTCCAGATTTATGGAGCCACTCAGTGCTGCACAAAGTTGGACTACGTGGCTTCATAAATCTGACTTAAGGTTTGCGTTGCTCTTGAACCACGTTGCATGGTGCAAGAGTGACAAACCAGCTCGTAAATTGGCACACAAGTGATTAAGATTGCCCCAGAACTCCAAAATACAGATGGCCAAAGGGTTACAGATTCTCTGGGGACTGCAGAAGGTTTTGGTAATTATTATAACGAATTATATTATAGAGGAGCACACCCCGCGCTTAGAGGAAATGCACCCCTTTGTGAATTACTTGACTGTTAAAGTGCTCACAAAGGAAGAGCTTAGGGAGTAGGATTAACCAAACTAATTGGAAGAGTTCCAAAACGCTATAGTGGATACTTCCTCAGGTAAAACTCCTGGCCAAACACGCAGCCAGTTGAGCTTTTAATAAAATTCTCCTCCCTGCTTTCCACACATTTGTTGAAACTCTTCGGGGAAGCAGGATGTACAGCCTCACTGCCAAGAGATCTACTGAGGGCAACGATTGTCACTATTCTCCAACCTAATAAGCTGCGAGAGAATGTGAATCGTATTGAACTATTTCATTACTTCATGTGGAAACTAAGGGGCCTATTACGATGGCGGTCGGGAAACCTCCCCGACTGCCATGGTAGCGGTAAAAGACCGCCCGTATGTACCGCGACATCACCGCCGGTCGAATTACGATGACCCGCTGTCGAAATCAGACCGCGGCGGTCGGATCGCGGGCATTAACATTGCGTCGGGTGCTGCTGCCCGCAGCACCGCCGCGATGCCGAAAGGAGCATGTCCTGCATTTCCCTGCACTACGTGGCAGGCACTGCACAGTGCCTGCCACCTGGTACAGGGAAATGTAGGGGGGGGCCATGGGTACCCCCCCCAGTGCACCCACACACCCCCCATCACATTGGGGGCCTGCCACGGGCCCCCGGAAGACAATCACCGCATGCCTTTCAATGGCAGACTGACCGCTGAGGAAATGCTGGCTACCGCCGGCATCATAATCCTGCCAGCGGAGCCTGCTCTGCACCGCCACCATTATCCCGGTCCTGCTCCGTCCGCAAGGCAGGAGTGCGGATGGCAACCGGTGGTAAAGCGGCGGTCGGAATTTCCCACCGCCGCGGTCACCACCGCCATCCTAATGTGACCGGCGGTTTTCCTGGTTGCGATGGCGGGCGGATGTCCACCACCGGTACGGCGGGCGCCACCGTCGGCCCGGCGGTGGACATCCGAACGCCATCGTAATAGACCCCTAAGTCATTAAACAAAATTCTGTCTTAAAGGTTGATTCGGACGTTAGTGCAAGAGGTGTAAAATGGCGGCGTGTACAAATGGCTATAGCCAGAATACTCATCGACATGGTTCAGTGGGAATACTGCTAACAGATTAGTAGAAAGACTTTGACACGGTCCATAACCCTTTCTTGCTCAAATCTTGGCCCTAGGTTTTTGAAATATTTGCACACCGATATGATGCTCCGACCACCCAGCTGAGAATCGATGGACAACTGTCCTCATCATTTTCCCTAGAGCGAGGAACTCTGCAGGGATATCCCCTCTCGTCACTCTGTTTTGTCCTCGTCATTGAGCCCTTGGCGAAATGGAACAGGAGGGATTCATAGGTGGATGGCTTTCTATGCAGATGATGTCCTTCTCTTTCTGCAGAATCCCATGACCTCTTTCTGAAGAGTAGTTAGAATCTTTCAGACATATGGAGAGGTGTCGGGTTGGACAGTAAATTGGAGTAAATCACTTACTAGTTCACTGGTTGTCCAACGTAGTTGTGTTCCATTGCAGGTGACGGCTGATCAGTTTCAATACTTGGGGATCATGATTACTCACGATAACCAACTGGCCTGGGATATGAACATTGCCTCCTCGATCAGGCATACCCGGGAGGAGCTGGAGTTGTGGTCCCTATTACCAATGTTACTGATGGGCACGGTGGCTTTATATAAAATGATCATGCTTCTCCTGTTTTTATTCGTGCTGCAGAACTACCCTTTTGTCCTTCTATCTGCCTTTTTCTCAGGACTTCAGGCCCTTGTCATAAAATCCCTGTTGTCAGGGTTTCCTTCTGGAAATGCTTTATGGCAGCACACGATGGGAGCTGGCAGTGCCAGATCCTAGACTCCATTAATGGGCGGCATAGTTGGTCTCAATAGCAGTCTGGCTTTTCTTAAAAAAATTGAAATTTGCTTTCAGCCTGGAGCTGGAAGGACTGGAGGAGGTTGGAATTCAGTGTCTCTTATACACTTGGCAAGCTGCCCTGAGACATATTAAATGGTTAAATAAGCTGACTAAACAGACACCACTCTGGGCCAGTAATAAGTTGAAGCATGTGACATAGCTACCTGTGTTTAAGGCACTGGATCTTATAGGGATTTTATCTCTGGGGGATATCTGGAAGCAGGACCATATCAAGTCATTTTGAGCGGTTTAGGGCCGAGTATGAGCTACACACGTCACAATTTTAGAGATATTTGCAGCTGAAGCATGCATTATTTCGATGTAAAGAGGAGCTGAGAGGGGTTCCAGATTATAATCCACTCATCAGTCTGTGATGGAGCCCTTAGGCAGAAAGGGCATAGCGTGACTTTATAGGTCCTTAATATTAAATACCCCGACCCATTTGTAGGTAGATGCAGGAGACCTGAAAGATGGTGAGTGGCAGGGGACCAAAATGGCATCCAAGGTGCTTGCAATCCTCTCTAATTTCAGAATGATTCAGTTTTATTATTTTCATAGGATCTACTTCATCCCAGAAAGGGTTTGGAAGATGGGCAGGAGGAACAGTCCAATTTGTGTTAGGTGTAAAGGCGATAGACGAACCTTTTATCATATTGTCTGGGAATGTCTATCCATTCAGAGATACTGGCAGAAGATTTATGATTCACTGGCAGAGTGCATACGTAACTTGTCTCACCTTTACCCCAGTTGGTGATTTTGGGTACTGCAGAGGGTTGGGACAACACTAGAGACCAGAGAACACTAGCTAGGGGGGGGGGGGGGCCTTCCTGATCACTTGAAATGATATGGCTCACTATTGGCAAAGTGAGAGATTGGAATGGAGGTATGGACTATTGTACAGCTGCGGAACAGATGGACTACACATGGAGAGGCTGCAAGGCCAAATACCAGAAAATATGGCACCAATGGCTGTTCAATCAGTAAGATGGTTAATTGATTATGTGATCCTACTTGCATAAGGTTACTGCAGGGCTGCAAATATGTAATGAGATGTGTTCTTGAGGGGAAAAGATAAAAACAGGAAGCTTCTCATTAGTTACATTTTTAATTTTCAGTACTTTAATACCTTTTTATCACTTCCTCAGTATAACTACTTCCTGTAGGCATGCTCCCCTCAAACTCTCCACTGCTTTATAGCTAGGCCACACCCTAAAAATGCATAATATCTTCAAGCACACATATTGCTTATGGTACACTTCACCTTTTTCTGCTGAACAGCGGTATATGGGCTGCATTTTGTTGATGGCGTAATTAGTTTTACACACAAATGTTGGCTCACCAGCTTAATACCGGTGGTGATAAATACACACATATTAACATCGAGATATGACTGTATACCACTCAGTAGTCAACATCTTTTCTAACCTTTCTATTATTATTCTGACTTGCAGAAACATAAATAGTTTTTACCCTCCCCTACACTAACTCACTCACATTATCTTGTCTCTTCAGCACTTTGAATGAGCAGAAGAGAACGCTAAAGCGAATAAGGCAGTATGAGCCAACATCACGGACAGAAAATGAACTATAATTACATTAAAAAGCAAAAATTTACAATTGCAACTTCACACAAATACGGGAGTATCTAGACAGAGAAAAAAAGGGTTCAATGCAGCAGCACAGCAATGAGACAGAAATTCAAACCAAGACTACTAAGGGCCAAATTACTACTTTTGGTGGAGCGGTCACCAGCCAACGCTCTGCCGAAGGTCCCTGCAGCCCGCCCGCCAGATTACGACCACTTTTGAGGCCTGGCGGATGGGCGACGTGGTGGTCCCACTGCAGTGTGTCTTGCAAAGGCGGCGTTGCCTGTGAAAGAGACCGCAATGGGAACGTCACATGGGGTTCGTGCACTGCATGGACCCGAAAGTCCATGCTGTGCAGGAACCTGGGTAAATGCACACAGGGGGGCACATGTGCCCCGCTGCATGCATCCCCAGGCTGAGGGGGCACACTGTGTCCTGTAGGGCCCCCTTTGTTTCAGCACCGCCAACCTTACAATGGAGGAAAGACCTCCATGAAACCGCTGGCTTTACTGAAACTTGTAAATATGCATGGCGGTGCCACAACGGCACCACCTGCATATTACATAGCCCCTGACCTCCACGCCACCTTCAGCGAACAGCGGTTCCCTGGCGGAGCCAGCGGTCCAATTACAGTCCAACTGCCCAAGTCCTAATTGGGCGGTCGGACCCCCGGTGCGTCGGTGGCTGGACCGCCGCGCCACCACGGATCTGGTGGTTGTTGGACCGCCAGGCTCATAATTTGGCCCTTAATGACAACAGAAATGTGCAAAACCACACAGCAATATTTTTTATCAAGATTACAACTTTTATACAAGATACTAACGTACTCTGCCATTTTGTGTTGCAGTCAATAGTTGTTTCTCTTATAGCTAGACATCCGGGTAACACCGTGCCCGGCGGTATACTGCCAGAATGCTGATAATGTACTGTATCTTCTTTCTGCTGTCATCCCAGGCACTGTGAGTTTTCACATTCAGACCTCGCAATTCTAACCCTGATGGGGACTGCTGATTTCACTTGCCATGGAGGTCACCAGTGACATCTATGGCTCCTCGAGACAGATTCCGTTATCAAATTCCCAAGGAAAGGTTTGGTCCTTTCTCCTCTCAGAAGAAAACATATGGGGCCACCTGTATGACCATTTTTTGCGGTTGCAAACAGGAAATCAGCCCGTTTGCGTCCCCTAAATCGGTCTGTGGCATGTGCAAACCCTATTTTGCGAGTCAGTAACCTATTAACGCGTTGCAAAATAAGGTTTGCGACTCGCTATTAGGAAAGGGCGTACCAAGGGCATCCCTTCCTAATAGCAACCCGCAGTGCCATGTATGAATGTTTTGCGACAGAAATGTGGTTGCAAACATTCCCATTTTACCGCCAGTGGAAAGTTGGTGGTAAACCAGTCGCAAAGGGGAAGGAGTCCCTAAGGGACCCCTTCTCCTTTGCGAATGTGGGTGCAAATAATTTTTAATAGCAGGCAGTGGGCCCACGGACCTCTGCCTGCTCTTAAAAATGAAACTGAAACATTTCATTTTTCTATTTGAAATGCATCCCGTTTTCCAGGAGCTGCATTAAAATAAAAACCAGTTTTATTGAAAAAGTAGTCACAGACATGGTGGTCTGCTGACCCCAGCAGGCCACTATTCCTGTGGGTGCCGGCCATTCCCGGTGGGTTGCAAATTGCGACCTGCCTCATGAATATTATTGAGGCATGTCCCTTGCAACCCATTTGGGAATCACAAACAGTGACTCAGACACTGTTGTACATTCCTTTTTGTGAGTCACAAAAAATCGCAATTTGCGACTTGCAAAATGAAATGGTCGTACATCGGGCCCTTGGCCAAGAATAGACTGCGCTATGAATTCCCTCTTCTGAGTAAACAATTCTCAATAACTGTTGATGACAGATGCACAACTAGAGGCTGACACCTCTCCTAAAAAATGATTTTACTATTCTTGGAGATTTCAATTTTCTTCTTGAAGAAAGTGGGAACAGGGAAACAGAGATACTGATAGAGACTTTGGGGCAGTTGGACTTATTCAACAGGTACAGACCGCTACTCATGAAGCGGGACACACTGTAGATGGTATCTTTACCTCAGCCCACGGGCTTACCTGCAAAGCAACCCTCCCTCTGACTTGGTCAGACCACTCACTTATCAAATTCCACATCCCACTTACCTCTGCCGGGCCTGGAGGGTCCCTTAAGACCCCAGCCGCTACGATGACAGACTGGAATAAACTGGACAAAATGCGCTTCCGATCACATTTGGAAAGCTCCCGTCCACAGCTTAACGGTTCCCCCGACTCATCTGCCACATTATATACGAATTGGCTAAATTGGAAAAGGAAGTCCCCTTCCGCCCCCTGGTTCTCCGAGACACTGCAGAATGAAAAACAAAAATGTCGCCGACTTGAAAGATGTTGGCGCGTAAACTATCACTCCTCTAAGAAAAAAGTGTACAGAACAGCACTTGCACAGTATAAAAACTACTTATAACCGAAAAAAAGGACTACTTTACCAAACAGATTGAGGAAGCCAAACATTCATCTAAAGCACTTTTTTCAGCAGTACACAAACTCACCACTCCCAAGACTACAGGTCCTGAGAGCAATCAAAAGTTCTGTGACGACATCGCAGCCGCTTTCAAAACTAAAGTCTTGGGTATATTCGAGAATTTTGCGGCCACAACAGCTCACCTCTTGCCTACCCCTCCGATAGGTCCAGACGGGGTCACAAATTTCCTGCTTAGTTTCTCGCACATCTCAGTTGAAACTGTGGCTAAACACATCCACAAAGCTAAGTCAGGATCTCCCCTTGCCCGCCAGCATGTCTGAAAGAATGTGCGAACTTGGTGAGCATTGGTTTAACAGAAATTTTTAACTCCATGTTTACTTCCTGCACTTTTCCTTCCAGGTGGAAGGACACTTCAATTCTTCCACTGTTGAAAAAGCCCACCCTAGATGGAACCAATCCCAACAATTACCGGCCTATAGCCCGACTGCCACTACCTGCTAAAATAATTGATAAATTGATGAACAGCCAACTAACCCAATTCATCCGAGAAAACAATCTGCTCGACGACTCCCAGTTTGGTTTCCGCCAAGGACACAGCACG
This sequence comes from Calotriton arnoldi, assembly GCA_963921515.1. NCBI lineage: Eukaryota > Metazoa > Chordata > Amphibia > Caudata > Salamandridae > Calotriton > Calotriton arnoldi. The sequence continues at coordinate 335,850 of CAWUFW010008199.1, read as the reverse complement.
GAGACAGCTCTCATTAAAGCCACAGGGAGATCAGAGCGGTGATGGATGGTGGGGGTATGGCTGCATTAGTACTCCTTGATCTATCTGCCGCTTTTGACACTGTGGACCATTCCCTCTTGCAACGGCGGCTGGAGAGTCTGGGAATCAGAGGCACAGCGCTGGCCCTTCTATCCTCCTTCAAGGACAGGAAAGTAACTGTCTCGGTTGATGGGTATCACTCCACATCCTATACCCTCCCGTGTGGAGTGCCACAGGGCTCCTCCTTGAGTCCTTCCCTGTTCAACATTTATGTTTCCGAGCTGGCCCCGCTGATCCGAAAATTCGGGTTCAGCCTTACGTCCTATGCGGACGACACCCAGATTGTGTTGACGGCCTACAAAAATCAGGCGCCCCCTACTCAGCAATTTCAGAATTGTATGTGTGCCATCAACCGTTGGATGAACACACATTGTTTAAAACTCAATTCTGAGAAAACTGAGGTCCTGCTCTTCGGTAATATGCAACGAACTGGGGTAATCTTTGGTGGCCGGCTGAAATGGGAGAACCCCCAGAACCCGCGGTCAAGGCCAAGAACCTTGGAGTGTGGTTCGACAACAAACTCTCATTTACCCACCACACAAATGCCACGGTTTCTGCTGCCCATTTCCTCATCAAGAAAGTAAGGAAGATTCTCCCATACATTCCAGCGGACACACGAAAGACGGTTGTCACAGCCCTGATTCAATCTAAAGTAGATTACTGTAATGGGCTGTACATGAACATACAGAAGCATTGCCTGAACAAGTTACAGAGTGTACAGAATGCAGCAGCGCGTCTACTGCTCAACCTCCCCAGACGCAAATCCGTATCTGAAGAGATTCGCGGGTTGCATTGGTTGCCAGTGGCACAACAAATAAAATTCAAGGCACTGTGTCAGGCCTACAAGGCATTGAGCCTCACAGGTCCTGTCTTCCTCCAGAACCTCTTCACCTGGTATGAACCAATTAGACATCTTCGATCCACGGGAGCCAAACTCCTGACAGTGCCTAGAATTCGGACCACAAAATGGGGAGGTCGTAGCTTTCTCTACAGCACCAGTAAGCTCTGGAACAATCTCCCGAATGAGCTAAGAGGTGCGAGCTCCCTCCTCTCCTTCAGGAAAGGACTTAAAACCTGGTTGTTCCAAAATTAGATTGCCAACAGGGTCACTACAGTTACGCAGCGCCAAGACACCCGCGGGTATTCGTGCGCTTTATAAATCCTAATAACATAACATAAAATAACACCAAGAAAGAGATAGGATATAGCAATCTGCCTGCAAAACAAAATAGTGTGTTCAGTTGGCTGTGCTCAGTACAAGGCTGCAAGGGGTTTCTTATACATCACGTTAAACTAAGGAAAACAGACAACATGTGCATGCTCAAGAATTTTCCATGAAAACCTTTATCTTGCAGTTTAAGGAAAGGCATTTTGTTTTAGTGCACTCCTGCACCATCTGTGTGAAGTAGAACAAAGGAGGGATGGAGGAAAAACAGTCAGGAAAAGACAGTTTACAGTTTACATTCTTATGGAAGGGGTAAGATTAAGAAGAGAGGACATAAGATGGAGTCTGGCAGTTGCGAATTGTTTCTGTAGCAACCAGACAGAGAATAAAGTTGGAGATTGTTTCACTTCAACGAGTAGATTAAAGAAATGTATAATGTGATACATAATTATACAGTTACACACCCATTACATATGCAAAAATATATGTAAATATGGCATGAAATCAATGAAAAAACAATCAAATCACTACATGTAGCAAAAGGGGTCTTAAATAGAGAAACAAGGCAAGCATGCACATATAAAAGCCAAATATAAGGGAACAAGCACCACACAAACATTTCCCACTCGCCTATCTATTACACTGAGTCCCTATTTCACTGCTACATGGATATAGCCTCTTCTGCTACTAGTACATCTCCATACAGTAATCTGGCTGCACTTGGTTTGATCCAGAGGAATCAATAGGTCCCCTCCTCAACACTCCTTGACTTCTAAATCCACATCCCATATCCCCTTATGAGGCAAACCCCCATGCTACTACCCTACTAGCAGCAGGCAGCCCTGCCTCTGCTCCTGGATCTACTCGCCCTTGTCTCCTTTAGGACAGTGACCTCGCCAAAAAATACCTACTCATCAAGGCCAGAGACATCCCACCTGCCACCACTGTTGACCCTCCAATCCAATTAACATTAAGGAGAGTCAATTAATTGGAAAGGGAGAATCCCACAAAACTTTCTAATTATAATCTATTACGTTTTCTTTCTGGTTACATACTGCATTGACCTCATCATTGTTGATTATGGATGATGTTCATCATAATGTTTTGGAAGGCTCTCCAACTCTCATGCAATGCTCTTCTAAGTCATGGTCCTTATACAGTACCTTTGTAGTACCTACAATTGGTTTGTAACATTAGTCTTCATTTTATGCAAATAGTTTACTAAAAATCTCAGAATGAAAATGTTTTTTAAAATAATTAATTACTTTGCGAACACCTTTAAAGAAAAGTCTGAAGAACTAGGTTTCTTCAGTATTCAATTTTGAAGATGTATTCAAGTACCAAAGTTATAAATACAGAAAGCAAAAGTTAGTCATCCAATTTAAAAAAATGAGCAAAAATGCTTTATACCATTAAGAAATTAATTAGTCACAGCACATTAGCAAATATTCAATTATTAATAATAAGCCCTTAGTACAAAAGGACCACGTGTTTGCAAGACAGAAATCAAGCAAAATGTCAAATGGCAAAACAGAATCAAAATGAGTAATACCTTTCTAAAATAACAATATTCGCTTTTAAATGTGCAATGCAAAAATGTCTAAAGTTAAGTGTATCTCTAAATACCAATAATAAGAAAGAATCTATCCCTAAATCATAAATCAATAATAACTTGTTTGCCAATCCTTTTATAATATATTAGACACAGAGAGCGCACAATTTCATTGCATGGCATTAGGCCACAAGGTGGCACTAAAATGTTGCTTGCACTGCAAATCAACCATACTTTTAATTTCCAAAATACCTATTGCAAATGATTTTCATTGAACAGAAACATGATCAATGCAATTTAATACAATGGAATGTTCTGCATATTTATACTAAAAAACAGCAACGGATATTTAGCACGATAACCTTCAAACTGTTTCAAAAACATCCCCTCAACTAAGGAAGCTAGGGAAAAGATACTTTTGCACATACAGCGACAGACTGCACCTGCAGCTGAATTTCAAAGATTGTTCTGAAAAGCAAATGAAAAAGAAACGCTCATGCACACCATTTGACAATGCACTTTCAGTAATGTGCCTGTGCTGCCTGGTTATGCTAACTTAACCAAACCTATATTGCCATTATTTTTCTAAACGAAAAATCATTTTTCACACCACGACTTTGCAAAAGCCTTATGACAATGCACATATAGCCCCGTGACAAAACAATCACATGAACTACATATTGGTAGATGATACATCTCCAGCCATCTCAAGGTGGTGAAGGTAATACTAAGCCCTGATCTCTGACAGCCATCAATTCTGAGACGCAGTGATGACAAAGAGATGATAAAACACTGGAAATGTGGTTGTAATGTGGAGGTTGGTGATAAGAGCATGAAGCTTATGTTCTTAATAACACCAGAAATATGTATAATAACCCTGAGATTGCAGGATATAAGCTTCTGATAGTGAGGCTTTCAGGGCTGATGGCTACTCCAGTGGTATTTGATATGGCTCATACAGGATTTAGGGCCAGATATACGACCATGGCATTTAGCGACTCGCAAATTGCGCTCAATTGCGAGTCGCAATTTGCGAGTCGCTAAATGCCATGTACAACAGTGTCAGAGACACTGTTTGCGATTCCTAATGGGGTCGCAAATTGCATGCCTCATCAATATTCATGAGGCACTCGCAATTTGCGACCCCATTGGGAATGGCTGGCCCTCCCAGGTATTGTGGCCTGCTGGACTCAGCAGACCTCCATGTCTGGGACTGCTTTTAAATAAAGCAGTTTTTTTTTAAATGCAGCCCGTTTTCCTTAAAGGAAAACCGGATGCATTTAAAAAAAGAAAAATGAAACGTTTTCGTATAATTTTTAAGGGCAGGTAGTGGTCCCTGGGACCACTGCCTGCCCCTAAAAAATATTTGTTCGAGGCATATGAGCTGTAGATCATATACTTGTGCATAGATCGCCTTCTGGTGTTGGGCTCGAATGTTTGCACTTTGTTTTTGTCTTGGAAGAAGTCTTTGTAGTCACGAGGTAGGTGACTCCTCCTTGGGTGATAGTGCGCATGGGCATCGACTCCATCTCCATATTGTTTTTTTCCGCCATCGAGTTCGGATGTGATTCACTGCGCTCCGCGTTGGTGTCGTTTCTCGAACCCCCTTCGACGCGCAATCCCTCACCACTCAACGGTATTGTCTCGATCGCGTTTTCTTTCGATTCGCATTTTCGAAAAACATAAAATCATCGGCCTACATCTTCGACGCGGGCCGATGGGCCTATCCGAGCCGATCACGCCAGCAGTCAATGGAAAGAACTCCTTTTAAAAAATGCCCCGGGTGTGGTGCTAAGTTCCCACACACGGACTTACACCAGGTTTGTAATCTCTGCCTCTCCCCGGAGCACGAGGACAAAAACTGCAAGGCCTGTGCATCTTTCAGGTCGAAGAAAACCATCCGTGACCGTCAGGCTCGACGTCACGAAATGTCTTGCGAAGGCAGCTCGGTTCCGGACATCTTCGGAGCAGATCCTGAAGTCCAGCCAGAACAACAAGCTGATGAAGGAGAGATCTCCGTCTCCGAAGCCGACAACTCTGACATCGAAGACGAGGCAGTCACACCAGCTCAACGGTCCGTGAGTACCGAGACCCCTCTCCTGCCCAAACCCAAGCAAAAGGCTCCGGTAACACCTTCGCCCTCTGGCTCAGGTCGACACCGGCAACACATTTCAGACGCCCCGCCCTCGGGCCCGGCTATGAAACCGAAAGAAAAGCCTTCCGGCTCGGGCTTGAGCCAACCCCATTCCGGTGCCGACAAGTCACCTTCGGCACCGAAGCCCAAAACCAAAGATGTGCCATACCCTTCTTCCTCGGCACCGAAAACAGCCTCGACGCCGAAGCCCTCGGCGTCGAAACAAACAAAGGACAAACATTCGGATCCGAAAAAACATTCGGACCCGAAAAAGGTCTCGGAGCCACAAACTTCTATACCAAAAACTAAAGAGTCCAAGACCCCCAAAAAGTTTCAGAAACAAAGGCAAAAGAACATTCTGACCCTAAACCTTCAGCACCGAAAAAGGACATTGTACCCAAACAACGGTCTGTGCCAGATTTTTCAGATCCAAAGCAAAAAACACTACACATTGACCCACATACCGGTCACGTTGTCGCCAAACCTCCTAAAAAGAGGAAACTGGACACTTCACCAGACTCTGAAATGCCCATTAAACAGAGAGAAATGGGCACTAATACTTCTCCACCTCCATCTCCTTCTCCAGCTGATCCTAATTTGTTAATTTCTCCAGCACACTCCCCACAACATACATTTTCACCTCAACCACAGGATGATGAAGATGATTATAATGATGGGGATGGGAACGGAGATCCAGATAGGGATGATGATGCACATACCATCCCACATGATGTAGATCCTTGGGATTATTACAATACAGATCGCGATCCACACAATGACCCGGACCTCTATCCCTCTAGGCCATCACCACCAGATGATAATATTGGGTTTGCGCAACTGATTAATAGGGCTGCTCAATACCACGGGGTACAATTACACTCTGATCCCTTAAAGGAAGACTTTTTATTGGAAACATTTGCACCCTCACAAAAGTCCACAGACACCCTACCAATGCTAAAAGGCATGCTAAAACATGCACCAGAAGTGTTTAAAGACCCTGTCAGAGCCAGGGTCCTCAACACCAGGGTGGACAAAAAATATAAGGCAGCTCCCAATGAACAAGTGTACATCAGAGGTCAGGTCCCTTTAGATTTTCTTGTGGTGTCTAATGCACACAAGAGGGCTAATTCACAGAGCACAGGCGACGCCCCTCCTCCTGATAAGGAATCAAAACTCATAGACGCATCTGCGTCACAGGCTGCAAATCACTGGCGGATTGTCAACGCGCAAGCTTTGTTAGCCAGATATGACAGAGCTCACTATGATGAGCTAGAAAAGCTTATGCAACATCTGCCTTACCAATATAAGAACAAAGCTATTGACCTTATACAGGAGGGTAAACTAATAACCAACACATCTATAAAATGTGCCCTCAATGCGGCTGATACAGCATCTCGTGCTATTAATACCAGCGTTATACTACGGAGGCACGCTTGGCTCCACATCCAGATTCAAGCAAGAGGTGCAATCCACTATGAATCAGCCTTTCGACCAAGAGCATCTTTTTGGGCCCACAGTTCACACATCTTTAGAAAAGATGAAAAAAGATACTGAGACTGCCTAGTCCATGGGGGCCTTGCAATTGTCTTCCCCTAGAGGCTCTTTTCATCGCTCCTTTTACAGGGCTGGCTCCAAAACCACTGGCTCAGAACATCCCTCTTCATCATATAAAAGTCCCAATCAAACTACCTCCTCCAGAGGATATTTTCGAGGAGGTTACAGGGGTAATAACAATAAGGGAAGAGGCCGCGGTAACAACAGCCGCAGCTCCCCTACCACCAAGCAGTGACTTCCCCCCGATCATTCCACTCCTGTCGGGGGACGTCTCTCACAGTTCCTACCTGTCTGGAACTCCATCACAACAGACAGGTGGGTAAGACAAATTATCCAGTATGGTTATTGCCTGGAACTCACCTCCACTCCCCCAAACATTCCTCCCAGACAACATCCAATGACCTCGGAACATCTGACGCTTCTAAAACAAGAGGTTCTCTCTCTATTACAAAAACATGCAATAGAACCAGTCCCCTCGCCTCATCAAGGCACAGGGGTTTACTCGCTATATTTTCTAATTCCAAAAAGGACGGCTCTCTCAGGCCAATATTGGACCTCAGACCGTTAAACCTTTACATTCAGTCAGACCACTTCCACAGGGTCACTCTCCAACAGGTGCTGCCACTGCTTCAACAAGGCGACTTTCTCTCCACTCTGGATTTAAAGGATGCCTACTTTCATATTCCCATTCACCCCGCCCACAGGAAATATCTCAGGTTCGTGGTAGACGGTCAGCACTATCAGTTCAAAGTCCTCCTGTTCGGGGTTACCACAGCACCCTGAGTCTTCACAAAGGGCCTCGCAGTAGTAGCAGCTCACTTACAAAGACAACATATTCACGTGTTCCCTTATCTGGACGACTGGCTCATAAAAGCCAAGTCACACAACAGCTGTGTGCAACACACACACAAAACAATCCAGTTGCTTCACCAATTGGGATTCACGGTGAACCTCACCAAGTCCCACCTCCAACCGTCCAACACAACAATATCTAGGAGCTACAATAAACACTTCAAAAGCTCTAGCATACCCTAACCCAGTCAGGATATGCAACATTCAAGCTCCAATATCTCAATTTCAGCCTCAACACTCATTACCAGCTCGAATGTTCATGCAGTTAATCGGGATGATGGCCTCCTGCATTCTCATTGTCCCTTATGCAAGACTCCAAATGCGTCCCTTACAGGAGTGTTTGGCACGTCAGTGGAACCAGGCTCAAGGTCAGTTAACAGATCTGGTGTTGGTGGACAGCCGCACACATCGCTCTTTGCAGTGGTGGAACACACAAAACCTTTCCAAAGGGCGGCCATTCCTCAACCCGGTTCCATAGATAGTGCTAACAGCAGACGCATCGCTCACCGGCTGGGAAGCTCACCTTCACAACCATACCATTCAGGGCATATGGACCCCTCAGCAAAAACAACGCCACATAAATTACCTGGAATGACTGGCAATTTTTCTGGCATTAAAATCCTTTCAACTCCATCTGGTAGGCAAAGCTGTCCTGGTCCGTACAGACAACATAACAGCAATCTACTATATAGAGAAACAGGGGGGGACACCCTCTCTACAGCTTTCACACCTAGCTCAAAGCATATGGAGATGGGCCATTCCGCAAAACATATATCTCCTTGCAGAACACCTCCCAGGGGTACACAATCAGATTGCAGATCTGCTCAGTCGTCAAACACAGCAGATCCACGAATGGGAACTTCATCCTCAAGTTCATCTTCCATTCTTTCACATGTGGGGCCACCCAGAAATAGATCTGTTCGCCACACACCAGAACGCAAAATGCCCAACCTTCGCTTCCAGGTATCCATACCCATTGTCCAAAGGCAATGTGCTATGGATGAACTGGTCAGGCAAATTTGCTTATGCTTTTCCGCCTCTCCCGCTAATTCCGTTAGTGGTTCAGAAGCTCAAACAGCATTCCCTCACAATGATCCTGGTTGCTCCAACATGGGCCCGACAACCATAGTTCACAACCCTCTTGGAACTATCAGTAGTTCCTCATCAAAAGCTACACCTCTCACCCAAGCTTCTCACTCAGAACCATGGAGAGATAAGATATCCAGATCCCAGTCAACTCAACCTTGCGATCTGGCACCTGAAGTCTTAGAGTTTGGCTACCTCAATCTCCCGCCAGACTGCATGAACATCATTAAAGAGGCTAGGCGTCCTACCACCAGAGCATGCTACACAGCAAAGTGGAAACGATTTGTAATTTACTGTACAAATAACAAAATCAATCCACTAGACGCTTCTATTCAAAACATTATCTGTTATCTCTTGCACCTACAACAATGTAACCTAGCATATACATCCATAAGACTACATCTCGCTGCAATAGCAGCTTATCTCCAAAACAGACAACACATGTCTTTGTTTAGAGTACCCGCTATCAAAGCATTTATGGAAGGACTTAAAAGAATAATTCCACCCAGAGTTCCACCCTCTCCAGTATGGAATTTAAATATTGTCCTTACCAGACTCATGGGTCCCCCATTTGAACCTCTACACAAATGCGAACTACAGTTCCTCACTTGGAAAGTAGCCTTCCTTGTTGCTATCACATCTCTTAGAAGAGTTAGTGAACTCCAGGCATTAACCATACAAGAACCATTTTTGCAAATCCATCTTAACAAAGTGGTTCTTAGAACTAACCCAAAATCTTTACCTAAAGTCGTTTCTGCCTTCCACCTTAACCAGTCTGTTGAACTCCCAGTTTTGTTCCCTCTACCAGACTCAGTGGCAGATCGGGCTCTTCACACGCTAGACGGTAAAATAGCAATACTTTACTACATTGAAAGGACAAAATCCTTTAGAAAGACTAAACAACTCTTTGTGGCTTTATCCCCACCTCATAAGGGCAATCCCATTTCAAAAGCGGGGATTGCAAGGTGGATTGTTAAATGCATCCAAATATGCTATCTTAAAGCCAAACGCACATTAACCATTCCCCCTAGAGCTCATTCCACACGTAAACTAGGGGCTTCTATGTCATTCTTAGGGAACATTCCCTAGATGACATCTGCAAAGCAACAACTTGGTCTACACCGCACACTTTCACAAAACACTATTGTGTAGATGTGAAAGCAAAACAACAAGCTAGTGTGGGCCAGGCTGTATTAAGAACACTTTTTCAGACTACTCCAACAGATACAGGTAGCCACCGCTAAGGAGATAACTGCTGTATAGTCTACGCACAAGTATATGATCTACAGCTCATATGCCTCGAACGGAAAATGCTACTTACCAGTATGCATCTGTTCTTGGCATGTAGAGCTGTAGATTCATATATGCCCACCCGCTTCCCCGGATACCTCTATCTGTTGCAGTACGATCTTACTTAGATACATTACACATGGACATCTCTTTCTATTTCTTACTAACTCCATCATAACCCTTCATGGTGAAAACAATCTGGAGATGGAGTCGATGCCCATGCGCACTATCACCCTAAGGAGACCTACCTCGTGACTACAAAGACTTCTTCCAAGACAAAAACAAAGTGCAAACATCCGAGCCCAACACCAGATGGCGATCTATGCACAAGTATATGAATCTACAGCTCTACATGCCAAGAACAGATGCATACTGGTAAGTAGCATTTTCCTCCCCTGCATTCACAAAGGGGAAGGGGTCCCTTAGGGACCCCTTCCCATTTGCGAGTGCTTTACCACCCTCTTGAAGAGGGTGGTATATTGCGAGTGTTTTGCAACTGCAATTACAGTCGCAAAACATTCTTACATAGGCCTCTGACTTAGGAAGGGACGCCCTTGGAACGCCCCTTCCTAATAGCGGGAGTCGCAAATGCTATTTTGTGAGTCTGTGACTCGCAAAATAGCATTTGTACATGCCATTACCTTTTTTTGCGGTCGCAAAACGGGAGGAACTCCCGTTTGCGGCCGCAAAAAAGGGTCGTACATCTGGCCCTTAATATTGTACAGAGGAATGTTGTGCTCAAATGCAGGGGTGTTAGTATTGCTGCTTGATAACACCCCTGGTGGCAGATATTCCACTGGATGTCAGGGATGGATTTAGTTTGAAAAACAAATGTTTTGAGTATGGCTGTCCAGGCATCGGGCCATACCCCACCCCTAAATTTCCAGCAGTCTTTTTGCCCAACGGGGGGCAGATTGGGGGGCCTACCCCTATCACCCCCGAGAGAGCCGAATGCCCTTTTGTTAAAGAAATGGAGTGGGGGCTGGCCCACCTTGACATCAGTCCATACCCTCCACACCTAAAGTACCATGGTCATTCTGCCCCTCTGGGACCTACAGCCAGAGTACTCCAGCCTTTCCCATGGCAAGCAAGAGGAAATTTATATTCCTATGGTGCCTTTTTGATATATGGGTCAGCAGAGAGGAGACTTACTCCCCTCCCCCATTCTGTCTCCACTGGGTGGCAAAAAGATACCCTGGGTATTTCAGTCCAGTGTTACAATGAGCAAGCACCACACCCATTATGTTTCCCACTGTTTTCCCTATTTGTCTGATTGGCTTTCTGACCCCCCCCCCCCCACTGGCAGAGGTGGTTAACACCCCTAACTGCCCACCCAGGAGCTTAAACCCCACAAGACTATCACAGGAAAAAAGTGAGGAAAGGAATGGGGTGGGACAATCAGCCATCTTAGCATTTGGTCCCACCCTGGGTACCAGATAGTATTTCTGCCGCAAAGGGGGAGACAAAATAGGGGTTTACCCACTCTCCGCCAGACCATATATCAAAACTAAACTCAAAGAAATCCCAATTTCCTCTCACTTAACATGGTGATTTCAGACTCTGGGTCATCTGGGAACTAAAGAGTCCTGCCAACCATTTCAGAAATGTAGAGACCCAGTAGAATCACGGATTGTGTGTCTCGCAGGGATACCAGGCCCTTTTCTTACCCAGAATGCCTTGCGAACGTCAAAGTATTGGTCAAAAAGAATATTTTTCCCTTATTTTTATGACAGAAAACTGGGCATTTCTGGCCATTGGCCAATCTCTTGCCACTCTGCGTTCCCTCACTTCTCTCGATTGAAACACTGCCTCCCATGTGTGGATGAACATAACACAAGTCACAGAAACAGACCATAACTGTAACAATGTGACACTTCATTGACACCACATTGACATAGCAAGGTTCATGTTTTGACCGATTCCTGTCACTGGTGAGTGGTCCACCCACACAATTTGGGTACCATTTTCATAGGGAAAAGTGTAGGATTGCTGGCTGATAGGAATTTTGTGGATCCCTACAGATTCTGGAGCTCTGCCTCACAGAAATGCGAGGAAAATCTGTGATTATTAGCCAGAGTTTTATGTGTATAGGGCAGTCTAGGTAAGAAAATGTAGTGAGATCCATGCAAGTCACACCACCCTGGACTCCCATGAGTGTCTAGTTTTCAAAATGTTGATGTTTGGTAGTCTTCCCTGGGTGGCAGACAAGCTCAGACCCAAATACTACAGCTATCCACTTTTCTGAAATGGGTCAACTAGAAAGGTAAAATGTTGATGTTTCTTTGTTCTGTTTTGGGGCCTCTCCCGTCAATAGGTCCAGACACACGTGTGGCACTTGTTTTGTGGGTAGCAGTTTGGGAATGGTTGGAGGAAGGAATGCTGAGGGTCCCTCAAGATTTGAAACTCTTCTTTACAGATATGTTACAAAAATGTGGCTTTTCCCGGTTGTATGAAGGAAAGTCCTAATTCTATTAAGGGCATAGAGGGAAGTATTATGCTATCTTTGTTGCTCTGTATTTCAACACAGCCAGGTTAAACACTTGCCTAGCCCAAAGAGCTCTAGAGACCATGGCACTTTACACCTCTGGAAGAATGAGCTCCACATTTTAGCCCCTTCTTTTGACATAACCCATTTTACCCATCTGGCCAAAGTAGCAGAAGACATAAGAAAATGAGGTTTTAAAATGGAAATAAGTTGCTGGTCATAAGATGTTCTGAGGAGCCGTCTGGCCCCATATTCTTCAAACTCCATAGGACACTAAGTTTTGGATAATGCAGAAAAGTGGGGTACTATTCTGTGAAAATGAGGGTCTTTGTCCTTCCTGAAATAGAAAAGAAATCCCCCGATGGAGTAAACCCCCTATCTGAAAGATCCAATGCGTTCACGTCAGAGACTCTCCTGAAAGAAACCAAACGCAATAACATTGTCAACTTAGTTGACAAAGCTTTAAATTTTAACGAAGAATTAACTGCCCAAGATAAAAACATGTTTAAAACAATAGTGATATTACATAACAGTATATTTAGGTTGGGGAGGTATGCTGATCCTTATTCCTCGTAGTAATCTGCAAATCAGAGGATGCTCTCCTACAGGTTTCCCAGTTATATATTGATTGTGCAATGAAATTGCTGATCTGTGTGTTAACTGTGCAGTATGATTTCCCAGAGGCTGCACAATGGCCTAAAAAATAGGCAATGGGAGAATCATCTGAACCTTTGGGATCTGCACTTGATTCCAGACACCAGCAAACCCATGAGTCCTAGGCTGATTTGTATACTCTTGCCGTCCCTGGAGCCCTTGCCCTGTTGAATAAAGTGACAGTGTCTGACAAAAGTCCTTTGAGAGTCCATATAGACCTGATACTTTCCAAGCCATCAGTTGGCCCAATATTACTAAATTGTAAAATTGGCCTGTCAGGTCTCTGAGTAGCTGTGGAAACCCTGACATGACAAGTGGAACTTCTATTGACATCTGCAGGAGATCCGAGAGCCATATTGGAGACAATCAAAACTGAGTTACTATGACCAGGCAGATCAGTTCCGGTGTGGTTTTGGCTAAACAATGAAACATGATTGAAAATGGGGGGAAAGCTTAAGGGGTCCCCTGGTGCCATGAGTGTAGAAAAGCATTGGCCGGCAAAGCCACTGGATCTGGTCCCCAACTCTAAAACTGGGAAAGATTGGTGTTCAGCCTGGATATGAAAAGGTCTATGGAGATTGGGCCCATTCTATCTTGGAGATATTGAAACACTGAAACAAATTGGGCCTGATTTGGCCGAGAGGGTACTCTATTGCAACTGTGATGGAGCGCCCTCTCCGTGAAATTGAAGTTCCTCTCACCTCATTTAGAGCCAGGCGGAACTTAATAATGTTAACGACGGAGACTACTCCGTCGCCACTGCTGACATACTCCTCCAATGGCTCAATGGAGTTAGGGCTGTTGGAGGTTTGTCCATTTGCCCACAGTCCTATTTAGAGTTGGCAGATAAATGGCTAGTTTTTACTTTAACACACCACTATCAAAAATGTGGCGGTAAATGAAAGTTAAAACACTTAAATGATCCCCACGCTATGGGAAAATCTCTCATTGCAAGGAGGCCAAAAAGAAAATTCTGCTTTGGGTTTTTGTTTTCAAAAATAAAAAATATATTGAAAGTGTGCTGTACCGTACTATCATGTTGACTGAACCATATAGCAAATTTTTCAATATATTGGCAGGAACCGCTGTGATGGTGGTTCCTGACAATGTAAGAGATGTCCGCTGGGGTGGCGGACATCTCTAAATCTGAAGTACGGGGTTACTCCATCAGGGCAATAGAATATTTTACTACCTCGCCCTGATGGATAAAATCCGTACTCCGAACATTAAATCAGTAGCTGAAATCTTTCTGTTGACGAGAATACCAGTCTCCTTTTGAGTTCAACGTCCCCAGAAGCTATTCTGTCCTTACTGATACCTGATGTTACAGGTAGTATTCCCATAATTGCTTTGCCAGATTGGTTAGGATCTTTGAGCGGGTCCCATCCAAATGATTAATGTACCTAACTGCTGTGAAGTCATTCTCAGAAGAACAGAGCAACGAACAAGGAGTTTTGGGAAGGATTGAATCACAAAGGAGGGGTAAGAGGGAGTTACTTCTCTAGTGCCAAGATACTCACTCGGTGATAGTGAGCGCTACAAATCTGCATACCATAACATAGCTTAATTCAACATAACAGTTCAGGGGGACTACCACTGTGCAATCGTTACATCCCATTCTTTCAACCATTTCAAACAAGATCACAACTATTCTGCCTTTCAGTGGCTGTATCAGACAGACACCCACCAAGAGACCAAATCAATGATATCCAGTGTAGCATTAAGACACAAGTCATTACATTTTCAATTTATCTATACTGCTGGCCATTGGGGACTTTCTGACTCTTTGATTTACTGCAATGTTTAAAGATAGCCTTACCCATTGGTGTGGGGGTGCCAAACAAAAATACAATGTAGCAATCTCATTTTGTGTCTGATCCTCTACCCATGCTTCAGTGGATGCCAAATAAGGAGTATCATACTTCAAACTGGAGGAGGTTGGAAGGATCTAATTCAACAAAAAGTGCCACTGGCAATGGGTGAGGTGAGCGCCCATACCAATTATCTTATTTCATGCATCCCACAATCAAACTCCTTTGATCTTTCCCAACATGCTTGCCTTTTCACACAGGATACCAAAAAGAATGTGATAAAGGCCAGGAGGTTTGCAGCATAAATTTAGGTTGATTGCACTTCACCTATTACCCTCCCCTCTTTTAATAAGTTTCACTCCTCCATCTTCTTAGTTCTACCCTGTTTTTCAAAAATTCCAAACACCATAACCCTGCCCTTAAAAGGCCTCAAACTACCTCGGGTCAAAACACTGATTTCCGAGGGATTTAGGAACACTCAAAAAGAGACCTTTGGGCTACTGAGAGATTTTGATGATACCAACACCTCCCCTTAGGTGGAATTTTGAGGCTACACACCCTTGGGACACTTTGAATACATTCGGAACCACATTTCCTCTTAAAGGAAATTCTTCCTTATATTGAACTACACAAATCATTTGCGCACTGGTGCTTAGCCTGAAGGCCTTTCAGATTCAGTTATTTTCTCAAAACTCTCACTCAAGACTGACTCAACACTACTGCATGCACTGCTTTCTAGTTTTGGGGGTTTTGTTGTAAAAATGTTGTCCTACTCATATTGGGATGTCACAGATTTATGAAATAGTGTATTTAAAGCAGATGATTGTGTATGTAAACACTCATATAACTGAACAACAGAATGTTGTATTTTGTTCTTTGACAAATACTTGTGATTTATGTAACTGGGATGGTACTTTTTTGTTGGACTACATGCTTCAATGGGATTAGCACTGCAGATACTGCAGCTAGAGGAGTCAAAACCAGCATTCTACTCAGGAGATATACATGGCTCAGAATTTCTGGTTGTCAAACCAGACTTTCAACAAACTATTCTGAATGCACCATTTGATAAGGAACACCTCTTTGGGCCTCAGATAGACCAATCGCTAAAGAAAATGAAAAAGGACACAGAAATGGCTAAATCAATGGGAGCACTTCAGTCTCCTTCTACTAGAGGTTCCTTTCGTCACTCCTTCACTCTAATCCAGGATTTCTAGATGGATTGTTAAATGTATTCAAACCTTCTATGTTAAAGCTAAATGAACTTTAACTATATCTCCTGGAGCACATTCTACTTGCAAAATCGGAGCAACTATGGCCTTTTTAGGCAAAATTCCCATAGCTGACATATGTAAGGCAGCTACATGGTCTACACCAAACACGTTTACCAAACGTTACTGTGTGGATGTGTTAGCACGTCAACAAGCTAATGTAGGACAAGCAGTGCTAAAAACACTTTTTCAAAGAACTGCAACACCCACTGGTTAGCCACCGCTTTGGGAGGATACTGCTATAAAGTCCATACAAAGCATGTGTCTCTATAGCACACATGCCTTGACGGATTATGTTACTTACCCTGTAAGCATCTGTTCTTGGCATGTAGAGCTGTATATTCACATGCGCCCTCCCTCCTCCCCGGATACCCGTGGTTGTTGCAGTTCTTATTCAAAATACTTATGCATAGACATCTCTATACTACACTTACTCCATTCTCACCCTCTTGTGGGAAAACAATCTAACAATGGAGTTGATGCCCATGCGCATTATCACCGAAAGGAGGAGTCACCTTACCTCATGACTGGGAAAGACTTCTTCCGAAGAAAAACAACTTGCAAACATCCGGACCCAACACTAGATGGCAGGAGTACTGGGTAAGTAACATAATCCTTACACAATATTGTACTGTCACCAGTAGGTAGTTATATTTAGGACCTAGTTTCCATAGGAAAAGCGTTTTTTGATGTGCTAATAACAAATCTTTGCAAATTTTTTAAAACTGATGGGTCACTCACTCCAGCTGCTGTGTAGAAAGTTTCGGGGTGATCCGTCAAGCGGGGGCTGAGAAAGAGGGGGTCCAAAAACGCTTTTTCTCCATGTAATTTCCATAGGAAACTTTAGACACGGCTACCGCCTGAACTGCTGAACGGAATGACACCAAATTTGGCAGAAAGGTAGCTCTTGGTCCAGAAAGCACTCTTTTTGTTAAATGATGTAAATCCGTCCAGTAGTTGCTGAGAAATTTTAAGATTTCTCAGATATACAACTGTGGCCGCTGTTGATCGGCGAACCCTCCCGATCTCATGCCTGAAATTTGATTGGCTGCCAACCCTTCAAACCAGGAAGTGTTGACAGCCATCTTGTGACTCGGTTGAACCGAGTCCCAAGCAAAAACGTAAAAAAAAAGAAAAGGGGGTAGGGTACAAACACCCTGACCCGCTTGGCCCGTTCAGGGCCAAAAGAAAGCATTTTTAAAAATAATTTTTCGGGATTCGCAGTGGATCCGCGAATCCAGTCGGAAAAAAAACAAAAAACAAGCATGAACTCCCGCGCTTCATTTACTTTAGGCCCCCGGGTGGGCCAGGTCCCGGGGGGAATTAAAAATAAAGATGCTCAGGCCCCGGCAGCCCCAGGAACCGCCACCTCCCGTGGCTAATATACTTAAATGCGGGGGGCCTGCACCCCCCTCACTGCCCCGGGGACCACCACCTCCCTGGGGCTGATTTCAAAATGCAGGGGGGCCACGTGCCCCCTACTGCCCGGGGACAACCACCTCCCCGAGGCTATATGAAAATGTAATGCGTGGGGGGGTGCCCATCCCCGGGACATTGCAGTTTGCTATGGGATGGCGGGAGCACTGCTCCCGCCATCCCATAGCAGACAAGTGTGCTCCGCTTTGAACAAGCGAGAGCATGCTGCTCTTGCTTGTTCAAAGCAGAGCACACTTTGCTTTTTACACCCAGTGAGCTGCATGTCAGTAGCTGCCTGGGTGTAAAAAGCAATGCTGGCTCCCGCAGGCGGCGGGAGCTGGCCGGTACCGTGGGGGCCTTCAGGCTCCCCCCACGGTCCCCAACGAGAGGCCATGCCCCGGGGTTGGAGTCCCCGGGGTATGGGGTCCCCGGTGCCGAAATCAAAAAATAAATGGCCAGGCCCCGGGGGGATTGGGTCCCCGGGGTCAAAATTGGCCTGGGAAGGGAGGCCGCACGGCCCCTATTCCTGATTTTTATCTTAAATCAATAAAGGCCAAGCCCCAGGGGATGGCCTTTATTGGTTAGGCCCCAGGGGGGTTGGGTCCCTGGAGCCCAAAAGGGTCTAGGGAAGAGGGGCCGGCCATGCACCCCTCCTTCCTTAGAAGAAGAAAATTCAGAGCCGGCAACTCACCGGAGGCCCGGCCTCCTTTCTCTGTTACTTTACAAACGCGCTTCCTGTCGCGGTCTTGATTGGGGGATGAAGTCCCATTTGCTGCTGAAGGTCCATAGGGGCCAACTAGCCCACCTGTTACCTCTAGTAAGCCCCACAAAGTGGGACTGCTGACAGGTGGCCGCAGGCCACGCCCCTTCCTCCACCACTCTGCAAACTAGCCTTTCGGCGCACTGCTGGTTGGGGGGATGAGGTCCCCTTGCCTCCTGAGGGTCTCAGGACTAAAGTGGACTTCATCCCCCAAGCAGCAGTGCACCAAGAAGTGCATCTGCAGAGCAGTGGAGAAGGGGTCATGGCCCCTAACCACCTCTCCGCAATCCAGCTATGTGGAAATTACTGGAGGTAACAGGCAGGCTAGTTGGCCCCCAAGGACCCTCAAGAGCCAAGGGGACTCAGGGATGTGGAATTAATATAGCCCTATGCCCAGGACATATTGTTTGGGGTCAAGGGCAACAAGTTTTCATGTGTATTTTGTCCTTGGGACAAGTAGGTCCAACCCCCTGCAGCACAAAGGCTACCAGTTTGCAGTAACACATTATGGATCAGGGAAGGGCACTGTCTGCAGTTAAGGTAATATTTTTGTCCGTATGTTAATGCTGCTCAAACTTGTATTTATAGTTCATTAATTGAAAGCCTTTATTATTAGCGTGAGCGCTCCAAGTAAATGTTGTAAGCTCTGACTGCACTACTGACAGTGGTTCCAGTATAAAAATGTGTACACACGTGTGAGAAGTTGGCCTGGTATATGCTGTCCACTAATTAAAGTGGGCACCCTGTACCAGTCCAAACAACCCTTATGGTGATTTAAGAGGTCAAAGATAACCTTAGAAACCTATCCAAGTGGTAGCTGTGGTGAGCAGCCTTCAGGCTTAGTCTTGAAGGAATGTTAAGCAGCTTAGTCTTGAAGGAATGTTAAGCAGCTTGTTTTACCAGAATGAAACCTTTTAATATTGATAAAATGAAAGCAGACCGACACAGTAGTTATAAAAATATGTATTTATTAATATAACACACTCTACGTACGACACAGTAGCTTCTACACGAAGATACTCACAAAGCACAGAATACTGTAGCACAGAAACAATAGTATATCCATATACTAAAATAGTGTTATAAGAACCACGACTCGAGTCAAGACAGTGTCTAGAGGATGTAGAATCGCTGGAGCCCCAAGGAACCACCCAAGGTGAGTACGTAGGGACCCCACGGAGGACGGGTGCAGTGTGGGAACACGACCGCGGGCGCCGTACAATCTCTATGGGAGAGTCGCGGTTGCAGATGTAAAGTTAAAGGACCCTTCTAAGTGGACTTCGAAGAAACCCAGCGGAAATTAGGAGGTTGGAGAGCCGTGGATACCGTAGCACCAGAGTTACCTATCCGAGGGAACCCGGGTGCATAGGTCTGAAGTGGTGTCGGAAACAGCCGTCGATCTCTATGGAGAACTTCAAAGAAGAGCCACTGCTGGGAAGAAGAAGAGTGTCCGTCATAATCCAAAGGTGGATTCTTGGTGAAGAGTACCTGAAAGCAGAGGGGACAGAGTCTGGGTCACTCAGGAGTGACCAGGGGCTCGGTAGACAAATGCCCACCGATGTCGGGTGCTTCAGGTGCATTGAGAGGGTTCTTGACTCTGCAGCCACAGGGACCAGGAGACGTCGAGGACAACCAGGAGCTGGATATGAGCTGTCCCACAACGGATGGCAATTGCTGAGGGGTTGATGTCCGGCTGGAGCACCAACTAGCCTTGGCGACGGCAACCCACGTAGAAGGTCAAGAAAGGTTACGGTTTGGAACAGCAAGGTCCAGGAGACTTGCCAAACACAGGGGAGTCAGGAGAAGCCTAAAGCAATCAGGGGAGCCCAAGAAAAGCAGTGTTGACCCTCAAGAGGACCCACAGGCCGGAGGCACAGGAGTCGCGAGGGGACCTCAAGCAGTTTCACAAGGCAGCAGCCCACAGAGCACTCGGTGCGAGGAGGCCAGAGTTCTTTGTAGGAAATGGTGCCAGAGGTTGGTTGGGGTTACTTGGAGCCCAGTGCACTTGATCGGGAAATGCCAACAAGCATATGCACTTGCAAAAGTACGTGGTCCACAAGGGTACGGGTATTGCAGCCCCCATGAGGGATTCTGGCCTCAAACTTGGTAAGAGGGCAGCTCAGACCTCGAGGGACTTGGAAACCCACCTCCTATGTTGCTGGAGCCTTCGGTGTCCGTAGGAGCTCAGGAGCAGCAGACCGGTCAGTTGAGATGTGGTGCCTGCGATTGCAGGGGAGTGACTCCTTCACTCCTATCTTCAGTTGTCCTTGATGCTCCACAGGTCCTACATGGAACCTGTATGGTGCACGGGCACAGACGATGCTTTGGACGGAGAGGGAGACGAAGTCAGGCCCAAACGAAGTCCAACGAAGTCCAGAGTGTCCAGACGGTCGAAGGTCAGTGGTTTCTTGATCAGAATCTTGTCCACGTCGAATCTAGGGTCCTACAGCCAGGTAAGCCCTTTTGTACCCTTGGGAGAGGGTTGAACAGATTCAGGGGACCGTCCCACGGGAGGGTCTGGACAGTGGGGAGGTTACTCCCAAGGGTTACTCCCATGTCCATTGTCCAGTTTCGAGCCAGAGCATAAGCCAATGGCCCCCAGGACTGGTTTGAACTGGACTATGCATAGGGACACCAAATGTGCCCCTCATGCAGACTTTCGGTCGCTGGCAAGCCTAATACACTAAAGCTTGTCTGACCACCTGTGGCAGGATGCCTATTGTTCTGCCTTCCCCTGCTCGAGCTTGGCTCAGCAGCAGGAGGGCAGAAATATGTCTCTAGTCGGCAGCAACCATTTTGGGCTGCCCGGGACTAGAAGGCTGGTACCGGGAACACCAGGGGGTTATGATTCTATGATTCCACAATGTTTGACACCAAACACGATAGGGTTACTTTCAGCCGTTTTAGAGTGGGTCATCACGCGGTCGCATAATGCCACTCTATATGTCGTAAATGGCTGCAGCACTAACAACCCGGGAGAATGGACTCCGTAGGCTGCAGGTGTGTCCTGCTCATGCAGTGGCACCCTCTCACCTAGAACCAAGCACCCTGCCTTCAGGATTGTTAAGGCCTGCTATAGGGGTGACTTATAGGTTTTAAGTGTAGTGACCCTTAGATATAGTAAACCTATATCTTTAGTAAGTGGTACATGCACCAACTAACACAGGCTGCAATGGCAGGCCTGTAGATCCATTTTTCATGGCCTCTCATAGGTGGCATAATACATGCTTCAGCCCATGGGAGGCCTCTGCGGTACCTATGCCCTGGGTACATGGGTACCATATACTAGGGACTGACAAGGGTACTCCAATATCCAATCTGGAGTGTACCTAAGTACATGACATAACAGTTTAGGGAGAAAGCAGATAGACTAGGGTCCTGATTAGCAGGATCCCAGTCAGACTAGTCAAAAACAGTATAACATGAAGTAAAAAGTGGGGGTAACCATATGAAGCAGATCCTACTTTCCTACACAACTCCCCCCCAAATGTAAGGAGATGAGACTAACCTTGCCCAGTTGAGTCTTCATTTTCAAAGTGGAAATATCTGGAGCGTCCATCTGCATTTTCTAGACACAGAAGGCGTCCGGCTGCGTGTGCTACTTCGAGCTGAGACCGTGTTTTTGCGTCCCGAGGCTTGCATATCAGATGACGCCCAGACATGGACAGATTCACCTTAGATCTACGTACCGGGAACCTCTCAGACAGCCCTTATCTTGGGATAGTCTTTAACACCTAATTCTATACACTGTTCACCCTTGTAGTGGGCTTCAATCATTTTATAGAAGATAGGTTGCACTCCCTTATTGAGTGCCGTGAACTACTCAGCCCTCCATTAACCGGGCGGACGTACTCCTATTTGAGGAGATTTGTTTTTATCTGCTGTGGCTTTTCCTGAAGAAGGCACTGCTGTGCCGAAACGCGTGTAGGATACCATCCTGGGTTGCAGCCACTCTGAGACACAGACACGAGTTCTAGATCTATCAAACAGCCTGAATCTTCGGCTTTTTGTTATCGATGTCTAAATTCCAAATCATCAAAAAGACAACATGATTCTAAATATGAAATACTTATAGATATCTGTTCTACACTTTTTTGTCTTTGTGTATATATTATCAATGTTTTGGGTATGAATAGTGTGCAACAAGAGTGAATGATGATATGGTTGTGGTGTGCCTGTGGATTGTTTTAGATCTGATTTGTACTTATATTTATTGCCTAGTCTTTAATAAAAATCACTTTTGTATTTTGTAATATACACAGCTTGTTTTTGTCTCTCCTTATGTCAGAGAATGATTATAGTTATGTGTTATATTAAGTTTGAGTTGCCCTAGGAATTTACATTGAATCCATCTGCATTGGCAGGGTTACTCCCAGGTCTATGTTACACTGTATAGTCCATTCCCTGTAGGGAAATAGACCACCTCAAAAGTTTGGGGTTTTCACCCTTCATCTGTTTTAGCCATACGAGGGGCTTATGGTCCATCTGAACAATGAAGTGAGTGCCAAACAAGTATGTCCTCAGCTTCTTCAGGGCCCAGACCACAGCAAAGGCTTCCCTCTCTATAGCTGACCAACGTTTCTCTCTTGGGGTCAACCTTCTGCTGATGAAAGCTACTGGTTGATCCTGACCCTCTGCATTAAGTTGTGACAACACAGCCCCTACCCCCAACTCAGATGCATCTGTTTGGACAATAAATTGTTTGGAGTAGTCAGGACTTTGCGGGATGGGAGCAGTGCACATGGCCTGCTTGAGATCATCAAATGCCTTCTGACAGCTAACTGTCCACTGAACCTTCTTGCGCATTCTTTCTGATGTGAGATCATTTAAGGGAGTCACTATAGACCCATATCCAGACCCATACCCATATCCTTTAACAAAGCCCTGTCAGGCCCAAGAAAGCTCTGACCTGAGTCTGGGTAGTTGGAGAAACCCAGTCCATGATGGTCTGGATTTTGCTCTGTAATGGTTGAACCTGGCCTCCCCCACAAGGTGGCCCAGGTACACAACCTTGCTCTGCCCAATCTGGCACTTAGTAGCCTTGATAGTGAGGCATGTTCTCTGCAGAGCCTCCAAAACATTCTTCAGATGGATCAGGTGATCCTCCAAGGTGGCTAAAGACAGCTATATCATCTAGATATGCTGCACTATAGGCTTCCAATCCTGTAAGGACTTTATTCACCAGCCTTTGGAATGTGGCAGGTGCATTCTTCAAACCAAAGGGCATCACAATAAATTGATAATGTCCACTAGGGGTTGAAAAGGCTGTTTTTGGTTTGGCCTCCTCAGCTAGTCTGATTTGCCAATAGCCAGCAGTGAGGTCAAATGTACTTAGATACTTGGCTGAGGCCAGAGTATCAATAAGCTCATCTGCCCTTGGAATTGGATGAGCATCAGTCCTAGTGACTGCATTGAGTCCCCTGTAGTCCACACAAAACCTAATTTCTCTCTTACCACCCTGGGTGTGAGGTTTAGGTACCAGGACTACTGGGCTAGCCCAAGAGCTATCTGAGGGCTCAATTACTCCCAATTCCAGCATTTTTTGGACCTCTGTCCTGATGCAATCTCTGACATGTTCAGGCTGCCTGTAAATTTTATTCTTGACAGGTAGGTTCTCACCTGTGTCCACTTCATGGGTGCACCAGGTGGTTTGACTGGGTTTCAGAGAAAACAAATGCCTGTATTGATTGAGGACCTTCCTACAATCAATCTGCTGTTGACCAGTGAGGCTGTCTGCCAAGACTACACTATCAACTGATCCATCATCGGGGTTCTGTGAGAGGAGGTCAGGGAGTGGGTCACTCTCTTCCTCCTGTCCCTCGTCAGTTGCCATGAGCAACCCCATGTCAGCCCTGTCAATGTATGGCTTGAGCCTGTTCACATAGAGCACCCTGTGGGGGCTCCTGGGAGTACCAAGGTCCACCAGGTAGGTGACCTCTCCCTTCTGCTCAAGTATGGTATGGGGTCCACTCCATTTGTCTTGGAGAGCTGCTGAGGCCATAGGCTCTAATACCCAAACCTTCTGCCCTGGCTGATAAACAGTTAAGGCAGCCTTTTGGTCATGCCAAGCTTTTTGCAATTCTTGACTTGCCTCAAGGCTTTTACTGGCCTTCTTCATGTACTCAGCCATCCTGGAGCAGAGGCCAAGTACATAGTCCACTCTGTCTTGTTTAATAGGTTTGAGAGGTAACTCCCATCCCTCCTTCACCAAACACAGGGGACCCCTAACTGGATGCCCAAACAGAAGTTCAAAAGGGCTGTAGACAACCCCCTTCTGTGGGACCTCTCTGTAGGCAAAGAGAAGGCAGGGCAACAGGACATCCCAATTTCGCCTAAGCTTTTCTGGGAGGCCCATGATCATGCCCTTGAGGGTTTTGTTGAACCTTTCAACTAACCCATTGCATTGTGGGTGATATGGTGTGGTGAACTTGTAGTTCACTCCACACTCCTTCCACATTGCAGTGATATAACTTGACATGACGTTTGTGTCAGTTAAGACCTCCTTAGGGAAACCCACTCTGGATAAAATTCCCAGGAGGGCCCTGGCCACCACAGGAGCTGTGGTGGTTCTAAGGGGTATGGCCTCTGGATGCCTAGTGGCATGGTCCACCACCACTAGAATGTAACTGTGTCCAGATGCTGTTGGAGGGTTCATGAGACCAATGATATCAATCCCAACCCTCTCAAAGGGAACCCCCACCACAGGTAGTGGTATGAGGGGGGCCTTTGTGGTACCACCTGACTTACCACTGACTTAACAGGAGCAACAAAACTCCTTTGTGTCTTCTGACATGTGAGGTCAGTGAAAGTGAGGGACAAGCCTGTCCCAAGTCTTACTTTGGCCTAGGTGTCCTGCTAAGGGAATGTCATGTGCCAAGGTGAGTAGGAAGCCCCTAAGCTTCAGAGGTATGACAAACCTCCTGGTGGCACTAGGCTTGGGGTCTCTACCCTCTGAGTATAGGAGTCCCTCATCCCAATAGATCCTATGGGATCCACTGATACTCCCAGCAGCCTCAGCAGCAGCTTGCTGTCTGAGGGGTTCAAGAGAGTGGTGGGTTTTCTGCTCCAAACTCAAGTCTACCCTGGAAGGGCCCCCTGTCCACAAGAACTCAACCTGATCAGGTTCCATTTTATCTCAGACAGTTCCTTCAAGGGACTGAGATCATCTCCCTCAAGAGATTGACCCTCACACTGAGTCTGGGGGGGAAGACACAGCCTTACCCTTCCTGCTCTTTCTCTTGGAAGGTCCATGGTCCATTGTTCCAGGATCCAAGGCCTGTTCAGTGTTAGCCAGCTTGGCCCGTGACCTGGTCACAGCAAACACATCTGCAGTGATGCCCAGCATTGCTGCATAAGTCCTTAACTCTACTTCAGCCCAGGCAGAAGTTTCCAAATCATTGACCAACAAACACTCCACTGGAAGGTCTGAGCTAACCACAACTTTCTTAGGGCCAGTTACCACTCCCCAGCTGAAATTAACAACTGCCAAGGAATGATCAGTCCTGACATTGTTAGCATTGGTCACTTGGTACATTTCTCCAAGTATGATTTGGTCAGGGCCCACAAGATTCTCTGACACCAAAGGGACACTTGCACCTGTGTCCCTGTATGCCATGGCCTCCTTACCATTGATCAAAGGCTGTTGTCTGTATTTGCCCAGGTTACTAGGACTAACAAACAAGGTGGCAAGATCCATGCCACCATCACAGACAAGCACAGCCTGAGCTGGAGTTCTGACTAGGCCAGAACCTGTCTCAGAGCCCAAGGTTAACCCTACTAATCCCTTGTTCCCTGTACCACCACCTGTACTAGTGCTAGGGGGCGCAGTTGCCTTAGGGGCTGTGGTGGTAGGAGGATTGTCTTTGGCTTTTGGACAGTCAGCATCTCTTGTCCAATGTGTCTTCTGTTTACAGAGATAACACCAAGGTTTATTTTTGCCTTTACCTTTGTTGGATTGTGACCCCCCCCAGATGCAGGTTTTTGGGGCCCTGATGAAGACTTTTGATCTTTACCCTTGTCCCCACCCTTATCTGGAGTTTTAGCATCTTGCTTCTTTTGGTCACCACCATTGTTCTGGTTTTTCTGCTTCACCCTGGTTCTGACCCACTTATCTGCCTTCTTTCCCAATTCTTGGGGAGAAGTCAGATCAGAGTCAACCAGGTATTAATGCAATAACTGATTTGGGCAATTATTAAGGATCTGCTCCCTCATAATCAAATTGTAAAATCCCTCAAAATCATTCACTTTGCTGCCAAGCAACCAGCCTTCCAGAGCCTTAATGGCACTATCCACAAAGTCTACCCAATCCTGATTCTGTGTCTTCTGGGTGTCTCTGAACTTAATCCTATACTGTTCAGTGGTTAAGCCAAACCCATCAATGAGAGCACTCTTCAAGATTGAGTAGTTGTCAGCATCCTCTTCTCTAACAGTGAGGAGCTTATCTCTACCTTTGTCAGCAAAGGAGAGCCCCAAGATAGCTGCCCACTGCTCTTGAGGGACCCTCTGAACTGTACAAGCCCTCTCCAAAGCAGTTATCCACTTACGGATGTCATCCCCAACATGGTAGGGAGGGACAATCTTGCTCAGGTTCCTATTATGAAAGGAATGTTCCTTAATTCTAGGGACACTGTTGCTGCCGCCATGGGACTCTAGTCCCAACTTTTTTCTAGCTCTCTGGACTTCTAGGGACTCTTTATCAAGGGCCAATTGCTCTTGCCTGAGCCTAAGCCTGGCTTTCTCAAGTTCAAGCAATTGGTACTCCTTATCATAAGAGTGGTCCCTGAGTGATTAGACTCTGCAGAAGGAGATCTAGATCTCCTTGGTAAACTCTGCACTCTTCCAGAAGGGGTGAAGAGAGGGCCATCATGGCCTTCTCCACGGCCTTCTGAAAGATCGAAGTTATCCAGATGGGACCCATCTTGGTCCCCCTGGTCAGGGTTAGATTCCAGGTCATAAAAGGTGTCACCTCCTACCCTGTCTTCATTCCCTGTCCCACCCACTCTGTCCTGCTCATCTGACCAAGGAGTCTTCCTTTGGTCATCTAACAGTAACATCTCTATTAGACGTTGAGTGTTGGCCCTTCTCCCTGTCTTCAGCTTTCTAGAGGCACAAAGGGTTTTCAATTCTTGGAATGAAAGCTCACTGTATCTTGAGGGCAGAGAGCCACTGGCATCTCCTTTAGTAGACATACTAAGTGTGGTGAGGTGTTGCACCTACCTAACCTAGTGGGAACTAAACTCTCTGAGGTTGGAGAAAGGGTGTGCTAGACCCTTTACTTACCCAACCCTAAGTTCAGTAGAACTTACTTATTCTAAGCTAGTATTATATGTACCTAGTACTTAGTGGTTTTCAGTTAATTAATACAAAGAGTTATCTGGTAAAACAATGCAGGCTTGAATCCCAACCGCTGCACACCAATGTGAGAAGTTGGCCTGGTATATGCTGTCCACTAATTAAAGTGGGCACCCTGTACCAGTCCAAACAACCCTTATGGTGATTTAAGAGGTCAAAGATAACCTTAGAAAGCTATCCAAGTGGTAGCCGTGGAGAGCAGCCTTCAGGCTTAGTCTTGAAGGAAGTTAAGCAGCTTAGTCTTGAAGGAATGTTAAGCAGCTTGTTTTACCAGAATGCAACCTTAAAATATTGGTTAAATGAAAGGAGAACCACACAGTAGTTATAAAAATATGTATTTATTAATATAACACACTCTCCGTACGACACAGTATCTTCTACACGAAGATACTCACAAAGCACACAATACTGTAGCACAGAAACAATAGTAAATAGCACTAATACATAGTGGGCCCAGGGGAAGACCAAACCATATACCAAAATAGTGGTATAAGAACCCCGCCTCGAGTCAAGACAGTGTCTAGAGGATGTAGAATTGCTGGGACCGCAAGGAACCACCCAAGGTGAGTACATAGGGACCCCACGGAGGACGGGTGCAGTGTAGGAACACGGCCGCGGGCGCCGTACAATTCTATGGGAGAATCACGGTTGCAGATGTAAAGTTTAAGGACCCTTCTAAGTGGACTTTGAAGAAACCCAGCGGAACTTAGGAGGTAGGAGAGCCACCCCACCCATGGATACCGTAGTACCAGAGTTACCTATCCCAGGGAAGCCAGGTGCATAGGTCTGAAGTGGCATCGGAAACCGCTGTCGAACTCTATGGAGAACTTCTGGGAAGAAGAAGAGTGTCTGTCGGAATCCAAAGGTGGATTCTTGGTGAAGAGTACCTGAAAGCAGAGGGGACAGATTCTGGGTCACTCAGGAGTGACCAGGGGCTCGGTAGAGGAATGCCCACCGATGTCGGGTGCTTCAGGTGCATTGAGGGGGTTCTTGACTCTGCAGCCACAGGGACCAGGAGAAGTGGAGGACAACCAGGAGCGGTATACAAGTTGTCCCACAAAGGATGTTGATTGCTGACGGGTCGATGTCCGGCTGGAGCACCAACAAGCCTTGGCAACGGCAACTCACGCAGAAGGACAAGAAAGGTTACGTTCGGACCAGCAAGGTCCAGGAGACTCACCAAACACAGGGGAGTCAGGGCAAGCCTG
This sequence comes from Calotriton arnoldi, assembly GCA_963921515.1. Classification (NCBI taxonomy): domain Eukaryota; kingdom Metazoa; phylum Chordata; class Amphibia; order Caudata; family Salamandridae; genus Calotriton; species Calotriton arnoldi. The sequence continues at coordinate 307,183 of CAWUFW010008199.1, read as the reverse complement.
GAGCAATCATGGGAGCCCAAGAAAAGCAGTGTTGACCCTCAAGAGGACCCACAGGCCGGAGGCACAGGAGTCGCGAGGGGACTTCGAGCAGTTTCACAAGGCAGCAGCCCAAGGAGCACTCAGTGCGAGGAGGCCTGAGTTCTTTGTAGAAAATGGTGCCAGAGGTTGGTTGGGGTTACTTGGAGCCCAGTGCACTTGTTCGGGAAACGCCAACAAGCATATGCACTTGCAAAAGTATGCGGTGCACAGGGGTATGGGTATTGCAGCCCCCACGAGGGATTCTGACCTCAAACTTGGTAAGAGGGCAGCTCAAACCTCGAGGGACTTGTAAACCCACCTCCTGTGTTGCTGGAACCTTCGGAGTCCGTAGAAGCTCAGGAGCAGCAGACCAGTCAGTTGAGATGTGGTGCCTATAGTTGCAGTGGAGTAACTCCTTCACTCCAAGGGAGATATCTTCAGTTGTCCTGGATGCTCCACAGGTCCTACACGGAGCCTGTATGGTGCACGGGCACAGACAATGCTTTGGACGGAGAGGGAGATGAAGTCGGGCCCAAACGAAGTCCAGCGAAGTCCAGAGTGTCCAGACGGTCGAAGGTCAGTGGTTTCTTGATCAGAATCTTGTCCACATCGAATCTAGGGTCCTACAGCCAGGTAAGCCCTTTTGTACCCACAGGAGAGGTTTGGACAGATTCAGGGGACCCTCCCAGGGGAGGGTCTGGACAGTGGGGAGGTTACTCCCATGTCCTTTGTCCAGTTTCACGCCAGATCAGGAGCCAACAGCTCCTAGGACTGGTTTGAACTGGACTATGCATAGGGACACCAAATGTACCCCTCATGCAGACTTTCAGTCGCTGGCAAGCCTAATACACTAAATCCTGTCTGGGAGGTGGTCACACCTCCCTGTGACAGGATGCCTATTGTTCTGCATTCCCCTGCTCGAGCTTGGCTCAACAGCAGGAGGGCAGAAATGTGTCTCTGGTCGGCAGCAACCATTTTGGGCTGCCCGGACTAGATGGCTGGTACCGGGAACACCAGGGACCTCACAAAGCTCCTTTCTGAAGGGTGGAATCATACCTCCCACACCGGTTACCGGTGTGGGGGTATGATTCTATGATTCCACAATGTTTGACACCAAACACGATAGGGTTACTTTCAGCCGTTTTAGAGTTGGTCATCACACGGTTGCATAATGCCACTCTATAAGTCATAAATGGCTGCAGCACTAACAACACAGCAGAATGGACTCCGTAGGCTGCAGCAGTGTCCTGCTCATGCAGTTGCACCCTCTCACTTAGAACCAAGCACCCTGCCTTCAGGATTGTTAAGGCCTGCTATAGGGGTGACATAGGTTTTAAGTGTAGTGAGGCTTAGATATAGTAAACCTATATGTTTAGTAAGTGGTGCATGCACCAACATACACAGGCTTCAATGGCAGGCCTGTAGATCCATTTTGCATGGCCTCTCATGGGTGGCATAATACATGCTTCAGCCCATGGGAGGCCTCTGTGGTACCTATACCCTGGGTACATGAGTACCATATACTAGGGACTGACAAGGGTACCCCAGTATCCAATCTGGAGTGTACCTAAGTACATGACATAACAGTTTAGGGAGAAAGCCGATAGACTGGGGTCCTGATTAGCAGGATCCCAGTCAGACTAGTCAAAAACAGTATCACATGAAGCAAAAAGTGGGGGTAATCATAAGAAGCTGATCCTATTTTTCTACAACACGTTTTCAAAGTTTAGCGTTATGAGGCTATGTATAATGCCCCTAGAATGCTCTCTGATTTGATGCAAATATTTGCTGAAGCTTGAAAGCAAGATTGATGATTCTTTGCATTCAAAATGAAATGTTCATTAAAAAATGAAAGCAGGAAAAAAAATATTTTGCTAAACTACTGTAAAATATCAGGTACCATTTCTTTGCAGCATCATTTAGTAACGTGTTGATGCATGCTAGTATTTCCCAAAAATATTCATAATGGAAAATTAGTGTAACCAGTCTCAATACGATTATGGGAAACAAAAATAAACAAGCATTGGCAAAGCCAGTAGGTCTGAAATTGGTGGTCAGCTTTTTAGTTTTGTCAATGTGTGGATTGTTTTGGTATGGTTTTTCTAAATACTTATTGGTGTGGGAGCTGCCAGGCCCTCACCATTATAACAAACATTGGAAAAAGCAAAAATAGTTTTTGGTCTCAAAAAGCACACACTGCCACAGGAGGTACTGGCACTGAACAAAACTAGTTTGTGTGCCGATATGCTCCTTGTGAAAGAGCAGAATGCTGTCACTCAAATTGAAGCCAGCCAATACATTGAGAGAGAGAGACAGATTTTTAATAAACACAAAAGGTCATGGTCAACACCAGACCAAATTAGGGGCCCAACTATTAAAGAAAGTCTCAAAAGTATATGTCCATGCATTAAGTGCAGCTATATGGGTTTTGTGAATTCCCAAGAATTTACAGAAGTAGGACAAGAAATAGTACTCCTAGAAAATATTTGTGAACTGCATTATAGCATGAACAAATATGCATGTGTAGATTTGCTCATGCGAAAATCTAAGTGTTTGCAAGATCACTTTCCCTTCAACCACTTTTTCCCCAACTCTGGAAGAAGGTTTACGTCTGCCGTTGTCAGGAGTAAATTTCCAACATTTATCAGTATGGAAAAAGATTAGAGAAGAGTTGTTGAAAACCCTTAAAACATGCAAGTTAGTAGGTTTGCACAGACTCAAAAGGACATTCTAACCCTGGAACTATTGCTTACCACTACCTTCAGCCCCAGTATGTAGATCTGCGGAAACATGGCAACATAAGGGTATTACAAGTATTCAAACACTACTATGGTATGAGCCCTGGCATAATCAGAGAGGCTATATCAGAGCTCTTATGTAATGAGATTGCTGCCATAATTTGTCGCCGCACTACATGGCAGCAAAGGAACAAGTGGATTTTGTTACAAGACAGGTAGATTTATGAAGCAACCTGCCCCATGGACAAGTAGATATTTTATTAAATTCCACACCCCTGTTATAGTAATCCCTGCCTTGCCCCTCTTCATTCCCTTCTGCCTCACCAAAAAGAGATAGCATTAGAAAATACTGAGACAGCAACTACACAACCGAAACTCAAGTGGTCTTCAAGTTATCCAAGTATAATTTCATACCCATACAAACTGAATTAAGCTAAGAGCAACCTACCTCTGCCACTGTCACGTTAGGGTATCTACTTCCTAACAGTACTAGAGGTGCCCACTTGTCCTCTCCTCCTCACAGCTCACATATTAATTTGTAAAAAAAAAAAAACTTTCACCACTGGCGTCACCAACTTCAATTACTTGTGCCAACTGATGCTTGCAGCATCGACAATGCTCAGGGCAAAACTGCAGCAAGCAAAGTGAGTGAGCCTGCCTTCCTTAAGCAGGGTTCTTAACCACCCCGTAGAAAAAATAAAGAACGGACTCTTATCAAAAGTGTCCGGGGCTCTGAGATAGAATAAATGAGGAGCTACTAATGTATGTGAGAGCCAGTAGGTAACTGCATGTAAGTTAATGTCTCCATTATTTAATAAGCAGCTGTTTTCACGCAGCTAAAGTTAGTCAAAGCCTCCGAGAGGCAGTCAGTATCAGCAAGCGTCAGGTGGTCGGTGGTAGCCACAGTGCGTAGCTTAGAGAGACAGTTTGCAGCGAGTCAGTGACTGTTTGTGAGGAAATCAATGCCTATGTAAGTCAGTCAGCACCTAGAGTCAATAAAAGTCATTACGTACACTATAAGGATCTATTAAAGGTTGTGAGAGGGGGGGCGTGGCCAAGATGGCGGCGAAGTAGGACGCACGATTTAGAGCTCCTACCTGCCGCCCGCTGAAAACAGCATTACTGGCCTCTCACGGGAGGCAAATGCCGCCTAGGGTCCAGGCGGGGGGTCACTGAAACCGGGACATCCCTGATCGGCCGTTGCAGCCCGCTGAATTCGCAGAACGCGGCGAGCCCGGAGGACCGCGTGTGGGCACAGCGGCGCTCCTCCTGGGTTCCGACAGAGGACGGCCGCGACAAGGCGGTGGATTGGTGTGGCCGACCATCGGGGCCAGAATCTGGCGGAACAGCCGTCCCTCCGGCGATCCGGGAGGTGCACGAGCGGCGAGAGCTGCTGCGCGGCCGGGCCCTGGGGGCGGAGATCCTCGGAGGCGCCGGGCCTGGGGAAGTGCCACGGGAGAGCAGTGTGGTTGTCGAGGCGCCCGGGGACCGCGGGGCTGGCTTGGGCGGTGCCGGAGCGCCCCAGCTACACACCGGTGCCCTTGCCGGTCACCTGAGAGGAGATCCAGAGAGGAACTACGCGCGGCCCGCTGGGCCCTGGGATCCCCGGCGTCTGGTGCCGCCGCGCCTGAGGTGGAGGCGCCCTGAGTGAAGCATCTGGGGCCACCGGAGGAGCGGTGGAGGCTGCTGGACCCCCGCGGGGAGGTGTGAGCAACACCAGACCAGCTGCTTTCGACTCTCGCCGGGTCACCCCCTGGGGTCGGCGCACTCTCGGTGGCTGAGGAGCAGGGGAGAGCAGCGACGCGGGGCCCGGGAGTAGTGGAAGAGAGGGCCGCACGACTGCCCAGAGGCGCTGGGCTGGAGCGGTGAGTGACGACGCACCGGGGGTGGCGAGATCTCAGCACCCTATCTCCTTCCGGGGCCATTCACCGGTGCTATTCCAGGACTTAGCTCTGATCACCCTGCAACAACGTCGACAGTTCCGCCCGGTGACGGAACATCTGAGACAGCAGGGGATCCAGCACTCATGGGGACACCCCTTTCGCCTAATTTTCAGACACAACGGTAGGCTTCTGCAACTCCGCTCATTAGTTGACACGTGCCGCCTGCTGGGCCTCACTCTGCCGAGCGAGGACGAAGATGATTGTGGTGATGAGACTGGCCTGGGGGCCTCCCCATCCGGATGGCAGCGACAGGGCAGACGAAGACGCTCCCGGAAGCCACACAAAGCTGAAATAGCCAAGCACCAGCAGGCAACTCTCACAGCTGTATCGGATGCCCTCGCGGGAGAGGGCCCCAACACTAAATGACACATGGGAACTCGAGATACCATTTTTGTCATGTTGCTTACTCCCTCATTGGGCCTAGGCGGGCGGCGGGTGGAGTGGCACTCTCCCCCTTGGTCACGACATGGAACCCCCTCACTTTTTTGACTGGTCATCTCGGGATGACGGACACTGTTCACTGCTTACAATTACTCGAACTGTTTCCTTATGGAGGTTGTTTTGGGGCTTATGTTTAGGTTTTTTTGGGGGGATTTCGTCTGGGTTGGGTCCCCTCGTCCACTTTTTCTCACCACGCTATGCGGCTCAGCTGTCAGATAGTATAGACTTTGCTATGCCTCAGCTTGCTTCTCCTACCAATCCCGATGCCACACACACCTACTAAAATTCTCACTCTAAATGTACGCGGCCTGAATAACCCCATTAAGCGCAGGGCAGTACTCCACTACTTGGAACAATCCAAAGCTGACATTTGCCTCCTACAGGAGACACATCTTATCCCTAAAGATCACCACAGGCTGAAATCACGTGCTTTCCCCACGCAGCTCTTTTCTTCCAACCTTACTAAATCCGCTGGGGTCGCCATCCTCGTCTCCCGCTCCTTCCAAGGTAAAGTGCTTCATAAGGATGCGGAGATTAGGGGTCGCTTACTCACATATCAGTTCCAAGACACCGGAGTTTCCTTTATAGTGGGATCCATCTATGCTCCCAATGAAGGCCAGGACACGTTCTTTCACAGGGCACTTACTGAGGCAACCGCTCACTCGGAGAGACATTTATTGCTTGGGGGGGACCTGAATATGGTATTCGATAACACTCAAGATCGCTCATGCCAGCGCACGGGCCAGGTGGGTGCTGTTTCCCCGGCTGGGTTAGAGCATCTCCGGGAGTTGGGTATAGTTGACCTATGGCGACACTTCCACCCCCATAATCGAGCCTACACTTTCCACTCGGGAGCACACAAAACGTACGCTAGATTAGACCACTTTCTCAGCTCCACCTCACTCCAGGAGCTGGCCATTGACTCTGAGATTCTGACGGCGTCCCTCTCGGACCACTCTCCAGTCATTGCCTCCTTCCAATTCCCCCCTGCACGACAACCACTGAGACACTGGCGACTTCGCGACACACTGTTACACCGGGCCTCCACTGTCGATCAAATTAAGTCTGCTATCACGGATTACCTTGCGCACAATAGCACCTCAGACACTTCACTGGCGACACAATGGACGGCCCTTAAAGCAGTGATACGAGGGGAATTGATAGCCATATCCACAGCTGAAAATGCAGAGCGCAGCCGCAAGCGAGCTGAGCTGACGCAGAGGGTGGCGGAGCTTGAACAAATGCATCAACGTACTGGGGCAGCTAGGGCCTGGCGCCAACTTTGCACGGAGCGGAGACAGCTTGCAGCACTTGACCAAGACAGAGCCGAGTATGCGGCTCTCCGTCTCCGACACTCCTACTACACAGGGGGCGATAGGTGTGTCGCCTTTTGGCTCATAAGCTACGCGAAACTAGGCAGCACCAGGGGGTGCAGACTATCCACACCGCCGGGGGGGATCTTACCACCGATGATGGGGAGATTGCGGAAACCTTCCGAGACTTTTATGCGAGGCTATACGCCAGTGACGCCTTAACACCCCTACATTGCAGTGCCTTTTTAGAGAAGGCGGCAATGCCTGCTCTTAGCGGGGCGCAGGCCGAATACCTAGACAGAGACATTGGCACTGAGGAGGTTATTGCAGCGATCTCCCGCCTTAAGCTGGGCAAATCACCTGGGCCAGACGGTTACACGGCGGCCTTTTATAAAACCTTCTGCGCTCAAATAGCCCCCTTATTGCGCAACTTTTTCAATACCTTTGCACAAGATGGAGCCATCCCAGAGGAGATGCTAGAAGCATCGATAGTGGTAATCCCGAAACCCGGGAGGACAAAACGCACTGCAGCGCTTATAGGCCAATATCCCTACTGAATGTAGATATCAAGTTATACACCAGCATCCTTGCCACTCGTCTAGCGCCGTACATGGCCCAGTTAATAGAGCCTGACCAGGCTGGTTTTATCCCACAGCGGCAGACGAGTGACAATACCAAGAGGATACTCCATCTAATAGAAAAGGCGTCCCGCACACCAGGAGAGTACATGTTGCTAGCGATAGATGCAGAAAAAGCTTTTGACCGGGTACATTGGCCCTATCTGGAGCAGGCCTTGCTTCGATTCGGCCTAGGTGATAAACTGCGTACCCGGATCCTCAACTGTTATCGCCTACCTAAAGCGACGGTACGGGTGAACGGTCAGACATCCTCGCGGTTTCCCATAGGTAGGGGTACCATGCAGGGGTGTCCACTTTCACCCCTCCTATTTGCGCTCTACATGGAGCCGCTGGCTCTGCGGATTCGCAATCACCCCCTTATAACGGGCATCAAATATGGAGGGGATATTCACACCATCAGCCTATATGCGGATGATGTCCTGCTCTCTCTCTCGAGCCCGATCCCCGCGATGCGAGCTCTTTTCATTGAATTGTATTGCTTTGGGCAGGCATCCGGCTTTAAAGTCAACATCGAGAAATCCATCGCCTTAGACATCTCTCTCTCTCCCGCCACATTAGCTCATTTGCAAGAGGAACACCCTCTCCAATGGTCGACTTCATCGATTCCTTATCTAGGAGTTCAGCTTGGCCCCAACATACCTGCCACCGCCGCCATTAATTACGCCAACCTCCGTACACACATCCGCAAGGAGCTGGGGCAATGGAAACACCACACTCTATCGTGGATGGGGAGAATTGCAGCCACAAAAATGACTATCCTCCCGCAGATCCTGTACCTCTTTCAGACCCTTCCCCTCCGACCCCCCCTGGGCTGGATCCAACAGACTCAAACCGACCTAGCGAATTTTATTTGGCAGGGTCGCAAACCTCGGTTTAAGCACGCGGTAGCTATCCTCCCTCCCGAAAAAGGGGGGGGTGGGGGTCCCGGACCTACAACTTTATTTCCAAGCTGCACAACTTCGTTACCTGGTGGAGTGACATCACTCCGAGTCGGAGAAACATTGGCTTTTCCAAGACCAGGCGGTGGCTGCTATGCCCCTACAGGGCAAAACGGATAGGCCACCCAACCTATATGCGTCATATATCACAGGCACACTTATGGAGGTTTGGGATCAAACTAATTTAGCACACGGCCTGACTTCCTTCCCATCCCCCCTAACACCCCTCTTTAACAACCCAGAATTTCACCCTGGCACTGAAGCAAAGGCCTTTGCGGCATGGCGCCCCACCGAGTGCCGGTCACTTGGCCATCTCTTTGACTTAGAAGGGATCCTTCCACTTTCCCAATTGCAGACGCACTATGGCATACCTGAGTCGGAGCGTCTTCCATACCTCCAGGTTAGACACTGGGCGCTCCACCCATCTATCAAGCCAGGTGCCCAACGTCTACTCACCACTTACGAACAATGGCTCGTCACCCGCACCTCCGACAAGAAGCTTATTTCTGACCTTTACAAGCAGTTATTATCGACTTCTACACTTACATACAATGCCGGCAGAATACGCTGGGAGCGGGAGCTGGGTCGCAATCTCAGCCTTAAAGAATGGGAGGGCATATATCACAGGGCACGACACTCGGCGTACCACATGGGACTCACAGAGACACTGACGAAGGTAGCCACTTACTGGTACTACACACCGGAGCGCCTCCACTGCTTCGATACACGACAGAGTGCCCAGTGCTGGAGAGGGTGTGGGGAAATAGGCACTCTTACACATCTGTTGTGGAGCTGTGATCACATCCAAGCATACTGGGCTCACATTTTAGATGAGGTAGACAGGCACTTTGATACGCAGATCCCACGGTTCCCCGCCTAGTCCTATTGGGGCTCCCTAACCCTATCTCATATCCCCTAAAGTCTAGGAGGGGTCGAATGATAGCGATCGCATTGGGGGCAGCTACCCAAAATATTCTTGCACACTGGCGCTGGGTACAGCCACCGACACACTTGGGATGGCTACAGCGGCTTTGGCGAGTATTAGGTATGGAAAAGCTGACCCTCACTCTGACTGGCAGAGGGGCCGAATTCCCAGACCTATGGCGCCCTTTCTTGACATTGCTCACTACTGAATTCAGTGACCTGACTTGTCCCCGCTATTTCAGGCTGCTTCGTCTTGTTGACACACAAATCCCGCAGGCCAGCTCGACACATAAGCCTAAGAGGACATGCTGAGCGCGCAACTTTCTTTCCCTCTTTTCTTATTACACGGCTATGGACGAAGGGGGTGGGGGGAGGGGGGTTCTGTTTGTTCCCTTTCCTTATTCCTATATGTTGTTGTTTTTTGCAGACCCGCTCCTTGCATTTTACTATGGTAATGCTGCTTTCTGCGACACTGTGTGTCTTCAGTGCACGGTCCTCAGGAGCTGGGGGTCTTTTGTTTTTCAATGTTGAAAATTAATAAAAGATTTAAACCATAAAGGTTGTGAGAGAAAGTAAGCGTCGGTCTATGAGAGGTTGTGAGAGAAAGTGAGCCACTTTAAGTGTCTGTGAGAGGTTGTGAGAGAAAGTGACCCACTTTAGGCATCTGTGAGAGATTGTGTCTAACAATACCTTTTTTCAGCTGTGAAAGACAGACAATGTGTGAAAGTGCATCAATGGCTGTGGAGGCAGGGGGTGGCTGCTTCTGGCTGTGAAAACAATTCAGTGCCTATGCGAAGTAGTGATTGTTTAGAGTGTATGTGAGGCCAATCGGTAGTCCGGCACAAGTGCACAGCACATGCTCCATTTGGCAGCGAGTTCATTAGAAGGGGCCAAGTCGGGCTTGACTATTTCTGTTTATGTGTAAGCAGTGTGGTACACGGTCGGGATGGCCTATAGCGGAATCAGGCAGGCAGGTCAGTGTGTGGACCGTTTTTTTGGCTGTGTGGGCCTATTTTATGATGGGCTGGGCCATTTTTTTATGGTCTCGCTCGACAGCGCAGCTGTCACTAAACAATTATGCGACCATCACTAAAGAGAGACTTTGGCTCCACCCACATGTTGGGAACCAGGAATATATGTTTTGATTGGCTATAAGTTGTGTGCTTCCTTAAAAAAAGTGCTTGCCCTCCATGTAGTTTTGATCAATTTGTTTGTCCAGCTTGAACTTTCAGGGTTACAGACATGACATTGGAATGCTGTTAAAGTGTCTTGCTGAACTACACAATTTAAGTTGATTTTCCTATGGAAGCAGCACAGATGGGAGGAGGGCAGTCATAAGCCTACCTGGATTTTTAGGTCTGGCTTGACAATACAACTGTCACCTGACCTTTTAAAGTCCACCAATATTATTCTACAGTTCTTTGCTTCCACACATATACATATCTAGTCCTGCGCTATTCACTTGTAATGCTTCACGTTATCAACCAACATTCCTTTAAAGCCAGATGTATTGGTGTTGCCAATGATTGTTTACCGTTGAATTTCCTGATATTAAAACAAACATTGCCTACAGCAAGCTCAAATCCATGCAGCCTTCATTATCTTGCAAAACACTCCTTTGCCTTTACAAGTTCACAACTGCCCCAATTTGCAAGCATGGGATACTTTTTTTAGCTTGCTATTTCACTAACGGGGGCCTCTATTGTTTTGGTGCCCAGGCCTACTTTCTGTCCCAGTCCGACATGGTGTTGTATGTGACGGTGATGGACTGTTTATATACCTGTTGTATTTGTAAAGAACCACTGTATCAAAAACTAGAAAAGCAAGTGGATAGTGGATACTGGACACTTTTGGACATTAGGAGCCACATGTAGACCATAGCATTTTGCGACTTGCAAATTGCGTCAAATTGCGAGTCGCAATTTGCAAGTCACAAAATGCTATGTACAACAGTCTCTGAGACACTGTTTGCAATTCCCAATAGGATCGCAAATTGCATGCCTCATGAATATTAATGAGGCTGTCGTAATTTGCGACCCCATTGGGAATGGCTAGCACCAATGTTAGAACTGGGGGTCTCTAGTTGGCTGAGGTATGTACCTTAGTCCAAATAGGGACCCTTGCTTCTACGTCAGGGTAAGGAGGGACACACCTTTAGATAACCCCTGCTCACCCCCTGGTAGCTTGGCACGAGCAGCCAGGCTTATCTCCAAGGTAAATGTGTAAAGTATTTGCATCCACACTCTCAGTGACACAGTGATAACACCCCAAATGGACTACACACGAGTTTCATAAAAAAAAACAAGTATAAGTTTAGAAGAAAAAAGATATACGATGAGACCACACGATAAAAATTCAACATATGCGTATTTGTAATATTTCACCTTGCCTGTTATTAGGCCAGCAAGCACTGGTAGGTTCTTGCAGTATTAATGAGCAATTCTCAATGATCTAATGCAGTCCTAATCCAATGCTATGCAGTTCGTAATGCAAGAATCAGGCAATCCGTAATGCACCAATCAGGCAGTTCGTAATACGACAATAATGCAATTCGTAATGCAACAATCAGGCAGTTCGTAATGCAAAAAATAAGGCACTTCGTAATGCAACAATCAGGCAGTTCGTAATGCAAAAATAGGGCACTTCGCAATGCAACAATCAGGCAGTTCATAATGCAAAAATAAGATACTCCAGCACCGATCGCGGTGCTCTGCACGGTCTCTATGCCACTCTTACTGACTCGCAGGCAGCTACTGCCAAAACATGCCCCCAACACCGTTATGATGGAAAACAAGTGCAGCTCCACACTCCGGCCCCGGTACTGCCACTCCTCGGCAAGTACGGGCCGCGATACGGTCTTGAGCGGAGGCTCGCGCTGCAAAGATGGGAAAGGCCGAGAGCGTTTCTCTCGGAACCCGCACCCCGCCCCAGGCGGCGACACAAGCACGCTCGCTGAGCGTTACCTGGGGGGTGCGATCTCACTCTCCTCTCCTCTCCTCGCGACTTGCGCCTCCGGTGCGATTTCGTTGATCTTGGGCAGTGCATCTCGGACCCCCGACGATGATGGTTCGAGGTCTCTCTTTGGCAAAGGCAGGTTCGGGCCTGCGGCACAGCTCCTCTGGGGATGCCGGTCCGGGCCGATGGCAATGACGATCGCAGCAGCTCTGGTCATGCTGCTCGATCCACGCAGAGAACAAGACAGCTCCGGGACACACAGTCATGGGGCAATTCTCACGAAGGTCTCAGGCTGTAACAGGGCACACGCACACAGCGTCGCTGAGACTCACTTGAACTCCGGGTGCACACGATCACAGGGCAATCCTCACGAAGGTCTCAGGCTGCACGAAGCACATGCACACAGCGTCGCTGAGACTCACTTGGACTCCGGGTGCACTCGATCACAGGGCAATCCTCCCGAAGGTCTCAGGCTGCACGAAGCACACGCACACAGCGTCGCTGAGACTCACTTGGACTCCGGGTGCACATGATCACAGGGCAATCCTCACGAAGGTCTCAGGCTGCACAAAGCACACGCACACAGCGTCGCTGAGACTCACTTGGACTCCGGGTGCACATGATCACAGGGCAATACTCCCGAAGGTCTCAGGTTGCACAAAGCACATGCACACAGCGTCGCCTAGACTCACTTGGACTCCGGGTGCACACGATCACGGGGCATTTCTTACGCAGGTCTCAGGCTGCACGAAGCACACGCACACAGCATCGCTGAGACCCACCTGGAAACTTTTGTGTTCCTGAGTTTCCACAACAGGGAGCCAGCTGTCCTCGGGCCCTTGGGGACAAGTTACTTCAGGACACAGCACACAGCAAAGTCCTCTCAAGCAGGGGGACACAGCACACAGCAAAGTCCCTTAGCCTCTCCTTGGTTAAATCAGCAAACTGCAGGCCAGCCCCAGAACACACAGCAAGGGTCAGTCCTTTACTTCAGTCTCTTCAGCTGTTTCTTCCTTGGCAGAGGTTCCTCTTGACCACGAAGTAGTTTCAATCCTTTTCAGTCTTGATCAGTCCAACGTTCAGGGGTTTCAGCTCTCATAGTTATACCCCTAAATGTCTTTGAAGTCTTTGTGTTCAGGGGGGCACTGACCCCTGTCTAAACCAGTTCTCGGTGTCTCCCTGCCAGTGACACCTTTTCCCTTTGATAGTCGGGGTCTGGGTCTTCAATCACTCAGCAGGAGATGGAGCCATTGTTTTATGGTGGCAGCCCAGGCCTCTTCACCTCCAGGAGCTACTCCTCCCCCCTACACTCCAGATACAGGTCAGCCTATTGCTGTCTCACCTCCCCTCCCTGTGTCAAGACATTTCCCAGATCCTATCACATTCAGATCCAGACAGTCAATCCACAACCAGGCAGAGACACACAGAATTGTTAGAACAAAAAAAAACACCCACTTCTAAAAGTGTGGTTTCTAAACACACAATGTAAAAACCACCTTCAGAAAAAGATGTATTAAATTGTGAATTCAGGCACACTAAACCTCACCTCTCCATCTTAAGCCTATGGGAAGATAGGCTGGAAACATATTACACAGCCTCCCCCATTCTGTCCTATGGGCAAGATGGCCTTGCAACAGTGAAAAACGAAATGGAGAGTATTTCACTGTCAGGACATGGTACACACCTTAGTACATGTCCTACCTTTCACATACACTGCACCCTGCCCAGGGGACACCTTGGGCATACCATAGGGGTGTCTGATGTGCACAAAAAGGGAAGGGTAAGGCCTGGCAAGTGGGTGCACTTGTGAGGACAACATGGCAGTTTAACAAACTGCGCGCAGGCACTGCAGTGGCAGGCCTGAGATCTCTCTTTAAGGCTACTGGAGTGGGTGGTGCAAATAGTGCTGCAGGCCCACTAGTAGCATTTGCATTACCAGCCTGGCACACATAGTGTACTTTACTAGGGACTTAACTAGTAAGGCAAACATACCAATTATGGACAACCAATTACCATTACACTTTACACAGGGAGCACTTGCACTTTGACACTGATCAGCAGTGGCAAAGTGCCCAAAGCATCTAAGCCAGTAAAACGAAATCCATCACAGCATCAAAAATAGAAGCGGTAGAGGCAAAAAGTCAGGGGTAATCACGCCAAGAAATGCCAGGTCTAACACGTGTCCCCTCCAGCTGAAAAGTGGGGGGGAACTACCCACCCTCATGGGATTTCTCATCACTAAGGCGGAAAAATCTGGACTGACCATCAGCATTGGCGTGTTCTGTCTGTTTGTGAGTGCCTTACCACCCTACTGAGAAGTGTAGTAAACTGCGAGTGTTTTGCGACCGCAATTGCGGTCGCAAAACATTCATACATAGGTTTTGGAGTCATAATTAGGAAGGGATGCCCTTGGAACGCCTCTTCCTAATAGGGAGTCTCTAACCCTGTTTTGCGAGTCGCTAATTGATTAGCGACTCGCAAAATAGGGTTGGTACATTGGCCACACATTTTTTGCGGTCGCAAACGGGCCTAAAACCCCTTTGCGACCGCAAAAAACGGTTGTACATCTGGCCCTAAGTTTAGCGAGTCGCAAATTGCGAGTCGCAATTTTGCACAATTTGCCACTCGCTAAACGTAATGGTCGTACATCTGGCCCCTAGTATGCTGCCTAAGCAAATAAAATGCTTGCCTTTTAAACTGCAATCAATTTTCCTGATCTTATTGGGTGCCAGACACGGTACCTCAGGAATAGCAGAGCAAGCCATTGGGAGCCATTGCCCCCTCACCCCACCAATCCAGCCCATTAGCTACATCACTATAGGAAGTCCTTCCAAAATTTATTTTTAGGTTGAAGCCTGCCATACAGTGCATCTGTCTGATTGCAAATACATTTTGGGGACATGCTGAATTCTTACAGAGGAATGTACTCTGCCCATTGCTTACCACTGGCTTTGTGTTTTGTCATTCACATGTGCTTACTTTCTATTCACTGGCTTTATTTTTTAAGGGGCCCAGCATGTTTTGGTCCTTCCCATGGAGCATAACATGTTTATTACATCTCTGACTGCCTCCTTCTATTCTTCCACTAGTGCTTGCTTTCTGGTAACTATTTTTTTCTTTTTCGTGTGGCACTCTATGAGAGTGTAGGTGTTTCCAGCTGTCGCCCATGTATGCTTCTGCCAGTCCCCATGCTCTGTCCCACGTATGCTCTGTGTGCACCCATTGGATTCTCCCACTCTCACCCAAAGTATAAAATAAGGACAAGATTAGAAGAGTGCAGCTTTTTTATTTCGAATGCAGTCCTTGGAGGTAGGCTGCCCACTGGTGGGATTCCTAGAGCCTTTAAATGAATATACCTATGTCTGATGAGTTTTAATGTTTTTAAAGTATCTGTATTTTTAACTGCCTGGTATATTATTTATCAATTTTGTATTTTTATGGTTGGAGGGTTTTCAACTGTTGTAGTAATTGTGTTAATTATTTTTATTCCTGTGATACTGAATATTGCTGTTTTATTGTTAAACGAGATGTGGCTCAAATAAACATAATTTTTAACTGACTGAATGGCTGACTTATTTATACCAGTCTGTAGTGAAGGGATCCAAGCAAAGTATATATAAAAAGAATACAAGTTTATTTGAAGACAGCACAGTACGTGTCTGCCCAGATAGAAATCTTGAAAGCTTCTGTTGGTTGGAACATGGAACTCCATGTGCCATGGCAACGGATGACAAAAGCAGGTTCAAACATCAACATTGGTACAACATAGCAATGAAAGAAAAGCGAAGAGAAAATATAGAATATAACACATCTCTTCCCTATAAAAAACAAGCAAGGAAAGAGATGACAATAGAACAATTAAACATAGTCTCTAAATTTCACTGGAGGACTGGTAACTCTCCCACTTACTTTAACTCTAGATGCCACAGAATTGTCACCAGTCAGATTTTCTGAGAAATCTTCCAAGACAGAACTATCATCATTACTTACTCTGAGATTATCAGTGCGAGTTGGAAATTTGGTCCTTACAGAGTACGTTTCACTTTTTTTTTCTAAAGGAAGACAACTTGTACCATCCTGACATTTTACGACACGCCTAACATTCCATACTTTTCCATCATTAGTCACCACGCTATTGAGATTAACTTTCACAACTCTGCGAGCTGGACCATACTTGGAGGTACCTTTAGCCACAAATCCTGGTTTGAGTATCCTCACTAAGTCACCCACAACAAATGCAGGAACTCTAACATTCCATTTGGAATCATGGTATAGTTTCATTTTATCTTGGTGTTGTTTAACTCTTAGAGAAGTGCTATGATAGTAGCCAGAAATCACAACACCACTTAATTTCTTTTTAATCCACCATGGACACAACTTAGAAACAGGTTCTCTACCTCTCAACAGGCGGAATGGACTGAGCTCAGTAACAGAGTGGGGAGTAATTCTGTACATCCACAATCTTTCTCTTAGGGCTGCTTTCCACTCACTTCCAGAATTCCTGGCCCATTCCACACACTCCTTAAGAACACGATTAAATCTTTCCACCTGCCCATTACCCTGTGGTTCATAAAGAGGAGTGGTAATATGTTTTACACCACACAGGCGAAGGAAATCCTCCATTTCATGAGATATCAATTGCACGCCGTTATCAGTGATAAGAACTTCTGGACTGCCCTCACGTGCAAATATTTCTCTAAGAAAATCTATGATAGTTTGGGAAGTAGCATGAGAAACAAATCTGACCTCTGGCCACTTTGAATGATAATCAATTAACACAAGAGCGAAACGTGCATCTTGTGGCAAACAATTAAATGGACCAGATATGTCAAATGCTAGCTTCTGCCAAGGGTTTTTTGGCCAGGGAACAGGCTTCAAAGGAGCAGGATGCGGTCTCAACATTTTATCACTGGTAATGCACCTAGGGCATTCCCTCACCACTCTATCAACCATCTTATCCATGCTGGGCCACCAGAAACTTGACCTCACCAACCTTTTCATTGAAGACATCCCCAGATGACCTTCATGAGCAAGCCTAAGAATTTCATCTTGCATATGTTCAGGTGGAACACATTTACCACTTTTTAAAATAAAATCACTTTCCACTTCTAGTTCATAAGACACCTGCTGAAATGGTCTCAACTCCGCAGGGACATCACTGACTTTAGGCCAACCATCTAAAATGTACTGTTTCAAAAGTTTCCAGTTCCTATCTTCCACATTACTGTTTCTCCATGAATCTTCAGATAATGCAGAAAATTCCTTTGCAATATAATCTTCTAGGGACGTAACAAATTCTACTTCATCATCCATAACAGGTTTCTCATCAGTAGAGCAGGGCAAACGGGAAAGACAGTCGGCAGTTACATTACTCCTACCAGGAACATACTCTACAGCAAAATTGTACTCTTGCAATCTCGACATGAGTCTGCTAATGCGTGCAGTTGCATTTCTTCCACCACCTGGTGACAAAATAGACACCAAAGGTTTGTGGTCTGTTCTCAGTAGAAACCTGCTTCCCCACAGAAAATTCCGAAAATGTTCAACACCCCACACACATCCCAATAGCTCTCTCTCAATGACAGAGTACTTCCTTTCAGTCTCACTGAGGGTGCGGGAACCAAACGCAACACACCACTCATCCTTACCACTTCTCTGAGATAGAACGCACCCAACCCCATACAAACTAGCATCAACAGTAACTATGCACAGTTTCTTTACACAAAAAAGTTTCAAAGTGGGTGCCTGTAGAATTTCATTCTTGATGAGCTGGAAGGCACTTTGTTGTCTTTCTCCCCAATGAAACTCTGTCTTTTGCCTGGTAAGTTCCCTAAGGGGCTCCATTTTGGTAGCAAAACCCTTAATGAATTTACTATAGTACTCGCATAAACCAGCAAAAGACAGAAGTTTTTCTTTGTTGTCTGGCGCAGGAGCTTTCACTATAGCCTCAACAAGAGATTTTTTTGGCACAACACCATCCCCAGAGAGAGTATGACCTAAGTATTCAACTGAACTACGGAACATCTTACATTTGTTATCCTTAAGAGTTAACCCATTCAATTCTAAACGTTTGCACACTTCCATGACATGTTTCTTATGAATCTCGTGACAAGGGGAAAACACAAGTATGTCGTCTTGTAAACATTTCACGAAAGTATCCAAGTCCTTGAAAATGTGATACATTGCACGCTGAAAAACTGACGCCGCTGAGGCTAAGCCAAAAGGCATCCTTTTATATTGGAAAAGCCCCTCCGGTGTAAGAAATGCAGTAAATTGTTTAGAGTCATTAGTTAAAGCAATTTGGTGATACGCTGATCGTAAGTCAAAAGTGGAGAACACTTTCGCCCCCTCTAACATGCATACAACCTCGTTTATTTTAGGTAGAGGATGACAATCTATTACCAAGTTGGCATTCAACGCCCTCAAATCCACACAGAGTCTCAAACTTTTGTCAGCCTTCCGGGCCAAAACGATGGGTGAAACCCACTCGGAGGATTCTATCTCTTCAATAATGTCATCATTAATTAGGTCTTGCAATAAGAGCTTTAGCTCTCCTCTCACGTTAATTGGTACATTCCTCAGTTTTTGTTTAACCGGTATGGCACCTTCCTTTAATCTTATCCTATGGCTGAAGTTATTAAGCATTCCCAAACTTTTAGAGAACACTTTAGGAAAAGATTCAATTATACCATTAACGACATCAACGTCTTGTAGACCATCTGTTACAACCATCACGGGATCAGAGTTCCTGGGATTAAGAATAATTCCCAAACTCCACTGGTCCTTCCACCCAAGAACATTCACACCTTTCAACGCTACATATAACTTCACATACGCAACACGTCCCTTAAATGAGATATCAACTCCTATATAACCTTCCATTTCAATGATAGTGCCATCAAAAGCTTTAGCAATAATGTCAGGTTTTCTTAAATCATGACAACTCACTACACCTTTGAACACATCACCAAAATAATCTTTGGTGATAATGGTCCAAGGTGACCCAGAGTCTGCCATGAGATCCAAAGTGAGACCCAGAACATCCACGGAGCACTTTGGAGGTTTCAAAGAAAAGCAAGAATCTTCTTGCCCGCCATCCTCAGTAATGGAAACCACAATACCTCTTTCACACACATTATCTTCACATTCTTCCTCATTCAAAAAGGAAACTTTCCCTTTGTTATAATTTCCGGTATAACCACCATTACAAACACTGGCGAAATGCCCACGCCTACCACATTTTTTGCACTCTTTACCCAAAGCAGGACATCTAGGATATGATGCCCCATGGCTTACACTACCACATCTGAAACAGTGAAAACTTCTGTCAAACTTCTTAAAATTTCGTTGACTAGTAGTGGTACTACGTGGAGCATCAGATTTAACAATACAAACATCCTCAACTTTTCCTTTAGCTTCTTTATCTAAAGACTTCATCCATTTATCGGACTGTTCCATGGCTTTGGCAGTAGTGATGACATCTTTCAAATTCGGGTCTCCCATAATCCATAGTTGTTCTTGAATTTTTTTGCTTTTGGTATGGACAATTATCTGGTCTCTAATCATTTCGTCGGTAATAGGACCAAAGTTGCAATTTATAGAAAGATAACGTAAAGCAGTGAGAAAATCATCAAAAGATTCCGAATCTTCTTGGGCCCTGGTATAGAACTTGAACCTGTTCAATGCGACACTGGACGTAGGCTTAAATCTAGCTTCAATTCGAGCCATAGCATCATCGAACACATTCCTAGCTCCACTCCCGTCAGTTTGAGGAAGTGTTCTGAAAACAACTTGACCCTCTGAACCCAATGAGTGTAGGAGAATATTTTTTTTCCTCTCAGCAGATAGCCTTTCTCCATCAATCGCTTTAAGATAGGTTAAAAATTCTTCCCTCCACCTTGTCCATGGTATGGGAGGTTCTCCTTTACTTTGGAGAAATTTGGAGGGCGGATCAAACTGCATAATGTTGTGTGATATCACCACCACAACATATAAACATAAATTGTAAATATGATCCTAAAACTTGAATATTAGTAGGTGGCCAAAATGTGGAGAACAGTTTTCACTTACTTGAACATGAAATGCAGAGTACGTTTAAACTGTTCGTAAAGAAACCTCGATTCTCCGTGTCTTGGTTGCCAGGGAAATGAAGACACAAAAAAAAACAAAGATGGCCGCCACGCATGCTTGAATACGTCACACGCAGCGTACGGCAGCGTCAGAAGAACTCGTGAAGATTGCAGTCAGGAATCGGAAGGTAGAACCTTGCTGAAGACTCCGTGACACGCAGCGTACGGCAGCGTCAGAAGAACTTGTGAAGGTTGCAGTCAGAACCTTGCTGAAGACTCGAACTCCCCGATGGTGTTTTGAAGGAAAACACGGCACGAGAGATGTGGCAGAACCTTGCTGAAGACTCGAACTCCCCGTTGGTGTTTTGAAGGAAAACACGGCACGAGAGATGTGGCATCCTCGTCGCCAAAATTGTAGTGAAGGGATCCAGGCAAAGTATATATAAAAAGAATACAAGTTTATTTGAAGACAGCACAGTACGTGTCTGCCCAGATAGAAATCTTGAAAGCTTCTGTTGGTTGGAACATGGAACTCCATGTGCCATGGCAACGGATGACAAAAGCAGGTTCAAACATCAACATTGGTACACCATAGCAATGAAAGAAAAGCGAAGAGAAAATATAGAATATAACACAGTCCTTCAGTCTCTGTCCCTATCATGCAATGTGTGCACCCCCTGTGCACGGGAAACAGCCTTTACAACGAGGTAAATACATCACATGCATTTGCCTCGGATTTTTTAGCACGCATATTTTTACTGCGATTATGCATTTACATCGCATGCCAATACCACGCATTTAAGGTAAGTTGGAGGGGTGGGGGGTCTCCCCCACAAATACATTGTTTTTAAATCTAAAAACAATGCGTGGTATTGGCATGCGATGTAAATGCATAATCGCGATAAAAACATGCGTGCTAAAAAATGCGAGGCAAAGGCATGCAATGTATTTACCAGCGTTGTACCGTCGTACAACCCCTGTGCACCCACCACCCTCACTATCCCACTCGATGATCCTGTCTCCTGCATGTTCTTCTCTCCAAACAGCTGCACCAGTATTGCTGTCTCTGCCTGTATGCGTCTCTTTCCCTCCCC
The DNA here is from genome assembly GCA_963921515.1 of Calotriton arnoldi. NCBI lineage: Eukaryota > Metazoa > Chordata > Amphibia > Caudata > Salamandridae > Calotriton > Calotriton arnoldi. The sequence continues at coordinate 286,112 of CAWUFW010008199.1, read as the reverse complement.
TGTCCATCTTCATTCGGTACTTTCCTCCCCCCTATGTCAAGCAGTCATATTTTTCAAGTGAAAAAGAGGGCTGATTTTCTTTTTGCTACGTTTATTTATACATTATGAGTCGACCATGGTACCACAGTAATAGTCAAAGAAACAGTATGTTTTTTATAATCATACAATAAAGCCATAGCAGAAGGGGCCCCAAAAATATTAACAGATACATACAGTACCATAAGACCCGTTAGTATGGTAATAGCAGAAAATGGGGACGGATGGTAAAAAGGGCTAAGGATGGGGCTGGAAAAGGGAAAGATAAAACAATGGTAATAGTCGGCAAATCCCATGTCACAATGTTTCATATAAATGCTTCAGTGCAACATTCAACACTGGCATGATAATAACAGTGAATTATGGCTAACACAAAAGGGCACACTTTAAAGGACCATCACCGTCAACGTTACCACTATAACTCCCCACTCACCGTGTTCTCACAAAATATGTGATTTGCAATGTCCTAGCTGTTATTCTAAACATTAACAGTATAATATTCTAAATATTAATCGAAATATTCTAAATATTAATATTTTAGATGATATAAAAGGGTATACTCAGTGCATGTAGAAGGCATGAGTTCTAGTTAATGTAGTGTGGCTAACGAGTTGAATACAGTGTGTATGGAAGTGCGCGAGTTATAATAATTTGAAGGTGTTATGTAAATTATCAATATAACTTTACACATTATAATCTTTGTGTAGTTTAAATTTGGTTTGTATCTAAAGAGTAAATAAATTTATAGTAATTTGAAGGTGATGCGTAAATTATAAATTAAGTTATAACTATAACTTTAGAATTTCTAATATTTGTGTAGATTAAGATGGGTTTGTGTAGAAAGAATACACACATTTTTCCTAACTATAACTTATCTCTAACCTTTGTTTATTTCATAGAATTTCTATAGTTTTTATCAAATTGTAGTGTTGAATGTTATTAAGTGGGGTGTTGTTAAGTGGAGTGTCGTACAGTACAGTGGAGAAGAGTGTCGTAAAGTCTAGTCTCGTAGAGTGGATTATTGTACAGTGGGATGGAGTGAAGTGGGATAGAGAGAAGTGGAGTAGAGTGGAGTGATGTAGTGTACAGGGAAGTAAAGTGTTATACAGTGGAGTGGCATGGTGTGCCATATAGTCGAGTGGAGTATCGTAGAGTGGAGTGGCGTGTTGTACAGTGGAGTGGCGTGTCGTACAGTAGAGTTGAGTGTTGTACAGTGGAGTATTGTCAACTGGACTGTCTTGGGGTGGAGTGTCATGGAGTGTCATCGAATAGAGTGTCGTGTGATACAGGCATAGAGTGGAGATCAGTGTACTAGAGCATCGTACAGTTTAGTATTGTTGAATGGATTGTCGTACAGTAGAGTGGCGGAGAGTCTCATACAGTGTTGTGTCAGTGTTGAGTCGTAGAGTGGCATGTCATACAGTGGACTGTAGAACAGTGTCGTACAGTGGAGTAGAGTGGAGTAGAGTGTCATTGAGTAGAGGGGCCTACAGTGGAGTAGAGTCTTCTAGTGGAGTATCGTACAGTAAATTGGTGTGTCGTACACTACAATACAGTATTATACAGAGGAGTGGAGTGTTGTTGACCACGGTAGAGTGGTGTACAGTGGAGGGACATATAGTGCAGTACAGTCTTCTAGAGAGGAGTGACATAGAGTGAAGTGCCATGTCATAAAGTACAGTAGAGTGTCATAGAGTGTAGTGGACTGTCGTAGAGTGGAGTGTTTCACAGTGTAGTGTCGTACAGTGTTGTGTCGTATAGTGTTGTGTCATTGAGTGGAGTGAGGTCGAGTGGAGTGTGGTCGAGTGGAGTTTTTGTGAGTACAGTGTCATGGAGTATCATACAGTGGAGTACAGTGTGCCTTGCTTTTTCTTCAGAACACCTGGGCAAGACTTCAAAATACCAGGACTCAACTTGAACACTCTTCAAAATAGGACTCTACACATTTTAGAATACCAAAATACAACGTGAACAAAGGTCAACACTCATTTGCTAAGCAAAGAGGAATATTTATTGCAGCAAGTTCTCATATATCAAATGACAATAATGCACATGTAAAATAAATGCATATAGTGAATGTATTTACACAAGAATAAATGCATAGAAAGATAACTGTATGTACACAAGAATAAATATTTAGAACTTGAAATACTTCATCGGCTGTCTGTTTACCAACATCCTTGCCAGAACAACTGGGGAACCTGTTGACAGTTTCAGGCAGGAGGTCTCAACCGGGAACAAAAGCCCTGGGCAGTGCGTCCACTCCCAGGAAAGTTCCTGTCAAAGCACCAAGAAGTCTCCGTCTTTATGCTCTTCACTAACACGGAGAGAGACTTCTAGAAGCTCCCCCCTCCCTTCATCTGCACTGTAGGTGCTGGCTACACTCTCTACGTCGAGGTCACTCAACAGAGCTGGCCATGCTCTGATAAGAGCTGAGGCAGAATTCTTCACTTTCTCATCATTGGACACTGTACACATCCCACACTGTCTGTTCTAGCAGCTTATCTCAAGCTCGCCGAAGTGAGAAACATAAACAATTCTGTGTGCGCAAGTAACCTGGGTCTGCCTCCATTCACAGCTGAAAGGCAGGATCAGACAGACACAAGATGAAACCGTGCTCACAAAATGTAGTTAGAGTAAAATGGAGTCAATGGTCAATACACAATCTCACAATGTCCTTTAGTATTACATTTCACCCCTTGACCATTGACCGATAATGAGCATAACTCATAGGTGTAAAAGTTATAGCTCTAGGATGAACCAAGGATACAAAATTAGGTACACATTGCATTCAGCAACAAATAGATATCAAAATACAAATTACAAGGAAAATTACACTTAAAATATAGTGAATTTACCCAAAATCAGGCACCCATCCAAATAACCAATCCCATCATCCCTTGTCCACATCTTGTTTCACTCCCTTGACTAATTCATGCAATGCATTAAGATGCTAATGGATGGGTGTGGAATGATCAGATACATGTAAACAACACAATCCTTCAAAATCTGCACAGCCATGATTATGTTTCAAAAGCAAATAGTCAATAGCAGCCCTATTTTGTAAAGCGGCTTTCTTGCTCCCTGAACATCCAAATAGCAAATCAGCTAAAGCAGTAGAAGTTTCATTTATATTTTTCACCATTAAACATGAAAGCTTGTTTATTATCCTAGCGTTATACACATTTAACTCAGGAACACCTGCTATGGACGTAGCTAATATATTCAGTTTTGGATAACAAGATAATTTCAGAGTCACAGTCTTTAGACAATTGAAATGCGTCTCTAGCATAGCGAGAATGTAAAGCTTAATGTAAACGAAACATCATAAGTCCTAATCATGTTAAGGCACATGGTCCACCAGTCAGGTTTGCTGGAATGTAGGTTTATGATGTATTGCCACACGAAAAGAGCCATCCCTTGGGTAATTTAGCATGCCTAACGTGACTAGCAACAGACACTATATGCTTGCAAGACATACTGTCATGTACAGGAGTACACTCACTATCAAACAGGTAGAGAACGTCGAGGGTACTTTTAATGTTCCCCATACAGAAATGGGATATGCTGAGCACATTTTGTGCCAAATAAGTCCACATGTTCTCCGGCCGCTGTAATAATGTCATCATTTGATACTGGTGCTTGAGTCCCTTGGCTGTGAGCATCCCTGGACCCTCCCGGTCCTCTCCATCCATGCCTAACACACTCCAAACACTGCAATCAGGACATAAACATGCCATGCTGTTATCTAGAAGAACAGAGAGCAAACAAGTATTATCATTCTCGCAAATAACATTTATCAGCAGGTACATGTTCCCATTTCTCCTCTCCAGGTCTCATTACAACTAGGATGTTGTCTTTTCCTGTAGCTATGATTTCAGCCTGTTCAGGAGGGTTGTTGAGGGATTCAATCCATACTTTGTCTCCTGGGTTCTTATCAGTGGATCTGAACCCTCCCTTCCCTTGTACAGTAAGAAGGGCTGGGACAGTCCCCTTCCTAACAATTCCTCTATAAACTGGTATGATGATAATCTGAGCAAGTCGATCTCTGGGTTGCTGTGCAAAATAAGTGTCTCCACTGTTCAACAGTATCACTTTTATCTCTCCTTGGTAATCAGAGTCTATTACCCCTCTCAGAATTTGAATGCCTTTTAAGGCAAGTCCAGAGTGAGAGGCAATTAATCCAAAATGCTCTGGGGGAATCTGAATTCCAACTCCGGTTTCAATTAAAGCTATAACTCTGGATTTCAGTCTGTGCATCTGTAAAGCATGTAAATCAAGACCTGCAGCCTCTAGGGTGGCCCGGTATGGAGCTAAGGCTCCTGGAGTTGTCTCCCAGTACAAGATAGTATTAATGGCCACATGAGGCTGAATCTGCAAAGCAGGTGTCAGCATTCACATTAACGTAGTTTCTGCATTTGTCAAAGGTCTGTTGTTCAAAAATAGCAATGCATCATGAAAGTTATCTCTCCAACCTTTTAATGACCCATCTGACAATTTTTTCAGCTGAGCTTTCAATAATCCATGCATTCTGTCCGTTAGTCCCGCAGCCTGTTGGTAGTAAGGGATATGGTATATCCATTCTATGTTGTGCTGTGCACAATAATCCTGCACCAATTTGCATTTGAAATGAGAAGCATTGTCACTTTGAATCTGCAATAGAATACCATAATACAAAATAAGTAGATTCAATGTTTCTAAAGGTTTCTACTGAGTGGCGTGTTTACATGGAAAGGCTATCAAGTAGCCAGAGTAAGTATCCACCACTGTACATGCATACTGACAACACCGACTAATTGGCATTGGCCCAATGTAATCGATCTGCCATATCTTCCCTGGCAGCTTTCCCCTCCCAACCTGACCTCTCACCACCTGTGGGACTGATTTGTGTTGTGTATGTCGACAATTGGGACGTTGCTTAATCACAGTTTTTATAAAATCTAGGGAAATATGCATCCCTCTATTCTCTGCCCACCTGTTAGTGGCATTCTCTCCCAGGTGTCCACATTTCTGGTGTGCCCACTTAGCCATTCCCAACAAATCAGAATCCTGTGCCACCACTTCAGCCTCCAAGATTTTAGCTTTTTCATCTGCAAAGGAATTACACCACCGTTCTAATGAGTCTGTAGGGCAGTGGGCATCTACGTGATATGCAGTAACTGTGCTTTGAGGTAATATTTCCCAGAAGTCTTGCCACAACTCCTTACCCCACATCTCTTTTGAATGTATCATCCAGTTATGGGCATGCCATGTGGGAAGCCAGGTAGCTAACCCATTGGCAGTAGACCACGAATCAGTGTAAATATAACACTCCAGGTAATTCTTGTTTTAAAGCTTGATAAACAGCATACAGTTCTGCCAACTAGCTACTCTTTCCCTCTTCAGTAGTAGTTAAAAATTTCTTAGTCACAGGATTGTACGACACCACTTTCCAATGCCTCTTAGCCCCCACATACCTGGCTAAGCCATCAGTAAACCATATATGTCTCTTGTCTTCTGAAGACAATGCTGCAAATGGCTCACCCCACTTCACAGGGGACGCCTGTATCTCAGGCACATCCTGTAACACCTCTGTATCTTCCACAGGGGCCTGCGTCACCTGCTCATGCAACACTGCAGTACCTTTGGGGCCTACTCGGGCCCTGTCCTGTATGCACCACTTCCCCTTGATTATGCTGGCTTCCCGTGCATGCCCTATTCTATGGGTCTTGGGGGAACTCATCACCCATTGCATTATAGGAATCTCAGGTCTCAAAATCACATTGTGCCCTAGGGTCAACTGCTCAATGTCCACCAGGGCCCAATAACATGCAAGCAATTGCTTTTCAAATGGAGTGTACTGCTCTCCAGCTTCTGGTAACTTCTTTGCCCCCTCTTCTCTCCTAATTTCTGCCACAAATTCCAATTGGCATACTGCCCCTGGACTGTCACATTCAGCTCAATATCCGTCTCTCATACTAGCCACAAATCCAAGGCACGCTGTATGGCCTCTTTTACTGATTCACATGCATTCTGTTGCTGCTCTCCCCACTCAAACTCATGTTTTTTTCCACTTAAACTTGTACAAAGGGGCCACAATCTGACTTAAGTGAGGGATATGCTGTCTCTAAAAAACAAAAAATCCAATAAACCTCTGAGCTTCCTTCCTATTTAGCTTTTTCCACTTATATTGCACCACATGCATCACCCCTTTTTCAGCCACAAGCTGTCAAGGCTCCAAGAAGTCTGGGGTGACAAAAGGCTAGTGTCAGGCTCCTTTGTGTGTGCTAGAGGCAAAGTCATTTTAAATGTAAGTGAGGCTGGGTACAGCTCCACCCCCAGCCATCCAGGCAGGATGGGCCATCCTGCCTACAGCCAGTCCCCTTTGTCTCACTGTCTGGAAAAAATACAAACCCCTACAGCAGACTCATTCACAGTAACATGACCCAGGATATTGGCAGTAGGCACAAATGTTTAATTAGGACAAGAAAATGCCAACTTTCTAAAAGTGTAATTTTCAGAATTGTGACTTAAAATCCAGCTCTATCATTAAAGAGTATTTTAAATCGGGGGGCGTGGCTTGACAGCCAACAATGGCGGACGTGTGAGCTGGTGGCTCCGCACCGACCCGACAATTATCCGGCTATAAGCGACGCAACCGGTAGCCTGGCACACTTAAAAAATTGCGCGCTGTTCCCGGAGGGAGCTGCTGAATGCTTCGGGGGCTTGCAACAGAGAAGAGGCTGAGTTGTGCCCGAGCCCTCGGGAGTTGAATGGGAGCTGGGCTAGGCCCTGGAAGATTATTGCGACGAGTGCGAGGCTGGGGGCTGGGCCTGGTGTTTGGGGAGGCGGAGACCTGTCCCTGCCGAGTGAGAGCCTGCTCGCTGTAGGCCTGCGGCGGCTGCTGTGTGTAGGCTCCTACAGCGTGTGCGAGCGGCTGGACCCCGACCTAAAGTCATGCAGGAGCTGGGCCTGGACCCAGAAGGATCGCCACGACGAGAACGGAGCCGGGAGTGGATCTGAGGAGCTGCCCTGCTCGCACCTGTGGCCCTCCCCTGCCCCCCCCTGCTGAGGGAACTGGTTACTTGCAGCAGCGGAGGGTTGTCCCTGCTGGGAGTGGGTCTACCTGCCGTGGGCCTGCGGCGGCTGCTCAGCGTGGTGCGTGGGCCAGAGGAGACCGGTGACACTGCGGAGCCTGCGGAGTGGACGGCTGGGCCTGGGCTGAGGTTTGAGTAACAAAAGCCGATGGTGGCCTCCAGCTCGGGCCTTAGACTTGAGGAACCTGGCTGGGCGCAGCTGGGCCTATTGAAGTGTGGGTGGGGTGATCCCTGCCAGAGCGGAGTCCTTCCCTGCTAGACTTTCCGGACCCTGCGGCCGCAGGAGAGGACTTGTGACTATGAGGCACAGTGGATAGCACCCTGGAGAGTCCCTGGTGAGGCGCTGGGAGAGTGCAGTGAGAAACCCCGTGGGTTTACACGGTCTGAGTGGACCAGAGACGGCCTGGTGCAGCAGAGAAGCTTCTGGTAGAGGCATGGCGATCGCTATGAAGCAGGTGAAAGAAATCTGAGCCCCCACATTGGGAGAAACTCTGTTGAGGCCTACAGGCGATCTTCCTTGAAATTGAGGAGCAGCACTGGTGGGACTGGTCGTAACCTGGGAGAGGCCTGACTTTTGGGACACGGGGCCATGCGAAGGCAGGGGCAGAGAGCACTGCGGTGACTCTACCAAACTATATGGAGTCCATATCTACTCCCTGTCGCCCCCCCCGAGTGCGACTGGCGAAAGTGGAATACAGCGCACTACATAGCTGAGGCCCAGAGGCGAACGCCCCTGAGGGGGACAACTCCAGGAAATTCCAGTGGTATCTTAAGCTGGCATTGACTTTAGGTGGCAAAGATGGGCAAGACCAGAATGAAGCCAATGGAGGTTGCTCCTGAACCGGAAGAAGATTTTCAAGAGCAGGCCCAGGGCAATCTGAACAGCTTGAGCACCCCATACAACAACAATTAGCTCCTAGAGGCAATATCGGACACCAAAGCGACACTTCACCAAGCTATAAGCACAGTGTCGGTGGGGCTGGGTCTCTTACGCGCAGAACACCAGAAACTCAATGAAAGGGTGAAAGTAGTGGGGTAGAGTCTTGAGGAGTTGACCCCAGCACACCGGGTGCTGATCAGGCAAGCGGCGGAACGTACAGACAGAGTCGGGACACTGGAGCGCAGGGCAAAATATCGAGAAGGGTGCAGTCGAAGAAACAATATTCGTATTCTAGGCCTGCTGGAGGGGGTCAAAAATGGAAACATGATGGCTTATCTGGAGCCCTGGCTCCACACGGTTGTTGCGCCGGAACGTCTAACGCAGTTCTACACCCTTGAGAGAGAGCACACTGGGTTTCGGCGTGTCTGCCGGCCCCGGGCTGGCCCCGGAGGCCAGTGGTGGCCAGGCTCCTGCATTATAGAGACAGGGACATTTTGCTACATAGGGCTCGATCAGATGGCCCTTTTGAGGTAAACAATAGCAAAGTTTCTGTATTCCCTGATTACACCCTCGATGTTCAGCGGAAACGCGCCTCTTTCCTGGAGGTTAAGAAGGCTTTTAGAACTGAAGGCCTCCAATGTTCCCTTATCTTTCCTGCTCGGCTTTGCATAATATTGGCTGGTAAGACTCACTTCTGCGAGGACCCTTCAGCGGCATGGGAATGGTTAGAGGCATATAAGACTGAGACCCCTCAGGCGGCGCGGGGACAGGCCCGGCCCACCAGAGCCGACGATCCGGAAAACGACCCAGGAGGCGGCCTGCGAGAAGCACCTCGAAGAAGCCAAGTCCTTCCCAAACGGAGCGAGAGAGAGTGGCGGCACTGCAAGCAGTGGCTGAGATAGTGCGTGAGGGAGGGTCCTCATCGGTGCCTTGACCCCTCTGGAGATGGCTGAGCTGCACTGGGCTGAAGCGTTAAATTGTTCAAGTTGTACTACTATGGAGGTGGAGGCACAACCCCTTGCACCTCGCATGCTCCTGTGAAACACGGAGTGAAGTCACGACAACCTGAAGGACCTCATCGTAGCTGGTTTGGGCCTTGACTAGCTCTTGAAGATGTGTGAAGGGTTTGGGCGGGCAGCCGTTGCCACACTGCTCTGGAACTGGGGAGTTGGTCCATGTTGGGATCTTTTTCTTATTTTTCTTTTTTCCTGTGTGGGATTTGGCTTTTTCACAGTGCAGGAAGCGGATAGCTTTTTTCCTCCATGGAGTTGGTGGTGGGACGGGGGTGGCGGTAGGGGGATAGACTGATCACCTTAGGATGCCGCCACACTGCCAAACACTGACGTTCCTCACGTGTAACATTAAAGGGATGGGGTCCATGTCCAAGCGCCATAACATACATAACTACCTGAAGAGACGGGGAGTGCAAATAGCTCTTCTACAGAAGACGCATCTGCTTCAAAGGGAGGTAGAAAGACTGAGTAGGGGCTGGAGGGGAAAGGTTTATGCCACTTCCTTCTCGGCGTATGCCCGTGGGGCACTAATTTGGATCAGACCTGGGGTGCCTTTTGAATTAAAATGGTCTGTCATAGATGAGGAGGGCAGATATGTCTTCCTTAAGGGGGGGGCAACTGGGGTGAGACATCACGTTAAGTTGCATATATGCACCCAACCAAGAGCAAATGGCCCTTATGGCTGACCTTTCCACCAAAGTAACACAAGAAGGGAGTGAAGAGGTAATGCTCAAAAAAGCAGAAGAGGTGGATACGTCCTCCTCAAGATATATTTTCAAAAAACAAAGGGCTCCACCTTTATCGGAAAGTATAGAAGTGTTCCTCCAGACTACGTGTGTCTCCTACCATGGTGGAAAGCACACAGCTTTGTTTAAATACCCCTCACCCACCAAAAGGACCCTTGATGGCATGCTTCATCATTGGGGTCTTCCTGCCCCGCTGAGGGACAGGGCGTGCTATGACCTACGACTACGTGGGACACTGGTTATGAAAAACAATACTATGTGTGGTGTAGGAGTGTGAGTGGAAGGGTCAGAAGTGAGTGAATGGTGAAAAATTTAAAAATACCTGGCTCAGTGGAAAAAATAAATGTTAATGTTCCTTTGAGCTGGTATCGTTAAAAGTGGGGAATGAGATGGAGATACTATGCTTTAATGAGCAGTGTCTCCTGTGTCGACATGTTTCGAAGCCCTCCCCTGACTTCTTATCAGGACCTAGAAGAGATCCCTTCTACACTCAAATCAAAACAACTGTGTATTTACATATAATTCTCACTAAGTGGTGCACATAAATTTAACATGCACAGTATACTATACCCCAGTAGGTATATTGCTGAATGGGTTCTGGAAGAATAAAAACAGAGTTAAAATAACATAACACATCCAAACTGCACCATATGTGGTGTTGACCTGAAAAGAAAAGTTATATATTTCTGTGATATATTTTTCTTATCTTTATCCATTATAATTGGTAATCAGTGCTGTGTTATGCCAGCGAGATGGGACAATACAAAAACATACACACACAAAACGTAAAACACACACTCTAAGGACCTCTCAGGACTGCGTGGTGTGCGTATCCATATGATAAGTATAACTGAGAGTATCTGTTAAATATATCTCTCCTTCAAAAAACAGTTTAGTGACAGATAAAGAAGCCTCCAAAGTTTAGGCTGTTCACGTACTCTTATATCGCCCAGATAATGCCCCATGAGCCTTCAAAACCGGAGGGAAGGGGTACCTCTAGTCACACACTGTTAAAAGAAATTGAAAAAGAAAAGGAAAACAGTTGGTTTTGAGATCCTTCCTAAATGAGCAGCGTTTCACAGTTGCAAATCGACTGTGCCGTACTTACAATATCAAGGTTACCTCCTCACCAGGCCACTGCCTCGCCGCGGCTTCGTGGAACATTGAGCCAGTGTGGGCAGTGTCCTTAAATACTGAGCATAATTGGTAGTTTTGCCGCCAAAAAACTGCACTAATTGGTACAAACACTAGACCATCAGAAAATCCAAGATGGTGACCTAGAATGGCACCTCCGCCTGAATGTGTTTGTTCCTCACTTCCTGTTGCTCAAGGGTGTTTGTTCCTCACTTCCTGTTGCTCAAGGGTGCCTGTTGTATAGCCCTAGGAGCGAAAAAGACTAGTGCGCTAACTAAAAGGACATGACCTCTACCTAACTCTTTAAACTATCCGAGCGTAAAATGTGGACCAGCCGGATAATGGAAAAAATAATAATAATATTAAAAATAAAGTAAGCCAGGTCTGGGCAAGTATTTACTAATGGTACATGTAATCGCGTTTATGGTAGATATTGTACCAAGGGAGTGTGCAGCCAGACATGCGGGTTACTCCGAAGTGTTTTTTTCTTGTTTCATAATATGCATGACAAAAAGTTGCTTCAAAAGATTTTTATGTAGAGGATATACAGTGGTAATGACACCTCTCTACAGAAGGGTGAGCTCAAGATGGCAAAAGTGAATAGGAGTGGGAAAATGTGTGGCAGGACATTAAATTCCACAGGGTAATGTACAGGTCACATTATTTCAGGGGTGTTTTCTGCTGGCGCCAAGTGTTTTATAGAAGGTTGGCTAACATAAGGGTTCTGCCCAGTCGTTTCAAGAGTTTCTATGCAGTATATTTGCAGTCGTTTTCTCTTCCCAGAGATAGTGACAAAAGTCACTGGGAGATACAAATCAGATAAATTGTCCCCAGGGGATGTCGTCGTTCAGACCTGTAATGTGTGTCCCCAAGTGGAACACCCACCGCTGTTCCTTCTCGAGAAGATCATGTTCAATGTTCAGTAGTTCGATAATGGTCCACTGTAGATCTTCCATTGTGTGTTAGGTTGTCAAGTAGTGGGTAGCCATTTTCGTAGTGCTTCTTTTGCAACGTACTTTGCTCCTGTGCTCTCCTATGCCTGTCTTGATAGGTCTAGTTGTCATTCCGACATATTCCATTCCGCATGGGCAAGTGATGATATAAACCACATTCTTGCTGTTGCAGTTCGTAAATCTCCTCTGCTCCCATTCCGTACCATTCCTGAATTTTATACTTTTGCTTTTCTTCGTCAGGTGGCAAGTACTGCAATTACCACAAGGATAATGGCCCTTCACTGGGGGTAGGAGGGTATTTTCTGCCTCAATTGCTAAGGTGTGTCGTGGTCTTGTGTGGACCAGCATGTCCCTCAGGCTCCTTCCCCTTTTGTGTGCAAACATCGGTTTGGGAAGGTTGAGTTTTCCGCATGCCAGGAGTCTCCAATGTCTGTTTACAATTTTTGTCACTTGATTGGAGTTGGTATTGTAAGTAGTGACACATATTGGTCTCTCTTCTGGGTCCTTAGGTACTCTCGGTTCCAGCAGTTCTTCCCTATTGTTGTTACGTGCCCTCTTCATGGCTCTGTCAATGATTCGTGTAGGGTAGTTGCGTTTCTTTAGTTTCTCTTGGATATCAGTAGCCTGCCTCTTGAAGTCTTTAATCTCCGTACAGTTCCTCCGCAAGCGGAGGAACTGTCTGTATGGGAGATTGTCCCGAAGGTGGCGGGGATGGAAGCTGTTATATAACAGCAGACAGTTCTTTGCTGTAACTTTAAAGTGAGTGGTAGTCTTTAAAGTGCCCTCATCTGGGTAGATATTCAAATCCAGGAAGACCAAGTTGGTCCGTGAGGTTGTGCTGGCGAATTTCAGATAGATGTTTTGTTGGTTCAGCCAGGTCATAAAGTTTTCAGTTGATGTAATGTCTCCTTCCCATATAACCAACAGATCATCTATGTAACGTTTCCATGTTTTTATGTTGTTGACAAACGGGTTAGTGGGGTGTAGGATCTTCTTCACTTCTAGGTGGTAGATGTACAGGTCAGCTATACTGGGAGCAAATGTGCTCCCCATGCTGGTCCCGTGCTTCTGTAGGTAGATGGAGTCCTCGTAAGCAAAGAAGTTTTTTGTAAGTGACAGGATCACACATTCCATAAACACGTTACGTGGTGTGTGGTATCCCCAATCGGTGGTGAAGAGTACCTCCTCAATGATAGTTAGTGTCTCATCATGTGGGAGACTGGTATACAGACTCTCCACGTCCAGTCCCATCAGGAGGTGTCTGTTGGGGTCAAAGTCAATTCCTTGGAATAGCTGTAGGACTTCCTTTGTATCCTTCAGGTATGTATCAGTTTTTTGGACCAGTGGGCTAAGGAAAGCGTCTGCAAACTTTGATAGTGGTTCTAGTATGGAATCAAATGTGCTCCCCATGCTGGTCCCGTGCTTCTGTAGGTAGATGGAGTCCTCGTAAGCAAAGAAGTTTTTTGTAAGTGACAGGATCACACATTCCATAAACACGTTACGTGGTGTGTGGTATCCCCAATCGGTGGTGAAGAGTACCTCCTCAATGATAGTTAGTGTCTCGTCATGTGGGAGACTGGTATACAGACTCTCCACGTCCAGTCCCATCAGGAGGTGTCTGTTGGGGTCAAAGTCAATTCCTTGGAATAGCTGTAGGACTTCCTTTGTATCCTTCAGGTATGTATCAGTTTTTTGGACCAGTGGGCTAAGGAAAGCGTCTGCAAACTTTGATAGTGGTTCTAGTATGGAATCAATGCCCGATACTATGGGGCGGCCTGGAAGTTGGGCAAGGTCCTTGTGGATCTTGGGAATGGTGTAGAAGTAAGGGGTCTTTGGTGATTTTTTGGTGAGGAAACTAGCTTTCTTTTTGGAGATCCAGTTGTGTGCTGTCGCTTCTTCCACCATGGAGGCTATCCGAATCCTGATGGATTCTGTGGGGTCTTCGCGTAGAACTTCATAGTTCCTGCGGTATTCAAGCAGTCTTCTGCATTCGTTGTCATAAGCAGTGGCGGTTTGTATGACAATTGCCCCGCCTTTGTCTGCTGGCTTGATCACGATGTCACTGTTGGATGAGAATTGTCGTATTGCTTCTTTTTCTTTCTTGGTTGTGTTATGGAAGGTATGGATATTCACGGTGGTGATGTTCTCCACTTCTTTCATCACCGCTTTCTCAAAAGTTAGTAGTTCGATAGGGAGTGTTGAGTCAGGAGGGGTGAAGGAGGATTTTACTCGTAGTCCTGTGTCCTCTCGCTCTTCCTCAGATGGTTCTTTTCCTTTAAAGAAAGCGCGTAACTTGAGTTTTCGAATGAAATCCTTCATTTTGGCACAGAGTTTGAATCTGTCCAGGTTGTTGGTTGGAACAAAACTCAAACCTCATTCAAGAACAATCCTCTGTGCTGGTGTCAATTCATGGTCTGTTAGGTTGACCACTAAGTTATCTTCCGGCTTGTTGATGGTTGGTTGGGCAGTGCGCCTGTCATGCTCCTGGTGGAGACGCGTGACGCCTCATCTTCTATGGTTGACCAGTGGACATTGCTGCCCCTCCGGTTCCGACCCCTTCGTGGTCCAGGGCGTGCCCCTAAAAAAGGTGGTGGTCCATAATAATTATAGTCATACTCCTGTGGTGGGGGTACCCAGTGTGGGTAGGCCCCTCCCATTGGTGGTGGGCCATAGGGATATGGTGGATATGCTGGTGGCCCTTGATAGTGTCCCCATCCTCTTCGTCCTCTGTTGAGGGGTCTTTGGTGTTGTCCGCCCCCTCGTTAGTATCTTGGGCCGCTCCCTCTGCTGGAACTGGAACTATTCGACCCTGAGTCCGATGCGTCTCCTTCTGAGCTCTGATCTTGGTTTGAGTTCCTAGATACGTAGTCGTCACGAATGTATGGGTATACCTTTTCGTGACTGAAACGCGCTGTCTTTCTTCAGCTTGTTGTATTTGCTTTGTTTTAGTGTTATCTCAAATTTGTTCATTTGCTGGTTTAATTCTTCCAGGCGTTTTTTGAGAACGCTTGGGGACTGGTAACTCTTCAGTTGTACTTCCAAAGCCTGAATCTGAATCTTGAGTTCCTGGGTCAACCGTATGGCCGATTTGATGATTAGGATGAGCCAGTCACGGGTACAATGCCATGATATCAATGACCAATCCTTCTTGAACATCTTATCGTGCTGGAATATGAAGGGTTAATTGCGGACGATTAGGCCCTGTGGTGCTGCGTTCACCCTGAGATACTCTGTCATCAGCAAACCATGAAGTGCTGTCTTGATCTGAGTTTCCCTCAAAGTTGCCAACTCATCCCAATCCCCATTATTTGGCCATGGTTCAGAGGTATTTAACCCCTCAAAGGGATTGATGGAAGCCAGGATTCTATCCACTTCTTCCTCTGAAAAAGTGAGGCTGGTTGCTTCAGCCATGGTCAAAATATTGGGACTCTGGTACTTGAAAAATAAGGGTGATAGAAGTGTGTGTTATGATTGTGTCTGAGATTCTAAAGGGTTCAATGACTTCCTATAGTATCAATACTATTTCCGATACCTAATAGCCAGAAATACTGGATCGCTCCCACAGCTGCACGCTGTCGTTATATCAAAGTAACACAAGAAGGGAGTGAAGAGGTAATGCTCAAAAAAGCAGAAGAGGTGGATATGTCCTCCTCAAGTTATATTGTCAAAAAACAAAGGGATCCACCCTTATCGGAAAGTATAGAAGTGTTCCTCCAGACTACGTGTGTCTCCTACAATGGTGGAAAGCACACAGCTTTGTTTAAATACCCCTCACCCACCGAAAGGACCCTTGGTGGCATGCTTCATCATCGGGGTCTTCCCGCCCGCTGCGGGATGGGGCGTGCTACGACCTACGACTACGTGGGAGCACTGGTTATGAAAAACAAAACTATGTGCGGTGTAGGAGTGTGAGTGGAAGGGTCAGAAGTGAGTGAATGGTGAAAAATTTAAAAATACCTGGCTCAGTGGAAAAAATAAATTTTAATGTTCCTTTGAGCTGGTATCGTTAAAAGTGGTGAATGAGATGGAGATACTATGCTTTAATGAGCAGTGTCTCCTGTGTCGACATGTTTCGAAGCCCTCCCCTGGCTTCTCATCAGGACCTAGAAGAGATCCCTTCTACACTCAAATCAAAACAACTGTGTATTTACATATAATCCTCACTAAGTGGTGCACATAAATTTAACATGCACAGTATACTATACCCCAGTAGGTATATTGCTGAATGGGTTCTGGAAGAATAAAAACAGAGTTAAAATAACATAACACATCCAAACTGCACCATATGTGGTGTTGACCTGAAAAGAAAAGTGATATATTTCTGTGATATATTTTTCTTATCTTTATCCGTTATAATTGGTAATCAGTGCTGTGTTATGCCAGCGAGATGGGACAATACAAAAACATACACACACAATACGTAAAACACACACTCTAAGGACCTCTAAGGACTGCGTGATGTGCGTATCCATATGATAAGTATAACTGAGAGTATCTGTTAAATATATCTCTCCTTCAAAAAACAGTTTAGTGACAGATAAAGAAGCCTCCAAAGTTTAGGCTGTTCTCATACTCTTATATCGCCCAGATAATGCCCCATGAACCTTCAAAACGGGAGGGAAGGGGTACCCATAGTCACACACTGTTAAAAGAAATTGAAAAAGAAAAGGAAAACTGTTGGTTTTGAGATCCTTCCTAAATGAGCAGCGTTTCACCCACATAGCAGATATGATGGTGGGCCAGGTGATACTGGGTGGAGATTTTAATGGTGTGACAGATGTGACGCTGGACCGTTCCCATCCTCCCCTACCTGGGGCCCAGACATACTGAGTGGTGGCTGGACTAAAGGAGTGGATGACTCATTGGGGACTGAAAGATATTTGAGGATCCAACATGGGGGGGCTTTGGGAATACTCCTTGTATTCCCAAATGCATCGGCTTCATACACAATTAGGTGCCTTTTGGTGTTCACCTACCCTTAGTGGTTCCATTACCCTTGGGACCGCAGCTGAATGTTTGAAGCCAGGAGGTGACCAGCTGGGCTGGGGCTGAGGAGAGAGCGCTGAGTAGAGAAGAGTTGAGGGGGTTATGACTACACCCAATAGCAGAGCAATGGAAGGACACATTACATGCCTGGGAATACGCAAGCCCTCCCAGTAGCTCGATTGAAGAAAGCGAGTCCTCCACAGGTTAGAACAGGAAGACAGTGGACTCCACCTGACGGAGTTTGACTGAATCTGTTAGATCTGCTGAGCGGAGGCGGCCCCTTTGCCTCCCCCACCATGTACTAGAGGAATGTAGATGCCACATAGACGGGAGGGACCTACATAGGGATCAAGCCGGCTATAATCCGGGCCTCTAGGCGAATGACCCCCCCTTCACCATAAGCTACCCCAACGCACATCTGCAATCTGACCTGCACTAATTAAGCCAAGTAGTGTAGATGTTTTATTGTTATTTTCCTTATCTCAATTTCTACTATGTACGATTCTTGGATGGCAACGACACTCCCCGTCCAAATGTAGTTACCCCGACATACAAGGGAAGTACATACATTGCTGGAGGGACAGATATGAGAAAGGTTATCTGAATTCTAGACCATACACTTGGTGGAATGGATAAAATCGACTAACAAACAGCATATCTGTCATACCGTCCTCACAAATGTTAATCAGGGATTAATGATGCTATGCAACATCACCAACTTCTGTAATGTATCATTTACAAGTGATATCATGACAAATGTTGGACAAGTATTATGTAATGCAGAATGTATAAATAAATGCCAATAAAGATATGTTTAAAAAAAAAGAGGATTTTAAATTCCAACTCAGTTGAGTCTAAACAACATATCTCTATCTGCTCCCAATAAAAAGGTATTGCCTAATAAATATGATACAGTAACCCCATGCTAGTCAATAGAAGAAATAGACCTTACAGTAGAGAGAGACAATTTTAGGAGTTTTTCACTACCAGGACATTCAAAACTGTCCTACATGTTAAATACAATGCACCCTGCCCTTTGAGCCGTTAGGGCCTACCTTAGAGGAGACTTATATGTATCAAAAAGAAAGCTTTAGGCCTGACAAAAGGTTTATTTTGCCAGGTCAAAATGGCAGGTGAAAACTGCTCTACAATCTGCTGTGGCAGGTGTGAGACATGTTTTAAAAGGCTACTTCAGTAGGTGGCTCAATGAGTGCTGCAGGCCCACTAGTAGTATTTAATTTACAGGCCCTGGGAACATGTAGCACTATTTACTTACAAGTAAATTAAATGTGCCAATTAGGTGTAAGCCAATTTTACCATGTTTTAGGGAGAGAGCAAAACTTGAGCACTAGTTAGCAGTGGTAAAGTGTGCAGAGTCCTAAAGCCAACAAAAACAAATTCGCAAACAGACGGAGTGAAGGCAAAATGTTTTGGGGAATACCAAGCCAAGGATGTCAGGTCTAACACTAAGTCCCAGATATTTGACCTCTTTTTCCTCTATCTTGAAAGTGTCCACCCACTTTAGTCTTTCTTTGTCTCCCTTGCCTAAAACAGAAGACATAAAACATGGGAAAGCAATGATAACAAAGACTAACAGGGGAATACAATGAGACCAAAGTAGCTCTGGGTAAGGATAGCGCTGACCACATTGGTAGATGACCAGAGTGAGGGAATCCACTCAAAAGGCAATGCTGCCGCTGATCAAGCTGCAAATTGTGCAGTACTGCTGTCGTAATTAGCAGCAATCCCCCGGAACTAAATTAGAATCTATCTGTATATATACTCAGCAATATACTTGGCACATAAGAAAACATCACCATCTCCAGACTTTCTAGTGACTTACAACTACTTCAGGGTACAAGATGTGCTCCCTAAAGTCACAATCCCAGTAGATGATCCAGAAATACTTCATACCTGTCAACTTGAAGAACAATCTCACCGTGTGAGGAGGGGGCGGAGCCTTGGAGGGAGTGGGGCCTCATGCCAAGAAGTACCTACAGAGGCACCTTTGAACCCCACCCGCCCCAAGCCCCCTCCTCCCAAAAAAAAAGCTTGCTGAGGCAGATCAAATCCTTCGAAAACGAGCTGGAAAATCATTAATTAGAGTGTTTTCAGCTTGTTTTCCCTGCCACTGTGTGGTATCAGCTCCTCACCGGGAGACCGTGTGATGGGAGCCAATATCGTCTGTCACACTGTGGCACCATGTGATTTAGCAGGTACAATACTTCAGAAATTGATAAGGTGTCTATTAATCAAATCACATCATGAAGGGGTTGGTTGAGCATATCTCACCTACTCTGAATATATAAGAATGACATTTATAGCTGTTAAAGTAAACTTACTCATCAGAATGTACCACAATGCAAAATATGACAATGCATAAAACCCCTTATGACAGGGAAACCGCCACGCACTCCTCTCATGAAAGCAACGCAACACTTCCAAATTATTTACCGCAATCACATTGGTCATTTAAGCCAATATACAAGTAAATCTAGACACAATAAATTCAGTTCAAAACCTTTATGAGTGGCTCCAGGAAGCATTTGATATCCTAATATCACTAAGAACAAGAAAACAGGACAAACAAAAACAGCCACCTTAGAGGAATGCAAACAAACAACAAATTTCAAAGCTGCAACGCAACTGGCTCAAAACAAATAGTAATCAAGACAAACTTCACCTACACAAACGTAACAGAATATACAAGTCAACAATCAAAAAAGCTAAAAAAAAAAAAGGTACTATTCAGACACAATTCAAAATGCTAAAGGTCTGGGGGATGCCCGGGTAGCATATCACAGGCGGCAGAGGCTTTGCAGCCTCCGGCCTTGGTATGCTGATTACTAGCCATGTGTTTGGAGGAGGTGTTAACACCTCCTGCCAGAGCAGGTATTGTTCCTGACCTCTGAGAGTGGGGCTCTCACCTCCTAGTGGGTCAGAAGCCCATCTATGGTGGCAGGCTGGTCTGTACCAGTCAGCCAACATACTAGAGGATTATTAGGTTTCAAGGGTACCTCTAAGGTACCCTCTGTGCGCGTGTATTAATAAATCCAACAATAGAATCAGTGTGAGTTTATTAATAAGAGGTATTTGATACCAAACACCATAGGTTTCAGTAAAGCCATTATGTAGCTGGGGTAATAGTTTTGACCAGTGCCCAGTACATACTTTAAGATGGCTTCCCTGCTCACTTGTAATATCTAGCAATGGAACTAAAAATTGAAGGGGCATATCCACTCAGGCAGATGTGTTCTCACTTGTGCTGTAATGCACCTTGCCTTAGGCCTCCGAAGCCTGCTGTAGGGGTGACTTACATATAGCCTATGCATTGTCTTTGGCATGGTACACAGGATGTGACATATTGTGTTTTTAAACATGGATTGCACCATGTCATGCAGCCTGCAATGGCAGTCTGTGTGTAATGTGTGTGTGGGTCCCTTACGGTGGCATAGGATATGCTGCAGCCTTTAGGGACCCTCTTTCATACCCATGCCATAGGTACCAGGGGTACCATTTACTAGGGACTAACGTCCATGCCAATTGGGTTACAATGAGACATCACCTTGTTTTAAGGAAAGAGCACTAGCGCTGAGGTCTGGTCGGCAGGCCTCAATTCACTGTCAGAGTTGAAAACCAGCCTCTAGTAGATAAAAAGGGGCAAAATGTGGGGGCCAGCTGCAACAAAATTCCAGTTTCCTACATGCACTACTTCACTTGGGCCTTTCAGCTGCCTCCAACACAGTTGACCATGGCACTCTAATCCAAAGACTCTAAGAAAACGGCATAGAGGGAACTGCTCTCAACTGGATCACATCCTTTCTTCAAAACAGGACAGTTGTCATCCATACTCCTCCTTTCTCATCCAAACTACACTTCAGTCATTACCGGCAATGATCAATGAATTTCAGCTTACATGCTATAACTATGCAGATGATACACAAATATTTCTTAAACTGGAAAGCCCCAAAGACATTGGAAACTCAAAAATCTTCGGTTGCCTCAAAGCCATTGATCAGTGGACAACATGGAGCTACCTCAAATTGAATGCATCCAAAATTGAAATGCTTACATGTGGCAATTGGAAAAATTATGACCCACTCTGCGCCTGACCTGATGATCTACAACCATCTCATAAAGTATCTAAGGAAGGAAGAAACCTTGGAATTACAATGGACTCCAAATTATCAATGAATGCCCAAGTGGACAAATTAGCAAGATCAAGCTGCATTATTAAGAAAACTCAGCGACATATCTTCCCCCACCTAGGATTTCCACACAAGGTCCAAACTACTATCTCTCTTGTACTATCTAAACTTGATTACTCCAATGGCCTCTACCATGGATCTTCTTTATCAACTATGAAAAAACGACCACAAATTCAGAACACTGCTGTCAGACTACTCCTTCATGTAAAGCCACAAGCCACATCATCCTTGCCTTGAGGGCCCTACATTGGTTACCGGATGCCAGAAGATCCACTTTAAAGCTGCTTTGTATCACCCATAAAGCAATACATGGAACAGAACCACTTTTTATCAGGAATAAAATCACCAAATACATACAACAAAGGAACCTCTGCTCTAGATTGGCACATCGCCTCAAAATCCCAGCATACAAGAAAAAAACCATGGGTGGTACATCTTTCTCTGTTCAAGCAGCCAAACTATGGAATTAATTACCTCAAACATAAGAGCTACGGATAACGAGCTTATCTTCAATCAATCAATCACGGCATTTATAGAGCGCGCTACTCACCCGGGAGGGTCTCAAGGCGCTGGGGGAGGGGGTAAGTTACTGCTCGAACAGCCAGGTCTTGAGCTGCTTCCTGAAGGAGAGATGGTCCTGGGTTCGCCGAAGGTGAGTGGGGAGGGAGTTCCAGGTCTTGGCTGCCAGGTAGGAGAAGGATCTTCCTCCGGCGGTGGCTCTGCGGATGCGTGGTACGGTGGCGAGGGCGTGGCTGGTTGATCGTAGCTGGCGGGTGGGCGTGTAGAAGGTCATGCGGTCGTTGAGGTACTTGGGGCCCAGGTCGTGGAGGGCCTTGTGTGCGTGGGTGAGGAGTCTGAACGTGATTCTCTTGCTGACGGGAGCCAGTGCAGGTCTTTCAGGTGTCCGGTGATGTGGCTGTGCCGGGGGATGTCCAGGATGAGTCGTGCGGAGGCGTTCTGGATGCGCTGGAGTCTTCAGAAGACTACTCAAGAGTTGGCTCTTTCCTACATGATCACCACACTCAAACATAAATGTACAGCATACAGCTGTGCATGTAAATATGTATAATTGGATTATATGTATGTATTTAGATATGTGCATTTTTTGTACAAATATATATACTACTTATGATTTAAAAATATAAATATATATTCTTTAGGTCTGCTTAACATATGTGCATTTTAATTATGGCTTAATTAATATATATATCAAAATATATTTATATATTATTTTATTCTTAACATGTATATAGGACACTGCATAGTTTTCATATGTTATTTGATTAGAATAGATGCATATGGGTCTCTTCTTATTCTATTTATCACAATATGTAAATATGATCATAAGAATTGTACCTATGAGTGCTTCACTATTGAAATATTGAGGAAAACATACAAATATATTTTTTTGAATACACAAACAAATTAGCTTTTACATACCTCAACATCTGAAAGTCTGACTTTCTAACTGTCTATCCATACTTGCACATATAGAACTTTATGTAATACAATTTTTATATCTCTTTATTTTCCTTATACGTGTATACCAAGAAAGAAAGAAAGAAAGAAAGAAAGAAAGAAAGAAAGAAAGAAAGAAAGAAAGAAAAAACCGTCAACCCCCTCCAATGCACTACTCTGTCTCATCCTACATCTCTCTCAACATATCCTCTACCTCCACTCTCGGACTCATCCCAAACCTCCTTCTACTACTGTTGTGTAGTTCCTACCAATCGTAGGACCTGCGCATTGTTAGGACAACATAAACTAAGGGCTTGTTCTCAAGACTGATTCCAGACACCCTGACAGGATATGTTGGCCTATAGACCAGCTAGCTCACAGTGCCACTGTAAGCCCCCCTAACCTACCAGGGAGTGAATGGTTTCTGGTAACCACTGAACATGACAACCCTGATTCCTCAGGAATCGTGGAAACAGTACAGAACCTTTCGCTCAGTCACTCGTGCTTACTTATTCTCAGAGAAATATACAGAGAATACACAGTGGGGCGTTTTCAATAATATTTATTGAACAAACATTATTGCATAAAATACGTGTGCTGCAATGATTAGTAGACAGAAGCAGACAAACATGATTACAAGCACCAAAAGCATAAATAGTAGATATAGTTCTACTATGGTGCTAAACAGTTGTATATATGCAGGCATATAAACAAGGCAGTAATCTGGCATACTCCTACTATGTGAACTCTACTCTAAGTGTACCTAGAGTGTGTGTAGGTGTAGAGCCAAGACTCCCCCCAAGGGACGATCCAACCCCATTACCTGATGGGATAGAGTGAAGGACCCAGTCTTGGTCATGAACTGGACACCCCTCACGTGATGTCAGACCGCTGCGTGGTGATTTCTCATCATGCAAGGACCCTCGGTGTCAGCGGAAGTACCTCCTCTACTAATCTATCAGGATGCTCATCTTTTATACTAGAAAGCAGCCTAGCAATGTACGCATAGATTAGGGATGTTGTAGATATGTAGATAGCCCTGTCGCCCCATGGTTGAAGATAGTGATGACATTTGTACGTAGTAAGGAACAAGACCTTGTACATGATGTTCAGGGCATTGTGATAATGTTTGTGCGAAGCTAGATGTAAAACAAATTTAGTTTCAGAGAAACTAATCCAACATTGTCGTGCGTGCAAATGTATGCAAAAGGTCACAGCTTGGAATTTTATTTGTGGGGACAATGTAAGAAATGAGCTGCTTCGCTACATGGGCCTAACCCGGAATATAACACAACTACGATCTCCCTAAGATCCTTTCTCGACTTTCCCCACCTCTGTCCCTCCGTGACTCCCCCTAAACCTCATTTTTTCTACTATGATCTCCCATATCAGCTTTCCTAGACTCTTCCCTCCTCTATCCCTCCTTGAATCACCCCAAACCTTGTTTTACTACTATGATCTCCAAAATAACAGTTCCTAGACTCTTCCCTCCTCTATCCCTCCTTTGACTCCTCCCAAACCTCATTTTTCAATGATCTCCTTAATAACCCTTTCTAGCCTCTTCACTCCTCTATCCCACCTTTGACTAATCTCAAACCTTATCTAGCTAATATATTGTCTCAAATAACACTATCTAGACTGTTCCCTCCTCTATCCCTCCTTTATCCTATTCAATCAACAAGACTCACATGTCCACTGCTCAAAATAACTGATATTTCCCTGTACTAATCCACCACTAATCCTATGGGTTCCGGAGTAGCATGCTACTAGTCAAAAAGCACTTCAATGCCTCGTCAGGGGTAGTAAGTGCTATATAAATACAATTACAATAAATACATATTGGTAAAAGATTCCTCTGTCACTTTATGTGGGTGTGGTCACAGAGCCAGGTCATGGTTTGTGGAGTCGCAAAATGTATTTAATCGCTATGGGTTGAGTGTATACCTATCACTCAGATCAAGAGCCAGCTTTTACTTCTAAAATATTAGCATGCACACCCTGAGGTGCACCTTCAATTCTCACATCCTTTTATGCCAATTGCAAACAGGATGGTAGAGACAGCCAACAGTAAGCTTTTACAAGCTTTCTCTGTGAGGGTCTTAAGTAATGGTACACCTTGGCTATGTAACCTATATAGCACATAGAGATCTTTGCATAAATTGCCAAGGGAACACTGTTGAACCACACACTTTATGAAATACTGTTCGGCATAAAGATATATGTGCCGATCTTCTGATAACGAGAGAATCCTCATGAACAATGACGTCTTCATCTGTTACAGGATTTTCAGCTCACCCATAATATTTGAATGAAGTGAAAGCATCTCCAGCAAGAAGAGCCGAGTTGTATATTAACATGGTCACCGTTTGTGCATTTAATACAATGAGTGTGTGTGTCAATGTACAGGGTCTATAAAGAAGACAAACTCATGTTAAAATCCTGTAAATAGCAAAGTGTGTTTGAGGAATTGCGAGAGAAGGAAAATCTCCATTCCCTGAAGCTTTTCATAAACCTGTCACCTAGAGTGTAGGTAGCTACAAGGAGAGAGGACCCTGCCAAATTCCACCTGGACGGGAGGAGGGAAAAGTTGCATTAAAGTTCCGTACAGTACTTGCTTTTCAAATCAGAAGTATTGTCACTATCCAGTGTAAAAAACAATAGCCAAGCATGAGCTGCCCGATCCTGCTCCTTGAGCATCATGTATAACAAAGGTTTATAAGATACCGGTGAAGGGGCGGGGTTAGACACATGGACTTGTTGCTGGAGGGATGCTGAAACATGGGGCCAGATGTACAAAGAGTAGGAATAGCGATTTTATAAGAATCGCTATTTGGAAATCGCTATTCCTTGTGTATGAAACTTTTTGTATCATACTTGAGAATCCTAGTGGGTTGCAAATCGCCCTACCTCATTAATATTAATGAGGTAGGTTGCAGTTTGCGACCCATTAGAAATACCTGCTGTCACAGGTGTGGTGGCCTGCTGAGGTCAATAGACCACCATGTCTGTGATTGCCTTTGAATAAAGGTTTTTTTTTTTGTTGAAATGCAACCCGTTTTCCTTAAAGGAAAGCGGAATGCATTTCAACAATAAACAAGCATTGCTGATGCATCATTTTCGCCTATGTGATGAATAATAAGCAGTTTTTATCAATCACTGTCCGGGAAGAAAGAAAGAGCTCCCTTACAAGTATCATGGGAGTGGAGAGGATGTGGCGCAGGGGCCAGAGCTGCTGACTTGAGAGTCTCTGCAGCGCAACATCTTGTGATTCTGGCCAAATCACTTAATTTCTCCCAGTGATAAATTGCACTATATAAATCTGCTGCAAGACAAAAAAGCAGAAAAAGGCAAAACTTTATGAAAAAATATTTCCTCCAAAGTGGGTGTTAACAGTATTTTGGCTATGGGAAACTGATAAGAGAAGCAGAAATGCAGGGAAATATGCTACAGCCAATAGAAATGGAGGAAAAGTAAGTGGCAAGCACAGGAACCAATGAAAATCCAGGAAAGAGAGGGGGTGGGATGAAAGCCCGTTTATGTTTATATTAAAAACAATAGATTTCACAAGCACAGCTCAGGCACTGTGTAGGTGAAACCTAAAAATGAAATGTTTTGTTTTCATTTTTTAAGAGCATGCAGTTGTCTGTGGGACTACTGCCTGCTCTCAAAAAAATGTTTTCCAACATTCAGAAAGGGGAATGGGACCCATGGGGACTCCCTCCAATTTGCGAGTGCATTACCATCAACTTTGAGTTGGTGGTAAAATATCAAGGGTTTGCGACCTCATTTCGCAAAACATATCAATGGAAATCGCTATTTGGATGGGCCGTCCTAAACACACCCCTTCGAAATAGTGATTTCTACACTCAAACTGTGATTCTAGAGAATCACAGTTTGGGAGCTTGTACTTCAGGAAAAGCATTTTTCCTGCCTCAAATGGTCCGATTTTGCGAATCGGGCCATTTGCGATGGCAAAAATGCTTGTCACAATAAAGTAGACAGGGAGGCTTTACCTGAGTATATGTCCAATGGCATATTTCTGGAGACTAATACAACTATGTTGTATAGTAGTTAGTTATATGATAAGTAGCGTTTAGGCTGTTTGATTAGGATGTGTTATGAAATATGATTAGGGCTTTACAAACCTATGACTAAATTTGTGCAATAGGTACTGAGGTGTTTATAATATTTACGCTCATTCTATGCAAATGATTTACTGATGAATAGTCTATAATAAATAATCACATAGTGCATAATACCATCTGGTTTGTGTGTGTACTGAATTCAGAGTACGGTGCAGGACTGTACGTACCACCTGCAGGCGAGATTCTCGGACATAGTTTTGTTTGATCGCTAACACTTTTGTCTACAGGAGCCTAACTCAGCTTGGAAGATGTGAGCGGTACATGACAGTTTTTATTTTCTCTGAAAAGGTCAGCGTTTCCTTTTGGGCCGTAGGAAATCTACGGGATGTGACCCCGATTGTTTGGGGTTAACATAACATTGATCCAAGTCTTGATCAACTGTTGTGTATTCTTTAGTTTTGGGGCACAGGTCATTTGAATTTCTTAGAAAAGCCATACCCAATACGTTTTCTATGGCCTGCCCTAAGCTTTTCTTCCAGAAAACTTACTGGTCTGCAACCCCATTTGAGACGCTCACTTTTCACTGTGCTGTTTATGAGCATTGTTGTGCTCTGCTGACAGGGTTTGAACCCAATGTGAAACACATAGTTCAGAAAAGGTGGCTACTGCTCCCTCGCCTCAGGCCAAGAGGTCAGTGGATGCTGTAGTAGCAGATTTTGGGTTCAGGGGTACATGTCTTTTTACAAGCACAACTGTGTGAAAATGATCTACTAGTTGTCCCTTGTAAAGGGCCAACCAGTTCCCCATTACTGTTCCTTGAGTGGATCACCACCCATAACTATCCCGTGTGTAGGACATGGGTGGGTAGTATGTGTGTGTTGACTGTGAATGTTTTTCAGTACCTATATCTTTTGTACGTATTGTCCATTTCAGGGAATGGATGCAAAAGATGATGGGCCCCATTCAGGTTGTCCTTGGTGCATAATGCACATAACAGCCAGTAGGTCAATGGGTTTACAACAACCTCACTGAAATCAGTCTTACCTGTTGAGTAGAGGGAGGTTGCCATCCCTTCCTTTCTTCAGGGTCGGTTCCCCCAGTGCATGCATTTTCATAAGACTAGATAAGGTAGCATCTTCAAGCCTGACAAATGCCCCTTTTCAGTTTGGGGAGTGTTCCAACAGGGAAAATAGTGCTAGAAGTCCTTGTACCACTCCTGCCATTGCCTAGTAACATTGGTCCTCTCTTGGGGACTTTCTGGGACTCATTGACATTCACGATTTGACCATTCTAAGATAATCTGAAGTTGAACTCCTTGATCCAGAAGCCCACTGGAAAAGGACACTAAAAAAAGAGAAGCCCTTAAACCCGACAGGGAGAGAACGTTGAATTTTCAATAACATTGGTTGACTTAGTTTTCACAAAAGTTGGAGAGAAACATGCCTGTTGAGTCAGTAATTTGTACATCATCTAGAGACTGAGACACAGAAAGAACTCTGCCGGGCCTTTTTATTTTGGAGTATTATATAGCGCTGCAAAGTCATTGTATTTCATAAAATTGCAGGTGAGTGACAGTCTGGATATTGTAATGGAAAAGTTAGTGCATTTAAGCCTGGAAAAGCTCAAGTCCGATATTCTTCAAACGCTGCCCCATTTGCAAGGAGTTTGGTGAAAGACTGTTCAGACAACTTCTGTTTTCTGAATCTAATTTGGCTCAGGCCTCAAGAGACAACGCACTCCATAGTTTAGAGTCCAGGACTCTCAGGGGCTTATTTACAAGAAAGTGCTGCAGCGCTGCACCACAAGCCCTTTGGCTGCGCCACGCTGCGGCACTTTCAAAACATAGGGATACGTCATATTAACAACAATATGACACATCCCTCTCCGTTCCCCAGTGCTGACGCACAATCGGCTGCCATGCGCTACACAGGCACCCTTGCACCATGGCACAGGGGTGCCTGCGTTGCGGGGAGATTGGTTCTGTGCAGGGAGGGGTACTGTCCGGCACAAAAACAATGATAAAAAAAATAAAAAGAGGTGATTTCCTCTTCCTATGTGTGCTGCAGAATGCAGCACCCCTAGAAAGAGGAAAAAATAAGGAGAAATGTAAACATTTCTCCTCATTGCGCCTCGCTACGCCACCCCTGGGGTGGCATAGCATTGTGACGCATTTCCAGGTTTACGAATTCTCATAAATCTGGAAATGCGGCAGAATACATGGGTGTTGCGTGAGAAGGGGCCATATTTATAAGGGCAGGAAAAGCCATGCAGGGTGGCTTTTCGTGTCCTTGTAAATATGGGGCAGGTGGTTGCGCCAATGGTGCATCACAAAAAGTGACGCACTGGTGGCGCAAGGGGCTTGTAAATAAGCCCCTCGGTTGTCTTCCCCCATTCTTCAGCTTTCTGATGGCATGTTGGTTGAAGAGATGCACTGCTGTCTAGCACGGTTGGGGGGCATAGACAAAGCTCAGACAAAGCAGAAATAAAATGAGATCCTTGTTTCTGTGACCTGTGGAAGAAGAAGAGCTCAACTTACCTGCAAGGAGAGGAGTGACTTTGTCTGTGGGAAAATGCATCCACCTGCCTGAACAACCTGTGTCGAGTATGACTTAAAGGGAGTTGGGACAAAATATTGAGTTTCAAATATCGGAAAACATAAATATTGGAACAAAATATTGTGATTCAAAAGTATAGTGGAATAAAACCTGGATCCAAGACTAAATGTGGTCTAAACAACATGGCTGCCTTTTACTTTTGTAAAGGCAGTCATTAGCCAATCGTATACTGCTTTGTCATTGGCATGCACCGCGGTATATCGCAAAATTACTGTGGTATTCAGTGGCCCAAATAATCACTAAGTTTGTGCCATATAACTTTAAATCCTTTTAAACCCCATAATCTATATTCCTGCAAAATCTCATCTACATCCATTCAGACGTTTTCCTACTATGTCTGTTTAAATTACACTCTGCTACACAATGTGCAAACACACCACCTACTCAATGACACATCACTCCATTGAACAACACGCTACTCTACTCACCGAAAGTCCACTAAACTCTATGACACTCCATGCCACTTCACTCAACGACAAGCCACTCCACTCTAGCACAAGCAACTCAACTCTACAACATGCCACTTCATGCCACTCAACTACACAACATGTGACTCCACACTACGACACACCACTCCAATATACCACAGGCCACTCCACTTTTCGACATGCCATTCTACACCACTCTACTCTACGACATACCTCTTCCCACTACGCTACTCCAATCTATGCCCCTCCACTGTAAGACACTGTATGGCATGCCTCTCTATGACATGCAACTCCACTCTGCTGTACGTTGCACTACTACACTCTACATTACTCCACACTACACCAATCAATTCTATGCCAATCCACTCTATGCCACACCACTCTATGCCCCTCCACTCTACGCCACTCAATGCTATTCCACTCTGCACCACTCCACACCACACCACTCTACTCCACTGTATGCCACACAACTCAATGCTATTCCACTCTACACCACTCCCCTCTATGCCACTCCACTCTATGCTACTCCACGCTACGCTACTCCACACGACTCTGAGCAACTCCATTCTATACCACACCATGCTATGCCATTCCACTCTATGCCACTCCACTCTTCGCCAACTCAACTCTATACCACTCCACTCTGACACCCCACTTTACACCACCACACTGTACTCCACCACACTCTACACCACTACACGCTACGTCATGACATTGTACGCTATCCCACTCTACGCCACTCCACTCTATGCTATTCCACTCTATACCACTCAACTCTTCACCACCCCACTGTACACCACTCTAATCTACGCCACTCAACAGCATGCTTTTTCGCTATATGCCACTCCACTGTACACTGTTCCACTGTATGGCACTCCACTCTACACCTTTCCAGGCTATGCACCTCACTGTGACACACTGTATGACACACCACTCTATGCCATTCCACTCTATGCTCTCTACTATGTGCCACTCCATGCCACTGCACTCTACGCCATTCAACTATATGCCACTTGACTCTACTCCATTCTACGCCACTCCACTCTACACTATTCCGTTCTATGCCACTCCACACTACGCAAGTCCAATCTACGCCACTCCAGTCTATGCCATGACACTGTACGCCATGGCACTCTACTCTATGACACATCGCTCCACTGTTCGATACGCCATCCACTCTACGATATGTCCCTCCACTCTACGACTGTCCACTCACCTCTATGACACTCCATGCCAATCTACTCTAACACATGCATGGCTACTCTACAACATACCACTCCACTCTATGACATTCCACACCACTCCACTCTGCAGCATGCCACTCCACTCTGCGACATGCCACTCCTATCTACTATAGGCCATTCCACTCTATGACATGCCACTCTACTCTAAGCCACTCTACTCTACGACATCCCAGTACACTCCACTCCACACCACTCCAATCTACGCCCCTCCACTGTAAGGCACTGGATGATATGCCACTCTATGACATGCAACTCCACTTTACTGTACAACACGCTACTACACCTTATCCCTCTTCACTCTATGCCAGTCCTCTCTACACCACTCCAATCTATGCCACCCCACTCAATGCTATTCCACTCTATACCACTCCACTGTATGGCACTCCACTCTTTGCAACTCCTCTATATGTCACTCCATTCAATGCTATTCCATTCTACACCATTCCACTATATGCCACTCTGTGCTACTCCACTTTATGCCACTCCATGCTACGCTATTGCACTCTACGCCACTGTACTCTATGCACCTCCATTCTACTTCATTCCACTCTATACCACCACACTGTGCATCACCGCACTGTATACCACCACACTCTACCCCACTACACTCTATGCCACGACCCTCTTCACCATGACACTGTACACTATTCCACTCTACTCTACATCATTCCCCTCTACTCCACTGTACGCCACTCCACTGTAAGACACTCCACTGTACACTACTCCACTCCACTCTACGCCACACTACACTACGCCACTCTACACCATTCCACTGTATGCCACCACACTCTACGTCACTCCACTGTATGCCACTACACTCTACGATATGACACTGTATGCTATTTCTTTCTAAGCCACTCCACTCTACTTTACTCCAGTCTATGCCACTCCACCCCATGGCACTCTACTCTGTACAAAGCAAACACAATAAGATGATGGGCGGAGCGCTGAAACTTTTCAGACACTCACCCCAAGTCACTATTTGATCTGGGTTGAATCCATCATCGTTCTTTTGCTCACTTCGCTAACCCAGTTCAGACCCAGCCATATGCAAATCAGTCTTGACCCTGTTCCTCATGGTAACAGTCCAGCCCGTACTGCCAAGCCAGGTCTTCCCTGGACCGGAAACAAGCATCCTGGGACTGGTTTCGGAGTAACACCCCTCATCAGCCAGGCTAGCTACTCTATACCACTTGACTCTTCGCCACTCCACTCTATACCACACCACTCTATGCTATTCCACTCTATGCCACTCCATTCTACGCCACTCCACTGTATGCTATTCCACTCTCTGTCAGTCTACTCAACGCCACTCCACTTTATGCACTCCAATCTACACCACTCCAGTCTATGCCCCTCCACTCTTACACACTGTACGACATGCACTTTATGACACTCCACTCCACTCTACTGTACGACATGCCACTGCACTCCACTCTACGCCATTTCACTCTACTTTACGCCACTCCACTCCACTCTACTCCACTCTATGCCAGTTTACCCTACGTCATTCCACTCTAGGCTAATCCACTGTACACCACTCAACTCTACTCCACTCTCTGCCACTTCACTCTACACTATTCCACTCTATGCCACTCTATTCTACGCCACTCCACTCTACACTATTCCACTCTATGCCACTCCACTTTACGCCAATCCAGTCTAAGCCACTCCACTGTATCACACTGTATGACATGCCACACTGTATGACCCGGGCTGTGGTGTCATGATACATACAGTATCTTCATCGGCTTCCAGTGACTAAAGGATACAGTTTAAGGCACTCATATTTCCCTTCAGGGCCTACACCCACAAAGGCCCTCGCTATCTCAGGCACCTCTTCGAGCCTTATGCCCTGGAGAGGTCTTTGAGATCTAATAAACTTAAACTCCTCCAGCTCTCCCACATCCATAAAGCTAGAAGAGGAGGTTGATCATTTGTTCTCCTTGCCTCGAAATTGTGGAATGTGCTTCCTCTTGGCCTGAGAATCAGCTCGTCTGAAGCTGTGTTCAGAAAGAGCTTAAAATTTCTACTCTTTGACTCTTGCCTAAACATCATCTAGAGACTCTGCTGCTAGGTTTCTTAGAGGTGATCTTTCCGCCAGTGACGGGACACCTCCTTAGAGGTAGCTGTGTGCTTAACCAGTGCATTGTATTGCATTTACAAGTGCATTGTATGACACAACACTCCACTCTACTGTATGACATGCTACTCCACTCTACGGTCCTACAGTCTACGCCCTCCACTGTCACACCCTTATTACACGGCACTCTAACATGACACTCGACTCTACTGAACGACACGCCGCTCCACTATACGCCACTCTACGCCACTACAGCCTACGACCCTCCATTGTAACACACTGTATGATACACCACTCTATGACACAACACTCTATTCTACTCTTACGGCATGCCACTAGACTCTACTCTATGACACGCCACTCCACTCTACTTTATGCCACTCCTCTCTACCCCATCTACTCAACACCACTCCATTCTATCCCCCTGTACTCTATGCCACTCTACTGTATGCCACTGCACTCTATGCCACTGAACTTCACACCACTGCACTCTACTCTGCACCACTGCACTGTACACTACTCTACTCTACTCTACACTGCTGCACTCTATTACACTGCACTTTAAGCCACTCCACTCTACAGCAATCCACTCTCTGCCATTGCACTCTATGCCACAACCCTGTATGCCACTCCACTCTATGCCACAACATTGTACACCACTACACTGTATGCCACTCCACTCTACCCTAGTCCCCTCTACATTACTCTACCCTACTTTAGTCTACGCCACTCTAGTGGCCGCCACTCTATTCTACTATTCTACCCAACTTCACTCTATGCCACTGTACTCTACACCACTGTACTCTACGGCAGTCTACAGTATGGCACTCTACCGAACGCCACTCCAAGACACAGTATAAAAAGAAAACAATGATGCATTTACTTTGTGATATGCTGAACAAAATAATTTGAAATTAAAAAAACCAATACGAATTCAATGAAAAAACCAAAGGTTTAAGTTACTTATAGTTAGGAAGACCTAATTTATTCTTTCTATACAAACCAAACTTAAACTACACAAACATTAGAAATTCTAAAGTTACAGTTATACCTTAAATTTATAATTTACACACCACCTTCATATTAATATAACTTGCACACCTTTGTACAATAACTAAAACTCACCACTCTACCAATGTGCAGAGCTTACATAAATGATTTTATTAGACATGCCATGTCTTGTTAGGAAGGCTATCATTTTACGCAGTAAGAGTGATGTAATATGAAAGTGTATAAGCTGTGTATGAGGAAGTTACGAGTTATAGTTTTCCTAATAATAATCAAACTTTAATCTTTGATTTTTTCATTGAATATGCGTTTTTTGCATATATATATATATATATCCAATCCGTTTCACACTATGTGAGAACAAGGCTTCATTGCCGAAACGCGTAGCGTGGAAATAAACTTCCTGATTTACTTACTTCATTGAAACCTGAGAGTGCATTATTATCACGTAGTGTGAAACGGATTGGATTGGTTTACCGGGTGCTCTCCCGGGGTATGCACCACCCTCCAAGGGTCCGTAGTCTCGATAAGAGCGCTTTTGCAAATTGGATATATATATATATATATATATATATATATATATATATATATATATATATATATATATATATATATATATATCGCCTTACGACCGTGTCCTTTAACTTCCCTTCCACTGGGAAAGAACGGAGTGCGAACCCAGATTTAGTGCTCAATCAGTATTTTTTATTTTCAAACCACCACGACCGCCATGACGCGTTTCGGCCTACAATGGCCTTGATCACATGACGCGCTCTCGGAGTCACATTACCATTTTTAAAGTACTTGGTGCCTATACACGTGATTACTATTATCTAATAGACAGAGACAAAATTCATCCAATATACGTTTTTCACAGTGCAAATCAGCAATAAATAGATGACTAAAATCACATGATAATATAATCAAAATAAATATTAATAAAACAATTCTACGTAAAATACATCAAAAGTTTAAAAATATTCAAATTGATATTAAAACTTCATGTTTCAATGCAGGTATCAATATTAACCTCACCATGTCTGTATAATACAGTACGGCTCCCCACATTCCAATCCACATATAGTAACTGATTTATACATGGAATTTGGCCTATTTAACATATCTTCTGTTAAATCCTGCTGATTTGTTATTCACACTCAATGCGATTGAAAACGTATTTTTGGCCTTCATGAGCCAATGTTTTCACAATATCCTATCTCCATCTAAAGTGCCTAGTGTATGTAAAGTGCAAAAAAGTGCAACCCTTTGAACGAAAATGTTCGTAAAGTGCAAAGTGTTAAATTATATAAATTAAAATAATACAGAAATTACAGCATAATGTTTGCTGCAGCGTACTTCAGATATTTAGAGGGGATAGTTGCCAATGAATTCATTTTTGGTATTCTATGTGCCTGTACCTAAGTCTACTTATTTACAGACATGTAAAGAAATCCTCACTGGAATTATGTCCATTGGGTGTCTTGGTGTCAAGTTCTAAGAAGTATTTTGTTTCCAGGCGTCGGAGTTTTGCCTCCCGATTGACTCCTCTTCATGACACTGGAATGGAATCAATTAAAAAGTATTTAAGGTGTTCTAAATTGTTTTCATGTACATCTCTAAAATGACGTGCTACTGGGTACGTTTGGTCAGAATTGGTTATTGCTCTCATGTGTTGCAGTATCCTCTTGTGGGCCTGCAACTTGGTGCTGCCCACAAACTGCAACCCACAAGAACATTCCAACACATAAACCACAAATTCCGTACGGCATGTTAGAAATTTTGTAATTTTTATGGGATCCTCCCTGAATAGAATATTGTAAGATGTTCTACTGGTCCCATACTTACAAGCACGACAATTGTTACATTTGACAAATCCCTTGCGGGCGGTTAGCCAGTTGGTAACTGGTCTAACCTCAGGACTGCTGCTAACCAACGCATCCCTCACAGATTTTGATTTCCTGAACGTAATGCTGGGATTTTTGGGGAGTTCTTTACCTATTATGGGATCACTCCGTATGACTGGCCAATTCCTATTTATAATCCTACGTAATGTGCTTTGTTGTTTGCTATACGTAAGTATAAGTCTAGTTCCTGTGTTTGATTCCTCATTACTCCGCGTTTTTTTGGGAACTATTCTTGTTAGCAATTCGGTCCTGTCTTGACAATTTGCTTTTCTAATAGCAATGTTGATAGTGCTTGCTTTCTTTGTAGCCCCTGTCCATAAATCTGGCTTTACTTTGTTGCTGAGCAGATGTTAAATCAGCCTCAGTACTGCACACTCGACGTATCCTCAGCATTTCCCCATATGGTATACTTTGTATGAGATGCTGAGGATGATGGCTTGTAGCGTGCAGTATGCTGTTGCCTGCCGTGGGCTTACGGTGAAGCCTAGTTTCTATTTTCTAGTCTTTAATGAAGACTACCACGTCCAGAAAACATACAGTCTGGCAGGAAAGTGAAGATTTATATTGTTCTTGTTAATTTCCTTCACAAACTCACGGGCCATCTCTTCTGTTCCCTGCCATATCACGAATAAATCGTCGATATATCGTAACCAGGTTTTGACATGACTATTGACTACTGCTTTATGATCTCTGTTTAGAACCATCTCCTCCCACAATCCCATGTGGAGGCAGGAGTAGCTGGGGGAAAAACATGCCCCCATAGCTACTCCTCTTATCTGTTGTAAACCCTGGTTCTGAAACAGGAAATAGTTATTTTCAAGACAAGACATAAATGATTTTATTAGACATGCCATGTCTTGTTAGGAAGGCTATCATTTTACGCAGTAAGATTGATGTAATATGAAAGTGTATAAGCTGTGTATGAGGAAGTTACGAGTTATAGTTCTCCTAATAATGACCAAACTTTAATCTTTGATATTTTCATTAAATATGCGTTTTTTTGCATATATATATATATATATATATATATATATATATATATATATATATATATATATATATATATATATATATATATATATATATTTAGTACTAAATAAATAGTGGAATTTGTTTACTGTACATTATATTAATTGTATATATTATAGTATTTAACATTTACTACTTTAAACTATATATATATACGTGCCCACCTGGCTATAAAGCAATACATAAACCTAGAGCTAATGGCAGAGGGGGGGGTCGGGATTGTTTTTAAGGAGATATGGGATATCTCTTTGATGGATGTCGACGAGGTATCAGGCATTGAATGGCTGGGCTTCTGCTTAAAAGACCATAATGGGCTCTGTCTGACAGGCATATTATGCTATAGACCCCTGGGTCAATTTGTCTTCAACATCAGCAGGACTTGGCTGATGTACTTAGTATTATGGCAATCACCCATACCAGATTGGTGGTCTTAGGAGATTTTAACCTGTGGGCCAACGGAAGTTTGGACTCTGGTTACAATAATTTGATACAGTCCTGTGAGATTTTAAATTTAACACAGCGGGTTTCAGAACCTACTCACAAGGGGGGGCCATGTTCTGGACCTGATCTTTGCTGAAAAAGACTCTGTCAAAGTGGAAAATATTGTCGCGATGGGCTGGTCTGACCACCACCTGGTCCAATTTCGGGTGGCGATTCCTAAGCCGAGGGTAGATACTGCCATAAGGGGAAGAAGCTTCCTAGGCAGGGACTGGAAGAGCCTCATGAAGAGGGCTGAACTGTCCCCTGTATTTAAGATTAACGGGCTTCTGGATTCCATGAAATCGGTGGAACAGAACTACGCGACCTTTTGCGGACATGTCATTGGAAAACTTGATCAGGTCGCCCCTGTAAAGAAAATTAGGAAGTTGGGGAGACTCTCCGCCCCGTGGTATAATGAAACATTGAGGACTTTAAAAAAGGAATGTAAACTGGCCGAGCGGCAATGGAGGAAGGCATATGCAGAAATAGATAAAGCCTCCTGGAAGGAGAAAATAGGTAGTTATAAAAAGGAAATTGTGAATGCTAAGGCAGAATACTACGCCGAAATTATCCAGAAGGTGCCCAATAGTACTAAGGGTATATTTAAAATCGTGAAGGATATTGCTAGTCCTGACTGTATGAAAAATAAGATTCTGCCTAGTCAGGAGCTATGCAACAGCTTAGCCACTTTTTTCAAGGACAAAATAAGTAAAATCATAGAAGGGCTGAAAATGGACGACGTGGTCATATCTGGCGAGATAGATGGCTGGTCGTCACCTAGTAAGCAAAAGAGCTGGGAGTGTGGGGCTGAGTCTGGCGAGCAGGCGGCTTGCTTTGATCACTTTGATCTTCCCTTTGAGGAGGAGTTTAACAAGATAGCCTTAGGAGTTTCCTCTGGCTCTCCTCTGGATCCCCTCCATCCCAATACTTCAACAGCTATGCAACCAATCGCTAAGTAGTGGGCTGGTACCGGCAAGCTGGAAACAAGCAATAATAACACCTTTGCTGAAAAAACCTGCGCTTAATCCAGCATGCCCGAAGAGCTACAGACCCATATCCCTCCTCCCCTACCCAGTAAAGATCATAAAGCGCCTGGTCAGCAGGGCACTCTCTCAGTTTTTGGAGCTAAATAACAAGTTGGAGGATGTGCAGTTTGGGTTCCGCCCAGGCCATGGGATGGAGACAGCGTTGGTGACCGTTCTGGACGATCTTCGAATGCGAGCAGACAGGGGACAATCAGCCATACTGATTTTGCTGGACCTGTCTGCCGCATTCGACACGGTCAACCACACAGTTCTCCTAGCAAGGCTGGAGACAGTAGGGGTGTTGGGAGTAGCCCTGGAATGGTTTCGATCCTACCTGACTAATAGATGTCAGGCGATGGCTCTTCCCCCCTATCGTTCGCATTTTGCCGAGATTATGCATGGGGTCCCCCAGGGCTCGGCAATAAGCCCGATACTGTTTAACGCCTATATGAGTCCCCTGATTGCGATTATTAAGTCATACAGGGTCAGCTTGGTAAACTATGCTGACGATACACAGCTTATTTTGTCACTGGAGGGAGACCAGGCAGTCTCGCTGGAAAATGTTCATACCTGTATGCAAGAAACGGTGCACTGGTTGAAGAACAACTCCTTGCAATTTAATTGCGAGAAAACTGAGATACTCTGCTGTGCAGCAGGTAAAGTCCCCTGCTCTCTTCCTCTGGGCTTCTGGCCCATCCCCACGGAGACACCCTTACTACCCGTTACGACGGTACGTAATCTTGGGGTCAGCTTTAATGACAAGCTAAACCTCGAAACTCAAGTCAATAAAATTGTGGGAAGCAGCTTTTCGCTCATCAGGGTTCTCCGGAAGATTCTCCCGCTACTCCCAAATCAGGTACGAGTACAAGTAGTAAGGAGCGTCATTCTGAGTCGGCTTGACTATGGTAATGCGCTACTGCTGGAATCTCCAAGGTACTTGATTGGGAGACTCCAGAGAATCCAGACGGTGGCGGCGAAGCTGGCATTATCAAGACCACGACGGTCATCTACATCTCTGGCGCTGGTGGAGCTGCACTGGCTCCCTGTATTCCAGAGGATACAATTCAAATCACTGTGCATTGTCTTTAAGGCACTGCATGGGATGGGGCCCATACCGCTGCAGTCTAAGTTCAGCTGGTATACTCCCGCCCGCAGCCTCCGCTCCGCTTCGGCCAACCTGGTGAATATACCCAAGATTAAGAGAGCAAAATCAGGCGGAAGAGCTTTCAGCTATGCAGCGGCACGCCTTTGGAATGCTCTCCCAGCTGACCTGAGACAGTCGCAGGATCTGCTGAAGTTCAGGGGGAAAGTCAAAACATGACTTTTCCCTAGAGTACAGGCTTAGTTTAGCAACATGCTGATTCCGGAACTATGGTGACAGTGCACATGTACCGCAGCGCCAGGATGCCCGTAGGGTTACGGTGCGCTTTATAAGTTTGAATGCAATACAATATATATATATATATATATATATATATATATATATATATATATATATATATATATATATATATATATATCACACAAAAAACTAAATTTACAGGGATGTTATAGTTAGTAACTTGCTTTTAAAAAACCTTAGAAATTCACTGAAAAAAACAAAGGTTACAAGGTCGTTATAGTTAGCACATAGAATTAAAAAAACCTGGGGGCGTGGCTTGACGCCGATTGAAGATGGCCGCCTACTGAGGGAGCTCCGCGGCGACTCGCGAGGTCGGAGGGCCTTTCGAGCGGACCAGCGCTACCTCAATCCTCTAAACGGGAAGGCTTGAAGGCATAAGGAGTCTGGAATGCCTCGGTGAAACTGCCGTGATATGGGTGAGCGTTTTTGCCTCTGAATTTGACGCCGGAGTATTCCCCTCACGGAAGCAACGCCCGCCATTTTGATTTATCTCCCTAACGCCGGAGCCCGCGTTTTAGCGAGACTAACTATGGAACGCCTCTTCCTTGGTGCCTACGCATACTCTCCTCATTGAAATAACGGCAGGTGACAGTTATGCTTGGAATTTCTATCCCTGCAGTTCTTCTTGTAGTTTCATGCCAGTTCTGACTGAAATATGAATGCTAGTTTCAGTTATGCATTTTCCTATCTTACCAAAAATGGAAGCATTTGATGTCAATATTTGAGAGCAGTGAATACCATTATCTTCTATGAGACACACAATTTCAGACACTGGCAGTACTAGGTGACATGAGTGCTGGCTTATGGTTCATTAATTTAAACAGCTGGAAATCGTCTCTCATTGAAAAGGACATGCCTTGCATCATTTGAGGGACTTGTTGAATTTTTCAAACGCTGCCGGTACTATATTTAATGTTTCTATGAACCTCGGGTGACGTAAGGCACTAAAGTCACAGCTTCAACATAATCGTATTTTCTTTTTCACATGATTTCTAACATTGCAGTTGTTTTCTGAAGTTTCTATATTCATATTCCTAGGATTGTGGAATGCGACAAGTTAACTGAACTACTCTACATAAAGTTTAATTAACATCTTCCAAGGTTTTGACTGGAATCATCTTGTGTTAAGTTTATGGGGAGAACGAAATCCACACGTCGCACTACTGACCCCTCTGCGCCTTTATCATCTTTGGCTGATCATAATCCGTTTTCTGTCCTTTCCACAAATATGGAGAATGCTGAAGGTGGTCCCTCTTTCTCCGGCGCAGGGATTCTACTCTCTCCATCTAACATGTCGCCCTCTTCCAGCAAATTAACTGCCAAACTATCTACTCCATCTTTACCAAACGCGGGGAAACGGATTAAAACGAATCCTCCATCTCCTACTACATCCCCTCCTCCAATCACGTTAGATACTCTTCTTGAAGAAATCCGAGCTCTTAAGCCCTATATGGAGGAGACAAACAAGAGGCTTCAAGTGATGGATGATAGGTGGTCTATGATGGACAACAGGATTATACAGATTGAGCAACAAGTCGAATCTGTTCAGGTTGCGGTAAATCAGATCCCTCCTGTTAAAGCTGAAATCTCACAACTTAAGAAACAAATCGAGCAGTTAGAAAACCGTAATCGACGCAACAATTTACGTATTTACGGCCTAGCAGAAGAGGTCGAAGGCTCAGATACCATCGCTTTCTTCAAGACTTTTCTTCCTCAGCTACTTGACATACCTAGCTCTCCTGTGTTAAATATTCAGCGAGCTCATCGTTTGGGGCGTGCTTCAACCATAACATCTCCTTCAACCAAACCCAGAGGAGTAATCATATACTTTTTGGAGTATACAGACTTATTAAAGGTTCTTCATGCAGCTAAACTTAAAGGTCGCATTTCATGGCAAAGCTCCAATCTCTTCTTTGCTCAAGACTATGCTAAAGATACTGCAGATAGACGGAAAAAATTCTTAGATATGCGTCCAGCGCTTCGCTCCCTTAATGCCAGATTTGGTCTCTTCCATCCATGTCTGTTTAAAGTAACGTATAAGAATAGAACCACGAACTACGAAGATCCTGCATTGCTACAGAGGTTCCTGGATAGATGTACAGAGGAAGATATGGATTTGACACGGCAAACTGGTGTTTAGCTGTATAATCGTGCTAAACCATATAATTGATTGTTTGTAATGTGCTTGCATATTACTTCCTCTTGTTGAGTAGGAATGTTTTGGTAATTGCTTTACTCCATGGTATGTTCTACACAACATATATTCTTATTCACAAGGTCACTGAGACTTTCTAATATGTTACAATCTTTGTCTTGTCATATGTGGCATTTTTGTTGTATTCATTCATCATATTTTTTGTTTTATCAGGTGCAGAATTTCCTGTTTTATAGTCTCTATCATCCTTGGTCCGTTTCGGTGATGTTCTCCCTTCCCGGTTCGCCCTGAGTTACCCGGTTGGTTGTGCTGTTTTCTTTGTGTGGCTTCACCACCCTCATTATGTTTATGTTGTTATTTCTGTTACATGTGATTAATTATATTATTGAGAAATTTCATATCTTATGTTATTCGTTAGTTGATCGTATTGTTCCTTACCCTTCCTGTTTTTCTTCCCCCTTCCTTTTCTTCTCATCAATGTATTCCCCTATTTATTCAACATTGTTTCTCTTCAATGAGTTTCTGTCAATTCCCTCTTCTTTTTTAATCTTAGGAGCATTTATTATGACTTTTTGCCTTCTTTTCCCCCTTATTTGGTCAATCTATGCATATGCCTTTCTCGTTCTGTCTTTCTACATCTCTTTTCCTTTCTCAACACAGAAGTCTTATATCTTTGACCTCGGTGATGTGTATATCTTATTTACCTTATATTCTTTCCTCTCTCTTTATTACATCATTACTTTGTATTTAATCACTTCTTATATGTCAAAGATGACTCTTTTATTCCATTCTCAGTTTTATATTCTCCTTTATTATCAATTTCTTACTCACCTTTCTTCTATTATTCCTGACTACATGATTACTGATTTCTTCCTTTCTGCTCCTCACACTAGTTTTAAAATTATAGTCATTATTGGTATATTGATATTTGCAAGATATGTTTATGCGTACTACCTATCTATATTTTGTATCTTAATGTTTATTGTAGATGACTCTTAGAGTTATTTCATGGAATGTTAAAGGTTTGGGTTCCCCTATCAAACGCCAATGAGTTCTTTCCCATTTATCCAATTTAAAATGTGACATAGCGTTCCTGCAAGAAACCCATATTCTAGACAAAGAAATACCAAAGCTTAAGCGTCAATGGGTGGGTCATGTCTTTGCTTCGCCAGGCACAGGTAATAGGAATGGTGTTGTCATCTTATGCCATAAACGCCTTGATTTGAAACTACTCTCGCAAGATAAAGATGATGTAGGTCGATGGGTTTCTCTTTCATTGTTATTAAATAATATTCCGTTAACTCTTTTTAATTTATATGCGCCCAATGCCACAGATATTACGTTTTGGCCTACAATTTTATCTAAATTGATGTCTTTTCATGATGACTATGTGTTAGTTGGTGGAGATTGTAATTCAGTTATGGATCCTATTGTTGATCGTAATTCTTGTGCTAGATTCTCCCATTCTCCTATGCATTCCCAGTTCGTATCCACTATTCAACAGAGATCCCTCGTAGATGCCTGGAGATTATGCAACCCTACACTTCGTGAGTACTCTTTTTCTCGCCAGTACATTCTTCTCAGTCCCGATTAGACTATCTTTTCACCTCAAAAGCACTTACACAACATATTACACATGCAGAAATTGGTTCAATATTAATTTCTGACCATGCACCTGTCCTTTTGGATTGTGAGATTCTCCCCTCTAACCAAGGTACCCGTAGATGGAGATTCAACAATTCCCTGTTGTTGGATTCAACATTTACTAATAAATTTGAATCTTTTGTTACTACCTTTTTCTCTGAAAATGAAACTCCTGATATGTCTCCACAGATTGTCTGGGATACTTTTAAAGCTGCGTCCAGAGATTTTATTATTTCATATGTATCTCAGAAAAGGAAATCAGCGTTACAGGTTTTACAATCACTTCAGAAACGTATTAAACAATTAGAACACTCTTTTTTCCAGACCAACTCTAAAACTTGTTTAGATCAAT
Organism: Calotriton arnoldi; assembly: GCA_963921515.1. NCBI lineage: Eukaryota > Metazoa > Chordata > Amphibia > Caudata > Salamandridae > Calotriton > Calotriton arnoldi. The sequence continues at coordinate 242,168 of CAWUFW010008199.1, read as the reverse complement.
TAGTCAAAATCAAATTTGAGTTCAACAAACTATCTACAGATAATGCAAACTCGTTTTTACTCAAGTCTTCAGCTAAATATTATGGAGGTCAAAATAAATCAGGGAAACTTTTAGCTAACTACCTTAAAATTAAAAAAGAACGCACTGCAATTACCTCTATTTTATCCTCTAATAATCTCTTAGTTCACAAAAATGAAGAAATTCTGTCGGAATTTACAACATTTTTCCAAAACCTTTATACCCCTGAACACCCGATATCCCAGGACTCTATAGCCCAATATTTATCCTCTATTACTCCTCCTTCTTCTCGTGATTTAGATTTCTCAGTGTTGGACGAAGACATCCGGGAATCAGATATCCTTTCTGCTATCCGTTTAATTAAACGAGGTAAGGCTCCAGGCCCTGACGGTTTTACGATCGAGTTTTATTCTCACTTTTCTCGTTTATTGATTCCTAAATTATATCATTTATTCCACTTTTTTACCACTTCTAAAAAATCCACTGGATCTTTTCAAGAAGCTCTAATATGTCTTATTCCTAAAGGAGATAAAGATCATAGCCTTTGTAAAAATTACAGACCCATCTCCTTAATCAACCTAGACTATAAAATGTTTGCTAAGATTCTGGCTTGTCGTCTAGAGCACTTGTTACCATTCTTAATAGGCAGAGAACAGTGTGGTTTTGTTAAAGGTAGACATCTTTCAGACAATACTAGACTTTTTCTTCAAGTTCTTACTAAGGCTCGATTATATAAAGACCCTTTGGCAGCCGTATCTTTGGATGCGGAAAAGGCTTTTGACAGAGTAGCTTGGCCTTTTATTTTTTCTACTTTGTCCTGGTTTGGCTTTGGCCAAACATTTATAAATTATGTCTCACTACTCTACTCTTCTCCTGTCTCCTCTGTGTTAGTTAATGGTCTTATTTCTCCTTATTTCCCCTTACACCGCGGTGTTCGGCAGGGTTGTCCTCTTTCTCCTCTTCTTTTCATACTAGCCCTTGAACCCTTTTTGATTAAGATTCGCTCAAATTCGAACATTAAGGGATTTATATATGGTTCCAACCAGTTAAAACTTTCTGTCTATGCTGACGATATCCTGCTCTTTTTATCTCAACCCCAATCTACTGTACAACCTTTCCTCTCTGAAGTGCAGGCATTCGCTGATGTCTCGGGATACAAACTTAATTCGGATAAATGCGAAATCCTCCCGCTAAATACATTATGTTTCTCTGCAGACTTTGTTTCTTCTGGTTTTCGGTGGAACCCAGATAAGATAAAATATCTAGGCCTCTGGTTTAAACCTTCTATTAAAGAGACGGTTACTGTTAATTTAAAAGAACTACAAACTGTGCTACGTAATGCGACATCCAGATGGAACCCTCTATTCTTATCATGGTGGGGTCGTCTCGACACAATAAAGATGATGCTTGTTCCTATAATACTTTTTTACATTTCTAATCTTCCTATAAACATACCTAATTTACATTTTAAATTAATTTACTCGATATTATCAAAATTCCTGTGGAATAATAAGAAATCTCGTATGTCCTTATGTAAATTAAAGAAACCTAAACATTTAGGAGGCGTCAATTTTCCAGATTTTAAGGCATATCATACTGCTTTCTCTCTAAAACAAGCCGCTCTTTTACTCCATGAAACCAACGACGATCTACTATTACCTCTGTGGACTAATGTTGAAAAACATTTCCTTCATCCCTTTCCTTTTCGAGAATTCCTGTCCTTTACGCAACGCCCAATATCTCTTTCTCTACCTATTTTCAATAACTGTTGTAAGATTCTTCAACCCTTACTTACTGCCCATCTTTCTCCTAGAGATCGTTTTATGCAATCTTCCTTGTGGTATAATCAATCTCTTAAATACCGTCACAGAGTCATTTTCTGGAAAGACTGGTATGCTAAAGGACTCCATTGGGTGTATCAACTTTTTGAAAATGATATCTGTATTCCTTTTCCAGTTGCTCAAGCGCGTTTTTCCCTGCCAGATTCTTATTTATCTAAATACACTTCTTTAGTCGAATTACTTCAATTAGCGTACACCAATTTATCTTCAACTTCTCCTCCCTTAGACTCGCCTCCCACCTCTTTGCAATTTCTATCTCTTTCTCCGTCTGCGGCCCAAATTTATAAACATTTTTCTTCCTCTTTAATTTCTCGTGAAAAAACAAAAATAGAAACATTATGGGAAACAGATCTCAAAACATCTCTCACAATTCATACTTGGAACAAGATTTGGATGAAGATAAGGAAATCTTCCAGAGCTGCAAACACTACCCAAACACTATTTTTTATATATAATAGATTATTACTAACTCCTATGTCCTTGTATAAGATCAATCCTACCATTTCTTCGTCTTGCTGGTCGTGCAACAAACCCCTTGCTGATTTATACCATATGTTATTTGCTTGTCCTCTGGTTCATGATTTTTGGTCACGAGTCTGGAGTCAAATTAATCATATTTTTAAAACACAATTTTCCTTTAATTTGATTAACTTATTTTTGGGCAGTCTGTCTTCGATATGGGACTCTCATCCAGAGACCTTTCATATTGTTGACCTTCTTCTTGCAGTAGCCTTTCAACAAATTACTAAAGCATGGAAAAATACTAGCGACCTCTCTTACCAAGCCTGGTGGTATGGTGTTTGTTATAATCACAGGTTAGATAGAGCATATGTCCATCCCATATCCCTTGCAATGAAACGAGAACATCTATGGTCACCCATCACCCGTTTTTGGACCAATCTGCCAACACTGCATGTTTACACAACCCTCGTATTGAGGAAGTTCCCAAACCTCCATGAGTTGTTCTGATAGAAATTTTATTATCTTATATCTGAATTCTACATTTTTAAAAGACAGTTGTATTTCTTGCAATTGATGATATTTATAATAAGTGATTATGTTGAATATATATATTTGTAATTTTTATCCCTCCCTTTCATACCTTCCCCCTCTTTTCCCCCTCCCCTGCTAAGAAGATGTTCACTTATTTCGTATTTGTTATCTTATATTGTATTATCTCAATAAACTTCTTTGTTCAAACTTAAAAAGAATTAAAAAAACCTTAGAAATTCCCCAAAAAAACAAAGGTTACAGGGATATTATAGTTAGGGTCATATTTTACTCATACGAATCCAGAGAAATTCAGCCGTTATAGTTAGCTGAGTTAACTATAACTCGCACCAACGCAATGACCTCACATATTACTCATGACATGGTCAGTGACATCACTGATGATATTACTGATGACATCTCAAATGACATCACTGATGACATCATCCACAGCATCTGACGTACCCACTCACACCCCTATAGAATCTTTTATACACCCACTGCCACTCCCACACAACCATTCACAAACCCATTCACAGAGCCATAGCAGTACTTACACACCCACTCATTGATTCATAGATCTACACACACATCCACTCGCTCACCCATACTGCCACTGATAGACCCACTCACTCACTAATACAGCCATTGACATATCTTCTTATATACCCATACAGGCACTCACACACTGAGTGAGTCACCCATAGAACTACTCACACACCTAGACACTCACCCATACAGTCAATCACACAGCCAGCTACTCACCCAAATAGTTACACACACACCCACTTACTTACTGATACAAATAGTAAGATATACTCACTCACCTATACAGTCACTGACAGAAGCATGCACTCATCCATATAGCCACTCTCACATTCACTCACTCAAACATATAGTCACTCACCTATACTGCCTTTCACATACCCAGTTACTCACCCATACTGACACATGCACTCAATCACCAACACAGCCATACAGACATACACTCACCCATACAACTTCTCACACATGTACACAGTACCCCATACAGCCACTGACTCACCCACTCATTCATCCATACAGGCAGTCACACACCTCCTCACCCACACACACAGACACCCAGACAACCATAGAGGTAGTCAGACAACCAATCAATGACCCATATAGCCATTCACGTACCCACTAACACACTCATACACCCACTTAGAAATCAACTGACAGATACACACATTCACACAACCAGTCACTCATCCATACATTCACTGAGACACCTAATAACTCACTTAAACAGTCAGTCACGCAACCACTCAGTCAACCATACAGTCACTCATATACCCACTGATTCACCAATACACTTTGCTATATATATTTAACACTCATAAACTTTTTAAAAACACTCACAGTCACTGGATGATGTCATCACTGATGTCACCAGTGATGTCATTTGAGATGTCATCAGTAATGTCCTCAGTGATGTCACTGACTATGTCATGAGTGATGTAATATGTGAGGTCATAAGCAGTGCATTGCGGGGGCGCGAGTCATAGTTAACTCAGCTAAATATAACAGCTGAATTTCTCTGGTTTTGTATGAGTAAAATCTGGCCCTAACTATAACGCCCCTGTACCCTTTGGGTTTTTTAGAGAATTTCTACGTTTTTTAAATGCTAATTACTAACTATAACGTCCCTGTAACCTTTGTTTTTTTGTGAATTTCTAAGGTTTTTTAACTAGCAGTCACGTATGCAGAGCGGTGGAGAGAGGGAGTTGGGCCTCCAACCAGCTCTCAGGAATTCCGTCGTGTAGAACTTACAGGAGGTACCAGGAGGGCGTCTTGGCCCCCAAGGTCCCTCCGGAGCCAAGGAGACTTTATCCCTCAAGTAGTAGTGCGCCAGGAGGCACGTTTGCAGAGTGGTGGAGAAAGGGGGCGTAGTCTCTGACAACTTCTCAGCAATCCTGTTGTATGAGACTTACTGGAGGTAACAGGAGGGGTAGTTGGCCCCCAAGGACGTACTTGGGGGACAACTACCCCTTCTATTACCTCCAGTAAATCCCATACTGCAGGATTGCTGAGATCTGATAGCAGGCCACGCCCCCTTTCTCCACCACCCTGCAAACGCACCTCCTGACGCACTACTAGTAGGGGGATGAAGTCCCCTTGGCTATTGAGGGTCCTTGGGGGCCAACTACCCCTCCTATTACCTCCAGCAAGTCCCACACAGTGGGTTTACTGAGAGATTTTCAGTGGCCACGCCCTCTTTCTCCTCCACTCTGCAAACGCACCTCTTGGCGCACTACTATTTAGGAGATGAAGTCCCAGGGGTGTGGAATTTAATAAAATATCTACTTGTCCATGGGGCAGGTTGCTTCATAAATCTACCTGTCCTGTGACAAAATCCACTTTTCCCTTTGGTGCCAGGTAGTGCAGCGACAAACTATGGCAGCAATCTCATTATATAAGAGCTCTGATATAGCCTCTCTGATTATACCAGGGCTCATACCATAGTAGTGTTTGAATACTTGCAATACCCTTTTGTTGCCACGTTTCCGCAGATCTACATACTGGGGATGAAGGTAGTGGTAAGCAATGGTTCCAGGGTTAGAATGCCCTTTTGAGTCTGTGCAAGCCTACTAACTTGCATGTTTTAAGGGTTTTCAACAACTCTTCTCTAATCTTTTCCCATACTCAGAAATGTTGGAAATTTACTCCTGACAATGGCAGACGTAAACCTTCTTCCAGAGTTGGGAAAAAAGTGGTTGGAGGGAAAGTGAACTTGCAAACACTCAGATTTCCACATGAGCAAATCTACACATGCAGATTTTGTCATGCTAAAATGCAGTTCACGAAACCCGTATTGGTGCACTTAATGCAAGGACATATACTTTTGAGACTTTCTTTAATAATTTGGCACCTAATTTTGTCTGGCATTGACCATGACCTTTTGCATTCATTAACATTCTGTCTCTCTCTCTCTGTATCAGCTGGCTTCACTGTGAGTGACAGCATTCTGCTCTTTCACAAGGAGCATATCGGCACACAAAGTAGTTTTGTTCAGTGCCAGTAACTACTGTGGCAGTGTGTGCTTTTTGAGACCAAAAACTATTTTTGCTTTTGCCAATGTTTGTTATAATGGTGAGGGCCTGGCAGCTCCCACACCAATAAAGTTGACAAAAACCATGCCAAAACAATTCACACATTGACAAAACTAAAAAGCTGACCACCAATTTCAGACCTACTGGCTTTGCCAATGCTTGTTTATTTTTGTTTCCCATAATCTTATTGAGACTGGTTACACTGATTTTCCATTATGAATATTTTTGGGAAATACTCTCCATCTACTAGGGTCAAGAATCTCGGTTTTATCATTGATGACAATCTTTCCTTGAAGCCACAGGTGTCTAATGTTACTGCTGCCTGTTTTTCAGTCCTCGAGTGGCTGAAAAAGATCCTTTGGCTAATCCTCTTAGCGGCGCAGAGAACTGTCATTCAGGCTCTGGTCATATCCATACTGAATTATGGCAATGTGCTGTACCTGGGTGCAGAGAAGACCACGATTAGACGCCTCCGGACTATTCAGAATGGGGCTGCCTGGTTACTTTTTTGGCTACCAAGACATGCCCCTGTCTCTCCTCTGCTTCAGGAACTGCACTGGCTTAAGATCTCGAAACGCATCGAATTTAAGGCACTGTGCTATATGTTCAAGGTCAAACATGGCCTAGCGCCCCTATAAATCCAAGGACTGGTGACTCCTTATATGCCTACGTGTTAGCTGAGATCCTCTAGCCACTCGCTGTTCACTACACTCAGGTTTCGATTAACCCGCATTAAAGGATGCTCTTTTGCTTACCTTGGTCCTAAGCTGTGGAACTCTCTCCCAGCCACTCTTAAGAACTGTAACTCTTAACTGGCTTTTCGTAAAAATCTGAAAACTTGGCTTTTCTAGCTGTCTGCTGGGGTCACCGTTATCTGCCTTTATCCTGCGGTGGAAAACCCCTCGGGGTAGCTGCGTGCATTACAAGTCTGTCAAATAAATAAATATTTCTGGTGATGTAATCATTATGCTTATTGATGGTTTGAAACGTGAAAAAAATGACCTCTTTTTAGTCACATAATGTTGGCAAGTATGCAGTTATTTTCACACATGAATTTCAGGTTGCTTACAAAGAACTAAAACAACTGTCCTAAATTGTTCCTACCTGTTGAGAGTACAGAAATCGTGCACAAAACTGCATGAGATTATGGAGTTACCTAAGTTTAGTGAACGAAAGTGTATTTCTATTTGGGGGTGGGTGGTTGCCCACCTCAAGGAATAATGACTCTAACTTACCAGGTTGAACCGCAAAGTCACTAAGCTAACCTGCACTTAACTCCCTGGTAGCTATGACACAGGGCTGACAGGCTTAACATATGGTGATGTGTATTGTATTTATGCAGTACCAAAACAGTTATAAACAGTTATAAAGTCAAAACACAAAGCAATAAAAAAAACAAATCGAATTAGAACAATAGAGTAAAATATAATAAACAAAATGACATCAAAACAACCTAAATCCAATAAAGGGAGAGAAAAGATATGAGTTTTAAATGCTTTAAGTAAAAATAACGTCAATGATATGGAAGAGGTAGCCTGTGACCTAGGCATGATTTCAGGATGACCGTGATGGAGCACAAGTCTGATATCCAAAGCGGGTTCATCCCGGTCAAGGATTTTACATTCTGACTTAGGGGCCGATTCCGATCTGGGTCAGAAAGCTCTCCGACCGATCCGGATCTGGATTGTTTTCCGACCGAGCCGGACCCCTGCAGTCCGACCGAGCGAGTACGATGAGGCCGTATGCTGCCGGACTTGGTTCGGTCGGACTCCCATTGAAGTCAATGGGAGCCGGTCGTACGACGTGTACATGGGCTCCCATTGACTCAATGGGTACGTTGCGCACAAGGGGGCCCCCTGTAGTGGGTACGCGTCGGTGCCATCCGCACCATACACGCATGTATAGGGTGGACCCATGGGTCCCCCCTGTGTCCGACTCGTACGGCTGCGGGTGAAGGGGGGTCCGGCACGGACCCCCGAAGTCCGCTTCCGAGAGCTTTTTCGTGTCGGACGCTCCGACTCAATCCGGCTGTCCGGATCATGCATCGTACTGGCTCGGTCGTAAAACGTCTCCATTGCGCGGTACGAATCGAGTGCGAACTAGTCGGACGGAGCGGTTCGGACCCGGAAACGAGTCGGTCGGCGATTTCGCGTTCAATCGCATCGTACTTGCTCGCTCGGACGACTGTACGAACCAGTCGGGTAAACCGCGTTCGGCTCGTATTTTTTCCGGACGAATCGTATTCGGTGCGCTTCCGGCCGAGATCGGAATCGGCCCCTTAGTCTTTTTTAAGAAGCTCAAAATACTCCAGCAGGGCAAGCCTGAAGCTACATGCAAGTAAGAAACATTGAAATCATAGACCTTTGCCGTGAGGTCCCCCGATGACCCTGGAGGTCTTGAAAGTACAAAAATGTTTTAAGTCCCAACTTTTCAGCTTTTCTGGAACAACCCCTCTTAGTCACTTCTAAGGCTCTCAGGACCTCCGGAGCAGCACTTACGGGCCATGACTCACTCTAGCAGGGGCCACCAGCAAGGTCTAGTTCAAGTCCAGTTGGTACTTGACAAATGGCCACTGCTGTGTCCCTGTAGCCACACAGGTGGCCAGCCCCCTGACTCTTGGAGTTCACTTTTGTTTTCTGGATACAAGTGGGAGCAGGTCCTTGCCGTCAGGGCTCCGCTCACATCACAGTAAGTCCATTCTTCTTCTGTTCTTCTGAGGTTGAAGAAAGTGTTCTGGGAAGGGTGCCGCATTTAAGGTTGGCACTAGCCATTGGTTGGCGGTGACTCTTGCACACTCCCTAACCAATGGGGAAAAGTTCTCAGGGGTAACCATATCCACTTTTCAGCAGTTCATGTTTGCCCTAATGGAAACAGTCCCACAGTGCCCCACTGTTCTAAAATCCAATCTGAGGAATCACTTTCTCCCTTGTGCAGAACTCTTGTATCCACCAGGTGATTTGGCCAGGGACATAAGCAGTGCCCTCCCATGTGTTTACTCCATACCAGTTCTGATGGCAGCTTCCCTCCCACTGCATTTGGAGCCAGCCCGGGTAGTGTGGGCCTTGGGTACAAAGGCTTTCCCTTATTCAGGCTTTCCCTAACACTAAACTATGATTAGGCAAGCTTCACCTCTGTCCATTTCAAGTTAATGAAGTTCCTTGGCCCATCCAACTTTCATTCCTGAGCTGATAGGGATCAAATGCTTCACACCCAGTCCATACTGTCACAAGGCCTAAGCCATTGGTTTGCTCTGGGGCAGTTTTTATGCCTCACTTGTTGGGCAGCTAATGCAAATTAGCCTCCAGAAGCTTCAGGCACAGGAAAAGTAGCTTTCTAGGTGCTACTTTTCCTGAGTATTTATTTAAAATCCGACTTCACCAATGAATTTGACTTTTGATAAATATGAGCATTTTCTTTGAATGACTATTTTAGCTGGTTCCACTCAAACGTATTTATAACCTGTACTTTTTCATTCTCTAGGGTCCAGCTACAGCCCTGCCAGTGAAAATAGCTTTTGGGGTCTAGTAACTGAAGGAACATGCCAATTTTATTTTGGAAATGTTCTAAATATCAGGCACCCTACCTTGTGGGCAACAAGGTGGACTTAGGGGTGACTTATTAATATTTAAAAGCAGGGGTTTTGCCTTTCAAAAAGTTTTTTGTGGGCAGGTTTGACAGAATGTTTTTATGATGCTGTAGTCAGGTTACTTTTAATAGGCTTGAACCCATATTTTGCAGGCCCACTTTGTGAATTGCAAAATAGGTGCTGCAGTCCACAGGTGGCATTTAACCGGGGTACAATTTCTACACCTTGTACTATGGACGTGTTGGCATATTAAATATGTCAATCAGAGATAGGCCAATTTAACCACGTTTAAAGGAAGAGCACAGGCACTTTGCTCCTGTTTAGCAGGGATAACAGTGCACAGAGTTCTAAGTCCAGCAAAAAAAAGGTTCCAGTTCAAATATCAGCACACTTAAGGAAGTAGGAGTGAGAAAATAATAGACACTTAGGGGCCGATCACGATGGCGGGCGGATCACCCCCACCGGCCCGGCGGGGGCGATCCGCCCGACATCCCGACAGCAAAGACCCCCGCCATATCATGATGGCTGGGGGGTCCGCAGCGGACGGAAAGACCATCCGCCGCTTTTCCGCCGGTCGACTTGTTGACCGGCGGAAAACGTGCTGAATATGGTGGCGGTGTCTGGAAGACACCGCCATCCATATTACGATGCAGGCTGCGAGCAGCCTTTCCATGGCTGCATTGCCGCCATGGAAAGGTTGGCGGTTCCTGCTGTTGGGGGCCCGTTGCGGGCCCCCAGGGTGTTGGAGGGGTGGGGGGTGCACATGGGGGGTACCTATGGTACCCCCTGCATTTGAATGTACAATGTGGCAGGCACCGCGCGGTGCGCCGCCAGTGTGGCGGGCGCATCCTAATGTGTATTGCGGGACCGCCACACCTTTGGCGGGCGGTCCCTTTTGCAAATGCGATGGCGGGCGGACTTTGTCTGCCCGCCATCGTAATCGACCCCTTAAAGAGTTATAGTAGACAGTCAACATGTTTGAAAAACTGCCCTCACCCACACGAATGTGGCGCCTTCATCATAGGGCTGCTAACACACCCCTGCACAGAACAACGCCTGGGGTGGAGCAATAGGGTGGGGGAGACAAAACAAACATAAAGAATAATAGGGATCAAGGGTATGATAAGTGCAGAAATATATGTTAAAACTAGTTCAGGGATGTCCCAAAGTCTATTTTATTCCTGGACTCCCCGGCTAGGGTTAAAAAGGTCCGACGACCTAGAGGATGGTGGTGAGCACGGTTTATTATGCACCGTTCACCCCTCCTCACTGCAGAATTGTCAACGTTTCAGCCGGCTATTTGTGTCTTCCCGGCTTTCTTCAGGACTGAGAAGATCCCTACCATCCTGACCTCTTTTCTACATTTGAGGGTCTAAGGCTAACCCGTACTTACGTATGGGTCTTGTATCCACACTTTGGTTTATGATCTGTAAGTGAAAAAAATTATAAATAATAATAATAAAGTGAAAGATATGTGTTCGTGTTTGCATAAAAAACCTGTTGCTTTGTCACTCTAAACTTAATCAGTGCGTGCGGTTAAATCACGTATATATTTAATACCGCATGTTAGGATCAAATCTCCATGTATTATACAATTAAAATGAATCATTTAAAAACTCGGGATACACCAGCACGTCCATTTCCTACTCATGGTGCCTTTATTCTAAGGAAAAACAAGTTAAACCAGTCAATCTTACCGAGTTTCACCGCAGTATGTGCTCGAAAGGGCGTCGGAGTGAGGGTGGCTCCCTGTAGTCATGAGGATAATGCATAAGAGGTTAGGGACAAATCGCATAAATAAGGCGCGTGATCAACTGTGCCAAAGATGTTCCCCTCAAACTTAATCGCTATACTTGTTTGTTATCAGTGCGCGTAGTCTAATATACAAAAAATGGCCCAATCTTATCATCTCACTGTCTCACGTAATCGGTAAACGGACATAATATCGAATTTTAAATATCGAAATGACATAATATCGAGTTTAGTATATTGAATATACTAAAATATCGATGTTATGTATATCGAATGTCAAAATATCGTTTAAAAAAATAAAAAATATATAGAATATCAAAATATCGCATTCAAAATATCGTCATTACAAAATATCTTTACATTGTAAAGGTAAGAAATATCGAAAATGATAATATAGGGGCTCATTACGATGGCGGGCGGAAGCACCACCGCCGTGCTGGCGGATGCAAAAACCACCAGTTACCGCCGGCACGCAGCAGTCCACACGCCCGCCCAATTACGATGCGAAAAGTAGGCCAAACACCGCCGGCAAGCCAGCAACACCGTCCGCCATCAAAGTGCGCCCGTACATGTAGCGGCGCAGCCTAACTGACACACACCGTCCGACGAAACACGTCCCGCCCGGCGCATAAATTACGATGCCGCAAACAAACGGCTCCCACGGCCAAGAGATACCGTACGACAAACCGAAGCGGTAACACGGACGCCGAGCACGGACAACGAAGAAGCGGCTCCCCGAGCATGAATCCAGCACTGCAGGCACTCCCCATGCTCCTGCTGATGCACCACCAAGGACGCAACGTACCGCGGAGACGCAGGTAGGCACACACACAACAAGTGCACGCAAACAGCGCACACAGTGCAAGGGCGGAAAAAGCGGACAACCCCCACCAGCGCGTGTACACTACACATCCACCATCGCATCCACATATGACACACAGGCCAAATCGTAACATCGCAGAACACATGTGTACACACCACCTGGGACTAGGAACCAACCACCCCGTCACGGCCCCAAAGCGCCGATGACGCCGCCACACATGCGCACAACGCAGAGGCCAACCGCAGCGCCATGCATGCGTCGCACACAGACACAGGGACACAACCAAGCAGCACACACATCAGCCCCACCCCGAACGCACATGACACGTGACAGGCCGGCCACAGACATGTCCCCAACGCCCAATTCACGGACAACACCCAACGCCACACAACCGACGCACACATATCAGTGAAGACACGCAACAGCAGGACACACCCCAGTGTAACAAACATGGCGTAGCACACAGCGGCGGCAACACCAACTAGGAGAAGCAGGGCCCCTTCGGGAAGAGGAACGCCAGTACCACACAGAAACACCCATACCACCCTGCACATATGAACAAGACATATAAAACGGAACACCAAAGAGCCCGGGGACCGACAACAGGTGGCCCAAGAATAACATTCACACACAAGGCCCAACGCAGAGCGGAAAGGCAGCCTGCCGCCCACACAAGGGAGAGCAGACAGCACTGAATGACCTTCCATTCCAACTCCGAAACCACAGCCCTACGACAGAAGCCGGTGAATACAGCCATTGTCCAAGAATAGACCAACACAGGCATGCCGAGGAGACCGACCACAGGGCAGATAGCGCATATCACAGAAGCACACAACGGACGGGGAAGAAAGAAGAAAACACTCCCCCATGTCGGCCACATGCAAGTTAATTGGAAGGAGTCACACAGCACTGACCTTGAACTGTCTGAGAAGCATGTGGGAAGAGGGCCCGTGTCCTCCAAACAAGCCAACAGAACACAAGTCCTGTCTCCCTACGACTACACAGAGCTCACAGCAACCCCGGAGCGTGCACATTGCAGACTGCACACACAGCCGGAGCACGCCACCTCAACGAACCGCTGCGAAATGGCAACCGCAACACACCTACCTAACTACGCCGAACAGCTCAAGCTGTACAAAACCAACCTGTGCCATACATTGGGATGCGATCTCCTGTCCCTGCTGAACGTAAGTTACCGACTGACTTACCGCATCACATTGTTCAGCTGCGTCATGCCCGTCTTCTACTGTCGGAGGTGTCCCTACCAGCATCCCGTCGAGATATGCCTCTCCAACCCGGCATGTCTGAAGGCGGACCTGCTACCACTACTCCTCCCTCTGGACGCACACGACCGGGCCTGCTCTGCCTATGGGGGCATGGCGTATGTGGCCAACATCGCACCCGCACTGAAATGGGACCACTGTGCCTCCACACGACGGATCATCGATAACAGCTACATCGAATGTCACCCAGCATGCCCCATCATGGTCCTCCAAGGGACAACCTACGAACAACACCTTGACAGCCACCATCCGCTTCATTGGCTGGCAAACATGTACACCACCAATGACATGGAAGCCCTGCTGGACGGCATCGCATACCTGACAACCTGTAAATACGTCGGACCACAACGCAGGTTCCCCGAGTGACCTATGATGTCCAGCCCCGCACCCATGCTTAGCTTCCGCACGGACTGGCCAGTCACCACCACAACAGCCATACCAAACGACCGGCAACTGTAACCACACCATCAACGACATCGCCATGACATCGGATATGACCGGGACATGCACACTGTTCCCCATCACATCCAGGAACACCGCATGCATCGTGGGAGGCAGTGGCATGGGCTCTGTGTATCGCACCCACATGGACGGTACTGCACGAACAACCAGGACACGACATGGATCCAGCGCCCATGGACACACACACCGCTCAGTGGACATGAATAGGTCGCCTGGAGTCTGTGGGTGCTGCACCCTCCCACCCCCGCCCCGGGAATCCCATACCAGGACCTTTGCATGGACGACAAGTGCATACAACAACAACACGACCCCAGTGACTGTGACATGTCCAGTAACCACCACAGTGCAACAACAAGTGGCACGCCGCTGCATGCACGCAAGCACATGCCCTGATGTCATCTCACATGCACGCGTGCATGAGGAACAACCGCAGCAAACCTGTCACATGGAACTGAGATGGACTGTGCCCATGATGCCAAGCGGTCTGGTAGGCAACATGTATACCGTCTGTGTCAAAGTCCGCAGCTCCGCAGCTATACGTAAATATACATTAGCACAGCCTTGGCCAAGCAGATGTCACTCTGAAGCCCACATCCCACATGCAACAGCCAATCACATGTAACCCCACACCCTATCCCATTTGCAATCATGCTCAGTATATCCTCAACATGTATTCCGCTGCCAGTAGTGTCCACTATACTGCATCACAGAGGACAGAAGACTCAATATAATGTTTGAAACCAAAACTGTCTCCGCTGACTCATTTCACAAGTACGAATGAGAGAGGATGAGAGTATGTGAAGTACACGGCAGTCGTGACATGACCATGTAGTCCACTGGTATTGGATGTCAACGCAAATGAGTAGCACTACTGTGGAAGACACACATGTGTCGTGTGAAGTCGTATGGACGCAGTGCTCAGGTGGGTGGGTGCGACGGGTAGATGCGCACATGCCAAATTGGAGCACGCCGTGTCGGGAGGGGTCATGAACAGTACACCACCGCTTCCCTGGGCATTGTGAGAGGACACCTGTCGGGGAGGGAGTGAACACGTGTGTGCACAGCAGCCGGGCACACGTACAAAGCGGTACCAGGCGCACCTCAGCCCACCCTCTGTGGACAAGCTGGATCCTGTTGTGCACCCGCCATGCCCCTTGACAAGGCACACACAGCCCCAGTCGACCAGGTGTAACCCCAACATAGTCAATCCGCACAGGCGATACAGGGCACGGGATGGCAGTGGAGCATGGTGTGTGAGAGGTCTCCTCGCGCTCCTCCTGGTCATATCACGCAGGCAATAGAACCTCAACGTCTAGCATGGCACAAGTCAAATGGAAGTGTAGAGGGGACGCACCACAGCACGAGCAGCACTGACGTCACGGGAGGTGGCTCGCACCATCCCATCCATTGCCCATCATACCAACCACGCCACATGCCATTGCGACTAAGTGCAAGCGCGTGCGCCACCACCCCCGAGCCCTCCCCAGAGAGGCCAAAGAGTGAATGTGTGGGCCATCAGTCACAGACGGACGTGGCCTGGCCGCAAGGGCAGCCACAGCCACTGGGTGTCGCAGGTGGCGGATCCGGAAGGCGAAGACTGTGATGCATAGTCCATGCAGGCCGGGTCTCCATTTGGGGCACCACGCAGGTGGACGGCGTCCCGCAACACATCATACCCTGAGACAGCCCACTCGTGCGACTGGACCCACACATACACTCCTTGCCCTCTCTGGTGCGAGCTTGGGGCTGCCTGTGCAAGCGCTAGCCTCGCAGGTGAGCATGCATATTGGGGGAGCGAGGGGAGGACATGTAGGGCTGGGGCGAAGATGACTGTATCACTGTCAGTTAGTACAAGGGATGACCCAGATGTGGAAAGGAAGAGACGTGTCCCGTGTGTACTGCAACTAGTCGCCAATACAACTACCCCCATGTCCGGAATGTAAGCCCGCACCTAGGCCCGCCCATCCGCCACATCGAACATACCACCAGCACGACAACCTTCCCATTCGAAACACTGACTGGGGGTGGCGACCAGTGTACAATCATGTGTAGCCTACCCACGCGTACATGTGGGCCCTCCATGATCCATGTCACCTGCGGCAAAGTCATGACATGCGCAATGAGGGAAGTGAGGAGAGCTGCCCGCCCCACGCGCAGAAGGTGCATCAGCTCCACAGACCCAGCAGCGAGTCCAGCAGGGGTCACATGTGCAGGGGCAGCTGTGCCTGGTGTGAAGGCACATGCATATAGACAGCACATCGACCAATGTGTAGTCTGCCCACATCTACAGTCCATCATCATGCGGACATAGGAATTGAACACAGGGCAACACATCTTAGTGGGTGCACCCACCGTGACCAACAATGCGCAATCATCGACGTACCCGCCCTGTGCATGGCCCCCACCCAACGGAGGCACATCCAGTGCCACCATCCCACACACACAAGCCTTCCACGGAACATGCTGTGTCCAATGGTCAGTACAGAGTCAGCGCCCATCTGGTGGATCCTGAACAGGAGACACATGCACACACATGCCAGCTCCCACTATGTACGACTGCCACCTGGCACGTGCAATGTAACCTCTCACCTGTGACGTGTGACTGCAAGCACACAGCCGTCTTGGCATGGGGCTGTCAATGTGGACACCTGTCAATGTTTCGGGAGGTGTGATCCGTACAGTGCTGTACATAGGGTGCAGTGCTGACACCTACTACTGTCTCATATCCCCTCGTGCCACAGGTCCCACTTGTTTTGGCCGCTCAGCCTGTGCCCACATCGTCGTCGTCGTGTGCCATACTCATCCAGCCGCGGAAGCAGTTCCATGCTCAGCAGACATTCATGTTGCCGTGGCGTTGCCGCTTGACGGATATGCAGTCAGTCCCCATCAGCACGCCCCGCAAGTCATTGGGGCCTAGATCCCCATGTGCATGCACATGGCAGTGGTTTGTATCACTAGCCATTGCCATTGTTGGGAGACCTGTGTAAGTGTATTGTGGCCGTGCCGTCCCAGCTTGACAGCTGGGTGGTGGCTCATGTGCTTGCTCAGTCATGTCAGTGATGTGTATGCGAAATTGCTATGTGTCGTGTTGCTTTGACATGTGTCCTCTGCCATTGTCCCTAGGCGGAGACCGAACATTGACCGCCCATACCAATTGCTGGCGGACATGGACGATACAGAGGTTATTAGGAAGTTTCGGCTGGACAGGCCAACCCTGCATCGACTGTGTGCCATGTTAGAACCCCATCTCCGTCCCCGCAGGGTGTATCCGACTGCTGTCACCCCCACGGCTAAGGTGATGGCCGCCATGCATTTCTTCGCCACTGGGTCATTCCAGCACACAGTGGGCATTGGAGGAGGGATGTCCCAGCCCATGTTCAGCAAGGTGCTGAGGGATGTACTGGCAGCCATGATGCTGTACCGAAACAGGTACATCCGCTTCCCCAGGGCTCGTGAATTGGCGGCAGTGAAGGGTGCATTCTATGCCCTTGGCAGAATCCCACACGTTGTTGGAGCCATTGACTGCACACATGTCGGCCTTGTTCCACCACAGGCCACTGAGCACCTGTACCGCAACAGGAAGCACACGCACTCCCTGAATGTGCAAGTGGTGTGCCTTGCGGACATGGTGATCACCCACGTGTGTGCAAAGTTCCCAGGCTCGGCCCATGACGCACACATAATGCGCAACAGCATCTTGCCACGACTGATGTCCAATATGCAACAGGATCGTGCCTGTATTGTCGGTGAGTATGTGGAGTGGTGTAGCGTGCTGGTTGTGCGATGCTGTCCCCTGTCCAGTTGGAATTGCAACGGTTCTCTGTGTCCCTCACACCCAGGTGACTCTGCGTATCCGAATGGGGCATGGCTGCTCAGTCCATTGAGGAATCCTCGCACCCCAGCAGACGATCGCTACAATGAGGCACATGGGAGGACCAGACGTGTGGTCGAGCGTACCTTTGGCCTCCTCAAGTCCAGGTTCAGGTGCCTGGACCGCACCGGGGTGCGTTGGCGTACTCCCCACAGAAGGTGTGCCAGATAGTGGTGGCGTGCTGCATGCTGCACAATCTGGCCATTCGGAAGCAGATCCCCCTCATCGTGGATGACGGAGATCAACCAGGGCCCCAGCCCGCAGACCAGGACAGCTCGAGTGAGGAGGACAGCGGAGAGGAGGAAGCTGGTAATGTGCGGCAGCAGCTCATCGCCCGCTACTTCACTTGACGGTGAGTGTCCATGTACGACGGCTGATGTGGCTGTATCTGTGCAGGTGTGTGTGTGCTGTGTCAGGGTGGCTGTTTGTTCACTGCGTGCTGTGTGTCAACGCTCCATGGCCAGGGTAGTATGCCACTGTTGGTGGCTGTGGCATTGTGCCCTATTGCTCTGTGCGATGTGTGTACATTGCTTGTAGTTGTTGACATGTACTGTGTGATGGGTGTGTGACACACTCATTGAATGTGCTCCTGTTCTGTCTCCCACCCCTAGGTCCCTACAGGCCCTCCGGTTCCATTGCCATGCCACGCATCAGGTGCCTTTCCGCCCAAGGTGGCCGTTGTATTCCGTACAATTAAAACACAGGGCACAAACAGCAGTTAGTGAAAAAGGTGCATTTATTACTAACTGTGACATGTGATTGTGTGTAAGGTGATGACAAAAGTGGTGCGTGCAGTGACAATGAGCTGTCGGTCATGGCTGCGTGATGATCAGGGTGTACCCACTGGTTCTATGTCCATAGTCCAACACACACATGCCATCCAGATGGCTGTGTGGAGTGGGATCGTAGTCCAAGTCAATGCAGTGGCTGGTCAAGGAAGGCTGGCGGAAGGCTGGCTGGCTGCCTCACTTGCGTCTGGAGCGTGCGAAGTCCTCCCGGGAGATCTGTTTCCTCTTCGGACGGCCCCTTCCACGTTTGCGAGGGGGGTGCCTGCTTGCGACATGCTGGTGGTTGAGGTGTGATCACTGGCTGTGGACGCAGGGGAACTGGACACTGCTGCTCCACCCTGCGCCCCGGCAGGTGGTGGCGGAGGGGAGCTGCTGTCCCTGGCTGTGACCTCACCGCCACCACCAGCTGTCCCATGAGGTCCACGATTTGGCCCATACGGGCGTCCATGGACCTCAGCACCCCCAGCACCTCACGCGTGTCTGAAGCAGACCGGACCCATTGTCCTTGGGCCTCTTCATAGGCCCCAAGGACTCTGGCCATGTGAGGCAGGGCATGGCTCCCAGGGGAGGCTGGCGTTTCCCTGACCCTGCTCCTCCTACCAGTCCTGCTGCCACCGGCCTGCCCACTAGCCACATTGCTCACCACGGTCCTCGCTGTGGCTCCCAGGGTGGATCCAGTCGTCCGGGCCACCACCTGCGCTGGGGCTGGTGCCAGCGAAGACGTGGCGGTGGTGGCGGCGGTGGTGGTCGGTGCGGCGATGGTGGCGGTTGCGGCAGTGGTAGTGGCCACAATGACCGTGGGTGTGGCCGCAACGACAGTGGCAGCAGGGGGCTGGGAATGTTCAGCAGCCCTGGATGATGGGTTGGTGGGTAGGAGGGGTCCTGGGGAGCGGCTGGGCCCTGCCACACCAGATGGGCCTGCTTGGTTGTCCGTGTCCGAAGAGGAGGACAGATCCTCCAGATCCGTGTGTCCTCGTTGGGGGCTTGTAGGCTGGCTGTGCTGGCTGCTGGCTCCATCCCCAGCATCCAGCAGTTCGTCACCTGTGGAGAGAATGAGATTTGTTATTGTGTTGCACCTGGCGAAGTATGTATTTGTCGCTGACATTGACAGTTCGTGCAATCTCGTACATGGGTTTCCCGGAGGCGTGTGTGTGGCTGTAGCATCTGTAGTTGTGTGTGCTTGGCAATGGGACTGTGTGCTGTGCACATGTGGCATGGGACGGATTGGCCATGCCGATGGGTGTGTTGCTGTGCCCCTACTTATTGTGACTCTGGTGTATGCGGGCTCCTGGCCCATCCTGGGTCTGGTTTGTACTTTGCTTTTGGGGTTCAAATGGAACGCTTAGGAACGCATATGGCAACATCGGGGCCATGCCCCAGATTCGCATTTGGGAGGGGATATGCTTTTGGGGTTCAAATGGAACGCTTAGGAACGCATATGGCAACATGGGGGCCATGCCCCAGATTCGCATTTGGGAGGGAATATGCTTTTGGGGTACATGCTGTGAGCCATGGGTGCCGAACGTGACATGTGTTGTGGCAGCATGACAGTGCATGGTTTGAGGTGTGTGCATGCTTGACATGGCCTGCATATTTGCTGTCTGTTGTGATTACTGGACATGGCATTGGACGCATCGTTATGAGTGAGTGATGGTTGTGTGCCAGCCAACGTATTGCAGTTGTCCCATCTCCTTGGTGTGCGTGCTGCCCTGTGCCATGTGCATCACTGCAGTGCTCGGGGGGTGGCCCATGTTGTGTGTTGTTGCTCACAGTGTGTCGTGCACTTCATTGACTTCTGGCACATGGTTGGTCATGGGCATGTATCTTAGCGTGACTGCTGTATGTGTGGCAGCTGTGCGGATGACATGCCTTTCATGAGACTGGGGCTGACGGATGGGATGGATGGTATGTTGTTTGTGCATGGTGTGTCTGTGTGTTTGATGGGTTCAGTGGTGTTCGTGTGCATTTATGTTGTTCCGCTCTGTTGCGTCTAGTGTTGTTTGTCTTACATAGGCGTAGTTGTGGGGTGTGTGGTTGACAGGCAGTTGGGGCTACATGGACAGGACTTCAATGGTGTTTCGGTTGTGTGTGATGAGTTGCACAGTGGCTGCCGTGTGATACTATATTCAGTGTGGCTTGTGCATGCAGACGTGGCTCCTTGGGTGTTGCTATGTCTGTGATGGGTCATGTGGGGTGTGAGTCTGTTGTTCATGTCCGTGTGCACATTGTTCACTTGTTCGTGACGGTGGGCGGTGCTGCGTGTTCGTCTGCTACGTGACATGTCCCATGTGTTGGTCGTGTTATGGTCCTCATGCCTCCAGTAATCCAGCCCTGTCCAGTTTCCCACCTGCAAGTTGTTCGTGCGTGCACTGTACTGGATGCCACATGGCTCTAAGCGGGGGTGCTCCATGTTGCAGGTCTGTGGGGGTGGGAGGGTGTTGTGGGTCGTGGGGGTGGCTGGATACCCACTGACACCGATTGCTGTGGGCCGTGATGTCTGCCTTTCGGCTGTCGTTGTGCACTGCGGTGGCTGACACGTGGCTGTGGGGTGTGGGGGATGCTCCTCCTTGCTGTGCTATGGGACTGGGGCCTGGTGTGTGTTGTACTTGGGCTGTCCACCCTCCCACCCACTGCACTTTGTGTTCCTGCCACTTACCTGTTACTTGTCGGTTAGTGCAGCTGTGGCGGACACATGGGTGTGGTGGGTGCTCGTTGTGGCGCTTCTGGCATATTTGTGGACCTGTTGGTGGTTACGTGGCTGGCTTAGTGTACACATGTCCCCACGCATCTTACAGTTGTTCGGTTTGGGCTGTGTGTGGTAGTGTCTGTTGCATGTGTGTGTGATGTGTTGTGTATTGTGTGCTGGACATGGGGGTGTTTGTCCCTGGGAGCTGTGGCATGGTGGTAGTGCATGTGAGTACATAGCGGTGTGCTGGTATACATTAGTTTGTACTTACCAGCCTCCACTCCCCCTGCTAATCCGGCGAGGATCTCCGGATGGATTACGACTCGCACCTTCTCCTCCCACGCTTTGAAGGTCTTAAAGAGCCCGGGATTCCCTCCGCCAGTGACGGCAGCCAGCTCTCTGTTTTTGCCCTCCTTCTTCTTGACCAGGCTCTTTACGTCATTCCAACGTTTGTTGATCTCGACTCTGTTCCTGGGCAGGGTCCCGACTGCATTGACCTGGTCTACGATCCGGTTCCACATTCTGTTTCTGGTGGCTAGTGGTGTGTGCTGGACCATGTTCCCATAGATTTGTGGGTACACCTTGATGATCTCGTCGACCATGACCGTCAGCTCCATGGCGTGAACTTGGGCATTCTTTGTGGTGCCATGATGTTTGTGGTGCTGGTGCGGTGTGTGTTGTGTAATGTGCAGGGGGTTTGTGGTGCCGGTGTTTGGTGGTGGTGGTGGTGGTGGTGGTGTTTGGTGGTGGTGGTGGTGGTGGTGGTGGTTGTGATGTGTGCGTTTCTGTGGTGTGCTGCTGTCCTTGCTGTGTCACTGTGTCCTCTCCTCTCCTCTCTGGTTTGCAATGTAGCAAGGGGTTGTGGTCTGTGGGAGTGCTGCTTTTGTACTCACCTATGTGGGTGTGTCCTCATGGTCTGTTGTTTTCAGGTGTGTTGTGTCTGGGGTTCTGGCCTTTGTATTTTTTGTTTGTCCGGGGGGTGTTTTCGGGATGTGTACTGTGCTTGTGTATTTGTGCGTGCCTTGCTGTGTGGACTTGTTGGCCATGTTGTGTGCTATTGGTTTTGTGTGCGGATGGTTTCTGTGCAGGTACGTGGGCGCCATGGCTTCTGCCGTGTCGATTCTCATCGGCGTTGTTTGCGCTGGCGGGCGGTATATTTGTGAATTTTCCGCGCTCATGTCGGTGCGATCGTAATTTCTCGTGCGGTGTGTCGGCCGTGAGGGCGGGCGGTTTTGTGTTGTCGTGCGTGTTTCCGTCCGTGGCGGGCGGTTTGTCTCCGACTCGGACGTTGGCGGGCGGTATTTTGTGTGCTTTTTCCGCCGATGGCGGTATTCGGTTTGTGTAATCGTAATGGCGTGGTCGGTGTTCAGGCGGTGTGTGCGGGCGGATTTTTGCCGCTTCCATGCCTGGCGGAATTATTTACGCCGGGTATCGTAATGGGCCCCTTAGAGTGTTAAAAATATCGAAATGTTAAAATATCGAAATGTTATTAATTTAATAATAAGAAATGTAAAAAGGTAGTAAATAATATTAGTTAACATTTATAAAAAAATTATTTGTAATATACATTTTAGGAGCGGGATGTTGGGTTATTAGGGGATAAGGGTGGGGAGTGTTTTAAAAATATAGAAAATGAAATATAAATATATAGAAAAATATATAGTAAATAATAAAGGGGCCCATTACGATGGCGGGCGGAAGCACTACCGCCGTGCTGGCGGATGCATAAACCACCAGTTACCGCCCGCATGCCGCAGCCCACACGCCCGCCAAATTACGATGTGAAAAGGCAGCCAAACACCGCCGGCAAGCCAGCGACGCCGTCCGCCATCAAAGTGCGCCCGCTCACGTAGCGGCGCAGCCAATGGAGACACACCGCCAGATGAAATCACGTACCGCCCGGCGTACAAATTACGATGCCGCAAACAAACAGCTCCCACGGCTAAGAGACACCGCACGCGAAAGTGAGGCGGAAACCCGAACGCCGAGCACAGACACCGAAGAGGCGACCCCCCGAGCATGAATCCAGCACTGCAGGCCCTCCCCATGCTATACCTGATGCACCACCAAGGAGGCAACGTACCGCGGAGACGCAGGTAGGCACACACACAACAAGGGCACGCAAACAGCGCACACAGTGCAAGTGCAGAAAAGGAGGACATGGCACCCCCCCAACACCCATGCGTGGACAAGACACATCCACCACTGCACCCACAAATGTAACACAGGGCAAAGTGCAACATCTCGCAAATATCATGGGATGTGTACTTTGTCTGTGTATTTGTGCGTGGGTTGCTGTGTGGACTTGTTTGCCATGTTGTGTGTGTTTGTTTGAGTCCAGGGCTGTTTCTGTGCAGGGACGTGGCCGCCATGGCTTCTGCCGTGTCCATTTTCTTCGGTGTTGTTTCCGCTGGCGGGCGGTGTATTTGTTGTTTTTCCGCGCTCATGTCGGTGCGATCGTAATTTCACGTGCGGTGTCTCGACCGTGAGGGCGGGCGGTTTTGTGTTGTCGTGCGTCTTTCCGTCCGTGGCGGGCGGTTTGACTCCGACTCGGGCATGGGCGGGCGGTATTTTGTGTGTTTTTACCGCCGCTGGCGGTTTTCGGTTCGAGGCATCATAATTGCTGGGTCGGTATTCAGAAGGTGTAGGCGGGCGGATTTTTGCTGCTTTCATGGGTGGCGGATTTTTTTACGCCCGGTATCGTAATGGGCCTTAAAGTGTTGTTTTAGGAGCGGGATGTAGGGTTATTAGGGGATAAGGGTGGGGAGTGTTTTAAAAAAATATATATTTATAAAATTGAAATTAAAAATAAATTTTGTTGAGAGTAAATAATTATTTATGAATGAATTTTAAATTTTGTGGTTAAAATTTTGAAATATTTTTAAAATAAATATTTAAATTATTTTAAAATATTAATATAAAATTTATTTTTACATGTAATCTAATTTGTTTAAAAAATATATTATTTGTACTGATAGGTCTTGTTGTATTTATAATTAATTAATTACATTTAAAAACTAGGAACGTTCCCCCAAAAATATATATCATTAATATTAATAGTATAATTATGGTAGTTAATTTTTGGTAGAAATGTATAGTGTGCGTTATATAAAAAATTAAATATAAAAATTATAAAATATATTTAGATCTCATAATTTATAATTTACACATTTTAAAATGTAATACCCAAATAAATATATTAAATATATATGTATTGAGCAAATATTAATAATTTAAAATATTATTTATAATTTATAAATATATTATACTACATAGAATTATAGATGCAATAAGGAATGGTATTTAAATATAATGTAATGGAGTACATATACTACATTATTTATAATAGATTTGTGAGTAATATGATAATATATGCAATAATAAATTAATATAAATTAATATTTGATAAATATATCATTATTAAATATTTATAAATTTTTTGTAATAATATTTAATGTAGAAAAATTATTAAAAAATGAAATATTTGGTACGGAATTAAAATAGTATTAAATTAATAATGACATATGTATACATTTTAATGAATTATTTGTATTATAATTTATAAATATTAAATTAATATAATTATAACTATAATATGTGGGAATATTATAATAAAGAGTGTAAATTTTTAAAATTTTTATTTTGTTTGTAATTTGAACAAAAATTAATAAATGTTTAGTATGTAGCATTATTATTTAAGATATATTTATTGTAATAAAATTTGTAGATGAAATGTACATTTTATAAATAGTTTTTAATTTTTTAATTTTTACTATAGTGTGAATTTCATAATACATTTGTTTACTCTCAAAATTTTAATATAAGTTAAGTTAAAGTGGAGTAGGAATAGTAAATTATATTTATTTACTAACCAACACCTTCACTGATTTAATATTAACTGGAGTGGGAATAATTATTTATATTCATTTACTGACCAATATTTTGTTTTATTTAATATTAATTAGAGTGGGAATAGTAAATTATATTTATTTACTATTTAGCACCTTCCCTGATTTAATTCTAACTGGAGTGGTAATAGTAAATTATATTGATTTAATATCCAGCACCTTCCCTTATTTAATAATAATTGTAGTTGTAATAGTAATTTATATTGATTTAATATCCAGCACCTTCCCTGATTTAATACTAACTGGAGTGGGAATAGTAAATTATATTTATTTAATATCCATCACCTTCCCTGATTTAATACTAACTGGAGTGGGAATAGTAATTTATTATTATTATTTACTATCCAGCACTTTCCCTGATTTAATACTAACTGTAGTGGGAATAGTAAATTATATTTATTTAATATCCAGCACCTTCCCTGATTTAATACTAACTGTAGTGGGAATAGTAAATTATATTTATTTAATATCCAGCACCTTCCCTGATTTAATACTAACTGTAGTGGGAATAGTAAATTATATTTATTTACTATCCAGCACATTCCCTTATTTAATACTAACTTGAGTGGGAATAGTAAATTATATTGATTTACTATCAAGCACCTTCCCTTATTTAATATTAACTGGAGTGGGAATAGTAAATTATATTTATTTACTATCCAGCACCTTCCTTATTTAATACTAACTGGAGTGGGAATAGTAAATTAATATTATTTACTATCCAGCACCTTCCCTTATTTAATACTAACTGGAGTGGAAATAGTAAATTATATTTATTTAATATCCAGCACCTTCCCTTATTTAATATTAATTGGAGTGGGAATATTTAATTATATTTATTTACTATCCAGCACCTTCCCTGATTTAATACTGAGGGGCCGATTCCGATTCGGGCCGGAAAACATACCGACCGACTCGGTACAGGAATGTTGTCCGACCGACACGTACCGGCGCTGCCCGATCCGCGTAGTACAATGAAATGCATGTGAATTACGACCGACTCGTACGGAACACAAGCCGAACGACCGAACCGCACGGAAACCAGCTATCCGCCCGGGAAACTACGCGAATTGAACCGACCGACACGCACAAGGAATGAACCCGACAGAAACGTACCCGCGAACTCCGACCCGCGCAGTACGATGCAATGCGTGTAAAACCAGACCAAGTCGCACGGAGCCCAAGCCGTACGACAAACACGCATACAAAACCGAGCCGAAGCAACCCAATACTCCGCGACCGACGCGTACGCCGCACATGAAACCCATCTGGAACTCAGCTTGAAAGACTTAGATCAGCCCGCACGAGCCAACTGCAGCGTCCTACTCGGTCAGAAGAACGTCTCCTACATGCCTCAAAACCACAAAGGAAAAAATACAAAAAAAAGGGCCAAACAAGCAATGACAAAGTCAATAAATACAGGGGGAAAAAAACATGGAACAAGGACACACCCCCAACTCCACCCATATAAAGGCCACAAATCCCTACCATGATCCTTTGCAAATTCAACTGACCTGCCAGCACAGAACACTATCAGACAGCAACCACAGACACACTCACAACTCATCCATCACACCTCCCAAATAGCACCCTCACATACACCCAGCAAAACCTACACTCACCCACCCTCACTTGCACACTCACACACACATCAATCCCCACCACCACCCATCACCATGCCTCCAAAGAAGAATCCAAAGTTCCTAGACAGTGAATTGGAAGTCCTGGTAGATGAGATCCTCAGGGTAGAGCCACAGTTGTTTGGTACATTGGTCCAACAGACCCCCATGTCGTAGAAAATCAAGATGTGGGAGAGGATCGTCGACAGGGTGAACGCACAATCGCCATGTTTGCGCACAAAGGAAGACATCCAGAACAGGTGGTATGATGTGCGCAGGAGGGTCAAGGACCTACTCAAGAAGGATTACGCCTTGAGTAATCGCACCGGCAGTGGCCCTCCTGCCAAACCAGTATACCTCAGGCCTGGGAGGAGAAGGTGCGGGCCATCCTACCACCAGTGAGCGTATATGGACTATCAAACATCCCAGAGCCTGGTGAGTACACAACCAATATACACAATATTGTGTGACAATGCACACACATCACTGTCAAGGGGATAGTCAAACCATGCACCCTTAGCAAATCCACAGCAACCAAAAGATAATCATCCCAAGATGTGTATGTTAGTCAGATAAACACAATACATGCCATCTCATAGTGATATGTAACTGTGTCATGACATGTACAAACCTAACAACAAATAGAGCAAGGCAGTGGCACAAATCTAACCAACAAACACAGTCAGATATTTTGCCACCACTAGAACACCACCTCACAGGGAAGCTCACTGAAAGGAAGGAATTCTGTGTATGCTGGTGAAGTTAGTGTAGGCAATAGCATGATGGGAGTTGAAGTCACAGATATTGATCACCCTCACAATTGGCCCATCAACACCACTCTGAACCATGCTCACATCACAGGGAGTGGAAAAGAACTGACAAGATGGCTGACACTGGGTACTGCTGTGGGGAGCACAAGGTCCTGCTGGGAACTGTGCACCAACAAACAACAGGACCACACTGTCAGCCATCTTGCCATTGCTGTCACACTCACACACAGTGAAGTCGACTCAAAAGGAAGGAAGTATGGGCATGCTGGGAAGGGGGGTGTAGGCAATAGCATGATGGGAGTGGTAGTCACAGATATTGGTCACCCTCACAATTGGCCCATCAACACCACTCTGAACCATGCTCACATCACAGGGAGTGGAAAAGAACTGACAAGATGGCTGACACTGGGTACTGCTGTGGGAGCACAAGGCCCTATTGGGAACTGTGCAACAACCAACAGCAGGACACCACTGACTGACATCCTGAAAGCCAACTTGCACTCCCTGCAATGGAAGCACGTTCCATGGTGGGATATCTGGCTGGGTGGGAAGGAGGACTGACAGCTCTGACCATAGTTACCAGCAGCTGTTCTCACACACCCCTTAACACAAACTCCACACAACTCACCTGGGAGAATGCAATGCCTCACACTCTAATTAAATATCCCACAAAGAACAACCACACTGGGTTATGCTGTGTGAAGCACAGGGACACTTTTGTGACTTGTAGCCAAACAAACGCCAGGACAACACTGTCAGCCATCCTGTCAGCACAGGCACACTACCCCACAGGGAAGCAGAGTCAAAAGGAAGGAAGTATGGGCATGCTGGGAAGGGGGTGTAGGCAATAGCATGATGGGAGTGGTAGTCACAGCTCAACATCCCCCACCCACATGGCCCAGCAAGCTCACACTGAAGCATGCACACCTCACAGGGAGTGAAAAGTCACTTCAAAGATGTCTGACACTGGCCTCAGCTGTGGGGAGCACAAGGCCCTGCTGGGAACTGTGCACCAACAAACAGCAGGACCACACTGTCAGCCATCTTGCCATTGCTGTCACACTCACACACAGTGAAGTCCACTCAAAAGGAAGGAAGTATGGGCATGCTGGGAAGGGCGGTGTAGGCAATAGCATGATGGGAGTTGTAGTCACAGATATTGGTCACCCTCACAATTGGCCCATCAACACCACTCTGAACCATGCTCACATCACAGGGAGTGGAAAAGAAATGACAAGATGGCTGACACTGGGTACTGCTGTGGGGAGCACAAGGCCCTGCTGGGAACTGTGCACCAACAAACAACAGGACCACACTGTCAGCCATCTTGCCATTGCTGTCACACTCACAAACAGTGAAGTCGACTCAAAAGAAAGGAAGTATGGGCATGCTGGGAAGGGGGGTGTAGGCAATAGCATGATGGGAGTGGTAGTCACAGATATTGGTCACCCTCACAATTGGTCCATCAACACCACTCTGAACCATGCTCACATCACAGGGAGTGGAAAAGAACTGACAAGATGGCTGACACTGGGTACTGCTGTGGGGAGCACAAGGCCCTGCTGGGAACTGTGCAACAACCAACAGCAGGACACCACTGACTGACATCCTGAAAGCCAACTTGCACTCCCTGCAATGGAAGCACGTTCCATGGTGGGATATCTGGCTGGGTGGGAAGGAGGACTGACAGCTCTGACCATAGTCACAAGCAGCTTTTCTCACACACCCCTTAACACAAACTCCACACAACTCACCTGTGAGAATGCAATGCCTCACACTCTAATTAAATATCCCACAAAGAACAACCACACTGGCTTATGCTGTGTGAAGCACAGGGACACTTTTGTGACTTGTAGCCAAACAAACGCCAGGACAACACTGTTAGCCATCCTGTCAGCACAGGCACACTACCCCACAGGGAAGCAGAGTCAAAAGGAAGGAAGTATGGGCATGCTGGGAAGGGGGGTGTAGGCAATAGCATGATGGGAGTGGTAGTCACAGCTCAACATCCCCCACCCACATGGCCCAGCAAGCTCACACTGAAGCATGCACACCTCACAGTGAGTGAAAAGCCACTTCTAAGATGTCTGACAATGGTGCTCTGTTGTGGGGAGTACCAGGCCCTGCTGGGAACTGGGCACCAACCAACAGCAGGACACCACTGACTGACATCCTGAGAGTTAACCTGCACCCACTGCAAGGGTGTCATGCTTCATGGTGGGATAACTGGGCTGGGGGAGAAGGAGGTCCGGATGTCAACCAAATACCACCAATGCTGGTCATGCACACACCTCAACATCCACATTGAAATGCATCAGGTTGGCAGGACAATGAGCTACACCAATATCAACCTTTGACTGTGACAATTTAGGACAATGCAATGTACAGGGCCGCATCCAGAGGTACAGTCACAACTGTCATGTGTTTGAACCATTGATGCCTGCAGAAACATAACATACATTGTGTGTCTCTTCCAAAAACAGGTGATGATGGGGACACAGCAGCAGATGAGGAGGAGTCCCTGTCCCAGGCTCCGGTGGCCCCTGAGCTCTCTGGTGTGGAACAGCCTCTGCCCTCATCGGATGGCGAAGACCAACCTGGCACCTCCGGTGTGAGTCATCATGCAGCACCAGCAGGACCACCATCTGTACCCCCTGCACCCATTCCTCCAACATCTGCCAACACACAGACCACCCCCGCCGACACGGACAGACCAAGGACACTGAATGACAACAGCACAGGGACCCCAGCCCACTGTGAAGCAACAGACAACAACCCCAGTACCAACCACCAAGGGGGCCTAGGGTCACATGTGCGTGCCACCGCAGGTCCCTCACGTGTGGCCAGGAGTGGTGGGAGGGGTGGTAGGCAGAGGTCGCTGTTTGCAGAGGGGTCTGGACTGCATGATGACCCACAACTGGCACGCATTGCTGATGCATACCAGAATAGCACCGGAGAGGTCAGCCAGGTAGTGGGGATCCTCAAGGACGTTCAACAGCAGCAGGCTGGCCATCATGCCCGCTTGGACACCCACATGTCCCGTGTGGAGACACACATGTCCCGTGTGGAGACACACATGTCTGGCATGGAGTCCAAGTGGGACACATTGGAAGAACTGACAGCGGTGCAGAGGGACATATTGACATGCCTCCGCCAGATTAGCACCAACATGTCCACACCTCCCTGTGTGCCCACAACATCTGGTGCCGCAACAACTGCAACTGACACAGGGAGGGAGGATGACTCTGGTGGAGAGTCCTCTGCACCACAGCGGCCTGCACGTGAGGGTCCCCCAGAAAGAAGAGGGGTCGTCCGAGGAAGGACAACTGAGAGGCCGATGGCCATGTACATCCCCAGGAACCCAACACCTGTTCTGGAAATTCTCCTTTGTGTGCAAACTGTTCACCCTGTCGAATGCAACCCAACTCTCCCACATGACATGGGGAGTTTAATTTGGACTAATGTATCAGATGACTGTGGACTTTACTCAGGACATTTCTGCTACCAACACTTCCAACTCATCTGGGAACTTTGGATTCCAATCCCAATGTACAGCACCCACCATCCTGTGCACTATCCTCACACATGTATGTAAATAAACTCACTAATACACCATACTTGCCTCTGTTGTGAGTCCAACGTTGTTTTTGTCATGGAGATGATGATCTGCTAAATGACACTGTGCATGCTAACTGCTACAGCAAGTTCAACACCGTCATGTGAGTCATGGCGACGTGACACATATGAGGGAGACACACCACTAGGGCTACACAACACATAGACACCAGGGCCATCTGACTCATCGCCTACACTGATGTTGCCAGGAAATACAGTGGAATGCACAGACACCACACTGTAGCGACGTGAAGGCAGTAAAGACAATCCACTGGAGCTGTCTTTAAGTTTCTTTATTCTCAAAGAAACAGGAAAAGAAGAGAAGTAACTGGACCCACAGCGAAGGTGTCCTTTCAGTCCGAAGCGCAGGAATAGAATAGAATAGTTCAGACGATCAAGATTCTAGAAGATAGAATGACAGGGAAAGAATAGAAAGGAAAGAAAGATGATGAATACAGAGAGGGAGAGAAGGAAACAAGAGAAAGAGAAATGTAGATATTACAACATCTCCCTTTCTAACAAACAAGTTATTTCATAATAAAATCTTTATAACGTACAGGCAACCTGCAAATTCTTCTAGATGGTGATACAGAAGAAACAGATGTAGGAGCAATAGCAACGGAAGAAGAAGTATTAGAAACATTGAAATGAACATTGGATTTAGTTGTTTCAGCAAGTGGTACGGTAGTATTCTCAAATAAAATAGAATCATCAGAAAAACATGGTACAGCTGTTTTCTTGTGAATGTCAGCTTGCAAATCAGATATAGGTACAAGTCTTCCCTTGTTCCACCACCCCATATCCTGCAAATAACAAGCACTGAGACTGACCTTTTCAATTTTACAAGGAGAAGAGAATGAAGAATCCCTTTTCTAACACCAAATGGTTTCTTGACAAGAACCCAAGCACCAACTGTAAATTCTTTGTCATGAACATGTTTAAGATTTTCATAGTGAAATTTTTGTTTATCTTGTGCTGAGGAAACTGTGTGTCGTATAATAGAATCTCTATTGAGATTGGATGTGCCATGGAAACCAAAATGTTGCTCCAACCAAGAAGGTAGAAGTTTGGAACGACATTTCCTACCCCTCAACAATTCAAAAGGAGTGTAGCCAGTGGTAGAATGAGGAGAATTATGGTAGGCATTCACTTTGTCTTTTAAGAACAGTTTGTAATCTACATGTGAGGAAAGAGCAGTCTGAATGCCTTCCTTGAGAAAGCGATTAGCTCTTTCAACCAAACCGTTGGCAGAGGGACTATACAAAGCAACTTGTAAATGTCTAATATCAAAACTTGTCAAAAAGTCTTTCATCACAGTGGAGACAAAGTGAGTACCGTTATCAGTGACTAATTCTCTTGGAGGACCTTCTAGTGAGAAAACATTTTTAAGGAACTGTAAAACAGATTGGGTAGAGGCAGAATCCACAAATGAAAAGTAAATCCATTTGGAGTAGTAATCAATTAATACTAATAAAAATCTTGAGGAGGTGGGTAATAAATTGAATGGACCGGCAAAATCCAATGCAACCTTCACCCAGGGACCATCGGGCAGAGGAACAGGGCGAAGAGGATTTTGCGTAGTTACGCCAATGTTTGTCAGAAACAACGCATTGAGGGCACAAGTCAACGAAAGCGGAGACTTGAGAGTTCAAAGAGGGCCACCAATAATTTTCTCTAAGCTTTTTACACGTGGCTGTGACTCCTAAGTGTCCATCATGAGCAATGGAAATCAGTTTATTTCTTAGAGAAAGAGGAGGAACAAAACAGCCATTTCTAATACATAAATCATTCTCAAGAGATAGTTCAGAGGAAATTTGTGAAAAAGGTTTAAGATCTTGAGACAAATTGCGAATAGGAGGCCAACCTTTAACAATACAATCACATACCTTTTTTAAAGTAGGATCAAGGGAAGTAGCATCGAGCCATTCTTTCTCGGAGATAAAACCATTGGATGAAGAAGTGGCATCGATGGTAGCTACAACACAATCAAAATCGTCAACAGAGTCATCAGTAGAAGGTAAAGGTAAACGAGAAAGGCAATCTGCTCTGAAATTTCTGCCACCTTGAATGTATTTAATGCTAAAGTTGTATTCTTGAAGTTTGGAGAGGATACGTACCAATCGGGCAGAGGCTTTACCTAAACCATCGCCCTGC
This sequence comes from Calotriton arnoldi, assembly GCA_963921515.1. Lineage (NCBI taxonomy): Eukaryota > Metazoa > Chordata > Amphibia > Caudata > Salamandridae > Calotriton > Calotriton arnoldi. The sequence goes on along the minus strand of CAWUFW010008199.1, from coordinate 208,928 downwards.
AACAGGTAGACAAGTGGTTTATGATCTGTGTAGATGATAAAATGGCTGCCCCAAAGGTAGGTTTTAAATTTGTTAACCGCCCATACACAAGCTAAAGCTTCCCTCTCAATCGTGCTGTATTTGGTTTCAGCATCAGATAAACTTCTTGAGGCGAAGGCTATAGTGTGATCTTTGTTGTGAATTTGTTGACCAAAAACAGCACCAAGACCTTTGAGGCTGGCATCAACTGTAACAATACATTGGTGACTTGGAACAAAGGGCTTAATGCAGGAGCATTGATGACCAAAGCTTTGATATGTGTGAATGTAGAGTTAATTTCATCAGTCCAAACAAAGGTAGTGCCTTTTTGAGAAGTGACCTCAGAGGTTGAACGTAGGATGAGTAGTCGGGTACAAAACGAGCATAGTATTCGCATAGACCCAAAAAGGATCTCAAAGCGTCTTTGTCTGGAGGAGGAGGAGCTTTAATAATGGCTTCAATATTGCAAAATTTTGGTTTAATACCTTCTGGGGTAATAGTATGCCCTAAATAATCAATCTGTTCAACTAAAAATTTACATTTGTCTGGTTGAATAGTAACACCTCTGGCACTGAGAATGGAAAGAACTTTATGTAAGGCTTCTAAATGAGATTCTTTTGTTTCAGTAAAAACAAGAATATCATCTTGAAAAGCCTGAACATGTTCAATGTCTTTAAAGAGAACATCCATGGCCTTCTGAAATACTGAAGCCGCGGATGCCAAACCAAAAGGTAGCCTTAAGTACTTGTATGCTCCAAAGGGAGTGACAAAGGTGGTGAGTTCTTGAGACTCAGTACTCAAGGCTATCTGATGGTAGGCTGAGTGTAGATCAATGGTTGAGAAATATTTTGAATGGCCAATGTTGGAAAGCATTTCCTGAATATGAGGAAGAGGATGGCAATCGATAATGATATTGCGGTTCAAGGATCTGAGATCAACACAGAGACGAAGATCTCCATTTTTTTCTTTGCGAGGACAATGGGAGAAACCCATTCTGAGGAATCTGTCGTGGCAATAATGCCATCTTTAGTTAAAGATTCCAATAATTTTTTTAAATCAGGTTTCACATTTATTGGAACGGGTCTAACCTTGTGAGTGATAGGTGTGGCATTAGCTTTTAGTCTAATGACATGCTCAAAACCTTTGATGGTTCCAATGTTATTACTAAAAACTGAAGGAAAGTTGTTTTTGAGTGAAGTGAGAAGATCAGTGTCATTGGGAATGCCATTGTTGATGGAAAGAAGGGAAGATCTCCTAAAACAATGGGATTCTTGTGACCTGGTTTTAAAATTATACCCAATTTGGCAAGATCCTTCCAACCTACTAAATCTCTGCCTTTGACTGCCACGTACACTTTGGTTTGGGTTGACCTCCCTAAAACTTGCAAAGTACCAACGAAAAAACCAAGAAGGTCAATGTCCTTATCACCAAAGGCTTTGGGAGATATGTCAGGAGCTTGTAAAGAAATAGAATGATTCCATAAGGTATCAAAGGTGGTGTCAGCTAATACAGTAATGGGAGCTCCTGAGTCAGCCATGACACCTAAGGATTTATTGTTGATTGAAGCTTGGCAAATGGGACGTTCCAATTCTATAGAACTCAAAGGTTCATCAATGGAGAGAAGAAGATTGGAAAAATTACTAGCGCAGTCAGAGACAGAGGTATTGTAGTTTGGTTCTTGTAGTTCAACATTGTGTATTCTAACAGTATGAGGAGTATGAGGAGTGCGTTGTAGTCTACAAACTTCTTGAAAATGCCCTGTCTTCTTACATTTAGTGCATTTTCTTCCTAAGGCAGGGCAAGAAGGAAAATTACCAATGTGATTTTTAGAACCACAACGATAGCAAAGCGTTTAGACCCATCTTTGTTAACGTGTTCTTTGTTAACTCTGATGGCAGAAACGGGATTGGAAAAATCAGAATTCTGTGAAACATAGGATATGGGAGAATGACCTTCTTGACCTGACAACGCTTGGGAGGAAATGATAGAACGTTCTATACTCTTCCCAATATCAACAACTTCTGAAAGAGAAGGGTTACGACAAGTCAGAAGACGTTCTTGCATTTTCTTCGAAAAGCAGTTGAAAACAAATTGGTCTCTGATACAAATGTCCGTTGAATTCAAGAAATCGCAGGTAGAAGCAAGAACACGTAGAGCGGCAACATATTCTTCAACTGATTCATCGCTGCCTTGTTTGCGTTTGAAGAAACTGTGTCTTTCCAAAAGCACGTTTGGTTCTTCAGAAAATTGTTTTTTAAGTCTTTCTTTAGCTTCGAGATAAACATTCCAAGTGCCATCACCAGGGGGTTGTGGAAAATTGGGTAAGTTATCAAAGATTTTTGTGCAGCAATGCCCAGGTGATTGTAAAGCAGGGCGTTCTTTCTCGCTGGAGAGTACTCCGAACCATCAATTCCAATGAGGTAGTTTTCAAAAATATGGATCCACTGTTTCCAAAGAATTTCCGGTTTCCCTGGTTTTGGTAGAAATGGAGGAGGATGTAAAGCATTGTCGGAAGACGACATGGTGATAAAAAATAATGTAAGCGCAGCTGAGTGGAACTCCCACAGCTTAAAACAATGGCAAAATAGCTTCAGAGAAAGGCTGTAGAATCAGCACTTTACAATGTGCAGAGTCACAATGGGCGCGTTAGAATGAGTAAAAGAACCCTTTAATAATCAGGAATGTAGGCAGTGTCAAGCTGAATGGACGTCACAAAGAGGAGTCAGAGAATGTTGTTAAGCAATCTGCTCGAGGGACGTCACAATGAAGAGTGCAGCAGAAAGAATGTTGCAGCGCTGCCCTGGTTGCTTTGGAAACGCTGATACAGGAGGACGCTGGTTGCCTTGGAGACGCTGATACAGGAGACGAAGCGTCATAAACAAGACGCGAGTTGAGGTCAAGAACGCGCTGGCTCGAGCAAGTGAAAACGGCAGTTTGAAGCTTGCGGAGAGAGAACCGTGAAGAAAAGACAAATAAAGTGTAAATGACACACCTGAGGCTTGTGGGTCCAGAATGCAGCAACGGTAACGAAGTAAACTGCTAGCGTCGCAGAGGAAGTTGTATGAGTGGCGGCGATCAGGAACGGAACGGGAAAGTTCTGTTTTCCTATTTTACCCCACTCCTGGTACCAAATTATGTAGCGACGTGAAGGCAGTAAAGACAATCCACTGGAGCTGTCTTTAAGTTTCTTTATTCTCAAAGAAACAGGAAAAGAAGAGAAGTAACTGGACCCACAGCGAAGGTGTCCTTTCAGTCCGAAGCGCAGGAATAGAATAGAATAGTTCAGACGATCAAGATTCTAGAAGATAGAATGACAGGGAAAGAATAGAAAGGAAAGAAAGATGATGAATACAGAGAGGGAGAGAAGGAAACAAGAGAAAGAGAAATGTAGATATTACACACACCTATTCAGAGTCTGTGTTAACTAGCCCACAGGTGCAGTAAGCAAATGTCAGTCAGATGTGTGACCACAGACAACGCACATCCCAAAGTGAAGCACAGGTTTATTACACATTTGCAACATGTTGTTTCCACTACAAATGCAAGGTAATCCCACGTGGCAGTGGCCACACAGTCAACAAGTGTTGCGGACCACTCAACAGTATCCTTGCTCCCTCCAAGAGCTCTGCACCCTGCCACAGGGCCCTCTGTTCTCAACAGGCAGGAAGATGCTGTCTCACTCACCCAGGTTCCAGGGTGAGTGGTCTTGAGTCTCCTGGGTGATGTCCCCTCACCAAGTTGGGAGACTGGAAGACCTTATACACAGTGCTGGTCACAACAGGCAGAGGTCATGCTGAGCTTCTCCACGTTGAAATGCAGCTCCAGTCTGTCAATTTTGGAAGGCTCGACCTCCCCTTTTTATTATCAATTTCCAGACACAGATGTGATTTATTGCCTTAGTCTTTGATGTTCATGCTGTGGGGTTTGCCCCCTTTGAAGGGCCCTCTCCTCTGTCCTGTCCTTTGTAAAGGAAGCTATCTGTCACAACAGGAGAGACTCCTAACTTGATGGTCCCACACACTGGCCATGGGAGTGTGAGACCAGGATGCCAGCTTCACTGATATATGCCTTTCGAAGGGTTACCAAGGCTCCCAGACCTATTCTTTATAATTGCCTTATAAGCCCCATCTTCTTCCTGAGATGTGTCCAGGCCCCACTGACCAGTGACCTTTTCAGAATCAAAGAACCGTTTTGAAGAGCACAAGAGAGCCTGACTCCCTCTTAATCCAGTGTGAGTGTCCCACCCAGCTCTCAGGAATGCAGGCAATCCACAAATCTGTCTGGGATGGCTTCTCCACCTCCACATGTCTTTCCAAGGTCCTGGGCTTCCAATATGGATCTCAGAGACCTTCATGTACTGTACCCGACTCTGGTAGGCATACATCATGTATACGCAATCACATGTGCACTGCATACTAGCATGATATAGGTCAGTGGCGAGTTAGGTACAGAGCAGCAAAACTTTACATGAGTGGGCCAGCAGACCTCACTCCAGTGACACAGATAAAAAGTTGTGTTCACTTTACTGATCACTGTTACCAAAAAACACAATATGCTGCCACCAATGCGCTCATGCTACTTAACTCTGGGTAAGGGCAGGAGCCCTAATCACTACCAGGGTAATGCTTTGCAAGACAACAATTCATCAGACAGGCTTAAGTCATGATGCATGCACATGGTCCGTGTTCGCCCATGATGAACAATTGGCACCAGGGTTCCAGATATCACTGCAGCTGGGGCCCTCAGGGCAGGTGTGCATGTCAATAACCATTGAGGGGACTTGTCCTGTGGAAGTGAAGTTAATATAACAGTGGTGGCACCCATTTTGTATAACTTGATATTGTGATGATCCAATGATGATGGGATTTGCAGACAAAATGTATAACCATTCCTTGAACTCATGTAACACTGCTGGTAGACAGTTTTGTACTTTTTCTGCCAGTAAGCTGCTGGTATGGCAACACATTGAAAGACTTGTGCAAGAGAGTACATTTCCATATTACTGCATTCTGCCTGCTTGCCTTAGCAACAGGCCCAGTAGGCCTCAGATCATAATACGCATAAGATAATGTGGACCCTTCTGATTAGTCAGTATTTATTGCTTGGGCTTGGATATAACCTAACTGTCGAACTCTAGGCACAGGGGATTGGTCACATACACATTAGGTGGATTTCCAGACCTATTCTTATGTAATGTTGTACTGTAAGTTTCCGAACCATGATGTACTACTCCACCACCTGCCAGAAAGTGATGGCCCCCCATCTCCTGTTACGCATGAGATACTGCAGCAAAATCTTGTGGTTTACAACTATATATTTATTTCGAGCATTCACCAACCTAACTGGTGCTCCTGTGCACAAAATAAATTTCTTTGTTTCATTCAGGTGTTGTGATGGAGTTTCTTTCTGCGTCCATGTAGATTTTGGAGTTTCTATAGTCCATTCCAACAGTAGCCAGCTGCTGTTTTAAGACCCTCTCAACTTTCCTGTCCTCCAGCTCTGATTGGGACAAATTTGAAGAGGACACACTGCTTCGTGCTCTGGACAACACTAGAGGTAGGGTAGCCACTGAAACATCAAGCCAGGCTTAAGCCAGATGCTTGGCTGTGGTACAGCTCGAGGCCCACTTGAAACCTCGAGCCCCAAGTGAGCCGAGCTTTCATGCGAAGCAATCTAGCTTAGGTGGTACAAATGTCGACAATGTAGCAAGGCAAACCAGGTTAGTATCCCGGCCTGGGCTCTGCATCCTGTAAATCTGGAAAATCTCAGTGGTTTGTTAAAAAACGCATAGTCTGTGTCTTTTGTGAAATGCTCGTATTTCCGTGGCAAAGGTTTTTGCTATGTAACACTGCTAAAAATAGAATGTGGATTCTGCCTGTCACCCACATGCTAATCTCCTGTTCCATGAGTTAAGGACAAAGCATTAACTTTTTATGTCAGAAAGGGATACCAATCTAGTGGCTGAATTGCCCAGCATGAAATTGAAACATGTAGGCTCCTGTGCTTGACTATATTCAGCTGTCTTAGGCAAATACTTTGAGAATTTAGGGATTTAGGAGCCCTCGTCTTTGTGGTCCTTAGAATTCTGTTTGCCTTCTATCTTATTAAAATAACTAAAGGTAATGTCCAGAATGCTTCTAGTAGTCCTGCTACATTAACGGATGTAAACTGACCATATGAAGTCAAAGTGGTCAAACGCCTCAATTGCATCAATACTATCAGATGCAAGGTCTTATAATACAGCAAATCCAAAGATGTTCAAGAGGTTTAAAGACAGACTTCTGAAGAGTATGCAAAATAAATTGGAGGTCACAGGAAAAACTCAAAGGATTCCTACCAGACTGACCAAAATGAACCTTTTTACCAGGCAGGAAACAAGAGGCATTCTCTGAAAACCATCCCAAGCATGCAGAATGCGCTAATAGATGTTCACTCCACTTTGTGCATAGCTACTGCCAATCTTATCTAAAATTCTTTCCAGAAGCATCATAGAATCATAAGGGAGTCATCACAGCACAATGGTTTTAAAGCCCTATCTTAGTGCCATAATTGTCGGACCACAACAGCTGGCACCCTAGACATACTAAACTTCTGCAGACCAACCATTTTGCCTCTAGGCCGGGAGTAGTCTGGAGACTCAAGTGTACTTGGGAATATAGGAAGGATCCACTCCTCTCTGGTCACCATGTCTGCTCTGAATGGGAACCATGTCATCAAGACCCAGAATAGTACCACCAACATCACATCCATACATCCCACCTAACTTCATCAGCACTCTGCAAATCAAGGAAGAGGGAGGAAAAAGTATAAATAGTGTCCTTCAGCATGGAACGGAAATGGAAATTCACCCACCAATATCTGTAAATTCAGAAATTTCCAGCAAAATTGTGGAAGGCTTCCAAATCCACTTAGTCTGTTCAAGAAAAGTCACCTTCAAAGGGCATGTCTATGGAAGATGGAAACCTTAGCCAAGCTGGTCTTTTGCCATTTTCTCCATCCTCCAAATATAAATTGCATTGAAAGATAAGGATTATTTTCTGTCCCAGACAGAGTTCATTAGACTAAGCCGGCTTGTGCTTGTATCAACCTTGCCAGAATGGGGATTGTTCTTTCTCCCATTTGGCAGACCAACACTGGAACACTCTTGTGCAGAAACATCACCTAACCTCAAGTTTGCCTGTTGTCAGGAACCTACTCAAAACTTAGGGGCCGATTCCGATCTCGGCCGGTAGGGCTCCGAATCGGATTCGGCTTTACCGGATCCGATTCGGAGCCCTGTTTCCCGACCGAATCGTACGCGGGTCCGGCCGAGCGAGTACGATGCAAGCGCCCGCGAAATCGCCGACCGACTCGTACGCGGCTTCAACACGCTCCGACCGACTCACACGGACCCGACTCGCACCGCGCAATGGAGACGTTCCCCGGCCGGGTAAGTGCGATGCGCGCCGCGAGCAGTCCGACCGAGCCGCGCACTCCGGCTCGAAAGAGCAGTCGGAGCCGTACTTTGGGGGTCCGTGTCGGACCCCCTGTACGCGTGGCCGCGCGAGTCGCACACAGGGGGGACCCATGGGTCCCCCTACCTGTGCGTGTACGGCGCGAGTCGCTTTGCTGCGTACACGCTGTAGGGGGCGCCTGGTCCGCCTCGCACCCATTGAGTCAATGGGAGCCCGCGTACGCTGCTTGTACGACAGGCTCCCATTGACTTCAGTGGAGTCCGACCGAATCGAGTCCGATGGCATACGTGCGCATCGTACTCGTTCGGTCGGGCTGCACGGGTCCGATTCGGTCGGAAATCTCTCCGGGTCCGGCTCGGTCGGAGAGATTTCCGGCCCGAATCAGAATCGGCCCCTAAGTTGTTTTAACCCTGCTCTGCTCCTTCTGGATCACTTCACTGTGCTCTATTATTGTTTTGTTTTTGGCTTGATCTGCAGAAGAATAGCCCTCGGGAGTGAGTTGGTACACTAGAAACTCATATAGCATAAGATAACACATAACATAATATAACATAACATAGCATAACACAACATAGCATAACATATCACAATCTACACACCACTCACAGCTGAAGTGTGCCTTTGCCAACCTATTGTCTGTATTTAGGAGCACAGCCTGATCCCACAGCCTGTGGTTAAATTACACAAATGTATGCTTTTATACCAGTTCCATCCAATTTAAGGACTGGATTAGTTCTAAGGAGGACCACTTTCCATCACATGATAAAACATTGGATCACTCCATACCCAAGCCACTCGCACCTTTGTCACTACCTGTGTAGTTGGTGGGTCAAGGCATGTGCACTTTTCCAGGTTGTCTGGGGAAAGCTGCCACTGATGCCAAGTTCTGATTGAAATTAAATTGGAATTATGGTGTTGTAATACAGTTTCACAGAGTTTACGTGATGTACAATGTGATGAACTAGGAACTCAAAAGGGGAAAGAAGCTGGAAGACAGAAAAACATAGAAAAACTGACAAATAAGGGACTAAGAAGAACTTGCAAGAGTGAGATGTAATGTAATGTAATAATCCATTTGTAGAGCGCAGACTGTCACTCCAAGGAGCATCATGGAGCTAAACGGAATCCAGGGATGGGAACTCAAAACCTGGTTGACTGCTAATAGTCTGAGAGGGACCTCAGATCAGAGTTTTGCAAAGAGAGTCAGATGCGCTGAAAATCCAGGTTTTTAGGACCTTCCTGAAATGGAACTCAGATGTAATCTGGCGAAGCTGTGGAGGACGTTTGTTCCATGCCTTTGAGCCTAACACTGTAAGTGATTTTCCTCCCTTCGTTGCCAATCTGAAAGCTGGTATTTTTAGCAGATTGGCCTTTGATGATCTTAAACTTCGGGAAGGAATGTATCGCTTAAAGCGTGTGTGAAGATATTGAGGGCCCAAGGAGTGGAAAGCCCTAAAAGTAATGAGGAGGCCCTTAAAAAGAACGCGTTTGTGAATTGGCAGCCAGTGAAGTGTTTAGAGCCGCCGATGCAGATGACTTCCTCGGCCACCTCAGTACTAGTCGTGCTGCAGCATGCTGGACCATTTGTAGCCTATGTAGGACTGACTTATTTGTCCCTACATAGAGCCTATTACAGTAATCTAGCCTCGATGTAAAAAGGGCTACGGCCACTGTTTGCCTTGCTGAAAAGGGAATCAGGTCAAAAAATGTCTTTAGAGTTTTTATAATGTGGAAGCAAGTTCCAGCAACTGCCAGCGATTGTTGTTTGAATGACAGAGTGGTATCAAATTTAATTCCCAAATTCCTGACCACATTTACTGTGTTTGGAGGAGGGGGGGTGTTTGCTGGCCACCAACGTTTGGGTGAAAAAAAGTGTTCTTGGCCTAGGGGTAGAATTTCAGTTTTTTCGGAATTACACTTTAGGTGGTTTGCATTCATCCAGCTGAAAGTTGCAGTAAGGCATTTGCGGAGATTTTCTTCTACCTGTGTGGTGTTATTCTCCAGCACCAAGATTAGCTGTGTATCATCCGCATATGAGATGGTATCAATATTAAAGGACGATACCAGCTTAATCAGTGGAGCCATATAGGCATTAAAGAGAGCCGGACTGAGACTCGATCCCTGCTCTACCCCTGAGAGAAGTGCCTTCTCTTGTGACTTATATTGGCCAAGTGTAATCACTTGCTTGCGATCCTGCAGGAAGTTTTTTATCCATGCCAGGACAATACCCGAGAAGCCAAAGGAAGCGAGGCGGTCTAAAAGGATGGCATGTGAGACCGTGTCGAAGGCCGCCGACAGGTCTAACAATACCAATACTGCTCTTTTTCCCTGATCCATGGCAGCTTTGAGGGTTTCAGCCGTATACAATAGGGCAGATTCTGTGGAGTGTTGGGCTCTAAAGCCAGATTGATCGGAGTGAAGCAAATTTGTTTTCTCCAGATATGTTGTGAGTTGCTTATTTACAAATTTTTCTGTCAACTTACACAGACTAGGTAGGAGAGAGATGGGGCGCAAATTAGACAGGGTAGTAGGATCCGGAATTTGTTTCTTTTGAAGAGGCTTTACAGCTGCAAGTTTCCAATCTGCCGGAATCTTGGCAGTGGAAAGAGAGGAATTTATTATATTGTTTATATTAGGGTTCGCAATATCAATAAGAGTGTGTAATAATAATGGGGGGCAAGGATCAAAAGGGGAGCCAGATTTCATAGACGGAATCGCCTGGCGCGATTCTTCCAGGGAAATTGGTTTAAACATTTGCATACAGGTTTTGTCCAGATCTGCCGACAAATCATTATTAGTGAAGGAAAGGATAGGCGGGGGGAAATCTTTTTGTAGTATGCGAACTTTCTCTTCAAAGAATTCTGCAATATCATTACAGAGACTCTGAGAGGGTGGAATCTCTTGTTGTAAACGTTTAGGGTTCGTAAATTGATTGACTATTTTAAAAATCACTTTCTGGTTTGCCTTGGTGGTATTAATTGCCTCTGTATAGTAGGCTTTTTTGGTAGTTTTAATCAAGGCATGATATTTCCTAAGGGCTACTTTAAAATTGTTTAGCTCTGTATCCTCATAATTTCGGCGCCATCTGCGTTCTAATGACCTGACCTGGCTTTGCAATTCTTTCAGGGCTTGCGAATACCATGGGGCAGAGGGCTTCTTGTTTGATCTGCTGTGATGTGGAACCGAGGGTGCCAACCGATCTTTCAGGGCGTGCATCCACTGGCCAAAAAGCTGGGTATCGGCGATAGGGTCTCCTAGCAAGTTAGGTCTACACATTAGCACTTCTGAGAGCAAATCTGGGAGAGCTGTTAATTCCTTCCATCTGGATTTGACCTGTTGAGGGGCTTTAATATTATTTTCCCTAGAGGGAGGCCCATTCTTTGACAAAATCTCGAAAGGGATAAATTTATGATCAGTCCACGTTTGCTCAACTGGGGGCTTCACCTTAAGAGTTTCCAAGTTGGAGCAGATACAGTCCAGCGTATGGCCTGCACTATGTGTGGCATATAAGGAGCAATGTTCAAGACCAAGTATATCCATTATCTCCTTAAAGCATGTTGCCCCTGAGTCATTTTGTGAGTCCAAGTGAAAATTGATGTCTCCTAACACCGTAAGATTGGAAAATCTAAGAGCTAATGTACTGACTACTTCTCCAATATTATCTAGAAAATCTTTATAAGGTCCTGGTGGACGGTAAAGAAGTACTCCCGCAAATGAAAAGGAGTCATGTAACTGAAGACAGAAACTGACGCCCTCCGCTCCTTTTAAATCAAGTAGTTGAGCTATAGAACACCTAAGGGTGCTACGATGGATAATTGCCAGGCCTCCCCCACGTTGCTCTAATCTGTCTAATCTCTGAATGAGATATCCGGGGGGGGAGGGCATTCGCAATATCTGGGTTGCACCAGGCCTTTAGCCATGTTTCGGTCAAAAAAGACAATGAAGGTTTTCATTAGTTATTAAATCATAAATATAAAGCGCATGTTTACCCATTGACCTAGCATTTATGAGGCCACCGCGCAGACTGCTCAGCATGGCTTTCTTTTTTACTTCAGGGGCCTGAGTGGGCTTAAGCACCTTTTTACAAGTTTTACAACTAATCGGTCCCTCCCATTTAGCAACGTCTAAAAAGTTGTGGCACATAGTAGGTGCTGTATTGAAAGATAGTAAAAACTCCCTTGTGAGGGACAGACTTGGCAAAGGAGATGTAGCGTTACTGGCCCTTCGCCCGGTCCAGGCGCGGACGGGCGCAGACGGGCTTGCCTTTGGAGCACCCGCTGCGCGTCGGCGCCATCTGCAGTTTATATTGCTGCTTGGCAGCCGGTAAAACCAGGAGACTAGACCGTCTCTTAATCAAAATGGCCCCCACAAAGTGTCCGACAGGAAGTAGCAATTTGGGTCAAGTGCCGGGTCGCATTTTAACCTCCCTCCACACAATCAGCACAAGCTGTGGTGGAACGGGGAGAGAAACGACGGCCACAACGCTAATACAGTGAGTGTTATTTAAAAACAAACAATATCTGGAGCAAGGGGTGAAAATAAGACACCATACAATTCGATGAAGTAATTTAAAAATACACACAGGGTCGTAATTAAAAGAAATGGCAGAATTGTGCTAATTGCAGAGAGCGTGTCCCCACCGTGCGAGCTCTGCTGATCACCCCCGACCTATTAAGCAGCTATAAACAGGCACAGAGTGTCTTGGAGGTATTAAAGCGGTATGAGGTGGAATCAAGACTATGTAACCTTGGTATTCGGCACCGCAATCTTTGAAAACCTGGCCACGGGCATCCGAGTCAGGAAAGAAGGCTCGTCCGAGATCTGTCCTGAATGACGCTGCAATTAACTCCAGTGTATGAATGCTCCTGCTGGTGGCTTAGTGCCCTAATGATTCATCTACAGAAATCTGTGTTTGACCTTATGGTCACAGGATTGATTGCCAATGGGTCCACTCATCCATTCATCCGCATCAGGAAAATAAAATGAGTACCATTCTGCTATATAACAATTAGGATCTGTTACTCAGTGCCAGGGTTCCCCTCAGGTAAATTTGTTTTTTTCATCTATATATTATGTTGTGTTTGTATGGGCACCAAGTTCAAATTTTTGCCATTCACCATCCAAGTCAGGCACTATAGGACTGCACAAATACAGTCTGGGTGTTGCACAATCTTATTTTTAGTCTAAAAGGGTTTCTCAGTGACACTGGTTCTACCAGCACTGTGGGTATCTAAAAGAAGGTAGAGGTGTTGATCGCTTGGACCGCTGGGCGCAACACAGATGGTACGCTTTTTGCGCTGGGCGTGACACAGACGGTATGCTTGCACCACTGGGCGTGACACAGATGGTACGTTTAGCCCCTGGGTGTGATACAGGGTGCGATTTGGACATTTAGGGTAAAAGATTTGGACCTGGGAGATTGACTGTACCTTGTGTCTGGCCAAGAGGAGCCTGTGGTTCCCAAGTTATTCCTTTTTTCTGCAAATTGTTGTTATTATCTTTGTCTCAGACCGATAGTGCCAGACTATCAGGATCACTTAGTCCTGTGTACCACACAGAGCTTCCCCTGGTCACAGGATAGCATGAGCAAGGAGCAGTCAGAGAAATTGTTTTTGGCAAAGTAATCATTTTTTCTCTGTCAGTTTTTTTTTGGTGTTGGTCGCTTGGACTGCTGGGCATGATACAAATGGTACACTTGGCCTCTGGGTGTCATACAGGGTGCAATTATTGATTGTGCTACCTGCTTGGACCACTGGGCGTGATACAGAGGGTACGCTTGGCCCCTGAGTGTGACACAGGGTACAATTGTTGATGTGCAATTGTTGATGTGCGATTGTTGATGTGCAATTGTTGATGTGTGATTGTTGATGTGTAAATTGTTAATGTGCAACATTGTATTACTGTTCATTTTGCAAACTGTGGTTTGTTTTATGTGTTGTGTTTTAGTCAATAATTTATTATTCCACATGAAGGTGCTGCTATTTCTCACAACCTGTATTTGACATCAAAGCAGTATCGTTCAGATACTGTTTTCATTAAAAACTGCATTTCTTCTATGTGGAAGCCTTCCATATGCATTATTGTTTGTGTTTATGAAGTATTCATGTTGATTTGTCTATGCATCGGTAGATAGCACTGAGCTCATAATAACGTAATTTAGAGGCAGTGACCCTGTGGATATTTTCCCCACGATTTCAGATCGAAACCAGAGAGCCCCTAAAAACAAAGAAGCTAAGATATCCTATTCTCTAAATGATCAAACTGATCATGGAGACACCATTATAACATTTGCAAAAAAGTTTCCCATGCTGGCAAAAAAACGTAATAAGGCTTGCCAAGAATGACGCGCACACAAAAAGGCACATACATTTCCCTGGCTGAAGGAGGGAACTTTCAACACTAACATACTTGAACACAGGAGAACATACATACAGACCAAATACACAGGTCTAAAGAAAGATAAAAGGGAGGCAATGTTAGAAATGGGGCCTCTAGTTGGCAGTGGTTTGCACCCTGTCCAAGTAGGGACCGTCACTCTAGTCGAGGTAAGGGAGTCACACAGCTAAGATAACCCCTGCTCACCCCCTTGGTAGCTTTGCCCGAGTAGTCAGGCCTTTCTCAGAAGCAATGTGTAAAGCATTTGTACATACACACACAGTAACACAGTGAAAACACTACAAAATGAGTACACACCAGTTTAGAAATATCCAATATTTATCTTAATAAAACAAAACCAAAATGACAAACATCCAACATATACAAGTAAAGATATCACTTTTAAAAGGTTTAAATCAGTTCAGTCCATAGGAATCTATTGATGCGTCTCTTTTAGCACAAAGTACCAGGGATGCGTCAAAATCAAAGACGAAAGCAGGCGCAGGGCAGGCGTGGCACCGGAAAAGCAAAGTGATGCGTTGGTTCCTTTCTCCCAGGGATGGTGATGCATTGGTTTCTTTCTGTGAGTGGAGGTAATGCATTTATCTTCGGACACGCGGCCTCGGTTCCTTACTGCTGGGCCACATCGATAAAGAACTTGGCGCACCGGGACGATGCATCGAAAATCTGGACACGCTGGGCTGTTGCGGCGGAACAGGCACTGCGTCAATTTCCAGCTGTGAAGCAGGTGATGCGTAGATTTTTTCAGCAGCACAGCAGGGCCCGTGTTGGAGTTGGAGCGTGCACCATGGATGTCGGTGACACGGTACTCGGGACTTGGGTTACGCTGATCTTTCAGCCGCACGGCAGGCACTGCGTCGATTCTTTGGCCGCACCATGGCGATGAGTGGATTTTTCAACCGCACAGCAGTGCTTCCATCGGAAAAACAGGGGCTGACAGTCGATGCATGCATTTTCATGGTTCATGGCAGCTAAACCACCTCAAATGGCCCAGAACTGGAATTGCCCCCACTTGACAGGTCAGAACTCCCAGCAGAGGAGTTCAGGGGTTGCCGAGGAAATCTTTGTTCGCCCTGAGACTTCTTAACAGGAGGAAAGCACGCACAAGCCCTTGGAGAACCTTGGAAAGCAGGATGTAGCGCAAAGTCCAGTCCTTTCACTCCCAGGACAGAAGCAGTAAGCAGTAGGCCAGCACAACAAAGCAACCAGCAGAGTGTCATTTCCTCCTACAGCATCCAACTCTTCTTCCTGGCATAATGTCCTCTTAGTCCAGAAGTGTTCTGAAGTTAATGTTTCACAGCACCAGTACTTATACCAGTTTCTGACTTTGACAGTGATACTGCTAGCGGGAGGGAGGAAGGGGTCCCCACTCCTCTGGGATCCGATGACGAGGGTGAAGCTACAAGACTTGCTCAGGAAGCTAAGGAAATAGAGAGAGAATTTGAGGGCACAACCCGACTGAAAAGAACAGCACATAGCTCAGAGCAAAGGAGACAACCTAGATGGGAGATGGAAGAAAGGCGCGAGCTAAAGTGGGTATGAGAAAGAGCTTGCAACTACGAAGCACAGTGAGAAAACTGAGCAGTGCACGCCCCACATGAGGAGAGCGGGGTAGGCACAGGGCACCAATCTGGAAAGAGTCAGTGGGAGAATTCAATGAGAGGCTTGGAATCCAAGCCTCACCAAATTTTCATCATAGCAGAGGGGCTGACCGTGAAATTAGAGATCAAGGCAGCCTGGTGCTGACCTAACAGGATGAACACCTGAGGAAAAACAGGATGGCACCTCTGCCCGCGCATGAGGGGAGCAGCAATGAAGGCTCCTCCCAAACGCACACAATAGATAGACTGACCCCAAGAGAGATTGTGGCCACAAAGGAAAGCGAGACGTTTACGTGGCCATTCTGCCACTTGCTAGCCCGCTGGACCGAGGAAAAAGACCAGTACGACAGACATTGGCCGGAGGAGGCATCCTTCGAACTAGAGGAAATGGCCAGAGCCGAAGATTGTATCCGACATCGAGGAAGAGATCCTGGGTGGAACTTCTCTTTCATGCAGGAATGCCTAAGAAGATGGGAATGTCATATTAGGGAGAAACCAGCAGAATCACCCAAAGCAAAAATGTACCCGCTGCTACTGAAGGGCACATCAGGGACATCTATGTGCTGTGGGCTCAAATGGATAAGGAAGGATTTGGGATAAAGTTACTGCCATTGCTGGATGGAGCAGGGAAATGGATCTCATGCTTTGAAAAGAATACCGCTGGAATAAACCAAGCGATAGGCGATGTCAAAAGTCTGCTAAGTAGCCTTATCGGAGAGCAGACTAACACAGTCTTCGCATCCTAGCAATTACGCTGACAAACACCGAGCATAACAGGGCAGCATTCAATTCATACAGGCATTAAATATGGACGGCCCTGAGGGAGATGTTCCCTGACTGCCCTGATGTAGGGGGGTTAATGGTGGAGAATATAAAACCAGGGGAGACAATTCCCGATTTTCTGGATAGAATGAGGGAACAATGGGGTCAAGAGACAGGACAGCCGAGGAGTTGCACTGGCTTACGAATTGCATTCTTTTACAATATTCTCAAAAAGGGTCTGCCCACCGAGATACTGAGTGGATTGCACAGCGTGGTTGGGTTAGACACCAAACACTGGCGGGAGATACAAGCCCATATATTGCATTATCACAGAAAAAAGCAAGAAAAGGATAGAGAAAAACAGGAGCAAGCCCGGACAGACATTGCTAAATTGGTTCAACACAAATTGAAAAAGACTGCTCTAGATGGGGCCGTGTTGGCCGCGAGTGTGCAAATGGCACCAGTCTTGAAGGGAGCTTCACCACAAAACCCCAGAAGGTTTCAACCTAACTATACCAGCAGAGGCCCTGGAGCTTGGCAGGAACCAGACCCTAGGGAATGCTACTATTGCCACAGGATGGGCCACCAGGCAGACAGATGCTGGGTAAAAGCATACCAGGCACAGCGATGAGCCAGCCACCACAAAATCCTAATCTGTAGAACCAAGTCCAGGAAAACCTGAATGCACCTTACATTCATCCACTGGGAGGCCTGTCAGCCGCCGACACCCGCAACAATGATCAGATAATTGGACAAACACATGGCATCAGCAACCACAGGCAAAGAACTCAGCACAGTGGTGGGCCAGGGCCACAGCCTCAGCAGGGTGGGGTAACCGTCTGAGGAGGTAATGCCTTCACATAAACACAGAATCCAAATATGCAGTAAAATGACCATCCAGAGTAAAGGCTACCCATTCTCCCACGGCCCACGAATTGACTGTATAAAAGTCAAAGAAGGACCAACGAGATAGCATTGGGAATACAAACTTTTACTTGCATCCGGAGATTCGGGGCTGCTACTTGTGTTCTGTTGATCGGGTATCCTCACTAGAGATAGCCATTAAGGGCACCTGCAGGAGCAAGGGCCCCCTCTGATGCTAATCCCCCAGGACGAGGTTGGCTGGCCATACCCCAGGGGGAGGGCAATCTGACGGGGGGGGCGGCTCCTGGACAAAGTAATTTAAAAGCAGGCACCCAGGCCCCCGTGTGCCAAAGTCAATGGGGACAGGCTCGGATTACTACGTCAAAAGGACCCCATTCTCTGGCATCTGGCCCGGAACCAAAATTCCAAAATGCCATATAGCCCCAACTGCGCCTCTATAAACCACAGGCCTCCAGGGAGTAGAGGGCCCCCTTTCAGTTCTAAAATGAAGCTGTACTCAAATCTCAGGAACCAGGTTTCCTGTACGCTCGGGTAGTGATCATCCCATAATCTCCACATCACACGCACAAGAGCCAACCAGTTGTGAAGTGCCCTCACGGTGTTCAGTCAATTGGGAAGTTCGCCAGATTGGTCAGACGTCCCAGTAGTGCAAGGCAGTTCTGGTCCAGTCATCATCTCTAGGCAAAGTTCGGCGAAGGTTCTGGGCCTTGGCCCAGACCCCCCACTTTCTTAGGATCTCGTCAGTGTTTTTTTTTTCATTCCTTGGGGTTCTTCAAATCTCTGAAGCCTGTTCACCATGCGATACCCCTCCACAAAAGAGCGACAGGAGCATGCCTGCTAATAGGAAGCCCCAAGCTAGGAACCGTAGAAACACAACACTATCGTGAAGAAATGGTCCGAGGGAGCGGAGGTGCCTGGGGCGTGGGGGCCGGGGGAGCCGGAGAGTTTGTCACAGCTCCGGTGAGAGTGGAACATAGACTGCGCTCACCCCCATATCAGGCCTAGCAAATAACCAGCGCACTGGGACTCACATACATCATCCAAAAAAAGCATTAAGCCCCGACTTCAATCACTACAAGACGCCACGATCACGGGTACATGGGAGACACGAAGTAATGTTCTGACCCCCTCCGACTCATGCAGATCACGCGAGATCTATCGAAACGCACAAAAACCCACAAAAGTAGCTCAAAGTCAGCCTAAAAAGAGGTATCCAGAAGAAGGGGGTCAAGATATAACTGGCGCCCCAGGGAGGGGCACGTTCCAATGCATGCCGAGGACACATGAGCTAAGGGCCAATTGCAACCACCAAACAACACGCAGTGGCGACATGCCCCCTCCTCATTCAGTCCTGCGCACATGTAAGTTGGAAACAACCCGCACCGATGCCGCCGCCATGCACACATTAGAAGAGACAGGATCCTGGAAAAACTGGTGACGACCGTAAAACCCTAGATAAAATTATTACAATTCATCCCTATGATCAAGACCACCCCATAAACTTAGATCACTAATCCAGGAACCCAGATAGGTGGGTAGGCTCAAAAAAGACTTATTTGCCAGCTTACCCATAAACTAGCTTTAAGCCTTAACTACCAAAAAGATACCATGATTGGGGCCACCTTCCTGTGCCTCACTAAAAATTTGCGTAAAAGAAGTGTGGAGAACACACCCCTCAAGGGAAATATTGGAACCCAGAAGTAAAGATCATTAAGATTGGTGCACATGCAATATTTTTCCAACTTAACAATTAACCAAGGTCTTACCCAACAGGTCTGCAAGCGAACATCCAAAGTGCGCCACTTTTCAGCTGCCACATCATCACCCCAATGTGGATCCAAAGTGTGTGAATCAAACTTACAAACTGCACTGTGAACGTCTTGATTGAACTTTTTTGTACGAAAAAACACCCGATAACCAGAAGACCACAGACATCTCCCCTGGAGCCATATCCAAGACCTGCAATGTTCAATTACAAGTTATGTATTTTTGCACTTCTATGTACCCACTGTCTCGCTTGGGTGCTGCCACACCTACACACTGCTAAAGAACCGCCTGGCCAAATGGAGCCTGTTTAGAAACTATCACAGCGCTTGGGTAGGGATTCCTCCCATGTCACTTATAAATATACCAACCTAAGCACTAGTATTCCACATGCACTACACAGCACCCTTTTACACAACACATGGTATCAGCACATGACCACCGTGGGCTCCAAGACATCAGCCAGGCCATGTTACGTTTGTTCGCTGATACCGCATGCAGTAGGCGCAGATCAACTTTACTTGTCCCAAGAGACGGCCCCTGAAAGAGCAAAATGCCTTGTCCACCTGTACTTATGCAGAATCAGGGCCAAAATCCAGCCAAAAAAGGTGGAACCCCACAGACTAGCAGTGAATCTGACCCATTATGAGACAAACCGAACAGCTCTATAACTTTTCACCGTGCCTAGCTATATTCAAACTGAGCTAGACAGGATGCGCAGAAAGGGCACCATAAGGGAGGATACTGTTTGGCTGCGAGACTTCCCAGAGAAGAGATTCTTGGAGGTAGCAAAATCCCCAACCGAATGCACAAACACATCCGCTCCTGCCTCCATTTGTGGTCCAAGGGTGGCCATTAGTGTATCTGGGGCAGTATTCTTTAACAACAAGTGGACCCCAGGCATGGAATTCCTATGTAGGGCCATCCAGCTTGATGATGCAAAGGTAAATGAGTTTCGTGGGGGAGGGTTGAACATAAGCATAGACAACCCATATCAGGAAATCTGGGATACTGAGGTGGGTGGATACACTTGGCTAGAAGGGAAACGGCAGCCCTTAATTGTATGGAAACTTACACTGTATTACTTGTGTGTCAGAGGTAAAGGAATGCTTCCATTGGACACGAAAAAAAAGCTGTGGCACGATCCTGCACATTACCGATCTGCAATGGGGCACCTCTATGCTGATGGACACCTACTGGCAGTGCGGTGAGTTTGCCTACATTCAGCTCGTTCCTGGATGGTGCGGACTTTGTTCCCTTGTCACTATACACACCCTGACTCTGGTCATTCCCGGAGAAGAACTATAGGATTTGTACCAGCACCCACTAAGGAAGAAGACAACCTTTCTACATCACGCTTGTGAAAAAAGAACTGCAGAGTATTTTGGCTGGGCTAAGTACAAGAACATTCCTTAAGAATTCAGACTGTTCTTGGACCCACAAATATCGGCAGGAGGGTCCATACCCTTCTTCACCGTGCAGACAAAAGCTAATGCCTGCTGATTACAGATCACCATGTGGAAGCTGCTTGAAATGATGAACAGCACTGAGCTCTTCCTTAATTCGATCAAGGAAGAACTGGGAGCAATTTGCCTAATGGTGATGCAGCATCGGTATGCGTTCTAAATCTAAAATCCGTATTTGTAAAGCGCAAACTACTCACCCTTACGGGTCTCAAGGCGCTGAGGGCCGTCGTAGAAATTAAGTGAGCTATTGCCTAGAGTCACATGGTGCTGAGCTGAGCTGCCGCCAGAGATCTAACCGTGAACCCTGTGCTCCAAAGTCAGCTGCCCTGGCCGCTGCACCACACCTCTCCATCTTAAAGACCGCGATGGAGGGAGGGTTGTGTGCCGAGATTGGTGCGTCCTGCTGCATGTTTATTCTAGAGAATGACCTGGATAAAGGGACTCTGACTCTTGCCATCCAAGCACTGCACCATTTATTAAGATACATGCTGAGGAGAGAGGTGCCCCTGAGCTGGAGTGCTTCTCGAATTGGTTCTCCTGACTCCCCTGGTGGCTTTCCGGTTTGTGCTCATCACTGCTACCAGTTTTCACAGCGTTGTTATTTGTGTGTGGTTCCCTACAATTGGGGATTTCCTGCTGTAAAAATGCAGTCCTCAAATTGAGTAGAATGCTAGTAGCTAGGAAAATAGTAATTGTCAAAACCAAAGAACAAACAGGAATTCCCAGATCAAACCCACAGATAGGCGCAGCGACACCACAATGGTCGAGGGAGATTGACCCAATAAAGCTTACATGGCTGGAGGGGTGCACCCGTTCCCAAAACACCATAAAGTTAGATGCCACATAAAGGTAGGATCACTCAGCCAATCAGGACACAGCACACACAGTACACACAGTGATCACGCGCTCCCCATGCCGGACATCTGGACACGTTATCTACTAGCCGCACTGTGTCCACGCAAGGTCGAGGCCCACCTGGATTTTTCATTCACACATTAATTTATGGCTCCAAAGACATCAGTCTGGATTCCTTTCCAAAAAAGGAATGGTGGAACCATTTTATTACACCCAATGCACAGTATAAAAGTCTATATTAGACCAATTGTAAATTGATACAGTCCTCAGACCCTATGTCTGTAAACATTCTCCGGGCCGCATATTTAATTAAATGAACTGTTCCTGTTTTTCCAAACACCTCTTGTCTCTTGTTTTTTCAAGGTATTTCATGTTCAAGCAACAGGGGAACAAAGTATGTTGAACAGGAAGATTTCACCTGACACAGTGAACCAGAGAAGCCTCTGGCAGTTTTGATGGTGTGGGACACCGAGTCAGGCATCCTGCAGACCCAAGTATGTCAAGAAGACCTTTGAATGAATTAACTGGTTTATTGCCTTCAAAGTGACCATCATGAACTTGATATTCTTCACACACTGCATTGTCAGAAAGCCTTTCCTTGCTTTTTGATCCATCAGAAAGAGTAGAATCCTTTTCCCCCTGTACGCTTGGGAACCAGAATGATGCTTGTTTCTCCATTTAAAGTCAAACAAATGCATAGCTAGGGAGTGGGGAAAAGTGGCCTGGAGCCCTCTGCTGCGCCACTAGGATGCATCTGTCAGTACTTCATATAAATAATGATTACTTGTGACATTTTCTGTTTGTAGATGGAAGTTTGCCATGTTGTCATTTATTTACCTGTCTGAAGCGGAGAAATCCCTTCTACATTCAGGAGAATAAGGTTTGCACTACGCACCCAATGTTTTTTTGTCTTGAACTGTACACCTGAAAAGACAAGTGGCGGAAGACGCCACTCAAGGCACTGGGCTACTGCAGCTATGTGCGGACATGGGGCAGCTGACGATATTCTTCTGCCAATTAATGCAGGAGTGAAATAATCTTCCCTTTGAGCATATCTCCACTCATTACTCTTAAACAGAGGGTAAGAAACTGTATTTTGTGCCCCCTACAATGAGATCCTTCTTTAGTTAAGGAGAAATCTTGACATGGGGACAATTGTTCTACAGCCCTACACATTCTCCTGGCTACCAGCATCTCTATGGTCGCTGCCAAGTGGTCCCATATCAAGAGTAACTCTTTCGGGAGTCCTGGCTTTTTATTCAGCAGCATATTGCTTTCTGGATCTGCAGTTTTGCTTTTAACACTGGAAGTATAGTTGCTAAAATCCAGGGAAGGTGTCATCAGGACAAATGGCCACTTGCCTCCTGATCTCCCACAGCTCTTGTGGAATAAAAACACTTTAATCAGGTAATATCAGAATACACATTAATTTAGACGTGCTGAGGTAGTGTGTTGACAGACAGAGAACATCAGTGACCAGACTCCTCCTGAGACTAAAAGTTCAGCCAGTATTTAGACAAATCTCCATGGTCAGAGGTCATTGTAGTTCCCCATAAGATGAGGCCTGTACAAACATAGGGGGTCATTATGATGGCGGGCGGATCGCCCCCGCCGGGCCGGCGGTAGTCACCGCCGGGGGCGATCCGCCCGCCATCCACACAGCAAAGACCCCCGCCATATTATGATGGCTGGGGGGTCCGCGGCGGACGGAAAGACCGTCCGCCGCTTTTCCGCCGGTCGACTCGTCGACCGGCGGAAAACCAGGTTAATATGGTGGCGGTGTCTGCAAGACACCGCCATCCATATTACGATGCCTGCGGAGATCAGCCTTTCCATGGCGGCGTTGCCGCCATGGAAAGGCATACGGTCTTCGATGTTGGGGACCAGTAGCGGGCCCCCAGGAGGTTGGGGGGGTGGAGGGTGCACATGGGGGGTACCTGTGGTACCCCCCTGCATTTGTATGCACAAGGTGGCAGGCAACGCGGGGTGCCTGTCACGTTGTGCATGCAAATGCACGACATGCATTCACAGCATTGTGGCGGGCGGTGCGGTGAGCACCGCCCGCCACAATGATGTGATTAGGGCTTGCCACGGTGGCATCGTAATATCATGTGCGGGACTGCCGCACCCCATGCGGACAGTCACGCATTCCGCTGCGGTGGCGGGCGGACTTTCTCCGCCCGCCATTGTAATGATGCCCATGGTGTTTTCCAGCTTAATAGATGAGCAACATAATGTAAGTAAGGCTTCCTAAAATTAGAAATAGTTCTTGATTCTCAAGTAAAATGCAAGGTAAACGCAAGTAAAATGCTTAATAGTTAAGCCTTGTATAGTGATATATGGTAAGCAATGTGCAGGGAAAGCAAATGTCTCAAAGCAAAAACGACTCCAGGGTCGACACAGGATGAAAAATGACCTGCACAGATATCCTTGGTGTTGTTGATAGAAGCACTGGTCAGGAGGTCATAGGACACTAGTGTAGATCTTCACACACCCTTTTTATCTATTTTGTTTCTCAACATGAGTACTGTTGTGTTTTTCATTTATTTTCCACACAGGATTTAGGTCCACTATGCAATGTGCTGAGTGCAACCCTCAGTACAGAAATCAATCACATTGTTTTGTTTCTGAATCCTCTACTCTCTCCCATCGTACCGGTATGAGAGTGCCTTGATATTGTTTCATTCACTACAACCTTTTCTCACTCATCCCGAGTGAGACTCACACACTTAGAAGTGGGTTTGAAATCCACTAGGCTGAATCGAAAACCTAATGAGAAAGGCTAGAACCAAAATCCAGATATGACTGCTCAGACATCTGTTATGCTCAGAACAGCTCTTGGCAAGATACTTCAACAAGCCATTACGCCAAAGGGAGAAGTCGCTTACCGCTCCTTGAGCTGAGAGGAGAGGTAATTCTACACTGAGCATGCCAATGCTCCACAATTTCTTGAAAATACAGATTACAAATTTTATCTGCACATCTGCTAATACTGTATGTTCCGTATAATATTAATTTGAGTGTCTATTGTAGTGACATTTTGATGCATTTTCATCATTTTATTGATGTCACTTTCTGTGATGTACTTAGTGCCAAAGATTTTGTGACATCACAGCATTAACATTACACTCAGTTTTCACACCTAAGGGTTTTGAAAACTAGAAGGATCTGCGTTCACATTCGCAAAGCTGCACTGTGCAAGAACATTCCTTACTTATTCACTCGTAAGGTAATCCTAGTGGTTCATTTGTGCATTACTTAGTCACTCGGTGTCACCAGTTTTGGGTTTTGCTTAAAATGCATAATAATCTACTTATCATATTCATATATAAAGTGTGATTTTCATGTTAAGTGTGATTATTTTTAGTGACTCGTTATAATTGACCATACTTTAAGTGTGTTCGGGTTAGGTTAGCCATAGTTAATTAATTTTCTACACCTGTGCTAGGGATGCGATGTACCATCCTACTACAAGATATCTTTTGAAGGCCACACAGCTGAAATATTCCTTTGTGCGATGCCTAGGAAAAAGACTACAGACATGGTATCTTATAGTGTTAGTTTCTGATTAGTTCGCTTTATGGGAACCGCAGGGAATTGTCTTACCCTGTAGAAAACAAAGGTTTTAATTGTCATTGCTTAGCCAGTTACTTTCAGATTGCTTTCTTACTTGTTTAAAAGCAGATACCATTTCTCTGCTCTAGAGACATGTTACTAGCCTTTGCCCCTTAACCTCTTCAGCAAATCCTTTCTCATTTACCCGATTGAACTTTCATTTGGTTCTGCCTTTAGAGGCTTTACACCTGCTGCTCAACTTTCCTCAACCTTATTTGAATCCTTAGCTCGGTTTTAGGGAATTTCCCTTCAGGGAAACTTGAATCCTACTCAGTTTGCATATTACAATCTTTAAAATACTTGCCTTTGTATTTGCTATTCTGACTTATTTTGGATTATGCTGAACAGTGCTTTTGTAAGGTGATTATTGACTTATGACTAACTTGAATGATTTGAATTTATAACTTTGCTAATAAACCTTCATGGTTTGCAAATCTACGACTCTGTGCCATCCTTGTGGCGCCTTATGTGTGTCACTGACTTTGAGATATTGTTGATATCTCTTTCCTTTTCCGCACCCATTTTTCACTCTCTCAAGAATGCACTTCTACGCTTTTCCTCACTTTAGCACCCCCAAACACACTACACACTAGAGATGAGCGAGCCACAGAAAGCTCGAGCCATGCTTGAGCCTGAAGACTGCCTCTGGCTTAGCTCGAAGTCGTGTTGGAACTTCAAGCCCATAAAGAGCCAAGCTTTCATGTGGCTTCTGCCTGTTACCCTCCCTCTACCAAGGATGTGGTGTTACTACCAGAGCTGCTGACTTTGGAACTGGGAATCAGGTTTGAGTCTCTGCGTTATCTCAACATCCTGTGACTCTGGGCAAATCACTTAATCTCCCCATGCCTATAAACAATTAATAAGACCTTGTGTAATTTAACTGGTCATATTTAAAAATCACTTTTTTTAAGTACTTCTCAGTGCATTGCTATAATGTGATGTATTAATGTCAAAACTTCAAAATGCCAAAGAAATATAGTTTTTGAATTTTGAAGAGACTTTATTATATTTTACGTGATGTTTGTTGCAAGATTTACACAGCAAACATTTTCAGGGCTCGTGCCCGGGCACTAAGATCTGAGCCAGAGCCCTGGCTTGGCTCTGGTTCGTCTCTTCCTATTAATTTATTAGCTCGCCCACCTCTACTACACACCCACTCACCTGTAAGCATTGCATTTTCTTTTACTTTCACCGTGTCAATATTTTGATAACTGTGTACCTCCTTCACACACATTTGCACAGAATCAAAATCTCATATGGATCTGTTCATTCCTCACAGGAAGAACCTAAAGGGTCAGGCTGCCACGCTTCACATCAGAGACCAAGAAATTGATATGGGGAGTCCCACAGGGATCGTCCCTCAGCCCCTCTTTTCAACGTATACATGACACTGCTCGCCAACATCATTCGATAACAAGACATCACCATCATCTCCAACTCCGATGACACCCAATTCATCCGCTCCCTGATGGACAAAACAAATACTATCAGAACCAACTTCACCAACGGCATGACCATGGTAGCAGACTGGATGTGAACCAACTACCTGCAGCTCAACTCCGACAAGACAAAAGTACTGGTCTTTGGCAACAAGACCTTCCCATAGGACTCTACCTGCCGTCGGAGCTAGGACCAACACCCACAAACCACGCTAGAAATCTATGGATCATCCTAGATGACGAGCTCAACATGATGGCTCAAGTCAATGCAGTGTGTACCTCCTGCTTCCATATCCTACGCAATCTGCGAAAAATCTTCAAATGGTTCCCTCAGAACACCAGACGGACCATCACACAAGTCCTCATCACCAGCAGACTGGACTACAGCAAGACTCTCTATCCCGGAATCTCCAAACAACTGCTAAATAGACACTATACCATCCAGAATACTCAGTGGTGGCCGGTAATTGTAGGAGGGGGGCGGATGGGCCACACACATACACACTCACAACCATGCATTCACACACACAAGCACACACATACACACACATCCATTCACAACACTCATTACTAAATATTCATACATACAAACACGCACGCATGCACCAAACATTCATTTAAAAAAATCACACTTACCTGCAGCTCTGCCTCTGAGGTCCCAGGAGGCTTGGGACTGCTGCCTGAATGGAAGGCAGCACTCCCTATGTCGTCACAGAGTGGGATGGGGTCAGTGAGACTGCTGACCTCACCCCACTCTGTGACGAGTGTCACTGATTGACACTCGACTCTGGGAGCTTCAGGGCTTAAAACTGAAGTGCCCAGGTGCGAGGTAATGAGTGACGCTTTCCCTCGTCACAAGGGGGGGGCCTCAAGGTCCTTTGCTGAGCTGAGGAGGTCACGCCCACAGGAGCTGTGACATCCTCAGCCCAGCAAAGTTCAGCTCAGGCAGTCAGGAGCCTGTGCATTTAGCGCATGTCTAGCTCCTGGCTGCCTGACCTAAAAATGAACAGTATCTGTCAGGCCGACCTTTGCTCAGCCTGACAGACACTGTTTGTGAGGGGCAAAAGTTGTGGGGGCATGGCCCCTCAACCCCAATTGACCAGCCGCAACTGAGAACACCACTACAAGATTAATACTGGACCCCCCACTCCGCACCCACATCACACTGCACATTCAGGAAGCTTTAATGGCTCTCCATTCACAAGCGCACCCCATCCAAACTTCTCATGCACACATACAAAGCCCTACACAACACAGGACCAGAATACCTGAACAGCTGCATATACTTTCACCAAACCCACCAGACACCTACACTCTGCATCACTCTCGCACACATTCCCCGCATCGCATAAGCAAAACTGGAGGTCGCTCATTCTCCTTCATCGCACCCAAGACGTTGAACGATTTCCCTCAGCACATCAGAGTCTCCTCCTCACTTCTTGAGTTCCGCAAGAAGCTGAACACCTGGCTCTTCATATACATGCATGCCAACACTCCCAATTCCAAAACTAGTCTCCCGCCTCCCGATTCCTGCATTCAAAAACCCGATTCCTGAGAGGGCTTCAGCGGGACTGGTCTAGTGAGACTCATAGTATTCACTGCCAGTAACCTGCTCCTGCAGGCCGGTGCACAAAATTTTTGTGATATACTCTCTGCCTGCCATATAACACTTTCTCCATGCTCATGACACGTAAGGGGAAAAAAACATGTCTGCATTTCTGATATCCGATCCTGCAGCAGCAAACTTTTAAGTCTCATACATGACAATCGACCCGATTCAGACCATGACAGAAGTCAATGGAAGTAAAACAATTTCCCGATTATATTTCTAAAATCTCCCACTTTCCTCTTCTAAAATGTTGGCATGTATACATATAAGAGGGGGGGACCACAAACCTACACACCTGCCCAAGCGTCTGGATACACTCTCGGGTGATTAGTGAGCTATACAAATCAATATAACATGACATACCATAACAACTGGAATACATGATTATTGCTCTGTGCGCTTTGCAGAGAAGCCAAGGATTGGATGACATCTGTTCTGAACACCTTTCTGACTCACTGACAGGCACTGTGAGAAACTCTCACTGCCTTAAGCCTCAGCTCCAGAAATCTCAATCGTGGCCCGTTGTTAACACCTGGAGGCGACTCCGTTCAATTTATGCACCATACAAAAGTAACACGCTACACCAAAAAAAAATACTGAAACGCGATATCCTTGAAACACTTTTAGGAAATGCACAATTAAGGATAAACGTCGGTAAAACGTGAAACACAAACAGAAATTAAGTGACTGGCAAGGATCACTTTAAAGTGTTTCTCATTCATTATTACGAAACCACTCCGTGTTTTTGCCTGTAAAGTTAAGAACATGACTCCCTGGTTTGTCACCCGGCGGACTTGGCCCGCTCAAAGCCCTGCTTAAACCTTCAGTTTCAGTTTCACACTGCGTCATTTCAGGGGGGTGCATAAGAACTTACACATTGGCCTTTGAGTGACGATCTGTGTATTCCGGGAAACGAGTGAATTCCTGTCCCATGACACATTACACGTTATAAAGCATTTTCAGTTTCGTTCTGAGTGCGGCTGGCGAGCAAAAGTGTATAAATACACTGACTCGGCTGAAGTAGCCGTAGGAGCTTTCAGCAGAACGCACGAAGGTTAACTGTAAGTGTTTTTTTTAATCATTTGTATGTCCTTAAAGTTCTAAACACCGATCATACGCACCTTATTGTCTCGTTTTATTTAGTCTGTGATACATTGTGCTCGGGGTGCTCAGGGACGTAGCTTGGTTGTTAATTTAAGGGGGGACCTTCAGATTTCATGCTGGCATATCATGTTAAAATTCATTATCAGAGAAGAGTGCAGAGGGGGGGCGGGTTAGGGGTGGTGGAAAGAAGGGAGCGGAGTGCAGATTGTAAGGGGCGCTTAAAACACAATGTTTTGTAAAATAACCAACTCCTTTCGGGAACTTCATAACGGATATGACAGACAGAAGACAGTGTGTGCGCGAGTGTGTGTTTATAAAAATCCCAGGTGAAATGGGACAGACTCCTCTCCATACCCGACTGAAAATATATGCCCAAACTATTTACTAGAGAATAGCGGGGGCGGGGGGGGGGATGACGCCCCAAACACCCCCTTTGAAACTACGCCCCTGGGGGTGCTGCTGCGCTGGTATTCCTAGGCAGGGCCGCCGGCCCCGTTCCTAGGTATCAAAGAAATGAAAGCAATGCAATTTTAACTACATTCAGCAAGCTATTGTCCCTCATATACTTGATGGGGCCTCCACTCGGTGACCTGATCCTCGGACCTACCAGGGACCTACGAAAAACTCCGCGCCTCTTGACGTGCGGAAGAGAACTCAGCATCTTTTTGCGTGCCCAGGAAACACGGCGCCCCCTGCCAACCAGGGGGCGATGCAGGCCAAGATACAAACAGTCCCATTCAGGAGGTGGGTCCCGATTTCTTTAAGCCAAAGAGGCTTTTAATATAACTATTTTCCTCGCTAAGGAATTCCTCTTTTCGATGCAAGTTAGGGAAACTGTATTGTTGTTTTGTTGACTTCCGAGCTGTGTTTGATTTGATAAATCGAGAGATCCTATAGGATAATCTGGAAAAATGAGATATTCCAAAAGGCCTGCTTTGTATTTTAAAAGAATTGCACCGAGGAAATTGGACCCAAATAGAACTTGATAGAGGCGGAAGATTATGATAAGGAATGGGTTGGGCCAAGGATGTGTTTCGGCCCCAGCCTTATTTGCATTTTATTCAAGGGACCTACCGGAGACCAGAAATGAGGCAGCAGCTTTTTCGCTTAAGATAGGCGGGCGTCATGTGGCATGTCTGCTTTATGCAAACGATCTTGCTATAATAAACATTACACAAATTGGCTTGCAGCAAAAATTAGCTGCATTTGAAAGATATATTAAGGACAAAAAGATCTTTGTCAATATGGAAAAAAACGAGTTTTTGATTTTTGGGGAAAGAAAGAAAGAGTTTAATTGGTTTCTCGGAAAAAGAAGGACGGAAGAAGTGGCCATGTATGGTTGTCTGGGCAGGTATTTTACATCAAAGCTAAGTTGGATGACACATTTGGAAGTAATTAAAGCTAATGCCCTGCCAATAATCATGGGATCAAGTAAATTTAGGAAAGAGTTTGGGGGTCCTGAGCTAGCCTCAGTCCTGACCATATAAAGCATTAGTTCAGACCCAATGGTTATATGGTGCAGAAGTCATGTATTTAAGTGGGATGGGTAAATGGGATTAAATTGAAGGCCAATGTTTAAAAAAAAGATATTGCATCGTACCAAACATTCCTGTGGTTCAGGCCTTAAGGATGGAAACAATTGTCATCATGGTCTTGCCTCTCAGAAAGGGCTGTATTGACATTTTGGGATAAGCTGTTGGTGGCCTGTGATACAAAGATATCACTGTTGTGTAGGGATGAAATCTTGAAGAGTGATTGGAAATGGACAGTTAGTTTACGATGTATCCTATTAAGGATAAAAGGTCTGTATTCCTTGAACCAATCCCGGGGGTATCGTCCAATAGAATTGTCTATATCGTCCAATAGAATAGTCTAAAAAAAGAACTATGTGCCAAAATGGAATCTATTTCCAGAACCAGAGACATTATATGTTAGTAAAAAGAAGTCTACCGCCCAATGCTGGGAGGCCTGGCAGGATTGTGCCCCCTTCACCTATCTTTTGGCATTAGCAAATATGTCCATGAGGCAGGAAATATTCAAATTTCGAATTGGGATCAATCCTTTGTATTCATGTCGTGAGAAGAACTGGAGGCTAAAGAAATCCAGTGGTTTTGTAACTGGGGGTTCGGAATGAAATGCGCAAATGTGCATATTTTATTGGCCTGTTTATTTTTTAGATCGGAGCTTCGTAGTGTTTTATTACCAGTTTTATTGAAATCTGGCGTGACCGGAGCGTCAAAAAGCTCTGAAGTTTTTATCCAGGTTGAAGTTTTTCGATGTTACCTGTGCATTTGGGTCTTTAAAGGCGAAAAAGGAAAGTTTGATAAATGTTTAGATTGTATAGTCTTACTATAGGAAGAGACATGCTTTAATGTAATTGATTGAGGGGTTGTAGCATTTGGGATAAGTAAGAGGACATTATTTTATTTGACTTTTATCATTGTATGATTTTGATGAAACAATTGTTTTTAGTTATTTTATGGACTACGTTCTAAATAAACATATATTATGAACTAAACTAGTCATGAGCAGACTTGATTAATGGGTCTTGTGGTTGGAGTACTGGAAGAGACAAAGAAGTAAATTGCTTGTACGTCCGTGAAGACAAATGTGAGGAAGTAAAACCGGAACCTTTGTTTTTTTGGAGTCTGCCTGACCGGGTAGGTAAAGCTCACAAGGTTAACAGTGCTCCAATAGCAAGTTAATTCTCAAGGAGGGCAGAAGCGCTGTGGAAGGCTGTTCAGAATGTGGCATCAAACACCAGCATTGCACTGCATTTTCCTGACGTAAGTGGCCCTTCTGTCTCCAACCTGCATTGCATCTGACCTAAGTTCTGTTCTAGCCAACTACAAGCTCTTCTGAAGTCAACTGGCACACCCTACCAGTGAACCTCGAGTCAAATCCTTCCTTCCTGCTTTCAGGTCTTTACCAAGTCTCAAGGACTACTGCTGCAGAAACCACCCTCCCCCATCAGCCTCAGTGTTCTCCAGGGTCTTGGCTGTGGACTTTAGTAAAGGTATCTATTTCTGTAGTTAACAA
Source organism: Calotriton arnoldi (assembly GCA_963921515.1). NCBI lineage: Eukaryota > Metazoa > Chordata > Amphibia > Caudata > Salamandridae > Calotriton > Calotriton arnoldi. The sequence continues at coordinate 176,921 of CAWUFW010008199.1, read as the reverse complement.
GATTGATGGCAATCTCACAGTAGTCTGCAGTTTGCCACAGTAATCATAACCACGCCATTGAATGAAAACATGGTGCCGCAAGTGATCTGATGGAGCACCTAATAACATGTAAGAAATATTTTACGCAAGTGCTATATTAATAAAACATGTAAACCACATTTACAGAGTCCACAAATTCCACAGGTCCATGAATGAGTAGCTCATTAAGGCAGCGAGAGCTAAATCTCTTAACTCTGTCATGAATTTTTAGGTCTCGCCTGAGCCAGCGCATGCGCTGGTCTGACGAGACATTTAGTGAGTGGGGGCTTTAGAAATGCGACCACAAGCTTTTGCTTGTGGCCTAAGGCTTGCTGTTACGCGCGCGTGCACGCGCACAGCCGCCATCTGGCTTTCCTCTCTCATCATGGGTCATCAGCTTTCAAGATACGAGAGCTTTCTTTCACATTCCTGAAGTCGATAGCTTCCTTTTCATTTGCGTTACTAAGCAATCCTGGGCGGAGCCAACTGTTAAATTAAATGAATCAGGTTATTCGTGTTTACAAGCATCTCCTGAGAAACGCGGCTAAACTTTCATACAACGACATTGTTTCTGTGGTTTGAAAGTTTTGCCGCGTTTCTCAGGAGATGCTTGTAATCAGCTTTCAAGATACGAGAGCTTTCTTTCACATTCCTGAAGTCGATAGCTTCCTTTTCATTTGCCTATATATCCCTACCTCTCTTCTACCCCTCTACCTCTACTCTACCTCTCTTCTACCCCTCTACCTCTATTCTACCTCTCTTCTACCCCCTCTACCTCTGTTCTACCCCTCTACCTCTCTTCTACCCCTCTACCCCTCTACCTCTACTCTACCTCTCTTCTACCCCTCTACCTCTCTTCTACCCCTCTACCTCTACTCTACCTCTCTTCTACCCCTCTGCCCCTCTTCTACCCCTCTACTACCCCTCTTCTACCCCTCTACTACCCCTCAACCCCTCTACTACCCCTCTACCCTCTACCCCTCTTCTACCCCTCTACCCCTTTTCTACCCCTCTATCCCTCTACTACCCCTCTACCCCTCTTCTGCCCCTCTACCCCTCATCTGCCCCTCTTCTACCCCTCTACTACCCCTCTTCTACCCTCTTCTACCCCTCTACTACCCCTCTTCTACCCCCTCTACTGCCCCTCAACCCCTCTACTACCCCCTCTACCCTCTACCCCTCTTCTACCCCTCTACCCCTCTTCTACCCCCTCTACCCCTCTACTGCCCCTCTACCCCTCTTCTACCCCTCTACCCTCATCTACCCATCTACCCCTCTACTACCCCTCTACCCCTCTTCTACCCCTCTTCTACCCCTCTACCCCTCTACTACCCCTCTACCCCTCTTCTACCCCTCTACTACCCCTCTTCTACCCCTCTTCTCCCCTCTACTACCCTTCTACCCCTCTACCCCTCTACTACCCCTCTACCCCTCTACTACCCCTCTACTACTCCTCTTCTACCCCTCTTCTCCCCCTCTGCCCCTCTTCTACCCCTCTGCCCCTCTTCTACCCCTCAACCCCTCTACCCCCCTCTTCTACCCCTCTACCCCTCTTCTACCCCTATACCCCTCTTCTACCCCTCTTCTACCCCTCTACTACCCCTCTACAACCCCTCTACTACCCCTCTACCCCTCTTCTACCCCTCTACTACCCCTCTACCCCTCTACCCCTATACTACCCCTCCTCTACCCCTCTTCTACCCCTCTACCCCTCTTCTACCCCTCTACCCTCTACTACCCCCTCTTCTAACCCTCTACTACCCCTCTTCTACCCCTCTACTACCCCTCTACCCCTCTTCTACCCCTCTACCCCTCTTCTACCCCTCTACCCCTCTACTACCCCTCTTCTACCCCTCTACTACCCCTCTTCTACCCCTCTACTACCCCTCTACCCCTCTTCTACCCCTCTACCCCTCTTCTACCCCTCTACTACCCCTCTACCTCTCTTCTACCCTTCTTCTACCCCTCTACCCCTCTTCTACCTCTCTTCCCCTCTTCTACCCCATTTCCCCTCTTCTACCCCTCTACACCTCTTCTACCCTTCTACCCCTCTACCCCTCTTCTACCCCTCTTCTACCCCTCTACCCCTCTATCCCTCTTCTACCCCTCTACCCCTCTTCTACCCCTCTACTACCCCTCTACCCCTCTACTCTCCTACACCTCTACCCCTTTTCTACACCTCTACCCCTCTTCTACCCCTCTACTACCCTTCTACTCCTCTACCCATCTTCTACCCCCTTCTACCCCTCTTCTACCCCCCTTCTACCCCTCTACCCCTCTTCTACCCCTTTACCCCTCTTCTACCCTTCTACCCCTCTTCTACCCCTTTATCCCTCTTCTACCCCTCTACCCCTCTTCTATCCCTTTTCTACCCCTCTACCCCTCTACCCCTCTTCTACCCCTCTACCCCTCTACTACTCCTCTTCTACCCCTCTTCTATCCCTCTACCACCCCTCTACCCCTCTACCTCTCTTCTACCCCTCTACCTCTCTTCTACCCCTCTTCTACCCCTCTACCCCTCTTCTACCCCTCTACCCCTCTACTACCCCTCTACTACCCCTCTTCTACCCCTCTACCCCTCTTCTACCCTTCTACCCCTCTACCCCTCTACACCTCTACCCCTCTTCTACCCCTCTACTACCCCTCTACTACCCATCTATCCCTCTACTACCCCTCTACTACCTCTCTTCTACCCCTCTACCTCTACCTCTACCTCTCTTCTACCCCTCTACCTCTATTCTACCTCTCTTCTACCCCTCTACCTCTGTTCTACCCCTCTACCTCTCTTCTACCCCTCTACCTCTCTTCTACCCCTCTACCTCTACTCTACCTCTCTTCTACCCCTCTGCCCCTCTTCTACCCCTCTACTACCCCTCTTCTACCCCTCTACTACCCCTCAACCCCCTACTACCCTCTACCCCTCTTCTACCCTCTTCCCCTCTCTCTACTCTTCTACCCCTCTTCTACCCTTCTACTACCCCTCTACCCCTCTACTACCCCTCTACTACCCCTCTACTACCCCTCTACCCTTCTACTACCCCTCTACCCCTCTTCTACCCCTCTACCCCTCTTCTACCCTTCTACCCCTCTACCCCTCTTCTATCCCTCTTCTACCCCTCTACCCTTCTACCCCTTTTCTACACCTCTACCCCTCTTCTACCCCTCTACCCCTCTTCTACCCCTCTGCTACCCTTCTACTCCTCTACCCATCTTCTACCCCCTTCTACCCCTCTTCTACCCCTCTACCCCTCTTCTACCCCCTTACCCCTCTTCTACCCCTCTACCCCTCTACTACCCCTCTACTACCCTCTACCCCCTCTACCCTCTTCTACCCCTCTTCTACCCTCTTCTACCCCTCTACTACTCCTCTTCTACCCCTCTTCTACCCCTCTGCCCCTCTTCTACTCATCTGCCCCTCTTCTAACCCTCAACCCCTCTACCCCCCTCTTCTACCCCTCTACTACCCCTCTACCCCTCTTCTACCCCTCTTCCCCCTCTACTACCCCTCTACCCCTCTACTACCCCTCTACCCCTCTTCTACCCCTCTACTACCCCTCTTCTACCCCTCTTCTCCCCTCTACTACCCTCTACCCCTCTTCTACCCCTCTACCCCTCTTCTAACCCTCTACCCTCTACTACCCCTCTTCTACCCCTCTACTACCCCTCTTCTACCCCTCTACTACCCCTCTACCCTCTACTACCCCTCTACCCCTCTTCTACCCCTCTACCCCTCTTCTACCCCTCTACTACCCCTCTACCTCTCTTCTACCCTTCTTCTACCCCTCTACCCCTCTTCTACCTCTCTTCCCCTCTTCTACCCCATTTCCCTCTTCTACCCCTCTACACCTCTTCTACCCTTCTACCCCTCTGCCCCTCTTCTACCCTCAACTACCCCTCTACTACACCCTCTACCCTCTTCTATCCCTCTACCCTCTTCTACCCCTCTACCCCTCTACTACCCCTCTACCCCTCTACTCTCCTACACCTCTACCCCTTTTCTACACCTCTACCCCCTCTTCTACCCTCTACTACCCTTCTACTCCTCTACCCATCTTCTACCCCCTCTACCCCTCTACTACCCCTCTACCCCTCTTCTACCCCTCTTCTACCCCTCTACCCCTCTACTACCCCTCTACCCCTCTTCTACCCCTCTTCTACCCCTCTTCTACCCCTCTACTACCCCTCTACTACCCCTCAACCCCTCTACTACCCCTCTACCCTCTACCCCTCTTCTACCCCTCTACCCCTCTTCTACCCCTCTACCCTCTACTACCCCTCTACCCCTCTTCTACCCCTCTACCCCTCATCTGCCCCTCTGCCCTCTACTACCCCTCTACCCCTCTTCTACCCCTCTACCCCTCTACTACCCCTCTACCCCTCTTCTGCCCCTCTACTACCCCCTCTTCTACCCCTCTTCTCCCTCTACTACCCTTCTACCCTCTACTGCCCCTCTACCCCTCTACTGCCCTCTACTCACCCCTCTACCCCTCTTCTGCCCCTCTACTACCCCTCTACTACTCCTCTTCTACCCCTCTTCTACCCCTCTGCCCCTCTTCTACCCCTCTGCCCCTCTTCTAACCCTCAACCCCTCTACCCCCTCTTCTACCCCTCTACCCTCTTCTACCCCTATACCCCTCTTCTACCCCTCTACCACCCCTCTACAGCCCCTCTACTACCCCTCTACCCCTCTTCTACCCCTCTTCTACCCCTCTACTACCCCTCTGCCCTCTACCACCCCTCCTCTACCCCTCTTCTACCCCTCTACCCCTCTTCTACCCTCTACCACCCCTCTTCTACCCCTCTACTACCCCTCTTCTACCCCTCTACTTCCCTCTACTACCCCTCTACCCCTCTTCTACCCCTCTACCCCTCTTCTACCCCTCTACCCTCTACTACCCCTCTTCTACCCCTCTACTACCCCTCTTCTACCCTCTACTACCCCTCTACCCCTCTTCTACCCCTCTACCCCTCTTCTACCCCTCTACTACCCCCTCTACCTCTCTTCTACCCTTCTTCTACCCCCTCTACCCCTCTTCTACCTCTCTTCCCCTCTTCTACCCCATTTCCCTCTTCTACCCCTCTACACCTCTTCTACCCTTCTACCCCTCTACCCCTCTTCTACCCCTCTTCTACCCCTCTACCCCTCTATCCCTCTTCTACCCCTCTACCCCTCTTCTACCCCTCTACTACCCCTCTACCCCTCTACTCTCCTACACCCTCTACCCCTTTTCTACACCTCTACCCCCTCTTCTACCCCTCTACTACCCTTCTACTCCTCTACCCATCTTCTACCCCCTTCTACCCCTCTTCTACCCCCCTTCTACCCCTCTACCCCTCTTCTACCCCTTTACCCCTCTTCTACCCCTCTACCCCTCTTCTATCCCTTTTCTACCCCTCTACCCCTCTTCTACCCCTCTACCCCTCTACTACTCCTCTTCTACCCCTCTTCTACCCCTCTACCACCCCTCTACCCCTCTACCTCTCTTCTACCCCTCTACCTCTCTTCTACCCCTCTTCTACCCCTCTACCCCTCTTCTACCCCTCTTCTACCCCTCTACTACCCCTCTACCCCTCTTCTACCCCTCTACCCCTCTTCTACCCTTCTACCCCTCTAACCCTCTACACCTCTACCCCTCTTCTACCCCTCTACTACCCATCTATCCCTCTACTACCCCTCTACTACCTCTCTTCTACCCCTCTACCTCTACTCTACCTCTCTTCTACCCCTCTACCTCTATTCTACCTCTCTTCTACCCCTCTACCTCTGTTCTACCCCTCTACCTCTCTTCTACCCCTCTACCTCTCTTCTACCCCTCTACCTCTACTCTACCTCTCTTCTACCCCTCTGCCCCTCTTCTACCCCTCTACTACCCCTCTTCTACCCCTCTACTACCCCTCAACCCCTCTACTACCCCTCTACCCCTCTTCTACCCTCTTCCCCTCTTCTACTCTTCTACCCCTCTTCTACCCTTCTACCCCCTCTACTACCCTCTACTACCCCTCTACTACCCCTCTTCTACCCCCTCTACCTTCTACTACCCCTCTACCCTCTTCTACCCCTCTACCCTCTTCTACCCTTCTACCCCTCACCCCTCTTCTATCCCTCTTCTACCCCTCTACCCTTCTACCCCTTTTCTACACCTCTACCCTCTTCTACCCCTCTACCCCTCTTCTACCCCTCTGCTACCCTTCTACTCCTCTACCCATCTTCTACCCCCTTCTACCCCTCTTCTACCCCTCTACTACCCCTTTACCCCTCTTCTACCCCTCTACCCCTCTACTACCCCTCTACTACCCATCTACCCCTCTACTACCCCTCTACCACCCCTCTTCTACCCCTCTTCTACCCCTCTACTACTCCTCTTCTACCCCTCTTCTACCCCTCTGCCCCTCTTCTACTCATCTGCCCCTCTTCTAACCCTCAACCCCTCTACCCCCCTCTTCTACCCCTCTACTACCCCTCTACCCCTCTTCTACCCCTATACCCCTCTTCTACCCTCTTCTACTCCTCTACTACCCCTCTACCCCTCTACTACCCTCTGCCCTCTTCTGCCCCTCTACTACACCCTCTTCTACCCCCTCTTCTCCCCTCTACTACCCTCTACCCCTCTTCTACCCCTCTACCCCTCTTCTAACCCCTCTACCCTCTACTACCTCTTCTACCCTCTACTACCCCCTCTTCTACTCCCTCTACTACCCCTTCTACTCCCTCTACTACCCTCTACCCCTCTACTACCCCTCTACCCCTCTTCTACCCCCTCTACCCTCTTCTACCCCTCTACTACCCCCTCTACCTCTCTTCTACCCTTCTTCTACCCCTCTACCCCTCTTCTACCTCTCTTCCCCTCTTCTACCCCTCTACACCTCTTCTACCCTTCTACCCCTCTACCCCTCTTCTACCCCTCAACTACCCCCTCTACTACCCTCTACCCCTCTTCTACCCCTCTACCCCTCTTCTACCCCTCTACCCCTCTACTACCCCCTCTACACCTCTACTCTCCTACACCTCTACCCCTTTTCTACACCTCTACCCCTCTTCTACCCCTCTACTACCCTTCTACTCCTACCCATCTTCTACCCCCTTGTACCCCTCTTCTACCCCCCTTCTACCCCTCTACCCCTCTTCTACCCCTTTACCCCTCTTCTACCCCTCTACCCCTCTTCTACCCCTTTACCCCTCTTCTACCCCTCTACCCCTCTTCTATCCCTCTTCTACCCCTCTACCCCTCTTCTACCCCTCTACTACTCCTCTTCTACCCCTCTTCTACCCCTCTACCTCTCTTCTACCCCTCTACCTCTCTTCTACCCCTCTTCTACCCCTCTACCCCTCTTCTACCCCTCTACCCCTCTACTACCCCTCTACCCCTCTTCTACCCCTCTACCCCTCTTCTACCCCTCTACACCTCTTTTACCCTTCTACCCCTCTACCCCTCTACACCTCTACCCCTCTTCTACCCCTCTTCTACCCCTCTACTACCCCTCTACTACCCATCTATCCCTCTACTACCCCTCTACTACCCTCTTCTACCCCTCTACCCCTCTTCTACCCTCTTCCCCTCTTCTACCCCTCTTCTACCCTTCTACCCTCTACTACCCTCTACTACCCCTCTACTACCCTCTACTGCCCCTCTACCCTTCTACTACCCCTCTACCCCTCTTCTACCCCTCTACCCCTCTTCTACCCTTCTACCCCTCTACCCCTCTTCTACCCCTCTACCCCTCTTCTACCCCTCTACCCCTCTTCTGCCCCCTCTGCTACCCTTCTACTCCTCTACCCATCTTCTACCCCCTTCTACCCCTCTTCTACCCCTCTACCCCTCTTCTACCCCTTTACCCCTCTTCTACCCTCTACCCCTCTTCTACCCCTCTACCCCTCTACCCCACTACTACCCCTCTACCCTCTTCTACCCCTCTACCCTCTACTACCCCTCTTCTACCCCTCTACCCCTCTTCTACCCCTCTACTACCCCTCTTCTACCCCTCTTCGACCCCTCTACCCCTCTACTACCCCTCTACCTCTCTTCTACCCCTCTACCTCTACACTAGCTCTCTTCTACCACTCTACCCCTCTTCTACCCCTCTATTACCCCTCTTCTACCCCTCTTCTACCCACTGTAACTAGCAAAGACACTGTGTCACAGCAGCATTACTCAGCACCACCACAGCATCACTCAGCGCAACAGCAGCATCACTCAGCGCCACCACAGCATCACTCTGCACCACCACAGCATCACTCTGCACCACCTCAGCATCACTCAGGACCACCACAGCATCACTCGGCGCCACCACAGCATCACTCGGCGCCACCACAGCATCACTCGGCGCCACCACAGCATCACTCGGCGCCACCACAGCATCACTCGGCGCCACCACAGCATCACTCGGCGCCACCACAGCATCACTCAGCGCCACCACAGCATCACTCAGCGCCACCTCAGCATCACTCAGCGCCACCACAGCATCACTCAGCGCCACCACAGCAACACTCAGCACCACCACAGCATCACTCAGCACCACCACAGCATCACTCAGCACCACCACAGCATCACTCAGCACCACCACAACACCACATCAGTATCACTCAGCATCGCCTTTGCACTAGTACACCACCACATCATCATCACTCAGCAAGACCTAAGTATCATTCAGCATCACCTCAGCATCGTCTCAGCACCAGTCACCACCACCACTACCACCTCAACCTCACTCAACACCCCCTCAGCCTGCTCTCGGAATCTGCCATCTGTTGATTCTCCCTAGCGTCTGGCCGCTGCTAGTGTTATAATACAGGTACTAGTTCACAACCTTCAACCTCGTAATTGTTTATGCCCCCTCAAAAAAACTTTAACAAACAACCATTGGATTAGGCAAAAACAAGTTGCCAGCATTGCAAGAACAAAGAAAAATGAGAAATTTTTTATTGTACATACATTTTTTAATATGGTCGTTCTGTTGGACATAATGCCTTTTTGGTCATATATAAGGTAACAAAATGCTTCTGGCACTTTTTATTACAACTTTTCAGCATGCTGCACAGCAGCCACACTTCTCTACAGCACAGCTTAAACACATTGGCAAAGTCAATAGGTCTCGCTTTTGGGACCTTATAAGTATTTAGTTTATGCAGCACAATATCCTTGGTGCAACAACATCAACTGTTGCATGGCTAAACACTTATAAGGTCCCAAAAGCGAGACCTATTGGCTATGCCAATGCCTGTTTCTTATTATCTTGGTTTCATAATTTGAATGAATGTACATTTATGATTTTAAAGGATGTGTAATATGCTTGTAATAAACTTGACTTGAAATCTCTCTTCATCCATATCTACATAAACAACAGTTAGAAATCTAGGACAACTCTCTGATACAGCTACTATTTACATATTTAGTTTCATGTAAACACTTTCGTTCTTCATGTCTTGAGGGACATGGTAATGTTCCTGAGGTGCATTCTTTATCCTTTGCACTCTGGTATTCGTAGTCCTGAGTATGCGATGGCTAAAACAAGACTATTAGCACCAGAATTCAAAAAGCTTGCCTTGATGTACTGCTCTCACAGGGGCCGAAGAAATTTGAGTATTCTGTAGGCTAAAAAAATCTCATCTATCGCCCTCCTGTGCAAAACAACGTGCTGTATTCACCCATCATACCAGTAACTTGTAATTTCGTTCGCAAAGTTGCACTGTACCAGTGCATTGATTAATTCATAATTACTAACTTTGGAGAGATTGTGTCGCTCCGTGCAGAGCCATATATGGGGCTCGTTTCTGCACTTGTGAAATAAGCGCAATTGTATCTTTAACGTTGGAGGAATTTCCGGGACTGCGTAAGCATGAACACATTTTACCGTTTGGCAGACTGCTGATAACGGGAAATGGGTGGAGTTCTGCTTATGTGATGCACTGCGTGTAAATCAGTTTCAATCTGAGGCCTGTCAGTTGCAGCAACTGCAGTGAACTGAGCGAAGTGCATATATATATATATTTTTTTTTTTTTTTTAAACTGATATAAGGTTTAAGTGGAGTTACACGTAGGTCATCTAATAATAAAAAAACTACTGTTTAAAAAAAAAAAAAAAACACTGAAATTCACCAGTTATAATTAATGACATAAGTATAACTTGCACTGCTGTAGATTTCAGACACCATCAGTGATGTAATATGTGCAGTCATAAGCAGTGCATTATAGCAGTGCAAGTAATACTTAAGTCCTATGTTCCCTGCATGGTGCGCGCCTGCGCATGCACTCTACTCTTTTCCAGCATACAGGACCTCTGCTGGATCGCGCAGCTAGAGAAAAATGTTCCCAACTATTTTACAGCTCAAAAGAAAGGGTTCTCTTCGTGCGCATGACAAAGGCTCCTGCTTTTATAGGAGCAGCAGTCCTTTGACGCTTTGACGGTGGCTGCTGAAAAGGTAGTGTGGCTCCGGGAACAGGCGGCTGTTTACAATGTCTCCTGCTCCCCTGCTGGTGTAAAGTGCACTGGTATGTACATGCACTTAATAGCTTTAGAAGCCTTTTATTTAAGCCTGGGCAGAGTTCTGCTAACTCCGCGAAGTGCAAAAAAAACTCAGTCGCGCTACGCTAAGCTCCGCAAGCGGCGGAGTGCATTGGATAAATGCTGTTTGCGGTGATTTTCAGTGCCAGGTGCTTGTCTGCACTGTGCAATCATCGCAAACCGCACCATGCACAGCGCAAGCGAGCGCTGCTTCCTTTCTGCCGCTCGAAAAGATTTTTGCTCGAGCGGCAGCTTTCTCAACGCGAACGGACAGTTTCTCAACGCAAGCGGTCGCAAGCATTCACGACCACTTGCAATGAGAAATCTGAACCGCCTGCGTTGAGAAATCTCGCCGGGAGCTTGATTTTCCACGCTCGCGCTCGCCAACTTGATGTTGACGATTGCGAACAAGGAACATTCTCGCCAGGAGGTGGATTTTCCTCGCTTGTGCTCGCCAACTTGACGTTGACGAACGCGAGCGAGGAAAAAAACTCCTCTCCGCTATGCGGAGCAGAGTTTTTCCGAACTGCGCGAGCTCTGCATAACGCGGAGTCTGGAAATCTCCGCAATCTCCGCGAGCGGAACGGAGTTCACCACCCAGACTTACTTTTAATTCACAAAAAGTAATCCATGTCAGTGATTCAGTTAGTTTTTTTTTTTGCAACCTTTATTTTTTAAATGCAACCATTCTCGCATAGACAGGAAAACGAAATAGTGATGATTGGGCCTGGGTGTAGTTCGCAGAGTTCCGCTATGCGTAACTCCGCGATTGGCGTAGTGCGTTAGGGTCATGCCGTTCGCTGTGATTTTGAGCGCTGGGTGTTTGTCCCGCGCTGTAAAATCATCGCGAACGGCACCATGCGCAGCGCAAGTGGGCGCAGCTTACTTTCTGCTGCTTTTCTACTCGAGCGGCAGCTTTCTCAACGCAAACGGAAGCTTTCTCAACACAAATGGTCGTGACCTGCCACGACCACTCGCATTGAGAAATCTGACCACCCACGTTGAGAAATCTCGCCAGGAGGTTGATTTTCCTCGCTCGCCAACTAGAGCTTCGACGAGCAAGGAAAAATCTCGCCGGGAGGTGGATTTTCCTCGTTTGCCAACTTGACGAGCGCGGAGTGGAGTTTTTGGGAACTCCGCATGATCTGCGTAGTGCAGAACACTCTGCAAACGGAGCGGAGTTCACCGCCCAGGGTTAGTGATGATATTCCGGATTTACATCAGGCATCATACTAAGGATAAAGCCATGACATCTAACAATGTAATCGCTTACATAACTTAATACATTGTCGTATCTTTTATTTTACATTCACTAAACAATATCCTGTCCAAAATGAAGATGAGGAGTAGGAAGCTACAGGGGTCAGGGAGTGGGCTTTCAATCCATTTTATTTCTCATGTTTTACTTCCCTCTTGTTTAATAGTGTTTTCTTTTTCAATTTGTTGCAATTCCATTTTTTTCATGCAGCATTTGAATCTTGTTAGGTGGAAAGTTTTACAGGTGAACACAAGGTCAGACTGTGCTTCTACCTCCTGGTTATGCGATGAAGCCTTAGGATACTCGCTTCGCTGAACACATTGATATAGAAGAGGGACAGACAAAGTCCCACAGTGTTTTTGTCTCACGTCTGTGTACTCTTTTCTTACTGTGCTCCCATGGCTGGAACATGAAATGTGTAACAGAGAAGGTCACACAGCGCCTGTCACATGTGTACATAATGTGAGCAGTCTTCACAGTGTGCTCCAACAGCTAAAACACACATGTAGCAAAGGGACCGTAGGTGACAGACACAGTGTCAAGAAAATGGGTGACCATTCCTGCACCTGGGACATCAACCACATCTCTGGTACATTTAATATCACCTACAGCATATGGTAGGTTTTGATGGAGCGTCGTAACTCAAAGGTCATGATTGTTGCTGCTGGCCTTGCCTCTTAACCATCAACTCCCTTTCTCTTTCACCCCACAATCTCAACCTGCGGGCTAGGCTTTGTAACTCCCACCAGGAAACAACTACCATTCGTCCGGAGAAAGGTCAATGACTTCTAATCTAAAACTTGTTTTTTTGCTAATCGATCTATTGTCCCCCCCATCTCTGATAGGCTTTAAAACTGAGGCATGTGTGCCTTAAATGAACCAAAGAAAGACTCAGTATAGCCTAGGGTTAGAGTTTCCAACATTACATTTTACAATCACGACTTACCTTCTGATTTTTAATACAGTGTTAGACTGTTCCCTTCTTTAGAACATAAAAACACACTATGTTTGTGTTGGGAGAGAAGTGTGCAAATGGCTCCATGTGCGTGCTTCATTAATATGCAGGCTGCTTCAACTTTTGCTGAGAAGTCTGCACAGTTATGTTTTTCTTGGGCTAATTGCTTTGTAAAGACACTCCTCTACTACATTGTTAATGCTTTAAAAAGAAGCAGATTCTGGTAGGAATTCTTAGATGTTTACTGACTGGCCTGTAGGAGTACATAAACCAAAACAATGGGTCACTGTTCCTAAGAGAAGACAAGAGGTGTCCTAACCTATACACAATTTCATTCACACACTTGAATATCATAGCTACTTAGGGTCATCATAACCCTTTAGCAGCCATAACCTGTTTGGTTTTTTATTTATGACAGAGGAATCTTTTCATTAAATTTGACTAGCGTAGATATCCTCTTGCCATTTTTAAACTCACTCACCACTTCACGAGCACTACCTCACACTCCTCATATGGCATACAAACAAAAGATCTCCACTAAAGTGATCCTTCGGGGGACCCGTAGGGCATTGCAGTTCCAGCCTGACGAGGAGCACCGCCCTATGATTGAAGCATGACATCCCTTGGGATATGTGAGGGCACCAAGTAAAGGTCACTTTGACTTTCCTTCTCACTTTTACAAAACAACACCTATTGTCTTCTCTTAGGAACAGTGACCCATTGTTTTGGTTTATTCATTACTTGGGAGCACGGGCACTGGACCTTCATTTAGCTCCTTGTCCCCCACCTCCTTTATTTAGAGTACTGTAGGAATACATGCCATGTTGAAACAAATGTGTGACTGGTGCCCTTCTTAAAATGATTTAATTTGTAAAGCTATTGAAGGTTGTTTTTCCACATGCAAGAGGTGAAATGCAGACTTGGCATTACTCTCCCCATGCACAAGTCAGGAAAGTATGTTCAAAGAGCGCAGGCTCCTCATGCCAGTTAAGTTTAGCTCACAAAGTGTTGTTTTGTAGATTCATTCACTACAAGATAAGTAAATAACCACCCGAATATAACAAAAACATCATGTAGGACAAGGGTGCTCAAGGGAATGGATTACAAACATTTTATAGGGTTTCTGGTGCAGCCACCATGTTGATAATTATACAAACTATGCAGTGCATACTAAAAATGGAACGTGTTTGGTTCTAGCAAGTGATGGTACAATCACCAAACAGGGGCAAAATGCTGAGGCAACCTGACATTTTAACATCTTAGAGTTAGTAGTTAGAAATGTATCTTTGCGATACCTTGTGGGGCTAGCTTTGGGGTTAACAGCAGTAAACAGATCTGACCCAGAAAGTATAGGGGCTGTAGCCACTTTTTCCTTTCAGGTCATGTTCTAAGTTTGATCCTTCATTTTCTACAGCCAGGATTCAAAGGGGTTGTATTTAAAAGCATTCACACTCCTATAACCTAAGAAATGGTGACTTCTGAAGCATAGTTTAGAAATGTGCAAAGTGCGCAGTGGTGGCAGCCCCACACTATTTGTAGAGATGTTTAACTAGTGTATGTGTTCGTTCGGAACGAACAAGGAACCATGCAATCAGATGAGGCAGGGGACTGGCTTCTGGTCAGGAGCAACATCAGGAGATTATATACAGGAGGGTTGGTAACACAGAAAGTCTTCGTCTCTCCACTTACAGTACACAGGTAGGACATTGACCTGCACAGGACCATGTAAATGTTTTCACTCCTAGGAGTAGAAATGAAATCCTGAACACCAAACCTCTTGCCTTGTCCTCTGCATACATTGTTCCTTCCGTGCATGAGCCCTGTGCCAGGCTGAGACTTCTACTATCTTTCTCAGGCTGCCATCATGAAACATGCTTTTTCACAGTAGGAAGCACTGGGGCTGAATTCGAGCTGGATCCCCCACAACATGGACTCAAAGAAGTGTGAGATCTCAGAATCTGGCTGTTAGACTTACTGAAGCAGCAAAAAGGAGAAGACAAAGGACAGACCTAACCTAAAAATGCCCTTACCTTGAACCCCACTGCAGCCACCCCTCTTCCCCCGGCCATCCACCAAATGGCAGGGCTCAGGGTGACCAATCTACATCTCCTTGTTAAACAAAAGACTTCCTATAATTTCTAAAGGCAGCCTGGTCTTGCCCTCCTCACCTCAGTGTCTTGGTCTCCTCCCTCCAGCTACAGTAATGCAGGTAATGCACTTCCACTGTCTGGAAAGCTATCCTCATCCCCTGGCCATGCTAAACCAGTGACATCCAAATGCTTTGCTTTGGTACATGAGCAAAGCTTTTATGCGGCAACTGTTAAGGGCACACTTCAGAAGACATGGGTCTGGCATTTGCACAATCTTTCGATGTTTGAATTATTTATCCTGTATATTCTCTCATGTTGCTTTGATCATGAGGTTTCTGTGTCATTCTAGGGTAGCCTAAAGATCTTGATATGTCCTTAAACATGTGTTCAGCAATTACTTTACACTTCCAATCCTGGAGCTGATCAGCTGTCCATGTTGACGCAGTAGTTTAGCAGTAGCCTAGCAAGGGACAGACTGTTCACCTGATTTTATGACCAATCAAAAGTGCCTAATATAGGACTATCTCACATGCAAATAAAGATGTTCCTTTCTACATTTTAGCATCCTCTTATAAGTTTGCTATATGTGCCTGAAACCCTCCATGAAAATTTTATTTTGATCTTGACTTAAAACTTCAGATTGTCGCCGCACCTTTGTTTTCTTTGAATGACACTCACCTACTTTGCATCCTCTTCATGCCTCCTCTCTGAGTAACAATGAACCAACCTAAGGCTTGGGTCCTGTCTCTATCTGGCCTGGACCTCTCTAATATCTGTAACAAGCAAGTGACCAGATAGGTTGTTACACAATCATTAATCTGCACTTAGACCATCAATTCCAAGTACCCGTGATTTATTTCACATTGATTTCAAAATGTTCTTCGCATTATTTAGAGAAACATTACTTCATGTCATAGAAAGAAACACACATTTTTCAGTGTGACAAACTTATAAAAACATGAACCATATAGATATCACTATGACAGACAAAACATCAAAAGCTTTTTACATAGACATGTACAAAACACAGACACCAAATCAAATTGCCATTGTCCTCCTAATATTTAGAGGCACCAGTCCTTGTATAACACACAAACACCAGGCGGACCTGTCACAGTTCAAGTGGTCCTGCCTGGGTAATGGGCTGAAGGCAGCACAATTGTCCAAGGGGTCATATCACCGATGGGGGATAATTACTTTAAACCAGTTCCCATATATGCCCCAACGCTAATTCGCCTCAGCCCAAATGCCAACGCGTTTCGAACCATGCCCTGTTCTGGGGTTCTCCTCAGGACATGGACTGGTGACTGATTGAAGCCGACCAGAAATCGGATTCCACTTGGTATACAGAAGGGTAACACTGATTGCTGAACCACCGGAGTTGCACGACGGCGGCAATTTGGTACTAAACTTAAGATCTCTAGCACACCGCTTCATACAAGTTTGATTATCGAAAGAAGGGCTGCATCATGGATTTTAACACACTCCATGAGAGCCGTACATAACAGCAGCTAAGGCCCTTTCCAGTCCACGTCCTGAGGAGAACCCCAGAACAGGGCAGAGTTCGAAACGCGTTGGCATTTGGGCTGAGGTGAATTAGCGTTGGGGCATATATGGGAACTGGTTTAAAGTAATTATCCCCCATCGGTGATACGACCCCTTGGACAATTGTGCTGCCTTCAGCCCATTACCCAGGCAGGTCCACTTGAACTGTGACAGGTCCGCCTGGTGTTTGTGTGTTATACAAGGACTGGTGCCCTCTAAATATTAGGAGGACAATGGCAATTTGATTTGGTGTCTGTGTTTTGTACATGTCTATGTAAAAAGCTTTTGATGTTTTGTCTGTCATAGTGATATGTATATGGTTCATGTTTTTATAAGTTTGTCACACTGAAAAATTTGTGTTTCTTTCTATGACATGAAGTAATGTTTCTCTAAATAATGCGAAGAACATTTTGAAATCAATGTGAAATAAATCACGGGTACTTGGAATTGATGGTCTAAGTGCAGATTAATGATTGTGTAACAACCTATCTCCTCTCTGAGTAAGGCTTACTTTAAGTTGCGTGTATGTTTGCCTTAATCTCGATAATTGTATGTGTACTAACTGCCACACCTCATCTCAAACATCACAACCTGTCCTCCTTTGAAATTCACCTCTGCAAGTTAACAATGTCTAATCTGCAATCTGCTCAAACTCATCCATTAATCCTCCCGACCATTTGCATTAACTCACATACCCTCCACTAATGATAACTCGTAAATGCTAGTAATTTTAATCCACCTCAAAGGCACTGGAGTAAATGCATGGAATGGTCTCCTTGAAGGAACAAGATTAAACCCAGTATGAACAATAACCAATAAACTGGATTAACCATGTACTGTGGGTTCATAGAGCAGTGTGCTGCCGGGCATAAAGCTCTTCAACACCTCGATAGGGGTAGTAAGTGGTATATACACGTAACTGCTATACAATACAATATATGCTAAGCGGTCTGATAACTTTATGTAGTGACCACTCCTACTCCTTCCTTCACCCTATCAGCTCATCAATTGTTGACTGCTGGGGGGGGAGGGGGTTAGGGTCAGAAAATAGTTCAACTCTGTGGTGTCATCTTAGGTTAAAGGTTGAGTAATCTCACCTCCGGCAAATACCACTGATTCTGGTATCCCACTTACTTGCTAAGCGTGTTGTCACATGTCTTCGATGCACATTGCCTTGGCTGCTGTGCACCGAGACCATTCACTACCACACACAGGGACAAAATTAGAGAGAACCATGATTATGTCCTTTATTTTTAAGTTTCCTGCAGTGGTGGCCGCAAAATTGTCTTGCATGTCATGACATATAAATATAAATTCCCTGAAAAAACCAATGGTTAAAGTAACGTTATAGTTAGGAGAGCATTTCAGTGACAAACCACTGAAATTCACCAGTTATAGTAATCTCAAGTAACTATGACTCGCTCCCCCGCATTGCACAGTTTTTTCATAAATAATTTAATTGTAAATGGTGCGGTGATATTATCAATGATGTCATGAGTGATGTAATATGTGGGGTAATTAGCAGTACATGGCCAGAGCGCGAGTTATAGTTACCTTAGAGCAAGAGTTATACTTACTTGATGTAATTGTTGAATTTAAGTGGTTTTGTACGTTTAAAACATTACATTGTCTCTGAAATTCCAATGAGGAACAGGGTCATGATTGATTTGCAAATGGCTGGGCCCAAACTGGGGTGGCATGGTCTTCAAAAAAACGATGGATTAAACCCAGATCTGTGACTGGGGGTGAATGTCTGATTTATTCGACATTCTGTCCGTCATCTGTTCTTTTTGCTTTTTGTCTCCCTAAGTGGCAAGGGTATGCCCAGACTTGGGTCCCATGCTCACTGTTCCACTGAGTTCAAGCTAGCATGGCTGATGAAGGGTGATATCCCGAAACGGTCCCAGGATGCTTGTTTCCGGTCAAGGTAAGACCTGGCCTGGCAATTCGGGCTGGACTGTTCCCATGGGGAGCAGGGTAAAGACTGTTTTACATATGGCTGAGCCTAAACTGGGATGGCGTGGTAAGCAAAAAAAAAAAGGATTAAACCCAGATCTGTGACTGAGGGTGAATGTTTTTGTTTGTTCAGCATTCCGTCCATCATCTGTTCTTTTTGCTTTTGTCACCCTAAGTGGTAAGAATATGCCCAGACGTGGGTCCCGTGCTCACTGTGCCACTGGATTCAAGCTAGCCTTGGTGATGAGGGGTGGAACCCCAAAACCGGTCCCAGGATGCTTGTTTCTGGTCCAGGGAGGACCTGGCTTGGCAGTTCGGGCTGGACTGTGCCCATGGGGAGCAGGGAAGACTGATTTGCATATGGCTGGGTCTGAACTGGGGTGGCGTGGTGAGCAAAAAAATGATGGGTTAAACACAGATCCGTGACTGGGGTGAATGTTTGATTTGTTCAGCACTCCGTCCATCATCTGTTCCTTTTGCTTTTGTCGCCCTAAGTGGGAAAGGTATACCCAGACGTGGGTCCCGTGCTCACTGTGCCACTGGATTCAAGCTAGCCTGGCTGATGAGGGGTGATAACCTGAAACTGGTCGCAGGATGCTTGTCCAGGGAGGACCTGGCCTGGCAGTTCGGGCTGGACTGTTCCCATGGGGAGCAGGGTCAAGACTGATTTGCATATGGCTGGGTCCAAACTGGGGTGGCATGCTGAGCACATAAACATTGGATTAAACCCAGATCTGTGACTGGGGGGTTATGTTTGATTTCTTCAGCATTCCGTCCCTGTTAGAAATGGGGGTCTCTAGTTGGCAAGGGCTTGCACCTCTGTCCAAGTAGGGACCCTTCTTCCTAGTCATGCTAAGGGAGTTACACTCCTAAAATAACCCCTGCTCACCCCCTTGGTAGCTTGGCACGAGCAGTCAGGCTTATCTTAGAGGCAGTGTGTAAAGCATTTGCACATAACCAACAGTAATATAGTGTAAGCACTACAAAAGGACACCACACCAGTTTAGAAAAATAACCAATATTTTTATATACTCAAGACAAGACCAATTACGACAAAAATCCACAATACAGTACTTTAAAAATGATTACGTTGCAAGATAACTTCTTCTTTGCAGGAATATCACAAAAACAAAGTTCGTACGAGTCGGTAGCTCCGTCCGAGTCTACCGCAATGCTGAAAACAACAGAGTCTAACAGTTCCAGCCGACCGCGTCGATACGGGCCAGCAGAGTCGTGAACAGACTCGGTCACAGTACCTTTTCTCGTTGTGGCGGGCACGGAGTGTGCAAGCCGGTCGGCGTACGTCGCTATTGCGGTGCAAGACGGAGCGATGCAAGGTGCAGTGTCCTCTCGATGCGGTGCAGGCAGCGGCTCGATGACAGTCGTGCAGACGGAGTCGGTGAGACCAAGGCGTGCGATGCCGGGTGAGACGATGCTCGATGCGGTGCTGACAGGTTGCGATGCAGGCGACCAAGCCGGAGTGCGGGAGCTGGCGTCGGACAGCGGTGCAAGTCGGAGCGGTGCGTCGCGAAGCGTGCGAGCGGTGCCCCAACTGCGAGGCGGTCACGATGGTTGAGCCAGATGCAGCGACAGCGTCGGTCTGGTCCGGCCGGTACAGTGAAACGATGCGATGCGAACTGCGGTGCCCACAGGTCACGATGCAAGCAGCGGCTCGATGGCGATGGCATCGGACGTCGTCGTCGGTGAGACCAGGGTTGGGGTGCGAAGTGGGGCGATGCGATCTACGGTCAAACAGGACACCGGGCCAGCGACGGAGTCGGTTGACGGAGTCGGTTGCGGTTCCCTTCCTCTGTGGCAACTGAAACAGCGGTTCCAGAAGCGGTACCCAGAGGGTTGTGAAGTCTTTGCAGTCCCTGAGACTTCTTAACAGGAGGCCAGCTCGGTTTCAGGCCCTTGGAGATTCTCAGCACAAAGAGTAGAAAGTTCAGTCCAGTCCTTTCACTGCCCAAGACAGAAGTAGCAACTGCAGGCCAACCCAACAAGGCAATAACTCAGCAAAAGGGCAGTACTCCTCCTAGCAGCTCTCCAGCTCTTCTTCTTGGCAGGTTCCTTGATTCCAGCGAGATCTAAATTCATGGGGTCAGGGCCCCAATATTTATATCCCAAATTCCTTTGTTCTCTGGAGGCAGAGAAGCCTTTGCCTAGTCCAAACCAGTTCTGGAGCACTCTGTTGACAAGACTCCTTCTTTCCTTTCACAGTGCAGGGCAGAAACATCAGACGCCCCACAGGAGGTGGAGCCAGCATTGTGGAGGGAAAGCACAGCCCTGGAGCACTTTGTTGACATGATTCCTTCTCTTCTTTCACAGTGCAGGGCAGAGACATCAGACGCACCACAGGGGTGGAGCCAGCACTGTGGGGGGCAGGCACAGTCCTATTCAGGTCCCAGGTGCAACTCCTCCCTCCCATCTAGATGCAGATCTCTCTATTCACCACTGGGCGGACTCATTCTGTCTCCTGGAATCCCCCAGCCCTGTCACTCAAACTCCAGACAAGGAATACACAACCTAGCAGAGGCAGGCCTGGATAGTTAGACAAGAAAATACCTACTTTCTAAAAGTGGTATTTTCAAACACAGAAATGTTAAAACCAACTTCACTAAAAGATGTATTTTATCATTCTGAGTTCAGGCATACTAAACTCAAATTTCTACCATGTTCCTGGAGTCAGTTAGGATTATAAGATGTAATAATCAAAACTGCTCATTCTGGCCTATGGGGGACAGGTAGCCTTGCAATAGTGAAAAATGAAATAGGCTGTAATTCACTATCAGGACATGCCACACACACCAGGGCATGTCCTACCTTTCACATACAATGCACCCTGCCCACAGGGGTACCTTGGGCCTACCTTAGGGGTGACTAACATGTAGAAAAGGGAAGATTTAGGGACTGGCAAGTGTGTGCACTTGCCAAGTCGACATGGCAGCCCCAGGCTGCGCACAGGCTCTGCAATGGCAGGCCAGAGTTACACTTTACGGACTGTTTGCGTGGGTGGCACAATCCAGTGCTGCAGCCCACCAACAGCATTTGATTTATAGGCCCTGGCACTCGCAGTGCACTTTACTAGGGACTGACACATAAATCAAATAGGCCAATCATGGAAACACCAATCCATAACACATTTTACACAGAGAGCATATGCACTTTAGCACTGATTAGCAGTGGTAAAGTGCCCAGAGTCCTAAAACCAACACACACAGGGTCAAAAACAGGAGGCCAAAAAGCAAAAAGTCTGGGGGTAAACCCGCTGGAAAAGCCAAGTCTAACAGTCCCTCATCTGTTCTTTCTGAAATTCTCACCCAACTATAGCGTTACTTTAACCTTTGTTTTATTCATTGAATTTCTAGGGCTTTTTAGGTCTCGGCTGGCGATAGCAGCACGCATGCGCTGCTCTCGGCATTCGAGAGCTTCTTGGAATCAATACAGATTCCGAAGCTCGCGGAGGCGGAGTTGAAGCCCCGCCCATCTTTTTCATTGGGTAGCGTCATCTTCCATGCAAAACGCTGGCTTCTGATTGTAAAGGAGGCTTCTTAGTCCCTCCTTGTTGCCGCCTTGTCTCCTTTTGGCCCCGCCCACCGGGATTGGATCTCTCACTTGCGGCGTTACACAGTCTCCTTCATTAGCTGGGATGCACTCTTTCTTTGTCATTGTGAGCTCGGGCCGCCTGGGTCGAGCTTGTTTTTTTCTGAAGTGTGACTTAACCCATAAAGCGATCTCCATGTCAGAATTATTCTGCATGATTAAGAATGTACACTGCCGAAATTGTAGGCAAGAATGCGCGAATAACGTGCGATGCAGAAAATTAATTACGAATAACTGCTTTATAAAGTAAAAATCATCAGAGTCGTTTGCAGCGCGGTCTCCGCTATTCACCATTTTGATACATTCGACATAGCAGCATAATTCATACCGCTTGCGCCGAGCTAGCAAAGTTATCATTTTGAAGCTGTAGCGAAATAGTGCTGGTCGTTCATTTAAACAATCTGTCTGTGGCGCCGCTTCCATCCTCTGGAACTCCCTTTCGCTTCAGCCCGCGCTGAGAACAAATCGATTACCCTTTTAGGAAACTCTTAAAACCTCTGTTTAGCTCTACTTGAATCAATCCTTCTTTCTTTGATCTGTTTCTTCCCCTTCCTTGTCTCTATTTTCCCTTCTTGCTTGTATTTCTCGTTACATGTAAAGCGCACTCTACACCGTAGGTACAGCTAAGTTTTGTATATATCCGTTCCTCCCCTTTTTGGTGTTACATACTATCCAATACAGTTCTGTACAAATATTACATTGTAAACAAAGACCATGCGCTCACCACGTGGTACCCCGCCCTATCCGCGACAAGCGCTGAGGGCTTGAAAACATGTTAACCCAAATTCCTTTGGTTAGACATTGCTTGGATCGTTCCGGTTGAAGTACTGTTGCTGCTGGGTTTCTTTTCGCTCAAACGAAATGTCTTGCCATGAGTTCAGAAATGGAGTACACCCCGCTCCAAGAATCGGGGGAGGCTGCAAGTGCAACTCCGAAGCCTTGCCTGCAAAATTCAAAATTGTGCACCCTCAAAATGTTATATAATTCTGTCTCGAAAAAGTTCAAACAAGGAACACGCGCTAGTGTTACAAAATTCACAGTTTTCAAATAATTGTTAAAAGAAAAAGCAACGACGATCTTTGCCACGTTCTTCAACGCAACGTGCCTGATGCAGCACTTTCATGTCTAACTCCTATCGTTGTAAAAGTCATTTTTGGGGTAAATGGTCCGAAATCGTACACTATTTTACAGCTGTTGCTTTGAGTATCCTGTGTCAACTAAATGGGCAGATTGTATTAATTTTAAATTGAGTAGCGGCATGTTTATGTTGTGAACCAACGCTGTCGACATGGGCAGCAGCTCTGTCTTTCAAAACTTGAGTAACTTCAACACGCCTGGCCATGTAGGGAACGGCAGTTTGTCAGCATAACAACGAACATACTATTGCCATGAGCAGAAACAAGCATTACAAATGCAATAGGTCTCGCCTTTCATCTAAGTTAAAGCCATTTGCTTTGCTATACAATACCATTAGAAAAGCAAATGGCTTTAACTTAATCAAAGGCGAGACCTATTGCATTTTCAATGCTTGTTTTAATGTGAAGTAATGTTGTGTTAGCACGTGTCCCCCTCCCCTCATTTACACATCGGCCTCAGGGGATTTGGTCCTTGGGGCCTCACAGAGGCTTGGGGAGGGGGCCACATGCCCCCTCCCTTAAAGAAATATTTTACACCGGGCCCTGGTGATTTCACGAAACTACATGGTACATGACGATGACATCTCATTATGTGATTGGTTAATGACTGCCTTCAAAGGCAGCCACGTTGTTTTAAGGCCACTTTCCCTGTGTTCTGGGTAAGTGGCTTAGATATTGATAAGTATTAGATTTTATAGTTTTCTCCTACTTATTACCACTTAAACTGGTGAAAGGTGGGGAAAATTGATAGATAGTTGCTATATATATATTTTTTTAAATTCACGGAGTACCACACGAAATATATTTAAAAAAATGTGAAAAAATAAAATACTGGAAGACACTATATTTCAGAAATATAGTGTTCTACGGTGTAACTTTAAACTTTTTACATATTTAATTCTTTATAAAAATGTGTATGGAGCACTACAGAAATACAGAGGAATTAGCATCCAACTAAAAAGAATTGAAAAAAGTTACATTTCTTAAAAACATGGTACTTCCTAGGTACTAGCTCGGTACTCTACTATACTATGTAGTGAAGCTGGTTAGGCTTCGCTATGTAATACTCTCTCAATGCCCCAAAGATGGTCCTTGAATTCACAATAATAAATCCTCAGCTCAATCCTGGTAGTGTGGCAAAGAGCAGTCAGACTTTGCTAGAGGAACATGTGTTAAGCATTTCAGAGTACCAACATGGACGTTAAGTAATTGTCAGGACTCAAAACAAATCCAACACCAATTTATAAAAATAAAAGCAGATTTTTGTATAAATTTAGATACCAAAACTAAGTCAATCGGATGCGTATAACCAGAGTTATGGATTTTAGAAGCAAAAATAGATCCATGCAAATCAATACTGCGAAACTTTATCATTGCGATCAATTGTAAAAAAAGCACTAGTGACGATCGGTCACTTGCAGGTCGAGTTGCGTGGAACCCACTGGGGGTTAAGGTGATATGGGTCCTAGGATGAAGCCATGACAGTCAGTTTGATTTATGGTTGTCCTGGCTATCCTTGGTGCTGACAGGGGAGCCGCAGAGGAGCTGGTTTTACCACTTAAACAGTGCTGGCGGGGAAATGGGTACAAAAAGTCGACAACAGGGCCATTGCTGTGGTCAGTTGAAGGTGCTGCGGAGTTCCCTCATGCTGGTGGTGGTTGCCGGACTGACCACCAACAAGCCTTGGCAGCGGTAAGGTCAGCAAGATGTTATTTCGATGTCCAGAGGTGCGGGGGAAAATGGTAGTCACCTGAAACTTGCTGTAGGTCTGGACTACATTTCCCTCAATGCACTGGACCATCTACTTTTGATCGTATCTTTAGAGGGCCTGATGGCCAGCGATTCTTTGTTACTTTGGTTACCTGAGGACTGCAGGGGACTAGTGCAACTAGTCCAAGGGAGTCTGGTTTTGCCTTTGACTCTCACAGGGGTCCCTGTATCTGGGGGAACCGATCTTTGGTCCGGGACGAGTCGCAGTCGTGCAGTATCAGAATGGTTGCCATATGTGCAAAGTATCACGCCTTTGTTTTGTGCAGGTCCTGTTGTCGCAGACACGGGTCTCTTCTGTTTCCACTGTTGCAATTTAAATCAGAACTGAGGTTCTGGTGCCAGGAGTGTGCCTTATGTCCTAGATTTAGGGGTGTTGGTGCAAGTGGTCAATAGGCTACTAGCCCCAGCAGCTAATCCGCCCCTGAGGTGACCACATCCGGCGGTGTGTAACACCTTTTTTACCCAGATTCCTCTATTCTGCCACTTTGAAAAATGGCAGAAACGTTCCTTAGCTGTACAATCCAGGTAGCCCACCCTAGGGTGTCTCTAGCCTTATGAGGTAGTACATCCCCTGACTACATAATTTTCCCCCCTGTCCAGATGCAAATGTGCCTTGGGCAGAGGAAAAGCTGATTCCTCCTCTGGGAGGCAGCCTGGATGCATATCAGAGGCAGTGTAAGCTTTGAAGTTCACCGCCTTGATGTGCCACTTCACTAGCCATCCTGCCAGGGAAGGTGTCACCAACTTCACGTCCAGGCCACTGCTTCTGACTACTGGGAGAGTTTGCACCTCCTGGCGGGGGTTCAGATTCCTGTCTTGGTGGCAGCAGCTGTCGGCTGCCAGCCAGAGCACAGGAAAGCCTGGGGCATCCAGTTGGGCAACCTCTAAGGTAGGAACTTTGGTGCATTCCACATCGCCTCTGACATGAGAATCATGCCAGGGGTGATGAGGCAAGTTGTTTGATACCAATCATGATATATTTCGGCTGTACCATAATGGAGTTGGCAGCTTCGAGGTTGCCCGGGTGCTACTTCATGTTACCCTATGGACCGATGATCACTAATAGTAGCCCTTAATGGAAAGGCTACTATAGGGGGGAAACATCCATTACAATGCAGTCATTACATCGCACTGCTTTTACAACGCAGCTGTTACAACGCATGCATTACAACACATGTCACTACAACGCATGCCATTACAATTTTTTTAGGGTGGGTATGGGTTTTGAGGTAGATGGGAATAGTAATTTTTACCCCTACGCTATCCAACACTTTCCCTACTGTTGCACTCACTGGAGTTGGAATAGTAATTTTTACCCCTACACTATCCAACACTTCCCTACTGTTACCCTAAAAGTATTATGCGCTGTAATGGTATGCGTTGTAATGGTATGCATTGTAATGGAATGCGTTGTAATGGTAGTTTTTAAAAATGCGTTGTAATGGCATGCATTGTAAAATCATGCGATGTAATGGTAGTTGCGATGTAAAAACCGTGTTGTAAAAGCATGCGTTGTAAATGTTTGCGTTCTAACGTCATATATTCTTATAGGGACACACCTTTAATATTATGCACCCTGCCCCCTGGGCCCAGGAAGCTTTCTTTAGGGTTGACTGGAATATATTAACAAGCATTTGCAATGCAATAGGTCTCGCATTTACGCGAGTTTGAGCTATTGGCATTGTAAATGACAATGCCTTTTTTTAAGTTTTTGTTTTTAAAGCATACATAAAAGGCATTGTCATTTACAATGCCAATAGCTTAAACTCGCGTAAATGCGAGACCTATTGCATCGCAAATGCTTGTTAGGACTTGTGCCCTGGCTCCCCTGCACGATATGCTGAAGGGGCCCACTAAGTATGGGTAAGCCTCGGTCCCCCCTCCCCTCACCGCGGGGGCCTTTGTTACGCACTTCCGTCCCTGGGTGCGAATCTTCTCTCATGAGAAACTTGCATTTTGTGAACTCCTACGGTGGGTATAAGGTTAAGCGGACAATATATTCAGTCAGATAGCAGAGGAAAGCTTGTGAACGGTGCTGAGGGCGGAGTCACAAGGAAGGGGTTGGCGTTCAGCTTTTCTAGTGTGTCAGACTGGGCAAAAGACAGCAGAAGGGAGTGCTGCTAACCGGAGAGCTGAAGCTTGTGGTCCGAAAGGCATCGCTAGCGCAGGAATCGAAACATGGGACTCTTTGTCCCGTTTGTCTACGGTTACCTCGGAGTTCTTGGGTTTTAATCTCTAAATGGGAACCTCTAAAATGCCGCAAGGGGAGATATATTCCCTAAAAACAAAATGGAGTGTGCGGACCGCTTTCGAGGAGAAAAGAAAAGTAGGAAAAGAGAGACGCATGCATTCCTCGTGACAGCCTGCATAGCGCACCGACTCCCGTCAGCCAAGCAGCGCTTGATAGAGTGGCTTAGACCTCGCAGAAGCTGTTCGTGTCTAGCCCTCTCTGAGGTTGCTTGCTGAAGAATAAACAACACAAAGGGAAAGGAGGAAGTGCCTCGTCTGTTTTGACTGCTGTCGTGATAATCAGTCACCGGGCAGCTACAAGAGGAACTCTGGGAGTCCGCGCTGGCTTGAAGTCTTGCAGTAGTGAATATTGCTTGTCCAGGTGATTGTAGTGAGGGGCGAACACTTGCGGGGTGACGATGGGTAATAAAAAATATGCACTTTAGAGCGCATAGCGCTGCAGCCGCCGTGGTGCCCATCAGTGTCCATTTCCCAAATAGTGCGTGCTTACCGACTAATGAAGGAGACCGTGTAACGCCGCAAGTAAAAGATCCGGTCCGGATGGGCCGTCCCAAAAGGAGACAGGGCGGTAACAAGGAGGGACTAAGAAGCCTCCTTATCAATCGGAAGCCAGCGTTTAGCAAGGAGGATGACGCCAGCCAATCAAAAAGATGGGCAGGGCTTAAACTCCACTTCTGAAATGTCCCGATTACAAGAAGCCTCGCAGAGCGAGCAGCGCATGCGCGCTGCAACGCAGGTCTGCAAGACCTAAAAATAGTGCTTTGAACTTGCCACACATGGTGAGGGCAAAGTCGAGTTTGTACAGTTGGCGGTGCTTCTGCAGTGGCAGCCCTGCTGTCACCTGTTTACTTGGGTCACTCATGGTGGTACAGACTTTCAGGGATGTGGAATTACTATTAGCCCAACACCCAGGACATATTGTTTGGGGTCAAGGGCAACAAGTTTTCATGTGTATTTTGTCCTTGGGACAAGTAGGCCCAAACCCCTGCAGCACAAACCCTTTGGCTGCCAGTTTGTAGTACCACATTATGGATCAGGGAAGGGCACTGTCTGCAGTTAAGGTAATATTTTTGCCCATATGTTAATGCTGTTCAAACTTGTATTTATGGTTCATTAGTTGTAAGCCTTCATTATTAGGTTGAGCACTCTAAATAAATGTTGTAAGCTCTGACTGCACTACTGACAGTGGTTCCATTATAAAAATGTGTACACACGTTTTCAAAGTTTAGCAATATGAGGCTATGTATAATGCTCCCAGAATGCTCTCTGATTTGATGCAAATATTTGCAGTAGCTTGAAAGCAAGATTGATGATTCTTTGCTTTCAATATACAATGTTCATAAAAAAATGAAAGCAGGGAAAAAAAAACATTTTGCTATACTACTATAAAATTTCAAGTAACATTTCTTTGCAGCTTCATTTAGTAACATGTGTTGATGCATGCTAGTATTTCCCAAAAAATATTCATAATGGAAAACCAGTGTAACCAGTTTCGATAAGATTATGGGAAACAAAAACAAACAAGCATTGGCAAAGCCAGTAGATCTGAAATTGGTGGTCAGCTTTTTAGTTTTGTCAAAGTGTGACTTATTTTGGCATAGTTTTTGTAAAACTTTATTGGTGTGGGAGCTGCTGGGCCCTCACCATTATAACAAACATTGGCAAAAGCAAAAATTGTTTTTGGTCTCAAAAAGCACACACTG
The DNA here is from genome assembly GCA_963921515.1 of Calotriton arnoldi. Lineage (NCBI taxonomy): Eukaryota > Metazoa > Chordata > Amphibia > Caudata > Salamandridae > Calotriton > Calotriton arnoldi. Next base: position 148,137 of record CAWUFW010008199.1, on the reverse strand, counting down.
CCACAGTAGTTACTTGCACTGAACAAAACTACTCTGTGTGCAGATATGCTCCTTGTGAAAGAGCAAAATGCTGTCAATCACAGTGAAGCCAGCCAATACAGAGGGAGAGACAGAATTTTAATAAACACAAAAGGTCATAGTCAACGCCAGACCAAATTAGGGGCCCAATTATTAAAGAAAGTCTCAAAAGTGCACCTATGGTATGTGTCCTTGCATTGAGTGCAGCTATACAGCTTTCATGAATTCCCAAGAATTTACAGAAGTAGGACAAGAAATTGTACTCCTAGAAAATATTTGTGAACTGCATTTTAGCATGTGCAAATATGCATGTGTAGATTTCCTCATGCGAAAATCTGAGTGTTTGCAAGTTCACTTTCCCTCCAACCACTTTTTTCCCAACTCTGGAAGAAGGTTTACGTCTGCCATTGTTAGGAGTAAATTTCCAACATTTCTCCGTATGGGAAAAGATTAGAGAAGAGTTGTTAAAAACCCTTAACACATGCAGTAAGTAGGATTACACAGACTCAAAAGGGCATTCTAACCCTGGAACTATTGCTTACCACTACCATCCGCCCCAGTATGTAGATCTGCAGAAATGTGGCAACATAAGTGGTTTGCAAGTATTCAAACACTACTGTGGTATGAGAGGCTATATCAGAGCTCTTATATAATGAGATTGCTGCCATAATTTGTTGCCGAACTACATGGCACCAAAGGGACAAGTGGATGTTGTTACAAGACAGGTAGATTTATGAAGCAACCTGCCCCATGGACAAGTAGATATTTTATTAAATTCCACACCCCTGAACCTTACTTCAGACCCTGGTGACACTTTTAACTTCCATGCCCTGGGTACTACTGGTACCAGTTACCAGGGACTTATTAGAGGGTTAGTGCCCTTACCAATTGGGGTTACCAATTCACATGTATCAGTTTTTGGGAGAGTACACTGCTATTGGGGCCTGGTTAAGAGGACCCAGTGCACTTTCAGAGTCATAACCATCAGCAATGGAACAAAAAGGGGGGGGCATACAAAAAGGTCACTTTTCTACAGAACCAGAGACGAAAGGTGATGAGCAACTAACCTATCCCCTAGTAGTTCTCATCATCTAAGTGGAAAAACCTGTAAAGGCTGTCTGCATTGGCATGGTCAGTCCCTGGTCTGTGTTCCACTGAAAAGTCCATTCCCTGAAAGAAAATTGACCACCTCAACAATCTGGAGTTCTCTCCTCACATCTACATCAGCCACCTGAGAGAGAGGCCTGTGGTCTGTTTGAACCATGAAGTGAGTCCCAAACAAGTATGGCCTCAGCTTCTTCAGGGACCAAACCACAGCAAAGGCTTCCTTCTCAGTGGCACTCCAACGCTGCTCTCAAGGGAGGAGTCGCCTGCTGATATAGCAGGCCTCGAAAAATCATAAAAATGTTACTAGACCTGTAGGTCTATTGACTTAAATAATCTACTTGACCTAATTGTAATGCTTTTGAACCATAAACAGGTTTCAAATCATGTGATCATGGGCAAATATTTTAATACACTGATCCGCCATTTTATTCATTATTACATATGAGAGGACCTTCAAAGATGTGAGTTCAGCATGTCTGCTGTACAAAAAAACTCTTTGGTTTGATGTAATAGACTAAACGTTTACTCCATATATAATATCAATACTAGCCACATATAGTATACACTTAAAGCCCTGACTTGCCCCTTAGTTCATTAACAGCATTGTCATCAGTGCGGGTGGCAGGATTGTTTCTCAAATTATGTTGAAAAACTATCACTTTTAATAAATACATAACTAAAGCATGAAGTGGTAGCACACTGTCATTTGCAATCAGCAGATTTTACATTGAAATGGTCACAAAATGTTCCACGGACATGCTGTTTTACAGATTATACTATATAGTGTACAAACAATAATGTTTGGAAATCGAGTTTCTGCAAATATGTGTCACTTGCACATCACCAAGAAGTGTTCTGGTTTGTTTTGCTCCTATTTAAATCTTTGCATCACAGTTCTTAATTGCAAAAAAATGTGCTTTCGAAATTCCTGATATGTTTTAAAATATTTCTACTATTCATTTACAGGCTATTTAAATATTATGTGTTAGAGAAGAAACTGACATTTTCAGGCAACTCACTTGACAAAAAATGCTAACTGTAATAAGAGAAAGAAAAATAAACTCCATTTTCCAAGCAGCAATTCGTAAAAAAAAAAAACTAGCATTTGACCTCTTTCCTTGAACAGACAGCAAATGTGTCAAGATAAAAGAAAAATGTAATGGCATCTTTGTTGCTTATTCACTTTCGGAGGGGTAGATTCTGATTAGTGCACTTGTTAAGATACAACTTCTCGTGGCTTCAGACTATCTGTGTGATAAACTGCACCTATTCTGAGTTCAGGGGCAATAAATAACTTGGAGATTCTGGTGTCAAATTCCTCATGTCACAGTAAATATCATACTCTTTTCCCCGTTTAAGTTCTGGCAGGTTTGACCCACCCAAATGTAACAAAGGGCGCAGACTTATTTGCACCCAATAATTACAGGGTGCGGTAAATTCTGCAAAACTGGGGATTGGTGCAAGGGCTCGAAAAACTCCAGCCCACTCATAATCTTTGGCCAAAGTGCCTCATTGTAACATCTGTGCTCAGCTGAAACTGTAAAGACTGAGCCCAAACCATCTGATAAATAGAGAAACAGGGTTTCCTTTGGCGGGTGAAAATGTAGCCCCTCACCACCCCCCCCCCCAACATTGGCCTGATAATGGAACTGTTTGACACAAAGCCACGCCTCTGATCCGAAAGGGAGATGTATGGAAACCCTCGTTGCAAGCGAAACTGTAAACATAACAGCATGAATTTGTAGGTTTCACTAGTACATACCTGCCAACTCACACAGTGCCACCGTGTGTCACACGATTTCGGCTCCCTTCACACAGTCACCCGTTGAGGAGCTGAAATCACACAGTGGCAGACAAAATGAGCTAAAAATCACTGTAAGAGGCGTGAAAACACAGAAGGACATCGGTGACAGCCTCAATGACCCTTTGTTTTTTTATTCTTCTGGGAGAGGCACGTGGGGAGAGGGGTTGGGGGGGGTTGGTGAGGGTCAGAGTGTGCCTCTTAGGTAGTAGCTCTTGGCATGAGGCCCCACCCCCTTCAATGCCTCGCCCCGCCTCACAAGGTGGCATTAATTTGTAAGTTGGCAGGTATGCTAGTAGGATGCAGGCAACGTCGTAGAAGCGTCCCTAGGATTCAGTGCAGCCTGTGGGTTAATATATTGAAAAATCCTTTAGCTCCCTGTTTATTACATACATGCACACTCGTAGCTAACTCACAGTGCTGTTTGTTCAGTCACAATATTGCTTATTATAATAATGCTTCCTCTTCTTGACAGATCCCAAAACAGTGCCCTGCATCATCATCGTCATCATCATCATCATCCTCTGGCCCATTCAGTACCTTCTCTATAAGAAATAATGGCTGCCCAGGTCAGTATGCCAGCTCCTGTGTGCCTCATCGAAAACACAGCAGAAGGAGAACTTGTACTGAAACAAGACGCCGTAGAGATTTTGGACAAGATCACTCAGCACGTGGTAGTGGTGGCCGTTGTGGGGCTCTACCGTACTGGAAAGTCCTACCTGATGAACAAGCTGGCGGGCAAGAACAAAGGTGAGTATTCTCTTGTTCGACTCAATCTGCGTCTGGAACATTAAAAAATGTTTACTAGATGTCATGAGATTCACAAATGTGGGCAGCTGTTAGTTGCACCCCTGTGTGATCATCAAGGGGTGATTGGGTACTCTGAAACCAGGACTCAGTACTTGGGGTATTTGCATCTTCAACATGGCCTTATGGAGAGTTACTCTCATTCATCCATATGTAACTTTTTCTGTGCGAGGCCAGCTACCCAGCTTTCTTCAGCTGGTATGTGGAGGACTGCCTCTTTTTTGGGAGCTATAATTATAATTCTGATGAATGTTCTTGTTTTGTTCCTATCGATGAATCAGTAGTTGATTAATTAATTTATATTCTGATATTCTTGTTTTGTTCCTAAACATTATTTTGTGTCAGAATTTGTCTTGCATCACAAAATATTCAGGGTTTGACCTCAGAATATTCATGATTGGTTGATATAAATGTTCCTGATCTGAACCTAAAATATCATATACACAGCTCAAAATGCTCACCCGTCATGTTTTGTTTTTATGCTTTTCTAGCTCCAAATAGAAGATAAAAAAGGTTTAGAGCTCATAGATTGGCTGTAGCTGCACTTGTTCGTTCAGTCCCTTCCACCATGGCAGCACTTCTTCAGTCCTTGCACAACTTATTCATTAAACCATAGCTATTGTGGTCATTCTCCATTAACCCTGGCTCTGGCGGCACTTCCCCCATTCAGGCCTTCACTGTGAGAGGCCCGATAAATGGGCTGGAGTTTCTCCACCGTGGAGTTACTCATACCAGGGATGCTGGTAACTCTGGGGTTGAGGAAAATCCAGCCCATAATGAGTTGGACCCTTATGGTCCACTAAGAAATGAGGAATTACCAGGGAATTTGTCATTCCAGGTCTGATTCTTTCAGTAATTGCTAATTTTTTTGGCCAGACTTTCTGTGCGTTTAGCAGCCTAAGGGCCAGAGGTACGACCCTTACAATTTGCGAGTCGCAAATTGCGTCGTTTTGTGACTCGCAATTTGCGACTCGCAAAATGTAATTTACAACAGTGTTTCAGACACTGTTTGCGATTCCAAATGGAGTCGCTAATTGCCTGCCTTATTAATATTCATGAGGCAGGTGCAATTTGCGACCCCATTGGGAATGGCTAGCACTCCCAGTGCTTTTTAAATAAAGCAGTTTTTTTTAAATGCAGCCTGTTTTCCTTAGAGGAAAATGGGATGCATTTAAAAAAGAAAAATTAAACGTTTCTGTTTCATTTTTTAAGAGTAGGCACTGGTCCGTGGAACCACTGCCTGCTCTTAATTTTTTTTTTTTGCATATATTCACAAAGGGGAAGGGGTCCCCACGGGATCCCTTCCCTTTTGTGAGTGCCTTACCACATACTTGAAGTAGGTGGTAAACTGCGCGGGTTTTGCGACCTCAATTGCAGTCGCAAAGCATTCGTACATTGAAGTGCGACTCGCTATTAGAAAGGGATGCCCTTGGCACGCCCCTTCCTAATAACGAGTCGCAAACCCTATTTTGCGAGTCGGTAATAAGTTACAGACTCGCAAAATAGGGTTTGTACATGGGGCAGACCAGGGCCGGTTCTAGGATTTGCGGGGCCCTGGGCCAAAAGGGAATGTGCGAGACCCCTCTAATTTACATATGTGACCCCTTGCAAGGAGACCATTCAGAGACACTGCGGGAGGCCCATTGTCCAGCATTTTAGCGCCCCCACAGTTTTAACTTTCAGCCCACAAGCAATTCTCACACCTTCAGCCGGATATGTGTGAGAATTGCTTGTGGGCTAAAAGTTAAAACTGTGGGGGTGCTAAAATGCTGGACAATGGGCCTCCCGCAGTGTCTCTGAATGGTCTCCTGCAATTGGGACAAGAGGAAGCGTCTCCCTCCCTTAGGCCTCCAGACACCATCCCTGAGAGGCCCGGGTAAGGGACCCCTCCCATGGACCCTAATTGCAAGGAGACACCTTTCTTTTAGTTGGATCGACAGGGAAACAACAGGACACACGATCGGTGCGGGGCCCCATGCTGGTGGGCTGAGTGCGAGGCCCTGGGCAGCTGCCCACACTGCCCATGCCTAGCGCCGGCCCTGGGGCAGACCTATTTTGCGGTCGCATATGGGCCGATTTCCTGTTTGTGACCACAAAATACGGTCGTACATCTGGCCCTAAATCTCTGGGTGTGGTGCTCCTGAGGATCTCATAATAACGATAGGGACCAGAGCTGCTATTTTTGGCCCCATTGCAATCAAGAGGGCACTCCTAATAAAGGCTTCCGACTTAACCATAAAGTCTATTCTCACATACCCCTCAGACCAGGCCAGTATGATGACTCAGTGAGTTCAACACTTAGCACCAATATGTGAATTGATCTGCATGTTATTGGTTCAAATCCTGACAAGGAGTTCCAGTAGAACTGAGTAAAAGTGACAAGTATTATTTTGAGTGCTTGGAAACGGTAGAGTGAAACTCTATAAAAAACAAGTTACATTAATGGGAGCCACTCATAAGCCTCAGAGGAAAACTGTCTCAAATCGGAAACATTGAAGCTTTTGTATATAATAGCTCTCATCCTGAAGATGGTACAGAGTTCATTTAGATTCTTCTTCCGAGCACTTCTCAAATGCAGGTCCATCCTGACGCAATCACCCTTGACCACTATATTCCTTCTACATCTGTAGACTCCTTGATTAAAACTGGTAGTGAAAAGTGCTGCCAGTTTGCTAGTAATACACTAGACGGTAAAAATGTAAAAGCTGGAAAAATAAAACGTGTTTCCTTAGGCCTTATTTACTCCTATTACATTTTCTTGGTAGCAGGCAATGGTATCTGTAAAATTCAGAAAACAGGTAGGAACTTGTTTTATTATTCCATTTTCCCTTCTGTAAGACCTGGCTCTATATATACTGCACCAAAGTGAGGTACAGTGTGTATAGAGTCCAGGGGTCTCCAGAGGTTTGGCAGAGGTTAAAGTTAGATAGAACCTTACTCTCTAAAGTGGTAGCTTGGTCGAGCAGTAAGGCAGTATCAGAGGACAGTGTAAAGCATTTGATGTACACACTCAGTCAGCAAATGAATCCACACACTCGAGAACTGAACTCTAGGCCAATTGTTTTGTATAAAAAAATATACTGTTGTTTTATTTCTAGAACCAAGCAAGCCTGGCACAGGTAAGCATAAATTGCAGTGTAACTTGTACTGGTTTTGGTTACAGTTTTAAGTGAGCAGTTTGCAACACATTGCAGGTATAGTACATTCAATTGAATGGGCTTTTTAAGTAAAATGCAGTTAATTACTTTTCAGATTACTTTTGCTAACACAGGACTGGATCCTAGATTCAGCCCTGGGACATTTCCTGAAAACAGGTGAGTAAATACGTTTTGGTTAAAGATATGATTTTTAAAGAATATTATTGCATTTCAAAAGTTGACACTTAGAAACTTTTTCACATAGAATCACCAATGTTATCCTATGGAAGGAAATTCAATTCGCAGGTAAGTTACTGTAACGTTACTTTTGTAATCCAGTGCTGGACTCCTAGATTCAGCACTGGGACCTTTACTTAAAACAGGTAAGTGATTACGTTTTCGTAGTTTGTACGATTTTTAAAGAATATTATTGTATTTCAAAAGTTGACACTTAGAAACTTTTTCACATAGAATCACCAACGTTATCCTATGGGAGGAAATTCACTTAGCAGGTAAGTTAGGTTATCGATACTTTTTCTTACTCAGTGCTGGATCTTAGATTCAAAACTGGGACACTTCCTGAAAACAGTTGAGAAAATGCGTTTTGGTTATTCGGCTGATTTTTAAGGAATATTTGTAGTTTTCAAAAGTCGACACAGAAAATTTTTGGAAGAAAAAGTGTCAATGTTATCCTATGAGGAAAAATGAGTTATCGGTTTTGAGGTAAGTAATCGGTCTTTTGAGTTAGGGTTCTGGGGTTAGACTCAGGGGTCTCCCAGGGTCAGTGATGCACTGTTGTTGCACCCTCAGCGGCACTAGGGCGGCCGGGTGCAGAGTGTTGAGGCCCAATGTTATCCTATGGAGGATAGGGGGACTCCGGTTGGTGGCTGCTGGCAAGCAGGCCACGGGGTTGTGGGAGCAAAGCTCCTAGGGTTAAGCTCAGGGCACGTTGGGGACCAAGTGAGCACCAAAGGGGCACCCTCAGCGGCACTAGGGCGGCCGGGTGCAGGGTGCTGTTTTGAGGTCGGGATTTCAATGGAGATTCTTCGGGACAAAGAAACACTGCAGGCTCGGGGACGAGGACCTTCCAGGAGCAACCACCACTTCGAGGGGTAAGTTGGGATGTAGAGGGTTGGTTGGGCACCGTTGGTTTGGGCACACAAGGCCGTGGGGCGTCGGGTGCAGGGGTGCTTTGGGACGTCGGATTTTCTTACCCGCTCTGGTCGCGGTAGGGGGGGGGTCCTCTGGATTGAGGCTGCAGGCGTCGTCAGGAGGCTTGAGGCATTTCAGGGGTCGCTGGATCTCGGGTCAGGATCGCCGGGGGGACCTCCTCTGGGTATTTGCCCACTCGAGCTCGGGCCGGATTCGGCGGGGGCAGAGTGTGCGGGATTCGCGGTTCCTGGCTGGCACCAGAAGCTGCAGTTCAAACACGTCCGGTGTTCACAGGAGAAACAGCTTGGAAAGTGAAGGCAGGCAGGTCCTCCGGGGTTTTTGAGGTTGCTGGCCGCTGGACACGCCGGGGTTTTGCAGGAGCAGGTTCGAGGGGAGACAGGCCTGTAGGGCTGGGGCCAAGTCAGTGGGCGTCGTCCTCTTGTTAGCTCTGCACGGCTTCTCGTCCTTCTTCTTCTTCCTTTTCTTGTTGTTGCTGAATCTGCCTTCCTGGTTCAGGGCTGCCCCCTAAATACTGTATTTAGGGGGAGTTTTAGGGGTCTTGAGGTCAGTAGCCAATGGGCTACTGACCTTAGGGTGACTACACCCTTGGTGTGCTCACCCCACGTCCTGATTGGGGAGTGCCTGCCATCTGCAAGATGGCGAGCACTGGAGAGTGGGCTTCACCTCGCCTCCCCCACCTGAGGGGTGGAGTTGGCAGAGGTGGGCACACCTCCTGGGCTGGCTAGTTTTTCCCGCCTGTCTTCCCGCCGAAAGGGAGGGGAGACAGGAAGGGATCCCGCTCCTGATAGCAGGAGAGGCTGGGGGGTCGCATTACAAAGGCTGCCAGGCCTTTGAAGCTCCCCTGCCACAGATGGCTCTTCCTGGCCTGGGGGAGGTGTGTACACCTCCACCCAGGAAAGGCTTTGTTTCTGGGCTCAGGGAGCGTAGGCTCCCACCCTAGGGGTCCAGAAACATGTCTCGTGGTAGCAGGCTGGTGTGTACCAGTCAGGGAACCCACCAGAGGCTGTCGTTTTTCAGCGGGCATCTCAAAGATGCCCTCTGTGTGCCTTTTTCATTAAATCCCACACTGGCATCAGTGTGGGTTTAATGTGCTGAGAAGTTTGATGCCAAACTTCTCAGTTTTCAGTGCAGCCATTATGGTGCTGTGGAGTTCATAATGACAAACTCCCAGCACCATATACTCTTAATGGCAGCACTGCACTTACAATGTCTAAGAATGGACTTAGACACTGTAGGGGTACAGGGCTCATGCACCTGTACCCTCACCACTGGTATAGTGCACCCAGCTAGAGGGGTGACTGACCTATGCCAGGGAAGTGGGTTGTAGGCATGGCCCACAGAGGTGTGTGCCATGTCGACTCTTCACTTTGTTCTGCACCAAAACACGCAGCCTGCAAAGGCAGTGTGTGTGTGTAAAGGTACACGGCCTCTAAGGGTGGCACAATAAGTGCTGTAGCCCTTAGAGGTCTTCCCTGGTCACAGTGCCCTGGGTACCTGTGGTACCATTTACCAGGGGCTGACCTGTGGCCAGAGATGCCAATTGGGTACAGTTTTGGGGAAAGAACACAGGCCCTGGGAACCTGATTGGCAGGGACCCAGGGCACATCAAGTCAAAGTGCATCAGTGGTCTGGCAAAAAGTTGGGGGGTTACTGCAACAGAAACCCACTTCCTTACACCTTCGTTTTCCCTATTTTAATTTCGCCCTTTCCATTCTTACGCCCCCCCTGCTTAGTGCACTTGAATGGTTTGCTCCATCTGGGCCTCGAGGAATGGGATGTCTGGTCTAGTTGGTTGAAGTGACGAATAAACGTTGCAGTTGTTCTACGTTTTAAAGTGTGTCCGAATTATAATGGACCTTTTACAAACATACACATTTGGCATATTAAGAGTAGTTTTATTTGAAAGCTTGATTCATTGGTACGTAAAACATATAGTTACCATGGGGTGCTCTGAAAAAAGGGGCCCGCTACAAAAAACAGAGAGTAACCCCTCTACACCGAAGGGGTCAGGGTTTCAAATGATGAAAAAGAGGACTTCACTGTATTGTTTTTCTGTTTCTTTCAGCCAGACGACCGTTTATGCATGGAGCTGCCTGGGTTACTTTCCATGAGCAGGGCATCTCTCTACTTTGAGGTTTCTCGAGAGAACTTTTTATTTTCTCCAAGGGAGAATTACGTGAACCTTTTGTGTGAAGGAGAGTATATTATATTCATATGCAGTGTAATATCCAAGGTAGTCTTCTCTGATACAAGAACCACGCAGGTCACAGTTAAGTAGAAAATTATTCTTTATTTACACATTGTCACAAAGGTCTATGGAACACCCACCAGGAGCAGGATGTCACAGGTCCGCCTTAAACTTCAATCTGGCATTTACACAAGCACTGCCCCATACAGCTCCAGAAAAGAGTGGAGCCTCATCTGTGGGATACTGGACTGGACCATTGGCACAGGTGCTTGCTGACCCTTTTTGTCATGAGCTTAAGGAACAGGTCATATTGATACAAAAGAGCACTGGACCCGAGTTTGAGGACACAGGCCAGTGGATGATGTGGCCCTGATGGCGGGTATGTGATATGACACCTGTTAATTGTTTGAAATGTTATCCCAGTGGAATGAGCCTTATATAACTCCTGCTAAATAAATATGCAATAGGAGCGATATTTGTTTCAGCCAATGGAATTTGCTTCTTGGACATCCTGTTGTATGATAGAGTGATCGGTGGGGCCCTGCTTAACTGCGAGTCGCATAACTACAGTATAAAGAGCGGCTGTGCTTCCATGGGATGTGATACGATGGAGGTGGACCATCGTAAGCTTGTGTACCTTTTGTACATTGAAGCACCTAAAAAAGACTACTTCATTGAGGATAAAGTAGAGCATGTTTATTTTGGTTCCCACGGATCATGAGTAGGGCACTGTGCTTGTGAAATGCAGAGGACTGACTATCATGATGCCTGATCCCCTACAAAAGGGGAAGAGTTCCAGTAAAATCGGTCTTGCAGCATTAAAAGCACATTTTGCTAAGCTAACCTTGAAATTTGAATTCTTTTGACTGGGAGAGATTTTTTCTGCTGTTTTGAATAAAAAAAAGTCATGTCAAGGCTGGTGATGTTTTGCTGAAGAAGCTTAAATCTACATTTTAGTTGTTTAGCAGCACCTTGAGCCTTGGACTTTTATTGACTGACTGCTGCCACTCAATGAGATTCTTAGTGGTTTTGACATTTAGGATCAGAATTACTCCCTGGCACAATTAAATGATTCTTTTATGATCCTACCACATGATTTGTGGCATTCTTTGTGTGTGCTTATTCATGCTAGTTGTTAAATGTGTTAAAGGGACAAACCCGTATGAGCATGAATCGTAGCCCTGTTTCCCCAGGGCGGTACCTCTAGGCAGGAGTCTCCTTGGTGGAAGGACCTGCTTGGGACCTTGGGTGTTGCATTATCTTTCCTGTGCCTGTAGCATCTGCACCTTTCCATAGCCTTTAAAAATCAAGCACATTAACCAATGAATAAGATCTTTTCCAAGAAATAAGTAACTATGAGTCAGTTAAATACACTAGCCAAATTGATGCAAAAAGTTTGGATAAATTAACTGCGGACATAAAATTAACTCTAAAACTAAGATACTCTTAGAATAAGAAGTACATTTTTCAGAACAAGTATCAGAGATTCCTTTAATGAAACTGGAAAAACGGATTAGTACTTTTTGAAAATTAAGCATTGGGGCTATCTCATGACATTTTTATGGTGATCTGATATGTTTGATATATTTGAATCTCTAATGTCAGCTATATATTTTGCACCACCACTTGCATGTCAGTTGTAAGGCTAAAGAAACATTTGTCTTGTATGTATATTGTCATCTCTGTTTAAGGGTAGAGATGCAGCTGAATGGGCCTCACCAACGTACTGCCCGGTAATAAACTGATTAGTAGTTAGGAATTCATTAGAGTGATGTATGCCCAGAGGTTAACTGCTAAGTCTAAAGGGTCAGAATTAATTCTGTCTGGCAAAGTACTGTAAGTGTGCGGACATATCTGGGTCATTTCAAAAGTATGGGAAGTATTAAGAGACGTTTGAATGTGCTTGAGAAGATTATATGTCATGAGAACATCTTTGTCTATTACATGATGACAATCAATCTTATGGCACTGATTTACAGTTGTAAAGAAAATAAAATCCACTGAATTGTGGGGAAAGTGGAAATTGGAGCTCATCCACTGGTTGTGAGTCGTCCAGGGAATTACCTCCACCATAGGGACAGTGTGACAGAGGATATTCAGTTAAAAGATTCTCCCGTGGTGGACTGACCACTTCAAAAATGTGGAGATTTTCTGTTGCCCCCTAACTTTGAATCAACTCTTGTGTTAAGGAATGTACTTAGGTGTTAGCGGGAAATGAAGGGCTCAACGAAAGGAGAGACCATTGAGCCAATAGTGTCGCCTTGTAAAGCTGTGTACAAAAATATGTGTTCGAGGCATATGAGCTGTAGATCATATACTTGTGCATAGATCGCCATCTGGTGTTGGGCTCAGCTGTTTGCACTTTATTTTTGTCTTGGAAGAAGTCTTTGTAGTCACGAGGTAGGTGACTCCTCCTTAGGGTGATAGTGCGCATGGGCATCGACTCCATCTCCAGATTGTTTTTTTCTGCCATCGGGTTCGGATGTGATTCGCTACGCTCCGGGTCGGTGTCGTTCTCGAACCCCCTTCGACGCGCAATCTCTCACCACTCAACGGTATTGTCTAAATCGCGTTTCCCTTTCGACGTGCATCTTCCAAAAATATAAAATCCTCGACCTAGATCTTCGATGCGGGCCGTTGGGCCTATCCGCGCCGACCACGCCAGCAGTCAATGGAAAGGACTCCTTTTAAAAAATGCCCCGGTGTGATGCTAAGTTCCCACACACGGACTTACACCAGGTTTGTAATCTCTGCCTCTCCCCGGAGCACGAGGACAAGAACTGCGAGGCCTGTGCATCTTTCAGGTCGAAGAAAACCATCCGTGACCGTCGGGCTCGACGTCACGAATTGTCCCGCGAAAGCAGCTCGGTTCCGGACATCTTCGGAGCAGATCCCGAAGTCCAGCCAGAACAAAAAGCTGATGAAGGAGAGATCTCCGTCTCTGAAGCCGACGACTCCGACATCGAAGACGAGGCAATCACACCAGCTCAGCGGTCCGTGAGTACCGAGACCCCTCTCCTGCCCAACCCCAAACAAAAGGCTCCGGTAACACCTTCGCCCTCTGGCTCAGGTCGACACCGGCAACACATTTCAGACGCCCCGCCCTCGGGCCCGGATATAAAACCGAAAGAAAAGCCTTCCGGCTCGGGCTCGAGCCAACCCCGTTCCGGTGCCGATAAGTCACCTTCGGCACCGAAGCCCAAAACCAAAGATGTGCCACACCCTTCTTCCTCGGCACCGAAAACAGCCTCGACGCCCTCGGCGTCGAAACAAACAAAGGACAAACATTCGGAGCCGAAAAAACCTTCGGACCAGAAAAAACCTTTGGAGCCGAAAAAGGTCTCGGAGCCACAAACTCCCATACCGAAAACTAAAGAGTGCAAGACCCCGCAGAAAGCTTCAGAAACAAAGGCAAAAGAAAATTCTGACCCTAAACCTTTGGCACCAAAAAAGGACTTTGTACCCAAACAACAGTCTGTGCCAGATTTTTCGGATCCAAAGCAAAAAACACTACACATTGACCCAGAAACCGGTCAAGTTGTCACCAAGCCTCCTAAAAAGAGGAAACTGGACACTCCACCAGACTCTCAAATACCCATTAAACAGAGAGAAATGGGCACAAATACTTCTCCACCTCCCTCTCCTTCTCTAGCTGATCCTAATTTGTTAATTTCTCCAGCACATTCCCCACAACATACATTTTCACCTCAACTACAGGATGAGGAAGATGATTGTAATGATGGGGATGGGAACGGAGATCCAGATAGGGATGATGACGCACATACCATCCCCCACGATGTAGATCCTTGGGATGATTACAATACAGATCCCGATCCACACAATGACCCAGACCTCTATCCCTCTAGGCCATCACCACCAGATGATAATATTGGGTTTGCGCAACTAATTAATAGGGCTGCTCAATACCACGGGGTACAATTACACTCTGATCCCTTAGAGGAAGACTTTTTATTGGAAACATTTGCACCCTCACAAAAGTCCACACACACCCTACCAATGCTAAAAGGCATGCTAAAACATGCACCAGAAGTGTTTAAAGACCCTGTCAGAGCCAGGATCCTCAACACCAGGGTGGACAAAAAATATAAGGCAGCTCCCAGTGACCCAGTGTACATCAGAGGTCAGGTCTCTTTAAATTCTCTTGTGGTGTCTAATGCACGCAAGAGGGCTAATTCACAGAGCACAGGCGATGCCCCTCCTCCTGATAAGGAGTCAAAACTCATAGACGCATCGGGCAAACGAATTGCATCACAGGCTGCAAATCACTGGCGGATTGCCAACGTCCAAGCTTTGTTAGCCAGATATGACAGAGCTCTCTATGATGAGCTTGAAAAGCTTATGCAACATCTGCCTGACCAATATAAGAACAAAGCTAATGACCTTATACAGGAGGGTAAATTAATAACCAACACATCTATAAAATGTGCCCTCGATGCGGCTGATACAGCATCTCGTGCTATTAATACCAGCGTTTTACTACGCAGGCACGCTTGGCTCCGCATATCCGGATTCAAGCAGGAGGTCCAATCCACTATTCTTAATCAGCCTTTCGACCAAGAGCATCTTTTTGGCCCCACAGTCGACACATCTTTAGAAAAGATGAAAAAAGATACTGAGACTGCCAAGTCCATGGGGGGCCTTGCAATTGTGTTCCCCTAGAGGCTCTTTTCGTCGCTCCTTTTACAGGGCTGGCTCCAAAACCACTGGCTCAGAACATCCCTCTTCATCATATAAAAGTCCCAAACAAACTACCTCCTCCAGAGGATATTTTTGAGGAAGATACAGGGGTAACAACAATAAGGGAAGAGGCCGCGGTAACAACACCCGCAGCTCCCCTACCACCAAGCAGTGACTTCCCTCCACTTCCCCCCGATCATTCCACTCCTGTCGGGGGACGTCTCTCACAGTTCCTACCTGTCTGGAACTCCATCACAACAGACAGGTGGGTAAGACAAATTATCCAGTATGGTTATTGCCTGGAAGTCACCTCCACTCCCCCAAACATTCCTCCCAGACCACGTCCAATGTCCTCGGAACATCTGACGCTTCTAAAACAAGAGGTTCTCTCTCTATTACAAAAACATGCAATAGAACCAGTCACTCGCCTCATCAAGGCACAGGGGTTTACTCCCTATATTTTCTAATTCCAAAAAAGAACGGCTCTCATAGGCCAATATTGGACCTCAGACCGTTAAACCTTTACATTCAGTCAGACCACTTCCACATGGTCACTCTCCAACAGGTGCTCACCTGCTTCAACAAGGTGACTTTCTCTCCACTCTGGATTTAAAGGATGCCTACTTCCATATTCCCATTCACCCCGCTCACAGGAAATATCTCAGGTTGGTGGTAGACAGTCATCACTATCAGTTCAAAGTCCTCCCGTTCGGGGTTACCACAGAACCCAGAGTCTTCACAAAGTGCCTCGCAGTAGTAGCAGCTCACATACGAAGACAACATATTCACGTGTTCCCTTATCTGGACGACTGGCTCATAAAAGCCAAGTCACACAACAGCTGTGTGCAACACACACAGACAAAACAATCCAGTTGCTTCAACAATTGGGATTCACAGTGAACCTCACCAAGTCCCACCTCCAACCGTCCAACACACAACAATATCTAGGAGCTACAATAAACACTTCAAAAGCTCTAGCATACCCCAACTCAGTCAGGATATGCAACAATCAAGCTCTAATATCACAATTTCAGCCTCAACACTCATTACCAGCTCGAGTGTTCATGCAGTTAATCGGGATGATGGCCTCTTGCATTCTCATAGTCCCTTATGCAAGACTCCAAATGTGTCCCTTACAGGAGTGTTTGGCACGTCAGTGGAACCAGGCTCAAGGTCAATTAACAGATCTGGTGTTGGTGGACAGCCGCACACATCGCTCTCTGCAGTGGTGGAACACACAAAACCTTTCCAAAGGGCGGCCGTTCCTCGACCCGGTTCCACAGATAGTGCTAACAGCAGATGCATCGCTCACCGGCTGGGGAGCTCATCTTCAAAACCATACCATTCAGGGCATATGGACCCCTCAGCAAAAACAACGCCACATAAATTACTGGCAATTTTTCTGGCATTAAAATCCTTTCAACTCCATCTGGTAGGCAAAGCTGTCCTGGTACATACAGACAACATCACAGCAATGTACTACTTACAGAAACAGAGGGGGACACACTCTCTACAGCTTTCACACATAGCTCAAAGCATATGGAGATGGGCCATTCCGCAAAACATATATCTCCTTGCAGAACACCTCCCAGGGGTACACAATCAGATTGCAGATCTGCTCAGTCATCAAACACAGCAGATCCGCGAATGGGAACTTCATCCTCAAGTTCTTCTTCCATTCTTTCACATGTGGGGCACCCAGAAATAGATCTGTTCGCCACACACCAGAACGCAAAATGCCCAACCTTCGCGTCCAGGTATCCACACCCATTGTCCAAAGGGAATGCGCTATGGATGAACTGGTCAGGAAAATTTGCTTACGCTTTTCCGCCTCTCCCACTAATTCCGTTAGTGGTTCGGAAGCTCAAACAGCATTCCCTCACAATGATCCTGGTTGCTCCAACATGGGGCCCGACAACCATGGTTCACAACCCTCTTGGAACTATCAGTAGTTCCTCATCAAAAGCTATGCCTCTCACCCAAGCTTCTCACTCAGAACCATGGAGAGATAAGACAACCAGATCCCAGTCAACTCATCCTTGCGATCTGGCACTTGAAGTCTTAGAGTTTGGCTACCTCAATCTCCCGCCAGACGGCATGAACATCATTAAAGAGGCTAGACATCCTACCACCAGAGCATGCTACGCAGCAAAGTGGAAACGATTTGTAATTTACTGTACAAATAACAAAATCAATCCACTAGATGCTTCTATTCAAAACATTATCTGTTATCTCTTGCACCTACAACAATGTAACCTAGCATATACATCCATAAGACTACATCTCGCTGCAATAGCAGCTTATCTCCAAGACAGACAACACTTGTCTTTGTTTAGAGTACCCGCTATCAAAGCATTTATGGAAGGACTTAAAAGAATAATTCCACCCTCTCCAGTATGGAATTTAAATATTGTCCTTACCAGACTCATGGGTCCCCCATTTGAACCTCTGCACAAATGCGAAATACAGTTCCTCACTTGGAAAGTAGCCTTCCTCGTTGCTATCACATCTCTTAGAAGAGTTAGTGAACTCCAGGCATTAACCATACAAGAACCATTTTTGCAAATCCATCATAACAAAGTGGTTCTTAGGACTAACCCAAATTTTTTTCCTAAAGTCGTTTCTGCCTTCCACCTTAAGCAGTCTGTTTTCCCTCTACCAGACTCAGTGACAGAACGGGCTCTTCACACGCTAGACGTTAAAAGAGCAATACTTTACTACATTGAAAGGACAAAATCCTTTAGAAAGACTAAACAACTCTTTGTGGCTTTCTCCCCACCTCATAAGGGCAATCCCATTACAAAAGCGGGATTGCAAGGTGGATTGTTAAATGCATCCAAATATGCTATCTTAAAGCCAAACGCACATTAACCATTCCCCCTAGAGCTCATTCCACACGTAAACTAGGGGCTTCTATGGCATTCTTAGGGAACATTCCCCTAGATGACATCTGCAAAGCAGCAACTTGGTCTACACCACACACTTTCACAAAACACTATTGTGTAGATGTGCAAGCAAAACAACAAGCTAGTGTGGGCCAGGCTGTGTTAAGAACACTTTTTCAGACCCCTGCAACAGATACAGGTAGCCACCGCTAAGGAGATAACTGCTGTATAGTCTATGCACAAGTATATGATCTACAGCTCATATGCCTCAAATGGAAAATGCTACTTACCAGTATGCATCTGTTCTTGGCATGTAGAGCTGTAGATTCATATACGCCCACCCACCTCCCCGGATACCTCTATCTGTTGCAGTACTATCTTACTTAGATACATCACACATGGACATCTCTTTCTATTTCTTACTAACTCCATCATAACCCTTCATGGCAAAAACAATCTGGAGATGGAGTCGATGCCCATGCGCACTATCACCCTAAGGAGGAGTCACCTCCCTCGTGACTACAAAGACTTCTTCCAAGACAAAAACAAAGTGCAAACATCTGATCGCAACACCAGATGGCGATCTATGCACAAGTATATGAATCTACAGCTCTACATGCCAAGAACAGATGCATACTGGTAAGTAGCATTTTCCTTCCTGGTCATAGGCTACAAGAGTAAAGAAAAAGCACAAAATAGATTGCCAATCGCTGAATGTAGAGTTTCAGGACATTTTATTTACATCCAGTTGATGGAGAAACAATAGGTTCCTTTCTAGTAAAAGTTTAGGGTATAGTTTATGAAGACTACGAATGCAACTCAGTTAGCATCTGGGGAGTTATACATCATTCTCGGCTAGTGAAGATGAGCATTGTCACTCTTAAGGAGAAAATTACATTTGATTTTACTGTTGCTTTTTCTTTTGAATCAATTTTTGAAGTTCTGTGGCTTACGATGAAAGATCCTCTCCATTTGCTGGAAAAATTAAGCAGTTTAATTTAATTGGCATCTCTGTCACTTTCGGCCTGATTTGGAGTTTGGCAGATGAGTTACTTGTCACAAACTTAACGAATACCCCATCTCCCTGTAATAAGACAGACAGGATGTCTGTCACATTAATAAGACAAATAGGATATCCATCACATTTGTGATGGAGTAAACCTTTGCCAAACTATAAATGTGGCCCTAAGATTGTATTCATTATGGTGGATAGTTATGTTGTTCATGAATGTGCATGAATTGGACGTATATGCCTACAGTTGGTTTTGGGCAGATATAATTACAAGAAGTACATATGAAATGGGAATAGTAGCATTGCCACTTTAAATTTAAATTTGTTTTTTTCCACAGGCTTTTCCTTGGGATCTACCATTCAGTCTCACACTAAGGGTATTTGGATGTGGTGCGTCCCACACCCTCAAAAACCTAACAATACCCTAGTGCTGCTGGACACTGAGGGCCTTGGCGATGTTGAGAAGGTGAGTTGTTAGAGATGGATATGTCTTTAGACAACTTACCACTGTTTTTACCTTTGAAATAATTTATGGTTATCTGTTAAATGTCAGTGAACAGCTTTATTTGTTCTATAGCACTAGCATTAAAATGCAGTATTGCAAATTAAAATCACTGGAAATACAGTTCCACATACTAATCTCTATATTAAATATTCTGCAAAGTCTCTACAACAACAACACAAAATAATTCCTGAAGTCACTCGTGGTGATCTGGCAGATAAAAAAATCAAAGTGTTATTTTATTGTGTATACAAAACGTGTATTTTGTATCTTTTCCAGGGCGATTCTAATAACGATAACTGGATATTTTCTCTGGCAATACTACTGAGCAGTGCATTTGTGTATAACAGCATGGGCACCATTGACCAACGTGCACTCGAGCAACTGCAGTATCCTTTGGAAAACTCATAAGGGCCATGCATGTGTGTATCCATATTTGTCATCATGGTTTAGGTCTATGTTCTTTACCTGAAACAGCTTACTTCCTTCTCTAAATCCTTCCTTAGTGCTCTGAATTAGTTGAACAGCCTGGTCTTTCTGCTGAGTTTGTGATCTATACTAGATCTCCGTGATCCCTACTTATATGGGATATTGTTGATATGAGGGCACAGAATGCACTGTTCAGTGTTTGTACTTTTTTATGGAGTCTTTGTTCTCACATCAGATGTGCTGATGTCAGACACTGAGTAAATATTACTGGAAAAGTCCATATTGCTACATATGCTCTGCTGTGACCTTCCTATTAATGTGAATGCCACATAAAATTGAAATTAGTGTTCATATGTAAAAAAATGTAACACAATAATGAAGTCTAGAACTGTTAAACCACTTAAACGTAGTTCAAGCATGAGAAGCATTTTCTTTAAAAAACAAAACAAATTTGCAATGTTAAGTTAAGGCTTTCCTCCTGCTGTGACATTCATTTTTTGTGTGTGATATGACACAGCGCGCTCAATGTGCTGAAGTTACATCAATCAAATTGAAAGCAGTCTGCACACAAGTGTGACAACACTAGGTTCTAAGAATTCAGGGGATTCCCACAAAAACAAAAGGAAAATGCCTGATTTTAGCCAATGTTTGAGGTTTTCAGTGCGTTCTGGGTAAGTAAACTTAGTGGGATCCAGACAGGTCATGCTCCCTCTGACACCCCCATGTGTCTAGCTCTCAGAAATATCTTGGTTTAGCAGTTTTCCTGGGTGGCAGTTGAGCCCTGGCCTAAATGTCACAGCTACTGGCATCAGCAAATTGGCTCGATTTTGATTAGGGGTGGGCGGAAATTTCTGCTC
Source organism: Calotriton arnoldi (assembly GCA_963921515.1). Taxonomy (NCBI): domain Eukaryota; kingdom Metazoa; phylum Chordata; class Amphibia; order Caudata; family Salamandridae; genus Calotriton; species Calotriton arnoldi. Next base: position 127,523 of record CAWUFW010008199.1, on the reverse strand, counting down.
TGCCATCAGAGCTCGTGGGGTTTTTCCCACTCCGCGGCTACGCTAGTATCGTGATGTTCTGGAAAAATTCAGCCAGGCGCTGTATCGCAGAGTTTTTTTCTTGCACGTGGCTCACCAACATTAAGTTGGTGAGCACGTGTGAGAATTTGTGTCCCCTAGCGTGATATTTGGGTGCTAGAATGGCTCCTAACGAGATTTTCTCAATGTGGCCAGTTGTGGCAGGTCACAACCGTGCCTATTGAGAAAACTGGCGCTCGAGTAGAAAATCTACCCGAGTGTCAGAAAGAAGTAGCGTGCCCTGGCCTACTGCGTGGTGTTGTTCGCACTGATTTAACAGTGGCAAGCGAGCACCAGGTACTAAAAATCATTGCAAGCAGTGCAACATGCCAAATTCTGCCACCTCGTGGAACTTCATGGAATCTCACAGAGTTTTTATGTAACTACGCGGAATTCCGTGGAGTGAAACTATCTGAGCGCCACCCAGCCCTATTTTTGATGGCAAAAAATTGATGGCTCCACGTTGTGTCTTGTGACCTTTTCTCTTGCAGGTGCTAGACCCAGCAACACATGTAGGGTACACGTTTTATTGGGAGAAGTTTGGGTGGGTGGTAGGCATTTTGTGAATTCCTACAGCCTACAGGACATTTTGCAACAGGAAGGTGAGGAAAAGTCATGATTTTTACCAACTTTTTAGGGCATTGTAGCTAAGAAAAATTAGTGGGATCCACATGTCTTCAGTATTTAGTTTTCATAAATGTCTGAGTTAGTACATTTCCCTGGGTGGAGGCCAATTTCAACTCAAATTTAGCATTTACCCACATCGCAATAAAGAGTATTTTTTCATGAGAAAAACATGATGTCTCCACATTGTCACAGGCGCCAGGCCCAGCTACACATTGGGATACTGTTTTATCAGGAAATGTGTGGGGACAGTGGGTAGTATAAATTATGTGGATCCTTGCAGGTTTTTAGGTCTCGGCCTGCACCAGCGCTTGCGCTGGTCTGGCCGAGAGTTTTAGTAAGTGGGTTTTGGAAGTGCAAACACTGGCTTTCGGCTGGCGACCAGCTTGCGTTCACGATGGGCGTGCACGCGCGCAGCTGCCATCTGGGGTTTCCTATCTCTTCCTCATTTCCTCGTCATGGCTCATTAACTCTCTGGACTCTGATGTTTCAATCCCAGCAGCAGCTCACATTACCAACTGACGGCCCTGGACTACAGTCACATGAAAAACAACAGCGATTAGCATTGAAATGCAAGCTTTTTTTTGTCTACTTAGAAATATTGCTTCGGTGGGTTGATTTCACCTTATATCGCTATTTGTTTTATATTGGGAGTCACAGCCTAATTACCAGTATTTTTGTCTCACTCTGTTTTTTTTAAAAATATTTATTCGCGCAAAGCACAAAGCTATATTTAAGGTTACTTTTTCCGCGTCACTTCTTCACTCTATTTAAACTCCACACCCCCCACTCTTATTGTCTCTCTCCTTCTCTCTCTCTCCCCTCTCTAATTCTCTCGCTACTTAATTAACTCTCCAATCTATCTTTTTTAGCCTTTCATTCTCTCACCCCTTTATCTGTTTCTCTTTCAAACTCCTTCATTCACTCTCTCTCCCCTTCTTTCTCTCTCTCTATCCCGCTCCACTCTTTATTCTATGTACACCCTTTCTCTCTCTTTCTCTCTCACCACCCTCTCTAATTGGGCATTATATCTTCACTCTATCTCTCACTCGGCAACACCACAGCATCACTCAGCGCAACCACAGCATCACTCAGCGCAACCACAGCATCACTCAGCGCAACCACAGCATCACTCAGCGCAACCACAGCATCACTCAGCGCAACCACAGCATCAATCAGAGCAAGCACAGCATCAATCAGAGCCAGCACAGCATCAATCAGAGCCAGCACAGCATCACTCAGCACCAACACAGCATCACTCAACGCCATCACAGCATCACTCAACGCCATCACAGCATCACTCAACGCCATCACAGCATCACTCAACGCCATCACAGCATCACTCAACGCCATCACAGCATCACTCAGTGCAACCACAGCATTACTCAGCGCAACCACAGCATCACTCAGCGCAACCACAGCATCACTCAGCCCCACCACAGCATTACTCAGCAGCACCACAACATCACTCCGCGCCACCACAGCATCACTCAGCACCACCATAGCTTCACTCAGCGACACCACATCATCACTCAGGGCCAACACTGCATCACTCAGCACCACCACAGGATGACTCCGCACCACCACAGGATGACTCCGCACCACCACAGGATGACTCCGCACCACCACAGCATCGCTCAGCGCCACCACAGCATCGCTCAGCGCCACCACAGCATCGCTCAGCGCCACCACAGCATCGCTCAGCGCCACCACAGCATCGCTCAGTGCCACCACAGCATCGCTCAGCGCCACCACAGCATCGCTCAGCGCCACCACAGCATCGCTCAGCGCCACCACAGCATCGCTCACGGCCACCACAGCATCACTCAGCACCACAGCAGTATCACTTAGCAACACCTGAGTATCATTCAGCATCACCTCAGCATCGTCTCCGCAACAGTCACCACCACCACCACTACCACCTCAGCATCACTCAGCACCACCTCAGCCTGCTCTCGGAATCTGGCATCTGTTGATTCTCCCCTAGCGTCTGGCCGCTGCTAGTGTTATAATACAGGTACTAGTTCCCAACCTTCACCCTCCGATTGTTTATGCCCCCTCAAAAAAAAGCTTTAACAAACAACCATTGCAATAGGCAGAAACAAGTTGCCAGCATTGCAAGAACAAAAGAAAACTGAGGACATTTTTTATTGTAAATACTTTTTTAATATGGTCGTTCAGTTTTACATAATGCCTTCTTGGTCATATATAAAGTAACAAAAATGCTTCTGACACTTTTTTATTATAACTTTTCAGCATGCTGCACAGCAGCCACACTTCTCTACAGCACAGCTTGAAGACATTGGCAAAGTCAATAGCTCTGGCTAAACACTTATAAGGCCCCAAAGGCGAGACCTATTGGCTATGCCAATGCTTGTTGAACATTCCCTCACTTAAATGTGAAGCAAACAAGTGATTTTAGCCAAAGTTTGAGGTTTGAAGGGCATTGTGGGCTTCTGCTGCAATAAATAAAATATTCTCTGTGAAAGCATTTGGCTGCTTGTTGGCGCTAGGTGTTTCTGGCATCTATTTAATCTAACACTTAAAACACTTTATTTATGTTTTCGTCCATGGCTGAGTTCTCATGACCCCTTCACCACTTCTCCACCTCTAAGAATCAGATGAGAACTTTTACTTGTGTGCGTAATAGGAAGAGAAGGAGGGGAAGACAGAGGGCACTGCAGCTAGAATCTGCAGAAAGCAGCCTGAAGTGATTGATGCAGCCAGTCAGAGGGAATTTGATACCGCCATGCTTGCAAAAGTAAATGCAGCTCTTCGTCTGCACATGAATTTTGTGATCCGTTTGGATTTGCAGACATTTATAGCTCACAATAGTGGCAGCTTTTATGTAGCTATCTGATGACTCGTTTGCTTGCTTTGTAGTCTAATATTAGCATAACATGTTGGGAATTAAGTATTGCACGATGCCTATTGGCTCTGGAAAGGTTACATAGCAGAGGGGAAGGGACGTAATTTAACTTTGATGTCCTTGGAAGTGCCTTTGCTACCTGTGGTTTCAGGGGCCATAAATGAAGTTTTAGAAATATAAAGTTAACATGGCTTTTACCATAGCATACACTAACAGGCCACATCATACTATACAATGACAGGCATTACACACCATCCCATACTGTGCAAACACAGACCGTACCATATCATACTATACAATGACAGGCCAGACCATACCATACTATACTATACAATGACAGGCTAAACCATACTATACAGTAACAGGACATACCATAGTTAGAATACTATACAATGACAAGCCATGCCATACTATACAGTAACAGGCTTTACCATACCATACTATATAATGGCATACCATACCATACCATAATATACAATGACAGCCCATATCATGCTATGCTGTTCAATGGCATACTATACCTACTATATGACAAGCCATACTATACGACAAGCCATACCATACCATACACTGAGAAACGACACCATACTATACAATGATAGACTATAATATACCAGACTATACTACACAATGACAGGTCATACCATACTATATCATACAGTGAGAGGCCATACAATACCATACTACCCAATGACAGACCATACTACACAATGACATGCCATACCATACTATACGATGACATGCCATACCACACCATACTGTTACAGGTTATACCATACCATCCTATACAATGACAGACCACACCATACTAAACAATGATAGACCATACCATATAATGATAGGTCATACCATACAATACTATACCATGCCATATTATACAATCACAGGCCATACCATAACAAACCATATCATACTATTACGGGCCATACCATACTAGACTATACCATACTATACTATATCACATCATACTATTATAGGCCATACAATACCTTACTCTACAATTACAGGCCATACCATAGTATTACCATACCATACCATACACTGACAGGTATACCAGACCAGAAGGGGGGTGGGAGCACACTGCCTCACATCCCATCCCTCAATTTGCTCCAATGCATCATGGTAAATGTATTGCATGATAACACTTCAGTAGTAGTCTTTAATTTTCACCCTTGTTGGTGCAACCTGCACTGTGTAACTCTAGACACATGTTTCTGGATTCATTCCTTCATCGGGAGAGAGCAACAAGACGGTTTGGGGGTGCTGGAAATGCTGCTGAAGTTTTCTCAGGTCTCTGTACCACTCACTGGGCGCAGGTGTAGCAATACAAGCTTGTCAGCTCAGTAGCTCAAGGGAGCCTTTTCAAACAGTATGAGGGTGGGAGCACACTGCCTCACAAACCAGCACTCAATTTTCCCCAATGCATCATGGTACATGCAGTGCATGATAACACTTACTTCAGTAGTAGTCTGTACCACTGGGAGGTTTGCAGAGAATTCCTCTTTGAACAAAGTCCAAACGATTAAAGGCAGCCTCTAGGAATGAAAAAAGCCATTTCCTCACTTGAAGCACTAATGAGACGCTGTTTCAGCTAGAGATGGAAATTGACTTTCTGCACCTGGAGAAAAACTGCTTCTGGAGCCTGAATGTGATGAATATAGAAAAGGTTATGTTAAGAATGAAGAGTTTTTTATATTGACAGTGGTGCTCCCCTGATCAGTCCTCGGCTTCAGGCAGTCATTCTTTTAGATTGTGATATGTTAAACCCTTGACTGCTCTCCTGTGTGCAGGACGCCTACTAAAATAGAAGTTTTTTGCTTGGTTGAATTAATATATGTATACCAAAATTGAAAAGTGATTATTCAAGAAGAAAATGTGTGTATTTTCAAAACTCATAATTTCCATATTATAATTCAAGCTGATATTTGAATGATAAATCATGCAGCATTGGGAGATTTATGACTAATAATATTTCCTTGCTATTATTACCTTGGCGCCAGGGGCATTGCAGCTGTGGCTGTTATGTATTAGGCATTCAAAATTGAAAAAAACTTTTTTAATTAACTGCTTGTAATTCTGCTGTGAGGTGATCAGGGATGGTAATCTTGCATAGGGTGGCCACTAATATAACCTTTTCTAATGTCTATGTCACTAATTTTATTAGTAGCTCAGGATGATTTTCCTTCAATATAAGAAGCTCTTATTACTGAAAAGATTGGAAACCCGTGATGTACATATATACTTCATAAAAACTGTGTACCTGTTATGTCTTAACAACGTTTTCTATGCATGAGGGACAGACAAAATAAATTCCAAAAGGGGTGCCACTCCTATGTTTCTACAAGTCTTCTGTGCATATTGGGGAAAGTGTTTGGCCCAGGACGGCTCGCACACCCCAGCAGTTAAGGGATTAATATGCATCTTTTAGATCAAATCATTTGTTCATAATGCTTCCCAGACCTGAGGTAGAGATATGGGTTTAGGTTGTACAAATCAATGACTGGATGTGTCTCCTCTTCTCTTGCCCACCTGGAGGCAGCAGGAATAGAAGCTATTTGCGTTCTTGTTGTGTTTACAGCCCATAAAAATAATTGTAAGAAAACCGACTTTTTGCAGGTGTCCTCCCACATTATGCCCCCATTTGGAATAGTAGTTGCTGGTTTTTGACTCTGACAGTGCACTGAAGCCTGCTAACCAGGCCCCAGTGCCAGTGCTCTCTCCCTAAAACTGATACATGTGAATTGGTAACGCCAATTGGCAAGTACTTTAACCCCCTTATAAGTCCATAGTAAATGGCACATGGGGTACACAGGGCACTGTTTGTGCCACCCTCAATTACCCAAGTAAACAGATGACAGCAGTCCTGCCATTGCAGACTGCAGGAGCAGTGCAAACTGCTCAAACTCGACTTTGCACTCACCATGCGTCGCAAGGTTAAAACATTATTTTTAATATATGCCACTCCCCCCTAAAGAACTCAGGAGGCAGGGTGCATTATATTAAAGGGGTGGACATATAAGTGCAAGCCTATATGTCCTTATAATGGTCTATCTCCATTAAGGGCTACTATAAGTCATCAGTGGTCCATAGGATAACATGGGCTGGCACCCGGGCACCACCGGGGTTGCCAGCTCCGTTATGGTACCACCAAAATATGTCATGTTTGGTATCAAACAACTTGCCTCATCACTCCGACATGATTTTTGTGTCAGAGTCGATGTGGCATGCACCCAGGCCGCTACCTTAGAGGTTGCCCACCTGGTTGCCGCAGCCTTTCCTGCGGTCTGGCTGTGCCAGTCTGCAGCTGCTGCCACCAAGACAAGAATCTGACCCCCCACCAGAACGTCTGAACTCTCCCAGGAGTCAGAAACAATGGCCTTGACGGGAAGGAGGTGACACCTCCCTCCCTGACAGGATGGCTAGTCAAATGGCATATCATGGCGGTGAGATTCAAAGCTTATACCGCCTCTGATATGCAACCAGGCTGCCTCCCAAAGGAGGAATGAGCATTCTCCCAACCCCCAGGCACATTTGCACTCAGGCAGGCAGGAAAATGATGTAGTCAGGAGGTGTACACCCCCAAAAAGCTAGCTATTCTCCTAGGGTGGGCTAGCAGGTCTGTACAGCTAAGGAAGGTTTCTGTCACTTTTAAAGGTGGCAGAATAGAGGGTTCTGGTAGAAAAGGTGACACACAATGCCGGATGTGGTCAACTTAGGGGCGGATTAGCTGCTGGGGCTAGTAGCCCATTGGCCACTTGCACCCACACCCCTATATCTAGGATTTAAGGGGCACCCATGGTACCAGAACCTCAGTTCTGATTCAACTTGCGACAGAGGACACAGAAGAGATCCGAGTCTACAACAACAGGATCTGCACAAAACAAAGGTATGATGCTCTGCACGTATGGCAATCACCCTGAAACTGCATGACTGCGACTCGTTCCGGACCGAAGACCAGCACCCTCAGACAGAGGGATCCCTTTGAGAGCCAAAGGCAACTCCAGACTCCCTTGGGCTAGTGGCACTAATCCCCTGCCCTCTGCAGTTAAAAAACACATACCGGGACCAAAGAATCGCAGACCATTGTGCCCTCCGAGGGATCGCCCAAAAGTAGATGGTCCAGTGAATGGTGGGAAATATAGTCCTGACCTCAAGCAAGTTTCATGTGGCTACCATTTTCCCCCGGACCTCCAGACGTTGAATAAACTCCTTGCTGACCTTACCGCTACCAAGGCTTGTTGATGGCCAGTCTGGCAACGATGCTGCAATTTGAGGGAACTCCTCAGCACCTTCAACCAACCACAGCAGTGGCCCATTGTCGACTGCACCTGTTTCTTCACCAGCACAGTGTAAGATGTAAAACCAGCTCCCCCGCAGCTCCTGCTTCAGCACCAAGGATACCTTGGACAACTCTGCACCCGGGCTACTCGAGCCATGTGAAATCAAAGTGACGTTCCATGCCGCTCGATCTGCAAGTGACCGATTGTCACTAGTGCTTTTTACCATTGACCGCAATGCTAAAGTTATGCCGTATTGAATTGCACTGATTTATTTTTCATTCTAAAATCCATTCAGTTATGTGGCTCGTGAAAAGAAGTGATAGCTATCCTTCTTTTTGTTCTTTTGGGAAACCGAGAATGATATGGTCACTACCAGTTGGAAAGGGGAAAGAGAGGTAGCCAGGTCTCCTTATACCTTTCATTCTTGTGGTTCAAGATCTTAGTTTAAGTAGAACTCTAACCTGTACCATCATTCGGAGTGATTTATAGGAAGCAGGGTCACACTTACAGCAGGATTGGACCTCAGTGGAAAATCCAGTCAACAGAGATCTGAAACTAGCCACCGATAGGGACCGGAACCCCTAACAAAATTGTGATGCATGAAAATGGAGAGGTGGGCTCAATTGACTTAAGTCATCGGTCACTGAGGGAAAATGATATTTTGACCTGGTGCTTGCCTTTTCCATGGGCTGTTCTTCTGCGTGTGACTTGAGCTTCTAACCTTCACACATGAAGAATGATGGCCTGGGGTTGCGTGCCTCTGTACTACTCTGGGTTTTGAAAGACTTTTAGGCACCCAGTGTCTGAACTCCTCAATTTCTTCTGCTGCAGAATAAAGTGAATTATATCTTAAAGAGATGGAAACAGCCAGGCACTGCATACAAGCAGTTGATTCTTGAGGCATCTGGATGCCATCCTACCTCCTAAGGAATATGTGTGAACGAAATGACTGCTATTGTATGCGAAGTAGGTTTCAGTCCATGTAGATCAGGGAAGTAGCTCAGATGTGCAGCAATGCAGGGGAGGAGAAGAAACTAGCAAATTAGCTGTATTTCCCATTAAGTGAAATGCTTCGCAGAGCTTTGATTTTCCATTTGCAAAGCAGAAATCACTGTTTCTGTCAGTGGGAAAGCGCTAGAATGTAGGAGCATTTTCAGAATATCAATTTTCAAATTCGTTCTCAAATACTTTACTTTGTTTCCTGTAGCACTAATCTGCAAACTTAGCATGTTCAGCTTTGACTAAAATAATTTATCTGAAAATGATGTACTGCTGATATTTCTATCCAATCTGTATGTGCTGGTGAAAACGAGATCAAATTATGCTCATACGTAGCTGACCATGGAGAAACTATAGAACATGTACAGCTGCATAAAAACAGGAATATGGAATATTGCTTGCAATGTTGTAACACGTCAAAACTTTCTTCTTTGATTTCCTTGATTGAAATTCAAACAAAAGTATGTACAGATTTTCCGTTTTCTCTTAAATATATGAAATGTTTACCATTTTGCGTAAGCATAACATTTCTAAAGTCTTGGCTTCAATTGGTAATATTTCACAAATTGTTGACTAACGCTAATATTTGGCTTTGTTTATTGATTTCTACTAATAAACTTATGATCTTTAAAACACTGAGCATTCGAAACATTTTCTAGGGTTATGGCAAATACCTGTATCCATTACTACTCATTTTCTTGCAATAAAGCATTTAAATTTCAATGATTTTCATTTGTGCCTTTTAAAGAATATTCTGGCAAGGACATAAGGAAAGGCATTTGAGAAAAGACCGAGCCATCCTAAGACTTTGTTTTTGCCTGTGTCTTACACACAGTCCTCCCAACCCAGACAACAGAGGGGCATATTTACAAAGAAGTGGCGGAAAGTGGCGTCAGCCTCCTTGGCTTAACGCAGCGCTCCGCCACTTCTGAAACGCAGGGCTGCACCATATTTACAACAATATGGTGCAGCCCTGCGTATCCCCCTACGCTGGCACTAAAGTTAGCAGCCTACCACCAACGCAGGCACCCTTGCACCATAGTGCAAGGGTGTCTGCGTTTAGGGGAACATTGTTTATGTGCAGGAAGGTCTCCCTTCCTGCACATAAACAATCTTTAAATGGCGTTTTGTAACTTTTATGTGTGCTGCTTAATGCAGCACACATAGAAGTTGCAAAACGTCATTTTTTGGGGGGATTGTTTATGTGCCGGAAGGGACACCTTCCTGCACATAAACAATCAATGGCGTTTTGCTGTTTCTATGTGTGCTGCACAACGCAGCACACATAGAAACTGCAAAAACGAGGAGAAATAAGGCATTTCTCCTCGTTTCACCTGTTTAAGACCAGGTTTTCCCTGGTCTTAATTTTGTAGCTGCCTCCTATTTACGCCACCCTTGTAAATAGGGGCAGCGTCAAAATCAATGGGTGTTGCGGTGGAATGCCCACCGCAACGGACATTGCCCTCCCCTTTCTAAGTACAGCGTGAAAGGGTGTCTTTTTTACAAGGCAGCGTTAAGCCACTTTAAGTGGCTTAACGCTGCCTTGTAAATAAGGCAAAACTCCTATCGACAACCCAACTTCACTAAAAGTGACGTTGTGGTGGCGATAGGGGCTTGTAAATATGCCCCAATGTGTCTTCCAGAGTGATGTCCTCCTCACAGTTTGAAGACCATTAAGCTGTGGTATTATTTTTCCCAGTAAAAGAATTGGACACAAGATGGAATATTGGAAAAGAAAAGGTTTAACAAATGTGACTCTTGTACGGAGTAGTTTCTGAGATACACAGAGGATATTTTTGTTGAAGTCCTTTTTTTCCTCAATCATATTCGCCAGTTATGTGACAGAGCTGTCAAAACATATCAAAGTGAAGTCCCCTGGACGCAATGACCATAAGAAAAAAGTGTCAGACACCGCAGACTTCATGAGTTTCTTTCCTACGTTCATCTGGACAGTGCGAGACTTCACCCTGGAACTGGAACTAAATGAGAAACCAATCACGGCAGATGAATACCTGGAGAACGCTCTGCAACTGATCAAAGGTATGTGCAAGTATGTGTGCATGGTAAAGTGCTTTATGAGTTGTGGCAGGACTTCTTTATTCCTTCTCCCCTAACAAGTGGCCACCGAAGGCACAGTAAGTGGTCATTGTTTGTCACTGGTGGTTTACCAGTGTAAGGCTTCCCTTGAGGCGACTGGCATTCTTCACAAGCCCTACTCAGGTTTCTGGAGAAGTAAATATTTTGCTATTTGGAGTAGCTTAAAAGATCCACTTGATGAGAGATCTAGATTTCTCCACATGATTTCATCACTGCAGACAACTGGATTTGCAATAGGGTCCGAATATTTTTATTAGAAAGTAATGATAAAAGACAACGGTGAACGACAGTAGGTGGGTAGGCACTATTCAATTTACAGGTACCCAAAGTCGATAACTTGATAGGGCCAGTAAATTCTTAGAATATATAATAATAACCTAGAGGTGTGGCATCCTCAAAAGCAAACCTTTTCATATTGCTGGAGACGCAACATTACAGACTTACAGAAAAAAAGGCAAATTAAGTCCCTGTACACACACCTGATAACACGGGGCAAGGTGGTGACTTTGGGATAGTCAGCTATATCAGTGTTATGCGGATATAAATGGAGTCAAGTGTAACGGGAACAATAGTGAAATATCACAGTGCCTGTAGGTTATCAATAGTCATGAAATGATATTTTGAACAGCTGAAACTCATGGGAAGCAAATTTATTTGAGTTTTTTTCTAACCCGATTACTGTAAAAAGAAATAATCAAGGCACTGTGAGATGATGATTAAAGGCCTGATTTATGTCTGGGGGGATGGCCTGCCAATCAGCCATGGGGACAGAATAATTTACTCCATCCACATGGTGGAGAGGCCGCCCACCCAATTTATAAATGTCCTCCAAGCAGGTGGTCATTTATAAAAATATTGCTAGGAACCACCATCACTGTTGTTCCTGGCAATGCATATTGCTCTGTGACGCATCCCTGTAGCACAGAGTAATTGCTTTTTCTTTACAAAAAGAAAATCCCGAAATGGGATTTTCTTTTTGAAAATAAAATTTGTTATTATCCCCCTACCATGGGAGTCTTCTCCCATGGCGTAGGAAGCATTATAATGGTTTTACTGTTCCTTACCGCCTGGTTTTAACTGACGGTAAGAAACCATAAAAAAACACATGCCCGCCCATCTAAACTGGGCGGGCAGACATGTATCCATTTTTCCAACTGACCTTACTACCCAGGGCCGTCAGAGAAATTTGCACCCCCCTCTCCTTTAAAATAAAAAAAACAGTGTTCCCGGCATTTTCCAGGCTGATGGACAGCTCAATAGTTAAGCAATTTAGATAATTATACATCCATTCAACATTTAATTTCCAATACAATAAATAACATCAATAAATGAATTATAAATGTAATCACTTCCCACCCTTTTGCCCCACAAATCCAACAACCTGCTACTGCATTATAAGTTACTAACTAAATTAAAAAAATTATTAAACATTTTAAAGTTGCAAATTGTATTACCAAAAATTTATAACAATTATATTAGCAATACTAACACCTAAATTTTATATTATGAATAATATATATTAAATGACATTAAAAAACAACATTTTTTACATATGTATATATATTTAAGTAAGCAAATTATTTGAAACAATAGTATATACCAAATATTCTTGACAACTATATTCTGTGGCAAAATATTTCTGTATTAATGACATTTTTGATGCAATGTATTATAATTATATTAAAACTCTATTAGTGGTATAGGGAAGACCCTCATGCCTATGGACAGCCCTAGTTAGTAACTGCAACACTTTGCTTGTCATAGGCCCAAATGGGGCTGCATTGGCCAGAGTGCAAAAGGGCTGGATGTGACCTGCATCTATCAGAGTACTGATGGCTACATCTACAAGATTGCCATTGGTCTTGTGGGCTGCATCTGCCATATCCCCGTGGGCCCGGACATTGACTGTATCCAACTACCTTGGCCCCGGACAGCACTACACCTACTTTCAGTGTGGCCAGGACCACAATCTGTTCATACTGCTTATGACTGATTCACAAGCTGTTCCTGCTCAAACAAGGCTGCATCAGTAGTCTGCCAAAGCCCGTGCTGATCTGATCGAGTCCCGGTGTTGCAACCTCTGGTTGGGAATACACCTCTTGGGTGTGTTCCCAAATGTAACCTTATCTCCAGCTCCAATGTGTGTACCCTGCGGATCACACCAATGTGCACAGGAGTGCTGCGTGTGCACGAAACAACAACACAAGGGATTCTTAAGTATATTGCCTACCAAGGGGGGTTAAGATATCGTAAAAGACTGAGAGCAGTTGAGCTGTCTACATTTACTGACTGTGCTAGATCCTAATTCACATCACTGTGATTGTCAGCAAGACTAGGAACCTAGAGGTAGAGGGAATATTGAAGTGGGAGAAGAGAGAGAGTAGAGTGGGTGTATAGACCAAAAGAGAGAGCACTCAGGATCACTGAAGTGTGTAGTATTTGTTACAACTGGGATCAAAGAACTTTCATTCTTGTAAAGTATAGTGTTTGTTGGTTGAGTGCCGAGGTCGAGCAGCCCCACACTACCTCTCCAAGAAACCTGTGAATGCTCACATTCACTACCCTCAAGAGTCCAGTGCGGAAGGTTTTGCACTTGGCCCAGTTCGTAGAGCCCGGGACAGCAGTGGCAAATTACCTTAACCCCTCCACTCTTATGGCCCAGTAGCCCCTGCTTTCTAGTGGCGCCTAAATGGGGTCTGCCAGCTTAAGTAAGCTACAGAAGATACATTATTAAGCAGTGAGATTGACTATGAAAAGAGAAAGCTGTCTCTTCTGTATTCTGCAATCTGCTATAAACAGAGGCTAACCCAACTGTGAAAATCCTGTGTCTAAATACATATTTGGTCTATCCCCTGATATATGGCTATCGTCTCATAGATATTGCCCAAGCTGTGGGCTTGCGTTTTTGTTAGGCAGGTTCTTCAGTAAATCCCATGGGCTAGATATCCACCAAAGATGGGGAGAAGCTCCGTCATTGCAGCCTTTCTTTCAGTATCACTATTCAGAAGAAAGATTTAGCAGTTTCAGGGCACTTGTCAAGAATGATCTTGTTGTATTAAGCTTATTTAATTTTTTTATTTTTCTTACTGCTTTTGGGACCACCACCTAAATTAACCTTTTAAGTTTTTGTCTTTTGGGTATTCTCTCTTAATCACTATTTTGTTTTATCAAGGTTCTCTTTCTTGCTTTGTCTTAAACGAGTCTTACATCCAGTAAGTATTATATATCTAAATTGCAATTCATTTTTCATTGTACAGGCAGCAGCTCCAAAGTATCAAATTTAAACCTTCCACGGGAGTGCATCAGGTTTTACTTTCCAGGCAGAAAATGCTTTGTTTTTGATCGGCCTACAAGTAAGAAGAATCTGAGGAAACTTGAAGAGCTCAGCGAGAATGACCTGGATCCTGAATTTATTGCACAGACGAAAGAGTTCTGCCTGTTTATCTTTCGGGAATGTCGAACTAAAACTATTGAAGGCGGACATCCAGTAACTGGGAAACGTGAGTTTCTGATGCTGTCTCTCCTCAAGTTTTACGATCCTTAAAATGAGTTATAACCATAAATTTATGCATATAGCACCTTCTTTAGCCTTAGTGGCCGCAAGAGGTTCTGACATGATACCATGGATTTTCAAAATAATTGATACTTAGCACTACAAGAAGACACACAAGGTGATATTAAAGCGCATAACAAAACACCTTAATAAATAAATACTCTTGGAACATTGGTATAATACTGCACAATGGCTCAGATACTTTCTGAGCATTTTGAGTCCCTGTCTTAGTCATGTAGAAAAATTATGGTTTTAAGACTGTAGGACTAGCTCTCTCTTCAGGCATGTAGAGTGGTGTGTAAACAGTGCAAGGCTGATTCAGTTGGCTCGAATATTAGTCATTTTATGTGCTGAATGCACAAAGCACTAGCAACCAATCTTTGTTGTTTTGCTTAAGAGGCCTCGGCACAAATATTTCAGTGATGCCTCCTGTTACGACTGTAACGTTCCCTGCATGGCGCACAGTTGTCTTCCCCTGCCCTGAGTGCCTGACTAAGTGTACCTTGTATCCTGGCGCTTAATTTGTGACCCCAGTATCATGTCATTATAGCATGTGCACAGATGCCTAAGCCTATATCTGAACAGTATTGCCCTGGACTTGTGAGGTGACCTGCAGGGGCGCACCAAGTACACCCTCTTTGACAGACAGTGGATTATTGTTCCTATCTTGGTTTTAGTACATAGAGCGGTGGTGGCAGCATACTATGATTTGTGAACCCTATGTTGTGACCAGACCTTTTTGTCTGTGTCATTAAAGTGGAGCCCTGCTGTGCCACGCATGTAAAGTTCAGCTTGCATATATTCATGCAGCTTGTAGGGCTAACATCTTGAATGTTTGTTGTGTGTCTTTGTGTGGCTAGCCTACTGTGAGTGATCCAGAGTAATGGGGGTCTCTGGAAACCATCACATGCCTGGGTTTTGCACGAGATGGCGGTGAGGTTGTTTTCCCAGGAAGGAGAGGTGTTGACTTTCCTGAAGCTGGAGAGAAAGGACCTAGACAACCAAGTGATAGGAGTGGAGAGAGAGCTGCTTTAGAAATTCATGTAGAATTTTGCAAGGAACTGCTGATTAGTGTTCCTGAACACTTCCATTTGGTAGAAGGAAAGGGAGGCGGGTGGGTCTACAGATTCTGTTGTGAAAGGTAAGGGGACATTTTAGGTGAGGCTCAGCACTTTGGCTTTCCTTGATTACATTTTCAGTTGCCGGGTGACTGCCAGATGCATAGATCTCACACCTCTTTGTGCCTGTTTTGAGTGCTCCAGTCTGGGGACTAACCTGCTGTGAGAAGCATCACTCTATACAAAGGCGGTGTCTAGAGAACTGTCTGGAAAGAGAACAACCCCAAACCATTTCTGAAGATACAGACCGTTGATGTACAGCTCCTGTTTGATTTTGCTGTCTAAAAGTAGCACTTAACAACGCCACTTGTTTTTCTGCCACTTACATATTTATGCAGTTTTCATGCCAATACTAGGGAATGGGAGAGGAGGAGAAAAGAGGGTGAAAAGGACACCATTAGAGAGACTATGCTACAGACAGTAAAATTGAAATTACAGAGTTTTAATACCTAAGATAATATCATACCTGATATGAGTTATCTGTTGAGTGTTATTTGGTAAGATTCAACAGTGTAAGAGAACAGCTAAGGCAAGAGCCTCTAAAAAGCCAACTATGAAATAATATGTTTTAAACACTGTAAGAAATTAGATTATTATTGGGGGTGGGTAACTATCCACTACAAGGAATAATTACAACCCTTGTCAGGGTCACTAACTTGACATGTTCTATCCCCCCAGTAGCTATGGCACAGAGCAGACAGGCTTATATTAGGGCAATCAGTAGAGTATTATTGCAATACCAAAACAGTAATAAAGTTAAAATGCAAAACAATACAAATCCAAAACCGAATGATAAAATAAGAGTACAATTTAATGAACAAAATGACACCAGAATAATAACAATCCAATATGGAGAACTGGTGACATGAATTTTTAAAGTTTTAAGTAGAAATAGCACAAAAAGCGCCAACGATAGGCAATGGTCACAGTAGACCCGGACCTTGGCGTAATGTGAGGCTGACTTTGAAGCGCGTGTTGGATACACCGACTAGGTTCTTCTTGGTCAGAGATTTTACCTTCTGACTTGGTCTTTTACGTCCCAATCAACCACAGGAGTACACCTTTAAGGCTCCCCAGGATCTCACGCGAGGCACTTGGAGACTCACAGTGTGTCAGGCAGAGACCACTGGTCAGCTGGGTGTTCCAGAAGAAGGCCTCTTGTAGCTTGTTGTTTCCTTGTAGCCACACAGGAGTTCAGCAAATTGACCCCTGGAGTACACTTCTACGTCCTGTGCACAAGAGGGAGCAGGTCCACTCCTTCAGAGCTCCTCTCAAGTCACAGACAGCAGGTCCAGAGCTCTACTGATCTTCCGCAGGTCCAGAGGGTGTTCTCAAGTGGGTGTCTCAATGTGCCACATTTATGCTTGACTCTTAGCTAGTAGTTTTAAAAAATGTATTTTATTTATAAACTGTTGGCAGTACACAGGTAATCATCGTAGCGCTCCATAATAGAAGACAGTACATATCTAATGTGGTTGCATTATTGACACTTGATACGCATAATAGGACAACAGACCACTCAGAATACAATTCAAACCTATGCATGCAGTATGGCAAGGCCACATTCACATTTTCTGCAAACTACGTGGTACTAAGGGTATATGTTGGTCACCCTCATTGCAGTTTGGCAGAGTCATGGATTAAGACCGAGGGAACCGTAGAGTAACTTGTTATGTAAGTGAGGAATCATCGGCCTCCACAGTCGTGTGGGTGTCTTTGCTGCGGATGAAGGAAGTGAAGGGTTCCCAGATGTGACGGGGACGAGCCCCCAGTGGCATCAAGTCCCAGTATGCGGAGAGTTGTTCATGACAGTATGCAATATCTGTGATCCTGTCTTGGTACTTAGGGGCCTGCGACCCACCCCTAGGGATTGCAACTCAGATATCAGAAAGACTAATCTGCGAAACTCGTGCAGCACATCTTTCACATAGCCAAGTAGTCCAGTGAGTGGGGAAAGGGGAATCGACGTGTTAGTGACATCCTTTATTGTGTGAAAAACTTCGATCCAGTAAGCAGCGACTGCGGGGCAGTGCCACCCGAGGTGTATGAAATCTGAATGAGACATGTGGCAGCGTTGACAGTGAGAATCGGGGAGAGCCCCATTCGTAGTAATTGTGTGGGCTTGCGGTATAGTCGGTGTAAGAATTTAAAGTGAATGAGGCGAAGTCGATAGTTGGGGGATAGCATTTCGAGTTGAGTGCAGCAAAAGGACCATTGAGCATCAGTCAAGGGAGCAGCGAGGTCCACATTCCAGGCCTCTCGCACCTTTGGGGTGGTCATTGGAGCAGATTGTTGCATGTGACGATAAAGACATGTTATCAACTTGCATTGTGATGTTGTATATATATGCTCCAGCACTGTGAGTGTCCATGTGGGGGCAGAGAAAGTGTCATGAAGTGCGCAGCAGGTTGCTCGCAGTTCGAAATATAGCAGGGTGTCCAGCGGCGCCGAGGTGGCAGTGTTAGTGGTTCCCAGTGGGGTAAGAAAGTGGTCGTCAGGATAGAGATCTGCAAATATATGGATGCCTAGCCTGTTTGCGCGACCAATTGCGCCTTTATCCGGTAAAGGAGGCAATAAGGGGTGGTTAGCTACAGGGACGGAGGGGGCATATAGCTGTGTGGTGCCTGCAAGTTTCCCAAGTCCAGCCCACACCCAGCAAATACACTGTGAAGTGTCGCTCTCTGGTCCGGGCAGTTTGTAGGGGAAGAACAGAGCTTTGGTGAGTGGCCATGGGGAGGCTCTCTCTAGCTCAACGGCTACGTGGGGTTGGAATGGCGTGGGGTGGGTCCAGTAATGAAGGAGGTGGGCCTGAGCGCACAGAGCATATAGATGCAGGTCCGGGGCACCCATCCCACCATGTGATTGTGGTAATGTAAGCAGCTCATACGTGGCGTGGGGTTGTCGGCTGGCCCACACCAGCGAAATCAAAATGGATCGTAGGCACTTGAAGAAACTGACAGTGAGAGGAATTGGAATATTCACAAATAAATAAAGAAATTAGGGTAGCATGACCCTTTTCGCTATGGCGATGTGACCTGCCATCGACAGGGGTCATTTAGACCAGACCGGGATGCGATCCTCCAGCCAGTCCACAGCCCTTCTGTAATTGGCCTGCCAAACCTCTACAGGCTTTCTGTTAATCCAATTGCCTAGATATTTGATAGGGCTTGAAGCCCACTGTAGTGGGTATTCTGATGTGAAGGGGGAGGTTGCATCCATCAAGGGGAAGAGCATCGACTTGGCCCAATTTACCTGTATGCCAGATTGGCCTCCAAATTTCACAACCTCACGAATCAGGGGTGCCAGGTTAGTCTCGGGGTCTTTCACATTGAGGGGCCGATTCCGATTCAGGCCGGAAATCACTCCGACCGAGTCAGACCCGGAGAGATTTCCGACCGAATCGGACTCTAGCAGTCCGACCGAACGAGTACGATGCGCACGCATGCAATCGGACTCGAGTCGGTCGGACTCCCATTGAAGTCAATGGGAGCCGGTCGTACAATGCGTACGCGTTCTCCCATTGACTCAATGGGTGCGAGGCGAACAAGGGCGCCCCCTACAGCGGGTACGCCTCGATGCGACTCGCGGCGTACATGCACAGGTAGGGGGGACCCATGGGTCCCCCCTGTGTGCGACTCGCTTGGCTACGCATACTTTGGGGGTCCGACACTGACCCCCAAAGTCCGGCTCCGACTGCTCTTTCGAGCCGGACGGCGCGAGTCGGTCGGACTGCTCGAGGCACGCATCGTACTTGCCCGGCCGGGGAACGTCTCCATTGCGCGGTGCGAGTCGTGTCTGTGCGAGTAGGTCGGAGCGCTTCAGACCCGCGAACGAGTCGGTCGGCGATTTCGCGTGCGCTCGCATCGTACTCGCTCGCCCGGATGCACAAACGAATCGGTCGGGAAAGAGGGCTCCGAATTGGATCCCGTTAAGCCAATTCCAATTCGGTGCCCTACCGGCCGAGATTGGAATCGGCCCCTGAGTGTGACATCGTCAGCATATAGGGATATAATGAGACCACAAGATGTGAAACCCAAACCCCTGTCTGCGTGGTGCTGACGGAGTTGCGCAGCAAGGAGCTCCATAATGATGGCGAACAGTATGGGGGATAGCGGACATCCCTGTCTCGTGCCCCTGGTGACTGGAAAAGGGTCAGAAATTAGCCCATTGAGGCGCACACGAGTGGTTGGTAGGGTGTATAGAAGTCGGATCTGTGTGATAAATATGGAGCCGAGGCCCAACCTCTGTAGTAGTGAGAAGAGGTACTCCCACTCCAACAAGTCGAACGATTTTGTGGCATCCAGTAGAGCAGCTACAGCTAAGCTCTGTGGATGCAAATAGTGCATTACTGCAGAAAGGGCTCGAAGGTTGTGGGATGTAGATCTGCCAGGAATAAAGCAGGATTGGTCAGGCTGTACAATCACATGCAGTAGCAATTGCAGTCAGTTAGCTTGGACTTTGGCGAATATTTTATTGTCAGTATTTATTAGGGACAAGGGGTGGTAAAAGTCACACTGATTGGCCGGCTTGTCAGGTTTGAAGAGAGTAACTATAATGGCCTCCCGCAGGGATGGGGGGAGGGACCCCGCCTCCAAGGCATCCTGGTACATATCCAAGAGTTTGGGGGCCAGGAGCTGGGAGTATTCCTTATAGAAAGAAGGCCGCAGTCAGCCCGTCAAGGCCTGGAGCTTTGTGGGCGGGGGGAGGGGATGGAGATATTTCTTCCACAGTGATGGGAGAGTTTAGGAATTCCCGGTGGGCAGCTGACAGCCAGACCAGCTGTATAGTGTCCAGGTATGCCTGGAGGTCTGTAGAGTCCGCTATTGGAGTGGCAGAATAAAGGCGAGCGAAGAAGGCTGCCATGGTCTGCAGAAGGTCAGAAGGGGAAGATCGGTTATGGCATTCTTCATCTAGGAGTTCAGACATGTGGGCCGAGGTGTGAGGCTTTTGGAGCAGACAGGCTAGGGTTTTGCCGAGGCGATCCCGTTCCCCATATCTACGAGCTTGAGACTCTTTGTCCAAGTAGTGAGTTTTGCGTAGTTCCTCTGCCTGATATTCAGGCATTTTGTCACGGATAAGGGCCATCGTAACCGAATCATTGGAATGGAAGTGGTCTGATTCAAGGGCTGCAATATCAGTCTCTAGTCTCGTGAGTGTTCCGCAAATATCTCTAAGGATAGCATTTTGTTTTGCAATACATGTGCCACGTATAACTGCCTTGAAAGCTTCCCAGAGCACGGAGGGTGAGCTGACCGATCCAGTGTTCAGCTCGAAGTACTCCAGGATGGCCACACAGACTTGTTCCCTAAAAACCGTATCCCGCAGGGCGCCTTGCGGCAGCAGCCATGAAAATACACGGGGAAGAGTGAGAGGCATTCAGATGATTAACTGTCCTGGGGCGTGGTCAGAAAGTGGGTGAGGGAGATGAGTGACAGATGACAACCACTGCTGCACATCTCTAGTGGTTAACCAATAATCAATTCTGGACCATGCTTTGTGCTGTAGGGACAAGCAGGTACCTTTGCGGGTCTCACGGTCCGCAGCCCGCCAAACTTCTGTAATTGTCTGCGATTAATGTGTGCAGGGTTTTGGCTGCATGGGGGTGAGGGCATCTGGAGCTGCTAGAACCGTTAAGTGAGTCGTCCAGCGGGGCGTTGAAGTAGCCACTCCAAAGCACTGTCCGGGGGCTGATATCTGCGATTGAGTGCCATGTCTTAACAAAGAACTCGGGGTCATCAACGTTGGGCCCGTAAATGGTAGCTAGTGTAACAGGGTGGTTATCTAATGTGCCTGCCAGGATGACATAATGGCCGTCTTTGTCACTGAGACAGTTTTCCAAGCTAGGCTCTTTCGTATAATTCCTGCGTGAAGTAGGTCAAGTAGGGGGTGGGCTCACCGCTGACGGTCCGGCAACACAAATGCGAGCCTGCAGGGACTTCTTCACAGTGCAATCAGTTGGGCTGGATGCGGTGCCCATGCCTTTCTGATGCTGCGCCTCCCGACTCCTTACCCAGTCAGCGAGTGTTCAATCAGCGATTTAAGAAAGCCGGGGTGCAGAGCTGTCTCCGGCTGTGGTGGCCAGATCTGCCCATTCCAGCCGATTGTGAGCGGGGCCGCCCGGTCCTCAAAGCAGATACGGCCCAGCGCAAGCCATATCCCAGGTAGGCTGCAGCCATGTCTCGATGCCGTGCATGCTTGCAACCGGGTGCCAAGGTTTGCCCGGCCCCGCTGTGGTACAGGAGAGGGACCGCGGGTTTCTATGTGGTGCCCACATGCGTTAATGCTACTGGGGGACCCCAGGATGTAGTTTAGATGCAGGATTAATGACTCGGCCGGCATAGCAGGCTTACAGAGCGGCCATCTTGCTGCTCGGCGAGACCATGCCCTCCACTATCTCTAGGTTGACGTGACTCCCGGCCCCTCCCTAACCAGTGGGGTAAAAGTACCCTGGGCCAACCCTATCCACATTTTCAGTAGCTCATGTTTGCCTGATTGCAAACAGACTCCAAATGCCATGTATGTGTCAGGGCATTTTCAAGCAAGATGGTGATAGGTTTTAGCCACACCAAGCTTGGGCTGTAATGCTTGGGGTTAATGGGGAGCGTATTATGCTAATCCTAGTATCATCCCACACATAACACTAACATCCAGTTTGAGGCGCAGGCACTGTACCCACAACAAACCCAGAGATTCAAGTCTGGTAGGACAAAAGCAGGGTTCTGCAGCAACCAGAAAGACGATACACTAGAATTGGCATACTGCTCTCCCCCTTTCTAGTGTGCCCCAAGTATTAAACATAGCTAAACAGACCTGTCAAGCAGGATTTGACACTGTGCTGTCAAAAGGAGCCAGACAGCCCCCACTCTGCATATTCTGCTGAATACAGAGGAGTCATCTCTGCCCATTCAGGTCAGCTTATTGTTTGCTTCTCCACTCCTTTTTCCACACCTATTAAAGGCTAATCACGGGGTGGGAAAAGCAGGTGAGCCCATGCAAATTGGCCTCCAGGAACTTCAGGCAGGGAATAGGTAACATTCTAAAAGTTACTTCTCGTTAATATTTATTAAAAATCCAACTTAACCATTAGTAACTGTTGAAACTAGTTGTTCAGTTATTTTTGTAGCTTGCCTCATTCCCAAGTTACAGTATTAGTATTTAATATTGTTTTTTCAATGTTTCTGTATGGGATAGCCAACTTACCTACACTTGGGTGTTAGTCACTGTAAGGACACATTAACATTAACTTTATACATGTCCTACTTTTAAATACCATGTACCCTGCCTTCTGGGCTACAAGGCCTTCAGGGGGTGACTTATGACTAATAAAAAAGAAGGTTTTTACCTGTCAAAAGGATTTATTTAGGCAGATTGATCTGCAGTTTTACACTGCTACTGTCAGGCTGCACAAGATAGACCTGAAGCCATGTTTGCACTGCCACTGAGGTGGATGCCACAACTGGTGCTGAAATCCTCTAGTGGCATTTAACGTCCAGGCTCTGGGTACACTTTCTACACCATGTACTAGGGACTTATAGGCAAGTTAAAGGTTCCAGTTCGGAACAAGACAATTTAACCATCTTTAAAGGGGAGAGTTCAAAAGGCAGCACAAATATAGGGACCAGTAAAAGGCAAAAAAATCTGAGATGACCACGCAGAAAAGGCCCAGTTCCTACATACATGACTTACACGAGTAACGTGTATGAAAATAATTATTATGCATTCTTCAGAACACAATTTCCTGTCTTTAGAGTTGGAAACATATTCAGACTAAAGGTGTAGCCCATTTCCTAAGACAGGGAGAATATGGGAGGAGACCAGATAGTTTCATCTATCTGTGACAGATCAACGAAGCGATACATTATTTTCTCAAGCAATGCTGCCTTGCCATGTCATAGAGCCAGTTAGTGTTGGTAGAAGGCAGACATTGTCTCCATTTCCTCAGGATGAACATTTTTGCCACATCTAATGCTGTGTCTAGATTTTCGAATGAACTTCTCCTTAAATCCAGCTCTGGCTAGGCTCCTGGAAACGTAAGGGCATTTGACCCAGTCAGAAGCCTTCTCCACATCAAGACATGGCAATATAATTATCATAATTATCTTTCATTTGCCAGAGCTGATGAATTCATATGATGGCCTGAGGAACACCCCACAATGAAACCAGTCTGGTTCCTGTTAATTAGGTCCGGCATCAGTTTCCCATGCCAATGGGCTTTGCTAAAATCTTAACATCTGAATTTATAAGCCAGATTGACCTGTAGCTATGACGTGAATTTTTGTCTGCTTTAAGGAGCAAGATGATCATCCCCCTTTTAAATTCTGGTAATAGGCTTTGATCTCATATGTACTTTTAAATACCTTGCACAGCAAGGGGCCCAGACTATCTGCATTCAGCTTATGAAATTCAGCTGGGAAGCCATCCTCTTGTGGGGGGTTTCCCTATGGTATTCATATAATGGCCTCAATAATTTCATCTTCGGAAATGGTGCAGAGACTTATTATTGATGTATAAATATCGACTTGCACCAATATTGAGGTAAAAATATCGTGGGTGAGAAATATCGCCAGAAGAAATATCGTGGCCAAGAATATCATTGTTAGATAAGTAATACCGATGTTTAAAATATCGAAGTGTTTAATATCGTTTGTAAAAATATCGTTGTTTAAAATATCGAAGTGTTTAATATCGTTTGCAAAAATATAGGGGGTCATTACGATGGCGGGCGGAAGCACAACCGCCGTGCTGGCGCATGCAAAAACCACCAGTTACCGCCGGCACGCAGCAGTCCACACGCCCGCCCAATTACGATGCGAAAAGTAGGCCAAACACCGCCGGCAAGCCAGCAACACCGTCCGCCATCAAAGTGCGCCCGTACACGTAGCGGCGCAGCTCAACTGACACACACCGTCCGACGAAAACACGTCCCGCCCGGCGCATAAATTACGATGCCGCAAACAAACGGCTCCCACGGCCAAGAGATACCGTACGACAAACCGAAGCGGTAACACGGACGCCGAGCACGGACAACGAAGAAGCGGCTCCCCGAGCATGAATCCAGCACTGAGGCCCTCCCCATGCTCTTGCTGATGCACCACCAAGGACGCAACGTACCGCGGAGACGCAGGTAGGCACACACACAACAAGTGCACGCAAACAGCGCACACAGTGCAAGGGCGGAAAAAGCGGACAACCCCCCAGCGCGTGTACACTACACATCCACCATTGCATCCACATATGACACACAGGCCAAATCGTAACATCGCGTAACACATGTGTACACACCACCTGGGACTAGGAACCAACGACCCCGTCACGGCCCCAAAGCGGCGATGACGCCGCCACACATGCGCACAACGCAGAGGCCAACCGCAGCGCCATGCATGCGTCGCACACAGACACAGGGACACAACCAAGCAGCACACACATCAGCCCCACCCCGAACGCACATGACACGTGACAGGCCTGCCACAGACATGTCCCCAACGCCCAATTCACGGACAACACCCAAAGCCACACAACCGACGCACACATGTCAGTGAAGTCACGCAACAGCAGGACACACCCCAGTGTAACAAACATGGCGAAGCACACAGCGGCGGCAACACCAACTAGGAGAAGCAGGGCCCCTTCGGGAAGAGGAACGCCAGTACCACACTGAAACACCCATACCACCCTGCACATATGAACAAGACATATAAAACGGAACACCAAAGAGCCCGGGACCGACAACAGGTGGCCCAAGAATAACATTCACACACAAGGCCCAACGCAGAGCGGAAAGGCAGCCTGCCGCCCACACAAGGGAGAGCAGACAGCACCGAATGACCTTCCATTCCAACTCCGAAACCACAGCCCTACGAAAGAAGCCGGTGAATACAGCCATTGTCCAAGAAAAGACCAACACAGGCATGCCGAGGAGACCGACCACAGGGCAGATAGCGCATATCACAGAAGCACACAACGGACGGGGAAGAAAGAAGAAAACACTCCCCAAGTCGGCCACATGCAAGTTAATTGGAAGGAGTCACACATCACTGACCTTGAACTGTCTGAGAAGCATGTGGGATGAGGGCCCGTGTCCTCCAAACAAGCCAACAGAACACAAGTCCTGTCCCCCTATGACTACACAGAGCTCACAGCAACCTCGGAGCGTGCACATTGCAGACTGCACACACAGCCGGAGCACGCCACCACAACGCACCGCTGCGAAATGGCAACCGCAACACACCTACCCAACTACGCCGGACAGCTCAAGCTGTACAAAACCAACCTGATACATATATTGGGATGCGATCTCCTGTCCCTGCTGAACGTAAGTTACCGACTGACTTACCGCATCACATTGTTCAGCTGCGTCATGCCCGTCTTCTACTGTCGGAGGTGTCCCTACCAGCATCCCGTGGAGATATGCCTCTCCAACCCGGCATGTCTAAAGGCGGACCTGCTACCACTACTCCTCCCTCTGGACGCACACGACAGGGCCTGCTCTGCCTATGGGGGCATGGCGTATGTGGCCAACATCGCACCCGCACTGAAATGGGACCACTGTGCCTCCACACGACGGATCATCGAGAACAGCTACATCGAATGTCACCCAGCATGCCCCATCATGGTCCTCCAAGGGACAACTTACGAACAACACCTTGACAGCCACCATCCGCTACATTGGCTGGCAAACATGTACACCACCAATGACATGGAAGCCCTGCTGGACGGCATCGCATACCTGACAACCTGTAAATTCGTCGGACCACAACGCAGGTTCCCCGATTGACCTATGATGTCCAACCCCGCACCCATGCTTAGCTTCCGCACAGACTGGCCAGTCACCACCACAACAGCCATACCAAACGACCGGCAACTGTTACCACACCATCAACGACATCGCCATGACATCGGATATGACCGGGACATGCACACTGTTCCCCATCACATCCAGGAACACCGCATGCATCGTGGGAGGCAGTGGCATGGGGTCTGTGCATCGCACCCACATGGACGGAACTGCACGAACAACCAGGACACGACATGGATCCAGCGCCCATGGACACACACACCGCTCAGTGGACATGAATAGGTCGCCTGGAGTCTGTGGGTGCTGCACCCCTCCCACCCCCGCCCCGGGAATCCCATACCAGGACCTTTGCATGGACGACAAGTGCATACAACAACAACACGACCCCAGTGACTGTGACATGTCCAGTAACCACCACATTGCAACAACAAGTGGCACGCCGCTGCATGCACGCAAGCACATGCCCTGATGTCATCTCACATGCACGCGTGCATGAGGAACAACCGCAGCAAACCTGTCACATGGAACTGAGATGGACTGTGCCCATGATGCCAAGCGGTCTGGTAGGCTACATGTATACCGTCTGTGTCAAAGTCCGCAGCTCCGCAGCTATACGTAAATGTACATTAGCACAGCCTTGGCCAAGCAGATGTAACTCTGAAGCCCACATCCCACATGCAACAGCCAATCACATGTAACCCCACACCCTATCCCATTTGCAATCATGCTCAGTATATCCTCAACATGTATTCCGCTGCCAGTAGTGTCCACTATACTGCATCACAGAGGACAGAAGACTCAATATAATGTTTGAAACCAAAACTGTCTCCGCTGACTCATTTCACAAGTACGAATGAGAGAGGATGAGAGTATGTGAAGTACACGGCAGTCGTGACATGACCATGTAGTCCACTGGTATTGGATGTCAACGCAAATGAGTAGCACAACTGTGGAAGACACACATGTGTCGTGTGAAGTCGTATGGACGCAGTGCTCAGGTGGGTGGGTGTGACGGGTAGATGCGCACATGCCAAGTTGGAGCTATGCTGTGTCGGGAGGGGTCATGAACAGTACACCACCGCTTCCCTGGGCATTGTGAGAGGACACCTGTCGGGGGGGAGTGAACACGTGTGTGCACAGCAGCCGGGCACACGTACAAAGCGGTACCATGCGCACCTCAGCCCACCCTCTGTGGACAAGCTGGATCCTGTTGTGCGCCCGCCATGCCCCTTGACAAGGCACACACAGCCCCAGTCGACCAGGTGTAACCCCAACATAGTCAATCCGCACAGGCGATACAGGGCACGGGATGGCAGTGGAGCATGGTGTGTGAGAGGTCTCCTCGCGCTCCTCCTGGTCATATCACGCAGGCAATAGAACCTCAACGTCTAGCATGGCACAAGTCAAATGGAAGTGTAGGGGGACGCACCACAGCACGAGCAGCACTGACGTCACGGGAGGTGGCTCGCACCATCCCATCCATTGCCCATTATACCAACCACGCCACATGCCATTGCGACTAAGTGCAAGCGCGTGCGCCACCACCCCCGAGCCCTCCCCAGAGAGGCCAAAGAGTGAATGTGTGGGCCATCAGTCACAGACGGACGCGGCATGGCCGCAAGGGCAGCCACAGCCACTGGGTGTCGCAGGTGGCGGATCCGGAAGGCGAAGACTGTGATGCATAGTCCATGCAGGCCGGGTCTCCATTTGGGGCACCACGCAGGTGGACGGCGTCCCGCAACACATCATACCCTGAGACAGCCCACTCGTGCAACTGGACCCACACATACACTCCTTGCCCTCTCTGGTGCGAGCTTGGGGCTGCCTGTGCAAGCGCTAGCCTCGCAGGTGCACATGCATATTGGGGGAGCGAGGGGAGGACATGAGGGCTGGGGCGAAGATGACTGTATCACTGTCAGTGAGTACAAGGGATGACCCAGATGTGGAAAGGAAGAGACGTGTCCCGTGTGTACTGCAACTAGTCGCCAATCCAACTACCCCCCATGTCCGGAATGTAAGCCCGCACCTAGGCCCGCCCATCCGCCACATCGAATATACCACCAGCACGACAACCTTCCCATTCGAAACACTGACTGGGGGTGGCGACCAGTGAACAATCATGTGTAGCCTACCCACGCGTACATGTGGGCCCTCCATGATCCATGTCACCTGCGGCAAAGTCATGACATGCGCAATGAGGGAAGTGAGGAGAGCTGTCCGCCCCACGCACAGAAGGTGCATCAGCTCCACAGACCCAGCAGCGAGTCCAGCAGGGGTCACATGTGCAGGGGCAGCTGTGCCTGGTGTGAAGGCACATGCATATAGACAGCACATCGACCAATGTGTAGTCTGCCCACATCTACAGTCCATCATCATGCGGACATAGGAATTGAACACAGGGCAACACATCTGAGTGGGTGCACCCACCGTGACCAACAATGCGCAATCATCGACGTACCCGCCCTGTGCATGGCCCCCCACCCAACGGAGGCACATCCAGTGCCACCATCCCACACACACAAGCCTTCCACGGAACATGCTGTGTCCAATGGTCAGTACAGAGTCAGCGCCCATCTGGTGGATCCTGAACAGGAGACACATGCACACACATGCCAGCTCCCACTATGTACGTCTGCCACCTGGCACGTGCAATGTAACCTCTCACCTGTGACGTGTGACTGCAAGCA
The DNA here is from genome assembly GCA_963921515.1 of Calotriton arnoldi. Taxonomy (NCBI): domain Eukaryota; kingdom Metazoa; phylum Chordata; class Amphibia; order Caudata; family Salamandridae; genus Calotriton; species Calotriton arnoldi. The sequence continues at coordinate 98,444 of CAWUFW010008199.1, read as the reverse complement.
CACAGCCGTCTTGGCATGGGGCTGTCAATGTGGACACCTGTCAATGTTTTGGGAGGTGTGATCCGTACAGTGCTGTACATAGGGTGCAGTGCTGACACCTACTACTGTCTCATATCCCCTCGTGCCACAGGTCCCACTTGTTTTGGCCGCTCAGCCTGTGCCCACATCGTCGTCGTCGTGTGCCATACTCATCCAGCCTCGGAAGCAGTTCCATGCTCAGCAGACATTCATGTTGCCGTGGCGTTGCCGCTTGACGAATATGCAGTCAGTCCCCATCAGCACGCCCCGCAAGTCATTGGGGCCTAGATCCCCATGTGCATGCACATGGCAGTGGTTTGTATCACTAGCCATTGCTGGGAGACCTGTGTAAGTGTATTGTGGCCGTGCCGTCCCAGCTTGACAGCTGGGCTGTGGCTCATGTGCTTGCTCAGTCATGTCAGTGATGTGTATGCGAAATTGCTATGTGTTGTGTTGCTTTGACATATGTCCACTGCCATTTTCCCTAGGCGGAGACCGAACATTGACCGCCCATACCAATTGCTGGCGGACATGGACGATACAGAGGTCATTAGGAAGTTTCGGCTGGACAGGCCAACCCTGCATCGACTGTGTGCCATGTTGGAACCCCATCTCCGTCCCCGCAGGGTGTATCCGACAGCTGTCACCCCCACGGCTAAGGTGATGGCCGCCATGCATTTCTTCGCCGCTGGGTCATTCCAGCACACAGTGGGCAGTGGAGGAGGGATGTCCCAGCCCATGTTCAGCAAGGTGCTGAGGGATGTACTGGCAGCCATGATGCTGTACCGAAACAGGTACATCCGCTTCCCCAGGGCTCGTGAATTGGCGGCAGTGAAGGGTGCATTCTATGCCCTTGGCAGAATCCCACACGTCGTTGGAGCCATTGACTGCACACATGTTGGCCTTGTTCCACCACAGGCCACTGAGCACCTGTACCGCAACAGGAAGCACACGCACTCCCTGAATGTGCAAGTGGTGTGCCTTGCGGACATGGTGATCACCCACGTGTGTGCAAAGTTCCCAGGCTCGGCCCATGACGCACACATAATGCGCAACAGCATCTTGCCACGACTGATGTCCAATCTGCAACAGGATCGTGGCTGTATTGTCGGTGAGTATGTGGAGTGGTGTAGCGTGCTGGTTGTGCGATGCTGTCCCCTGTCCAGTTGGAATAGCAACGGTTCTCTGTGTCCCTCACACCCAGGTGACTCTGCGTACCCGAATGGGGCATGGCTGCTCAGTCCATTGAGGAATCCTCGCACCCCAGCAGACGATCGCTACAATGAGGCACATGGGAGGACCAGACGTGTGGTCGAGCGTACCTTTGGCCTCCTCAAGTCCAGGTTCAGGTGCCTGGACCGCACCGGGGTGCGCTGGCGTACTCCCCACAGAAGGTGTGCCAGATAGTGGTGGCGTGCTGCATGCTGCACAATCTGGCCATTCGGAAGCAGATCCCCCTCATCGTGGATGACGGAGATCAACCAGGGCCCCAGCCCGCAGACCAGGACAGCTCGAGTGAGGAGGACAGCGGAGAGGAGGAAGCTGGTAATGTGCGGCAGCAGCTCATCGCCCACTACTTCACTTGACGGTGAGTGTCCATGTACGACGGCTGATGTGGCTGTGTCTGTGCAGGTGTGTGTGTGCTGTGTCAGGGTGGCCGTTTGTTCACTGCGTGCTGTGTGTCAACGCTCCATGGCCAGGGTAGTATGCCACTGTTGGTGGCTGTGGCATTGTGCCCTATTGCTCTGTGCGATGTGTGTACATTGCTTGTAGTTGTTGACATGTACTGTGTGATGGGTGTGTGACACACTCATTGAATGTGCTCCTGTTCTGTCTCCCACCCCTAGGTCCCTACAGGCCCTCCGGTTCCATTGCCATGCCACGCATCAGGTGCCTTTCCGCCCAAGGTGGCCGTTGTATTCCGTACAAATAAAACACAGGGCACAAACAGCAGTTTGTGTAAGAGGTGCATTTATTTCAAACTGTGACATGTGATTGTGTGTAAGGTGATGACAAAAGTGGTGCGTGCAGTGACAATGAGCTGTCGGTCATGGCTGCGTGATGCTCAGGGTGTACCCACTGGTTCTATGTCCATAGTCCAACACACACATGCCATCCAGATGGCTGTGTGGAGTGGGATCGTAGTCCAAGTCAATGCAGTGGGTGGTCAAGGAAGGCTGGCTGGCTGCCTCACTTGCGTCTGGAGCGTGCGAAGTCCTCCCGGGAGATCTGTTTCCACTTCGGACGGCCCCTTCCACGTTTGCGAGGGGGTGCCTGCTTGCGACATGCTGGTGGTTGAGGTGTGCTCACTGGCTGTGGACGCAGGGGAACTGGACACTGCTGCTCGACCCTGCGCCCCGGCAGGTGGTGGCGGAGGGGGAGCTGCTGTCCCTGGCTGTGACCTCACCGCCACCACCAGCTGGCCCATGAGGTCCACGAGTTGGCCCATACGGGCGTCCATGGACCTCAGCACCCCCAGCACCTCCCGCGTGTCTGAAGCAGACCTGACCCATTGTTCTTGGGCCTCTTCATAGGCCCCAAGGACTCTGGCCATTTGAGGCAGGGCATGGCTCCCAGGGGAGACTTGCGTTTCCCTGACCCTGCTCCTCCTACCAGTCCTGCTGCCACCGGCCTGCCCACTAGCCACATTGCTCACCACGGTCCTCGCTGTGGCTCCCAGGGTGGATCCAGTCGGCCGGGCCACCACCTGCGCTGGGGCTGGTGCCAGCGAAGACGTGGTGGTGGTGGCGGCGGTGGTGGTCGGTGCGGCGATGGTGGCGGTTGCGGCAATGGTAGTGGCCGCAATGACCGTGGGTGTGGCCGCAATGACCGTGGGTGTGGCCGCAACGACAGTGGCAGCAGGGGGCTGGGAATGTTCAGCAGCCCTGGATGATGGGTTGGTGGGTAGGAGGGGTCCTGGGGAGCGGCTGGGCCCTGCCACACCAGATGGGCCTGCTTGGTGGTCCGTGTCCGAAGAGGAGGACAGATCCTCCACATCCGTGTGTCCTCGTTGGGGGCTTGTAGGCTGGCTGTGCTGGCTGCTGTCTCCATCCCCAGCATCCAGCAGTTCGTCACCTGTGGAGAGAATGAGATTTGTTATTGTGTTGCACCTGGCGAAGTATGTATTTGTCGTCTGACATTAACAGTTCGTGCAATCTCGTACATGGGTTTCCCGGAGGCGTGTGTGTGGCTGTGGCATTTGTAGTTGTGTGTGCTTGACAATGGGACTGTGTGCTGTGCACATGTGGCATGGGACGGATTGGCCATGCCGATGGGTGTGTTGCTGTGCCCCTACTTATTGTGACTCTGGTGTATGCGGGCTCCTGGCCCATCCTGGGTCTGGTTTGTACTTTGCTTTTGGTGTTCAGATGGGACGCTTAGGAACGCATATGGCAACATGGGGGCCATGCCCCAGATTCGCATTTGGGATGGAATATGCTTTTGGGGTACATGCTGTGAGCCATGGGTGCCGAACGTGACATGTGTTGTGGCAGCATGACAGTGCATGGTTTGAGGTGTGTGCATGCTTGACATGGCCTGCATATTTGCTGTCTGTTGTGATTACTGGACATGGCATTGGACGCATCGTTATGAGTGAGTGATGGTTGTGTGCCAGCCAACGTATTGCAGTTGTCCCATCTCCTTGGTGTGCGTGCTGCCCTGTGCCATGTGCATCACTGCAGTGCTCGGGGGGTGTGGCCCATGTTGTGTGTTGTTGCTCACAGTGTGTCGTGCGCTTCATTGACTTCTGGCACATGGTTGGTCATGGGCATGTATCTTAGCGTGACTGCTGTATGTGTGGCAGCTGTGCGGATGACATGCCTTTCATGAGACTGGGGCTGACTGATGGGATGGATGGTATGTTGTATGTGCATGGTGTGTCTGTGTGTTTGATGGGTTCAGTGGTGTTCGTGTGCATTTATGTTGTTCCGCTCTGTTGCGTCTAGTGTTGTTTGTCTTACATAGGCGTAGTAGTGGGGTGTGTGGTTGACAGGCAGTAGGGGCTACATGGACAGGACTTCAATGGTGTTTCGGTTGTGTGTGATGTGTTGTACAGTGGCTGCCGTGTGGTACTATATTCAGTGTGGCTTGTGCATGCAGACGTGGCTCCTTGGGTGTTGCTGTGTTTGTGATGGGTCATGTGGGGTGTGAGTCTGTGGTTCATGTCCGTGTGCACATTGTTCACTTGTTCGTGACGGTGGGCGGTGCTGCGTGTTCGTCTGCTACGTGACATGTCCCATGTGTTGGTCGTGTTACGGTCCTCATGCCTCCAGTAATCCAGCCCTGTCCAGTTTCCCACCTGCAGGTTGTTCGTGCGTGCACTGTACTGGATGCCACATGGTTCTAAGCGGGGGTGCTCCATGTTGCAGGTCTGTGGGGGTGGGGGGTGTTGTGGGTCGTGGTGGTGGCTGGACACCCACTGACACCGATTGCTGTGGACCGTGATGTCTACCTTTCGGCTGTCGTTGTGCACTGCGGTGGCTGACACGTGGCTGTGGGGTGTGGGGGATGCTCCTCCTTGCTGTGCTGTGGGACTAGGGGCCTGGTGTGTTTTGTACTTGGGCTGTCCACCCTCCCACCCACTGCACTTTGTGTTCCTGCCACTTACCTGTTACTTGTCGGTTAGTGCAGCTATGGCGGACACATGGGTGTGGTGGGTGCTCGTTGTGGCGCTTCTGGCATACTTGGGGACCTGTTGGTGGTTACGTGGCTGGCTGAGTGTACACATGTCCCCACGCATCTTACAGTTGTTCGGTTTGGGCTGTGTGTGGTGGTGTCTGTTGCATGTGTGTGTGATGTGTTGTGTATTGTGTGCTGGACATGGGGGTGTTTGTCCCTGGGAGCTGTGGCATGGTGGTAGTGCATGTGAGTACACATAGCGGTGTGCTGGTATACATTAGTTTATACTTACCAGCCTCCACTCCCCCTGCTAATCCGGCGAGGATCTCGGGATGTATGATGACTCGCACCTTCTCCTCCCACGCTTTGAAGGTCTTGAAGAGCGCGGGATTCCCTCCGCCAGTGACGGCAGCCAGCTCTCTGTTCTTGCTCTCCTTCTTCTTGACCAGGCTCTTGACGTCATTCCACCGTTTGTTTATTTCGACTCTGTTCCTGGGCAAGGTCCCGACTGCATTGACCTGGTCTACGAAACGGTTCCACATTCTCTTTCTGGTGGCTAGTGGTGTGTGCTGGACCAGGTTCCCATAGATTTGTGGGTGCACCTTGATGATCTCGTCGACCATGACCGTCAGCTCCATGGGCGTGAACTTGGGCATTCTTTGTGGTGCCATGGTGTTTGTGGTGCTGGTGCGGTGTGTGTTGTGTAATGTGCAGGGGGTTTGTGGTGCCGGTGTTTGGTGGTGGTGGTGGTGGTGGTGGTTGTGATGTGTGCGTTTCTGTGGTGTGCTGCTGTCCTTGCTGTGTCACTGTGTCCTCTCCTCTCCTCTCTAGTTTGCAATGTTGCAAGGGGTTGTGGTCTGTGGGAGTGCTGCTTTTGTACTTACCTATGTGGGTGTGTCCTCATGGTCTGTTGTTTTCAGGTGTGTTGTGTCTGGGGTTCTGGCCTTTGTAGTTTTTGTTTGTCCAGGGGGGTGTTTTCGGGATGTGTACTGTGCTTGTGTATTTGTGCGTGCCTTGCTGTGTGGACTTGTTGGCCATGTTGTGTGCGATTGTTTTTGTCAGCGGATGGTTTCTGTGCAGGGACGTGGGCGCCATGGCTTCTGCCGTGTCGATTCTCATCGGCGTTGTTTGCGCTGGCGGGCGGTATATTTGTAGTTTTCCCGCGCTCATGGCGGTGCGATCGTAATCTCACGTGCGGTGTGTCGGGCGTGAGGGCGGGCGGTTTTGTGTTGTCGTGCGTGTTTCCGTCCGTGGCGGGCGGTTTGACTCCGACTCGGACGATGGCGGGCGGTATCTTGTGTGATTTATCCGCCGATGGCGGTTTTCGGTTTGTGTCATCGTAATGGCGTGGTCGGTGTTCAGACGGTGTGTGCGGGCGGTTTTTTGCCGCTTCCATGCCTGGCGGATTTTTTTACGCCGGGTATCGTAATGGGCCCCATAGTTGTTAAAATTATCGATTTTTTTATTAATGTTATGTATTTTAGTATATATTTTATATGTATGTGATGTGTTTTTTGGTATAAGAATTATTAGTATTTTTATTATATGTGTAAAAATGTTAGTAGTTATAAAAAAAAAATTATATTTGAATTTTGTGTTTTTAGTACCGTAGCGGGTTGTGGGTTTATAGGGGAATAGGGTGGGAAGTAATTTAATTATATTAAATTTATTGATTATTTTTAGAAGTTATAAATTTTTTTTTTATTTGAATTTTGCATTTTTAGTACTGTAGCGGGTTGTGGGTTTATAGGGGAATAGGGTGGGAAGTAATTTAATTATATTCAATGTATTGAATATTTTTTTATTTATTAATATGTGTTTAATTGAGATGTTATAGTGCTAAATGTGGAAAGTAATTTTTTATGAATTCATTAATAAATTGTTAATAATTTTTAATTAATTAATTGGCAATTAATTATGGTAATTGTGTAATTAATTTTAGGTGTGTGTTGTGGTATGTATAGGTGTAAATGGTGGGAAGGGTGGGAAGTAATTTATTTTTAATTGATGATTTAATAATTAGTTGTTAATTAATTTTAAATAATTATGGTAGTTGTGTAATTCATTTTAGGTGTGTGTTGTGGTATGTATAGGTGTAAATGGTGGGAAGGGTGGGAAGTAATTTATTTTTAATTGATGATTTAATAATTAGTTGTTAATTAATTTTAAATAATTATGGTAGTTGTGTAATTAGTTTTAGGTGTGTGTTGTGGTATGTATAGGTGTAAATGGTGGGAAGGGTGGGAAGTAACTTATGTTTAATTAATTGATAATTAGTTGACCGTTAATATTAATTAATTAATTGATATTTAATTAGGGTAATTGTTTATTTTTTTGTGTGTGGGTTTTACTTTTATAGGGGTAAAGGTTGCTAATTAATAATTAATTAATTGAAAATTAAATATGGTAATTGTGTAATTAGTTTTAGGTGTGTGTTGTGGTAGTGTATAGGTGGTGAAGGGTGGGAAGTAATTTATTTTTAATTGATGATTTAATAATTAGTTGTTTAATTAATTTAATTAGTAAGTTAATTATGGTAATTGTGTAATTAGTTTTAGGTGTGTTTTGATGTATGTATAGGTGTAAATGGTGGAAAGGGTAGGAAGTAATTTATGTTTAATTGATGATTTAATAATTAGTTGTTCATTAATATTAATTAATTAATAAATTAAATATGGTAATTGTGTAATTAATTTTAGGTGAGTCTTGTGTTTGTAGGGTTTATATGGGGTAAAGGGTAGGAAGTAACTGATGTTTAATTGCTAATTGATAATTAGTTGACCGTTAATATTAATTAATTAATTGATATTTAATTAGAGTAATTGTTTATTTTTTTGTGTGTGGGTTTTACTTTTATAGGGGTAAAGGTTGGGGAGTAAATACATTTTACTTACTTTATAATTAGTTGTTAAATACTAATAGGTTTTTAGTTGAAAATAAGTTATAATTGATGAATTAATTTTTACGCTTTAATTTTAGCTGTGGATTGTGAGGATTATAGGGAAAAGGGTGGGAAGTTAATTAATTTATGAGTTTTAATTTGCTTTTTAATTAATAATATTTCTTTAATTGATAATTAATTATGTTAATTATGAAAATTACATTTTAGTAAAACGTTTTAGATGTAGGTTTGTGAATTGGTGTGGTGTTATAGGGTAGGAAACACAATAAATACATTTATGTAATACATGAATGTTCTGTTTCTAAATATGTGCTCCTGTTAAATACTTATTGTGTTTAAATAAATGTGTATTTATTTAATATATTTGTAGGTATTTGTCATATGTATTTAACATTATAATATGTTTAATTTTTTAATTTTTAATATTAAATATATTTGTATTTTAATTTTTAACATATTTATACATTTTTATTTATTTTGTTTCATATGTATTTAACATTATAATATGTTTTAATTTTTTAATTTTTAATATTAAATATATTTGTATTTGTAATTTCTAACATATTTATACATTGTTTTATTTATTTGTGTTTCTTAAATTTTCTGTTGTTGCTAATATTTTGTTTGTTTCTACTGTTGCACTCACTGGAGTGGGAATAGTAATTTTACCACTCCGCTATCCAGCACTTTCCCTACTGTTGCACTCATTGGAGTGGGAATAGTCATTTTTACCCTCCAGCTATCCAGCACTTTCCCTACTTTTGCACTCACTGGAGTGGGAATAGTAAATTTTACCCCTCCGCTATCCAGCACTTTCCCTACTGTTGCACTCACTGGAGTGGGAATAGTAATTGTTACTCCTCTGCTATTTAACACTTTATAAAGGTGGCTGGGCCTAAAACAAATGCACATCTACCGCAAAGTTTCGGGATGTATTTGTCAGCAAAAATTAGTAATCGTGGTGCTGTTGTGGTACTAGCCCCCCAGCCACCCGGAGGGTACACTCCCTAGAGAAAACTCTTGGGATCTAACTATACAACAATAAGTACTGAAGCACACAGATTTGTGCTTCGGTACTTATTGTTGTATAGCTATTTAACACCTTCCCTACTGTTGCACTCATTGGAGTGGGAATAGTAATTTTAACCCTCCGCTAACCAACACTTTCCCTACTGTTGCACTAACTGGAGTGGGAATAGTAATTTTTACCCCTCCGCTATTCAACACTTTCCCTACAGTTGCACTCATTGGAGTGGGAGTAGTAATTTTTACCCCTCCGCTATCCAACACTTTCCCTACTGTTGCACTCATTGGAGTGGGAATAGTAATTTTTACCCCCCCGCTATCCAACACTTTCCCTACTGTTGCACTCATTGGAGTGGGAATAGTAATTTTTACCCCTCCGCTATCCAACACTTTCCCTACTGTTGCACTGACTGTAGTGGGAAATTTAAGTTTAAAGCTATTTTAGTAGTTTAATGTTTTAATTTACAATAGAATGTTTTTTATTAAATGTTATATAATTTTAAAGTTATAAAATTATTTAAAATTAATAATGTATTAATTGTTTTAAAGTAAAGATATATATATATATTTATTATTATGTATGTTTAACTTTTTTTATTAAGTTTATTTGTTATATTTAGTTAAAATGTATATTAAATCAAATTTTTTTAAATTAATTTTATTTAATATATTTAATATTTATTATTTTATTTTATATATATAAAAATCGATATTTTGTACAACTATATTATTGACATATTTTTGTACTTACCTGTTTAAGTATAGGGAGTCGATATTTTTGCATTCTATATTTGTACCTCGAAATTTTTTTCATCTATATTTTTGTAGTCGATATTCTGTCAGTGAACCAACTAGGGAGTTATCAGCACTTCTGGTAAATTATGTCCCTGTCCACCATGTGTGGATAGAGTGTTGACTGAAGTCTTTCCACTCTGAAAGTATGGATTTGACACATGTTGTTATCATAAGTACTTGCACAGCAATATAATTTCTGCAAATAGAGGTGCAGATGTTATGTGGGAAAGCTCCAATAATCGTAGATGGGAGGTCGGGGGGTCGAATTTATATTCAGTATCTTAACAATACATTGGCTGAGCTCTTTCCAGAATGATGTGGTGTATTGACATTCTAGCAGCATTTGCCTTAGAAGTGGGCGTTAGGGGCGATGCCCTACGATTCACGAACAAGAGAAGGAACACACCCAGCTGGTAACGGCATGCAGTTATTATGTCCAGATAATTTTTTTTCTTTAAGATGAGGTCGGGGGTTACCTGCGATTGTCCCCGGGGAGGATTTACTCGCCCATGAGGCTCAAACTAGCGCAATGTTAGGATTGTGGGCCTGGCCAGTATTACGTGCGCTGGTTACATTTGAAAAAGGCGCTGACCCAAGTGGTCCTGAGGGAGTCTGTAGAGTTCCCGGTGCCAGCTTCTAAAGACCTTGCTTTGGGGGGGCAGTGTGACAGTGAGCAAGTGGGGCGAGTAGGAATCACGTGGGAGCTATTCTTTCAGCCTGCCGTTGGTTCGCAGGTATGCTGAAGAGAAAATCATTAAGATTAACTGCAGGCCTGCTCGCATTCTGAACACCAGAATAATAATAACAGAACGTTATTATCATTTTACTTTTAGTACAATGGAGCAAGGTTAGTGTGGGGTGGGGCTGGGTTCGTGTCAGAGGGAGGAGTGGTTGGTGCACCATAAGTGCCCATGACGGTTTGGCCGGCCATCTTGTGCCAGCCAAACCATCATGCACACTTAGCATGTCCTCCACCTGGCTGTATTGCACAGCCTGTGTGGCGACATGCACAGGCTCCCACTCTCTGTCTGAGCGCTGAACCAGGCCGCTCAGACCAAATATGATACTGCTGTCATGCTGATGACAGCAGCATTGTGCTTGGCTGGGGGAGTCTGGAAACCTGGGTGCTGCCGGGAGCCAGGAAAACAGCGAGGACAGAGGAAAGGTGGCAGCTGAAGACCGGCGACCAGCAGGTAAGTCTTCTTTTTTTCTTCTTTTTTTCTAGCCCCCCCTCTCTTCTCCCTACTAGCCGCCACTGCAAAATAGAGAGGTCATATTTGAAAAGCATGTTCAAGGTAACAAATATGTATTTGTATGTTGTACTATTTGTTACCTATCTTATTGTCTTATGCATTATAAAGTAAATACGTATAAAATGTATTATGGATAGCATGTCCATGTTTAACCAGAAGCAACATGGTACAACTTGAACAAACCTGATGTCTACATCAAAATAGAACCAATGGCTAGAGTTTTATATTTAGCAAAACATTCAGGGTCTGATTATGATCTTAGTGGACAGGGTTACTCTGTCACAAACGTGACGGATATCCTGTCCACCAAATTACAATTCCATTATATCCTACGGAACTTTGCAATACAGTGGACGGGATATCCGTCACATTGTGACGGAGTATTCCATCCGCAAAGATCGGAATCAGGCCCTTAATGTTTAACATTTACTTTTGAAGTATCATCTGGTCTTGCTGCATTATCCAACAACCCTGAGTAATTATAAACTTTTAATTACCATTTCGAACTCAGAAACGTTTGAGATGAAAGATTCCAGTTCTTCTTGTTCTTCACAGGTGATTGTTTTGCCCTGGTGAGATACTTTAAATCATGTTGAACCAGCGAAGAAGAAGGAGATAGATAGTGCTCTTAAGATTTTATTCTTCAATAGGAGGGCTTTCTGTGAAATCCCACATTTTGGACCATTCCATGGGATATTCTTCATGTTTCTTCTTCCTTTGAGCAATGATTGCTTCAACACAAGGGTATCTTAGATGTTTGAAGATAAGAGCCATATATGACATCATGTCTGTCAGTTTTCTTGAAATGGAGTCTATGAGCTCTTATTATTCCAAAGTCTCTTACAAATTCTGTCTCTAATGTCTTTGATCCAGGATTTGAGGAAAGCTGTGCAAGATAATGCTTTACAATCTATGCCCTCTGGCAAACCGAAGATTCTAAGTTTTCCTCTACTCTTGTGATCCTCTAGTTCTCTGGTCAGTTATCAGGAGGGATTGGCAGACTCAACTACCTTAGTAGAGAGTCACGGCCATATGGAGCTACATCCAATTTCACTAACCCCTTGTGAGCTGGTCAACAATCTTGCAGATAGCAGGTGTAAGCACTATGTTGCTAATAGCTTGAACCACCTAAGGAACTGTGGCCAAGAGGAGCTATTAGTTAGCAAATAATCACTGCTACGTTTCTTGGCCAAATGTTATGTCTAACCATAATTTATCGACACAGATTTGAAAACTCTATGTAACGTTCTTTGAATCATATGAAGGGTCGAGTGAGGATGTAATCCCTATTTTAGATATACACATTGGCTTATTTGAAGCACTACGTGAAATTTTTTATCAAGTCAGTACTGATAAGATTTCTAACCCCTCTAAGGCGGAGAAATGGTTCAACCAGGCTTGTAAATTAGCTAAGTCAGCTTTGAGGAAGGCTATAATAGAGGGGAACCGTGCTAATATTAAGGGAGCAAGAACTCTATACAAATCCACCCTAACCAAAGCAAAGAGGAACTGGGAAAATAGCTTATGGCAAGAAATCCTGGATGCCAGTAAAAATAATGATATTAGACTATTTTGGCATCTTATTGCCCAAACTAAGACAGAGAAGCCTAACTCCCACCACTATAATATTCCACCTGATAAATGGGTGTTACACTTTTCTAATCTTTATGCTCCAGTTGAGTCTCAGGTTTTTAATGGCACTAGCACTTTAAATGTACCTTTAGTTGTAGAATCGCCCCTTCTATTGTTTTTAGTCTGGAAGAAACATCCAGAGCGATTGAGTCGCTGAAATCTGCAAAAGCCCCTGGCCCGGAAAAAATTCCTGGTGACCTGTACAAATCGGAACCCTCGATATGGGCCTTATATCTTAACATGTTGTGAAATGCTATAGCAGCTGGGGGAAAGGTACCACATTCCTGGCTTGGGGCTGAAATTATAGCGATATATAAAAAAGGTGATGCAGGGAGCCATCGAACTACAGGCCCATCAGTCTCATTGATAACGCCCAAAAACTTTTTCAAAGCAAATTCTAGTGAGACGTCTTGATTGGACAAATACTAATGAAATTTTATCCCCCCTCCAGGCAGGTTTTAGATCAAGAATTAGTACGACAGATCAGATTTTTAGATTCGCTGTTCTATATTGGAAATATGTTTTGCTCTGGAGACAAAAACTATATGTAGCTTTTATTGACCTCAGAGCAGCATTCAACCTTATACCTCGTGCTGCTCTTTGGCAAGCCCTGGCAAATATGGGGGTCCCAGTTAATCTAGTACATCTAATAAAAAAACTGCATGTAAACAACTACGCACAAGTTCGCTGGGGCCCCAACGGCGAACTGACGGATCGCATACCCATAGAGAGGAGTCCGCCAGGGCTGTATCTTAGCCCCTACCTTATTTTCCCTGTATATTAACGATGTTGTGGATGTTTTAGAACAATGCAGGAACGACTCCCCAGTTTTGAATAATAAGAAGATACCGATTTAACTTTTTGCTGACGATTCGCTCCTTTTATCAAAATCCACATGTTTTAACATTTTTGTGATTCAAGAGGTTTAGAATTAAATATAAATAAAATCAAGTTTATGGTGTTTGAAAAGTCGAAGAAGGAAAGTCGAAGTATCAATGTAGGTAGCGAGGCTCTTGATAGAGTTCATAGCTTTGACTACTTAGGGGTCAGACTCATGGATAACTTAAGGTGGACTAGCCAATTGAAAAAATCTACACTAACGATTGAACACAAGTCTAATGCTATTCTGAGGTTTTACAATCAAACGTCGTCGCGCATAATTTCCCCTGCGGGAGAAACTTATCACGCAACCTCATAGGGAGCTGCTCTTTATGGGGCGGAGATCTGGGGCTGTGGAAATCTACATTCATTTACGTTCGCTGAGAATAAATTCTTCAGAAGGCTATTAGGTCTATCGTCTAGCTCACCACTAATCCCCATGTTCTTCGATGTTGGGATAAAACGAGTCGCCGATCTGGCTATTTTAAAAACTTTAGCTTATTGGATCCGACTTTGGTCCATACCCGAACTTGGAGTTTTTAAAGACTCATTGGTAGAGCTATTGAATCTTCATGGAGCTAGGGACATTCCATGGGTCAAAGCCGTTTCAGGTTGGTTTTCTAAACTTGGATTGCAGGACTTGTGGGATGACCCTAACTCAATTGTAAAATCTGATAACAACCTGTTAAAAAGTCGATTCTGGGCTTATATAAACGACCGTTATGCAACGAATATCATTAATGGCTCTGTAATCCGCATTTTTTAGACCATAAGTTTACCCCCATGTATGAAGAATTCCTTGACTCAATATACCCATCGTCAACCAGGAAGTTGTATATAAGATTCCGTTACGGGATCTTACCACTGGGGTCTTTTACAAGCAAATGGTGTGCTAACCAAGATCTCAAAATTTGTCCTATATGTGGGTTGAGTAACGAAGATGAGAAGCATGTATTGTTCTTCTACAGGGAGTACCATACCATACGTCGCAAATGGTTAGTTCCAATCTGCCTACTAGTAGTCAACTGGAAGCTTTCAGGATTTTAAAAAGCAACACGTCACCAAAAATAGTATTTGCTGTTAGTAAATTTTTACAAGTGATGTGGTATAAGAGACTAACAGTTTTAAATGTAATAGATTCTCTTGGTTACTAGCTGATTGCTTTACTTGTTGTACTGTAACCTAATTATCTATTTGCACTATGCACGGTCACTTTATGCAATTGTTGCACAGTCTCTATTGCACATCCGAGGCTAACGCTGTAAATGCACAGATGGATTTTAGCTATTTGTTTTGTTTGTCCCCTAAGTAACACATATCTTTATATTATCTTGCATTTTGGTAACTGTCCCTTTTTGTATGGTCAAGTTGTTAATTTTAACATATCCTATTATCTGGAGGAATACTACGATGTATAACCTACTTTTAGAAAAATGTTAACGATTTCCTTGATTGTATTTTTAACCAGGACATTGTGATTATGTTGTATCTGGGTGTATATAGGTCCCCCTTTTTTTAGAAAATGAATTACATGTACCATTCTCCTTGTCTATTACTTATTAGTGCTCCTGTTTTACTTGATTGCTCTGTATACTTTGATGGTTATTTAACCGAATAAAGTTATTACTACTAGTGCTCTTAAGATTTTATTCTTCAATAGGAGGGCTTTCTGTGAAATCCCAAATTTTGGACCATTCCATAGGATATTCTTCATGTTTCTTCTTCCTTTGAGCAATGATTGCTTCAACACAAGGGTATCTTAGATGTTTGAAGATAAGAGCCATATATGACATCAGGTCTTTCAGTTTTCTTGAAATGGAGTCTATGAGCTCTTATTATTCCAAAGTCTCTTACAAATTCTGTCCCTAATGTCTTTGATCCAGGATTTGAGGAAAGCTGTGCAAGATAATGCTTTACAATCTATGCCCTCTGGCAAACCGAAGATTCTAAGTTTGCCTCTACTCTTGTGATCCTCTAGTTCTCTGATGTATCTCTCTAAGTTGGTAGTTTTCTTGATAATGTTTCCTATTTCATTTATTTTTTGAGGTTGCCACCCCGCAAGATGCTAATATTCAATTCTGCTTCAACCACTTTGCTTCCTAGGTTTTTAATGTACTTCTTCATAGAAACAATTTAATTTTCATTACATCTATATTTGTTTTTGTGGACTGTGCCAGGACATGGAGGGCATTCAGTCATCGTAGTACCATATATTGAAGCTACAATGTCTCCTTTACTCTAAATTGGTGATTTAGAGTCTGGTGGTTCTTGTTTTGATTTCTTCTGTCCCGTCTTGATCTCTTTACTTTCTTTAGGTTATTTATCTTTAGCATTTACCATACTGCTTGCGATGTACTTTTTGCTTCAGAGGCGAGAAAGATGTTTTCGTCATTTATTTTTGCTTTACATTCACTGTTTAAAGTGCTGGTTATATTCAATAAATTAGTAGTCTATATTTGCTCTTGTTCATTTGTTATCTTTTTCCTTTCTCTGTTTTTATTTCCTACTGTCCTTACTGTTTGCACTATTCACTGTTTTAGCTGCCTTGTTTTCTGTTTTACATACATTATACAATTTACTAATATCGAGGCAATGTCTTGCAGGGTTGTAGCGGAATAGAGGCTGTATTGAGGCATAGCAGAATGCAATGTGGTAGAATAGTGGAAACGTTTGCCTGACACCGGCTTGATTAAGTTGGGGACCTCTGCACGTCAATCCCAGCCCACCAGGGCAATCTTCCTAGGTGGGCAGCACCAAAGTGCAGCAGAATGGAGTGAGACAAGGTAAGGCAGCATCCTCCGTAATCAAGGCCAACCTATAGCTGGCTTTGTTGGATTGAGGCATCAGCAAGTTGAAAGGAGAACACTTTATCTTTTTTTTGTGTGAAAAACACACACACACACATATATATATATATATATATATATTCACTGAAAAAACCATAGGTTTTAGGGACAGTTATAGTTAGTTGGACATTGCACTCGTACAAAACCCGTAGAAATTCCCCCGTTATAGTTAGTTCAGCTAACTATAACTCGCGCCCCACTAATGCACTGCTGATGACGTCACATATTACATCACTCATGACATGGTCAGTGACATCACTGATGACATCATCCAGTGACTGTGTGTTTCTGTAAAGTTTAAATATTTTTAATATATATAGGGAAAGGCGTATTGAAGAATGAGTGGGTGTATAAGTGTCTGTATGGATGATTTAGTAGGTGCGTGACTAACTCTATAAGTGAGTGATTAAACGTATCTTACTGAATGCATGGGTTAGTGACTAAACTGGGTGAATGTCTGTATCCGTCTGTCTGTTGCTGTGTAAGTGGCTGCATGGGTTTGTGAATAGCTACATGAGTGTCTATATGAGTTATTGATTGGTTGTCTGAGTATCTGTATGGGTGCCTGAGTGTTTGTGTGGGTGGGGTGTGTGCGACTCTGTGCATAGATGTGTGAGTGGGTGATTCACTGGGTGGATGGTTTCAAGAGTGCATCTGTGATAGACTGTATGGGTGGGTAAGTGTGTGTAAGAGTGTGTTAGTGAGTAAATGTATGTCCCAGTGGTACATGTGTGAGTAACTACATATGTGAAAGGCAGTATATATGTGTGTTGGAGTATATAAATAGCTATAAGCGAGATGTGTGATTGTGAGAGTGACTGTATGGATGAGTGTGTGCTTGTATCAGTGATTGTATAAGAGCGTAAGAATGTGCTAGTATTTGTATGAGTAAGTGAGCTGGTGTGTGTATAACTGTATAGGTGAGTAAATGGCAGTGTGTTTAATTATTTGCATGACTGACTAGGTGTGTGAGTACCTCTATGGATGAGTGGCGGTGTTTGAGTGTCTATATAGGAGTATGAGTGCATATGATAGTCCTGTACTGAGTGACCGTAAGTATGAGTGACTGTACGGGTGAGTGAGTGGATGTGTGTGTAGACCTAAGAATCAGTGAGTGGGTATGTAGTTATTGGTGTTGGAGTGTCTATGGTTTTGCGAATGGCAGTCTGTAATTTAGAGTGGGTGTATCAAAGGTTATATTAGGGTGTGAGGAGGTGCATCAGATTATCACGTGGATGATGTCATCAGTGATGTCATCAGTGATGTCATTTGAGATGTCATCAGTGATGTCATCAGTGATGTCACTGACCATGTCATGAGTGATGTAATATGTGAGCGTCATCAGCAGTGCATTGCGGGGCGCGAGTTATAGTTAGCTGAACTGACTATAACGGGGGAATTTCACGGGTTTTGTACGAGTGCAATGTCCAACTAACTATAACTGTCCCTAAAACCTATGGTTTTTTCAGTGAATTTGTAAGGTTTTTAAATGCTAATTTCTAACTATAACGTGCCTGAAACCTATGGTTTTTTCAGTGAATTTCAAAGGTTTTTAAATGCTAATTCCTAACTATAACATGTCTGAAACCTATGGTTTTTTTCAGTGAATTTCAAAGGTTTTGTAAATGACAATTTTTAAATGTATTAATTGTTATATTTATTTTTTTGATACTGATTTACTACATTTTTTTAAACTATTTATTTTTAGATATTTTATTTTTTAAATTACATTGTAATTACATTATACATTACATTACAAAATATACTTTCTCAGAATGAATTACTTTAGTTTAAATACTTTGCAAATAGGCAATAGACGTTTAAGTACAGTAGTTACAGTTGTTGCAATGGGCAACAATATTTCAAACACAATGCAACATTGAGCTCAATGTGAATTTCTAGTTAAATGCAATTAGTTACTTTATGGATTACTTTTCTAACCACAGGACTGGATCCTAGATTCAGTCCTGGGACATCTCCTGTAAACAGTTGAGTAAAAGCGTTTTGGTTACAGTAGTGATTTTAAGGAATATTATTGTATTTTAAAAGTTGACACTTAGAAACTTTTTCACATAGAATCACCAATGTTATCCTATGGGAGGAAATTCACTTAGCAGGTAAGTAGTGTTATCGTTACTTTTTCTTACTCAGTGGTGGATCCTGGATCCAGCACTGGTGCATCTCCTGTAAACAGTTGAAAGAATGCGTTTAAGTCATACAGGCGATTTTTAAGGAATATTTGTAGTTTGTGAAAATCGACACTTTGAAACTTTTCTGCTGAAAACCAGACAATGGATTGCTATGGAAGGAAATACAAGTTACTGGTAAGTACGGTTAGAATTACTTTTAAGGGTCAGTGCTGGGCTAAAAGATGCAGCACTGGGTTCTCTCCTAATAACAGGTGAGTAAATCGGAATTCGTAGTTCGGCTGATTTTAGAGGAATATTATAAAGTTCCAAAACTCCACACTTAGAAGAATTTCCAAGTGAAACCAGTCAATGTTAGCCTATGGAAGGAAATTCAAGTTACTGGTAAGTACGGTTAAAATTACTTTTCAGGATCAGTACTGGGCTCAAAGATGCAGCACTGAGGTCTCTCCTGATAACAGGTGAGTAAATCGGAATTCGTAGTTCTGCTGATTTTAGAGGAATATTTGTATGTTTCAAAAATCGACACTTAGAAACTTTTTCAGCAAAAAGCAGGCAATGATATCCTATGGAAGGAAATTCAAGTTACTGGTAAGTTCGGTTAAAATTACTTTTCAGGATCAGTACTGGGCTCAAAGATGCAGCACTGAGGTCTCTCAGATACCCACCAGATACCTCCAGTATGCGCCAGAGAGCTGCGTTGCAGAGAGGTGTTCAGAGGCCACGCCCCTTCTTGCACCTCTCTGCAACGCAGCTCTGTGGCGCTTTCTGGACGTACCTGGTGGGCTAGTTGGCCCCCAGGGACCCTCGGGATTGAGGAGGAATTAATTCTCCAACTTAAAACGCGCCACAGGGCGTGTTTGCAGACATGTCACCTCAGGCCCCACCCCCTTCCTTCACCATTGTGCAAATATTCCTCTAAAATCAGCCGAACTACGAATTCCGATTTACTCACCTGTTATCAGGAGAGACCTCAGTGCTGCATCTTTGAGCCCAGTACTGATCCTGAAAAGTAATTTTAACCGAACTTACCAGTAACTTGAATTTCCTTCCATAGGATATCATTGCCTGCTTTTTGCTGAAAAAGTTTCTAAGTGTCGATTTTTGAAACATACAAATATTCCTCTAAAATCAGCAGAACTACCAATTCCGATTTACTCACCTGTTATCAGGAGAGACCTCAGTGCTGCATCTTTGAGCCCAGTACTGATCCTGAAAAGTAATTTTAACCGTACTTACCAGTAACTTGAAGGGGATTTAATTCCCCATGTTAAAACGTGCCACGGGGCCTGTTTGCACACATGTCACCTGAAGCCCCGCCCCCTCCCTTCACCACTGAGCAAACGCGCCCCATGGCGCGTTTTAAGTTGGGGTATTAAGTCCCCTTGAATCATGAGGGTCCCTGGGGTCCAACTAGCCCACCCTGTACCTCCAGTATGCGCCAGGGAGCTGCGTTGCAGAGAGGTGTTCAGAGGCCACGCCCCTTTACACCTCTCTGCAACGCAGCTCTGTGGCGCTTTCTGGACGTGCCTGGTGGGCTAGTTGGCCCCAGGGACCCTCAGGGTTGAAGGGGTTTAATTCCCCATCTTAAAACGCGCCACAGGGCCTGTTTGCACACATATCTACCTTAGCCCCACCCCCTCCCTTCACCAGTGTGCAAACGCGCCCGTGGCGGGGTTTTAAGTTGGGGGATTAAGTCCCCTTGAATCCTGAGGGTCCTGGGGTCCAACTATCCCACCAGGTACCTCCAGTAAGCGCCACAGAGCTGCGTTGCAGAGAGGTGTAAAAGGGGCATGGCCTGGACCACCTCTCTGCAACCCAGCCCTGTGGCGCTTACTGGAGGTACCTGGTGAGCTAGTTGGCCCCCAGGACCCCAGTGCTGAATGGGAATTATTTCACCAATTTAAGCACGCGCCACAGGGCGCGTTTGCAAGTGAGTTAAGGGAGGGGCGGGCCTGGCGCTCCATCGCGTCTTTTTCTTTCTTTGTTTTTTTGAAGGGGGCTGTGTGGCCCCCTTCTTTACTTTTTGGGCCCTGGGGACCCCATCCCCCAGGGCCTGATGCCTTTTTTCTTTTTAAAAAAAAAAATACTGTAGGGGAAGGGGGCACGTGGCCCCCCTCCCGTGGCCGATTCCGGCCCCGGAGACCCCATCCCCCGGGGCATGGCCACTTTAAAAAAAAAATTTGGGAGGAGGGGGCTGCGTGGCCCCCTTCCTAAGGCCTCTATTGGCCCCGGGGACCCCATCCCCGGGGCCGCCTTCATTATTTTTATTTATTTTATTTTTGGGAGAGGGCCACGTGGCCCCATCCCGAGCCCTACTTGCCCGAAGACCCCATCCCCCGGGGCTGGCCCTATCCTTTGGGGTCCATGGGGGACCCCAACTCCCCACAGACCCTGTTGGCTCCCCGCCTCCTGCGGGAGCCGGCGTTGCTTTTTCCACATGGGGAGCTGCTAAGATGCAGCTCCCCGTGTGGAAAAGCAATCTGCTTTGGTTTCTGGAAGAGAGAGCAGGAACCTGCTCTCTGTTCCAAAAACCAAAGCAGTTTGCTATGACAGGACGGGAGCCGCGAGGCACCCGTCCTGTCATAGCAAACTACAGTGTCCCGGGGTAGGCACCCGGGACACTGCAGGAGCCGGCCCTGGGGGTGGCGGTCCCCAGGGCCATCAAGGGCTCCAGGAGGGGGCCGCGCGGCCCCCTCCCTCCATTGGCAAAGCCCGGGGAGGTGGTGGTCCCCGGGGCTCGGGGTCCGTAACGGACCCCCATATTGAAATATTTAGTGCCCCGGGAGGTGGCGGTCCCGGGCGTGTGGGGGGACACGAGCCCCCACACAGGTTAATTAATTTTTTTAAAAGAAGCCCGGGGGTGGCGGTCCCCGGGGCTGCGGGAGGCCGAGCCCTCCCACACCATTATTTTTAAAGCCCCGGGGGGTGGCGGTCCCCGGGGCTTGGGGGCCATCAGAGGCCCCCATGTTATAAATAAACCCCCGCATGCCACCCGGAGGCAATGCACCACGAGCGCGGAGACCGCGCTTCGTTTTTCTCGGCGGGATCCGCGCACCCTAAGCGCATCCCGCCGATTTTTAAAAAAACCATTTTTTTGGGCCCTGAGCAGGCCTAGGGGGTCAGGTGTTTCTACCCTGCCCCCTTTTGCGTTTTGCGCACTTGTTTTACTGATTTCTTGTGCCTCGGTTCTACTGAGGCACAAGATGGCTGCCAACACTTCCTGGTTTGGAGTGTTGACAGCCAATTAGCATGCAGCTCGTGATCGGGAGGGTGCGCGGATCCACCGCGGCCATATATATCGAAACTTTTATTTTGGATTTTCTCAGCAACTACTGAACGGATTTACACCATTTTTAAAAAGGGTGCTTTCTAAACCAAGCACTACCTTTTTGCCAAATTTGGTGTAATTCCGTTCAGCAGTTTTGGCTGTAGCCTTGCATAAAGTTTCCTATGGGAAATTGATTTTTCACTCTTATTTTTTGAATTTCTCCGCAACTACTGAACGGATTTACACCATTTAAAAAAAGGTCACTTTCTGAACCAAGCGCTACCTTTTGCAAAATTTGGTGTAATTCCGTTCAGCAGTTCGGGCTGTAGCCGTGTCTAAAATTTCCTATGGGAATTAACATGGAGAAAACACGTTTTGGGACCCCCTTTTTTCTCGGCCCCCGCTTGATGAATCACCCCGAAACTTTCAAGACAGGAGCGGACCGGAGCGCCCCACTAGTTTTGAAAATTTCGCGATGATTCGTCAAATGACACCA
Organism: Calotriton arnoldi; assembly: GCA_963921515.1. NCBI lineage: Eukaryota > Metazoa > Chordata > Amphibia > Caudata > Salamandridae > Calotriton > Calotriton arnoldi. The sequence continues at coordinate 76,559 of CAWUFW010008199.1, read as the reverse complement.
AAGTTATTGGGAATAGAATGTTACGAATTTCCTATGGATAATAGGTCCTAACTATAACTATCTACTGGCGACCGCCAGTAGATAATGTGTGTGTTTTCAATAATATATATATATATATATATATATATATATATATATATATATATATATATATATATATATAGGCAACCACAATCCCGATTGGACTCCACTTTAGCTGGAAATCAGGTACGGACCACAAAGTGCTTGATGATAAGGTAGTGCTTTATTGCAAAATCCAAAGCATGACGCGTTTCGACCGGGTTTCCCCGGTCTTGATCACATGACGTGCCAGAACCATTAGGCAATGTTATATAGTGACAGACTAATTGATTGAAACCTCCCACTATCACGCTAGAAGCTAGACAACAGACTAACATGATTAGAAGAGTTGGTGTGATATCTTATATACACTGTTGTGACATAGTTCTAATACAAGCATCAAGTAAAAGCATAGTGCTCTACGATAATCGGAATGAACAATTCATCACATGTTGCGAACTTACTTAAATGTTGTTGTATCATGAAATAGTGGCCAAGTGGCCAAACCGTATAATAAGGCAAATATTACCTGAAAGCAAAAGGTCACATATAAACACAACTTTGCAAATCGATCTATTCATGATAATTTGGCTTATTTTTGAGTGGGAGTTAGTAGTGAAAAAATCGTGAAAAAAGTGCATTGTTCTTAAAAGGTGCATATAACATTTAAAAAATATGACAACTATTTGAATTGACATAGCTGCATATTGGGTAAAAATATATGGACGGCCGACCTGAGCCTAAATTAATACATGACACATGTTCAATGTAACAGCTAATGCTTGTTGTCATGAAGAAAGTGTAAACAAATACGGACATCTTAATTCACTGATCCAAGTTATCACAAATATGTGTTCACATAAGTGGCCCAGGGGAAGACTCCAAAATAGCAAAAGCAAATATTTCTCTAAAGTGCATTGATAGAACTGTGCAAAATTCGCGAACTCCAGACCTTTCTAGAATTAGTGCAAAGTAGTAAATACAGTACAATGATGGGAGATAAATAGGTTCTCATTTAGTCCATTTGAAACCGGTTAAAAGCACCCAATTAAAACCCTGCAACCAACCCAGTAAAAAACCTCATTAAAACCGATAAAATCGATTAAAATTTGGCAAGGACTGGGCTAAAAACAAGGCAAAATCCGGGGCTAAAAATCAACTGGAGATAAAAGTTCAAACATTAATGTAAAAAACCCTATATAGTTCTGAATAAATAACCAAGTTATAAAAAGTTATGTAAATCTTCTCCCGTATTGAGGCCATTCGGCATTTTGGTATCAAGTTGTAAAATATACTGAGATTCAAGCTGACGTAATTTCTTTTCCCTGTTGCCGCCTCTTATTGACCTCGGTACTGCGTCAATTACAAAATATTTAAGGTCGTTTAAGTTGTTGTTATGGACTAGCTTGAAATGACGTGCAACAGGATAGCTGGGATCAGAATTTACTATTGCACGTAGGTGTTGTAAAATACGATTAAACACCTGAAGTTTCGTACTACCTACGTACTGTAACTGACAAGTACATTCAAGGACATATACTGCAAAGTCAGTTCTGCAGGTGAACATCCCATTAATTTTATTTGGACTTTGTCCAAATGCGTCAGTATATTCCTGTGTGTTGACACCAAACTTAAATGCACGGCATGAGCTGCATTTGTAGAAGCCGGTCTTGCTAGATAACCAATTGGTGGGAGCTAGTACCTCAGGGCTTATTTTAACCAATCTATCCCTCATCTTCGGTACCCTTCTAAAGGTGATAGATGGTAATTCTGGCAGAATAGACGATAAAGTTAAGTCTGTTTTGATAATTGGCCAGTTTTTGTAGATGATGCTGTTTTTCCTGCTGGCTATATGTAGTTATCAATCTGACAGTGTTAGTATTGTCTTGTGTAGTATTCGAAGTCTTTGTCCTATTAGAAATTAAATCACACCTTGGACTACTCTCATCCTCAGTATTGTTGGCTCTACATAATGCACTTTTCAGATCTCTCCAATCATATCCTCGAGCTAAAAATATTTGTGTTGCTTCTGCTTGGCATTGAGCAAGGTCTGAGTTAGAGCTACAGATTCTTTTGATCCTAAGATATTCCCCATACGGGATGCTTTTGATTAGGTGTCTTGGGTGGGAACTACTCGCATGTAATATTGAGTTTCCTGCTGTACTCTTTCTGTGGAGTTTCGTTTCTACCTTGTTGTTATCAATATACAATTCTAAATCAAGAAATTCGACACGCTGATTGCTAATGTTGGCTGTAAACTCAAGATTTAGATTGTTGACATTGATTGCATTGACAAATTCCTGTGCAGATTCCATTGATCCCTGCCAAATCACACAAATATCATCAATGAAACGCCACCATCTAAGAACATGAGCATCAAACATTTCTTTGTGGGTCTGTCTGAGGACATGCTCCTCCCACCAGCCTACGTGTAAACACGCATAGCTGGGAGAGAAGCATGCCCCCATAGCAACTCCACGCAGCTGTTGATATATCTCTTTGTTGAACAAAAAATAATTGTACAACAAACACAGTTCAATCATGTTTAACAACATAGCATTGTGTTTGAAAAATTGGATATTCCTTTTGTTTAAAAAGTATTTGACAGCCTCCAACCCGTCAGTATGGTGTATGCTAGTGTAAAGAGAGCAAATGTCCATAACTATGAAATGGCAATTATGATTCCAGGTAACATCTTTCAATTTAGAGAGGAAATGCCCAGTGTCCTTAATGAAGGAAGGAAGGCTGTCTACAAATTCATGGAGATAAAAATCAACATATCAACATATCAACGTGGCTTCAAGAATACCTTTCTGAGCCGAGATGATGGGTCTACCAGGTATGGGTTTAACCTTTTTGTGGACTTTGGGAATAAAGTACAAGGTTGGAGTAATAGGATGGTTATTTTTAAGAAAATTGTACTCGTTTTTACTCAATAACCCTTCGCCTTTCCACTGGGATAACTCTTTACAAACCAGATCTTTGACGGATTTCAACTCCTGGAACGACGCTTTCCTATAGCATGATGTGTCGCTAAGGTGTCGTTCTGCCTCATTCATATATAGATTTCTGGGCCACAGCACTACATTCCCTCCCTTATCCGCTTTATTTACAATAACGTTCCCATGATCATTAATCTTTCGCATAAGTTTAGAATACTGTATTTCAGAAACATTTCTTTGACGTCTATTCTGCGAGATCCTGTGATTCAATTTTTTTAGGTCTTCAATCACACAATCACTGAATGTGTCAATAGCATCTTTTGGCATAAGGGGAATGAATGTAGATTGAGGGCGGAACGGGCTGTTTACTACACAATAACTCGGAATACCCAACTCATTGAATACTTCTTGTGTATTAGGTACAGGCTCATCATTCTCTTGGGCCAATGCATGCATTGATCTCAATAACTCAATATCAGATGCTTGGAGGGTCATGCTAGGTTGATTAGATGCAGTGATAGCTGATGCATTTTCAGTGGCTTTATTAAGTTTAAAGTGTTTCAACAACTTCAGCTTACGTATAAATTTAAACACATCAATACGGGACTGCACATATTTGAAACCATTTTTAGGACAAAAAGATAGCCCTAGTGACAACAATTGTGTTTCTGCAGTGCTCAGTTCAATCTCAGATAGATTTATGACAGTGTTCTCTTCTATGTTGGCTGTACTTGTTACTGGGGCTTCTGTCTCCCTTCCCTCTTCTTCCCCTGTTGTTGTTTCCTCTTGCATTTACGCCTTTGTTTGCGGCGTTTGTTCCTCCTGCGTCGGTTTTCTTCTGGGGTCGTGGCCGCAAAGTATTGCGGCGGTCCTCGATTAAAAAACCCAATTCCTCAGAGGGTGTAAAATTTGTAGGGAATTGCACTTGTTCAACCATTGATTTACTACTGTCCGAATCTGTATTGCTGGCTATTGAACTCTGATCAATAGATGAATCCTCATTGGCTTGATTCAGTTCTGGCTCCACAGATTGTTTGGGGGCTAATGCTTGTCTTTTCACAATGTCGAATTTTCTGGAGAATGTGAAAACTCTGCCCGTTTCGTAATCCCTTTTGTCCCGGGCGAACTTGAATATTTTCCGTGTTTTTATAGTTTCTTCATGCTTCCCCAGACGTGCATTGATCTCTTCTCTGCCCTTTTTAATAATATCTTGTTTTTCAAAGGCCTCTAGTTTTTGGTTGATGGTTTCAATTTCCTTTAGGATGCCAATTCTGTCGATCTCTGCGTACTTTATTAGTATCGACACCATATTCATAGAGGCTTCAAGATTGTTGGTTGCCCATTCTTTTAGCATCAGAGGGTTTGGATTTTCAAAAGATGGTGCGATTAGTACTCGTAACCCTCTTGGCACCCTACCCGCCTCTTTGTATTTTTCTAGCGATTTTTTCTCCCACCATTTAGTCATCTCGGTACGGGGTAATTTCTCTAGTTGTTTTAGTAATGTTTTTGCATCATTGGTCTTGCTCCCCGTGTCATTTTCTGTTTGTGTGACAGTTACATTGGTGTCCAGTATATTCAAAAACAAGGCATCAGCCACAGCCTCCCGGTTCTTTAGCACGTCCGCTATGGATGTCATTGTGACTCAATATGCAAAATGGGTTATGCACTCGTGTTCCCGCTAATCGTGGGATCGCTGCAGGAACACGCCTGATACAACGCACAATCTCCTCACCCGCTTCGTGTCAAATGAAACCAGGAGTTTGTACGGCTTACCATACTGGATCCCGATCAGCTCGTTGGCGTCCTCCGACTCCTCGGAACTGTCGAATCTTCCAGCTGGGCTTGCCGCTACGATGTTCCTTCCTGCTCCTTCACTCAATTCCAGCGGGGGGCTGGCTCAGTAATACTCCTTCCGGGTTAGACAGGTATCGCTTCCGCGATGTCGACTGTAGCCGGCCAGCCACTTGGGGGGAGAGGGTCCGTTCATGAGCAGAAACAGCCGTATTCCGCCACAGATTACATGGGCAACCACAATCCCGATTGGACTCCACTTTAGCTGGAAATCAGGTACGGACCACAAAGTGCTTGATGATAAGATAGTGCTTTATTGCAAAATCCAAAGCATGACGCGTTTATGTATAATATATATTCACTGAAAAAACCACAGGTTTCAGGGACGTTATAGTTAGGAATTAGCATTTAAAAAACCTTAGATAGTCACTAAAAAAACACAGGTTTCAGGGACGTTATAGTTAGGCTGACATTTCACTCGTACAAAACCAGAGAAATTCAGCTGTTATAGTTAGCTGGGCTAACTATAACTCGCGCCCCCGCAATGCACTGCTGATGACATCACATATTACATCACTCATGACATGGTCAGTGACATCAGAGCAAGAGAGTTGCAGAAACAGGCAAGAGGGTGCAGACATTTACGAGTGAGGTGCAGAAAGAAACAAGAGCAGTGCAGAAAGAACCAACAGAGGTGAAGAAAGAGCCAAGAGGGGTGCAGAAAGAGGCAAGAGAAGTGCAGAAAGAAGCAAAAGAGGTGCAGAAAGAGGCAAGAGGGGTGCATAAAGAGGCAAGATATGTGCAGAAAGAAGCAAGAGAGGTGCACAAAGAGGCAAGAGGGGTGCAGAAAGAGGCAAGACAGGTACATAAAGAAGCAACAGAGATGCAGAAATAAGCATGAGAAGTGCAGAAAGAAGCAACAGAGGTGCAGAAAGAGGCAAGAGGGGTCCAGAAAGAAGTAAGAGCAGTGCAGAAAGAACCAACAGAGGTGTAGAAAGAGGCAAGAGGGGTGCAGAGAGAGGCACGAGGGATGCAGAAATTTGCAAGAGAGGTGCAGAAAGAAGCAATAGCAGTGCAGAAAGAACCAACAGAGGTGCAGAAACAGACAAGAGGGGTGCAGAAGGAGCCAAGAGAAGTGCAGAAAGAAGCAACAGAGGTGCAGAAGGAGGCAAGAGAACTGCAGAAAGAGGCAAGAGAGGTGCAGAAACAGGCAAGAGAGGTGCAGAAAAAGGGAACAGGGGTGCAGAAATAGGCAAGAGAGGTGCAGAAGGAGGCAAGAGGGGTGCAGAAAGAGGCAAGAGGGGTGCAGAAAGAGGCAAGTGAGGTGCAGAAAGAAGCAAGAGCAGTGCAGAAAGAAACAACAGAGGTGCAGAAGGAGGCAAGAGGGGTGCAGAAAGAGGCAAGAGAAGTGCAGAAAGAAGCAAGCGAGTTGCAGAAATAGGCAAAAGAGGAGCAGAGAGAAGCAAGAGTAGTGCAGAAAGAACCAACAGAGGTGCAGAAGGAGGCAAGAGGGGTGCAGAAAGAGGCAAGAGGGGTGCAGAAAGAGGCAAGTGAGGTGCAGAAAGAAGCAAGAGCAGTGCAGAAAGAAACAACAGAGGTGCAGAAGGAGGCAAGAGGGGTGCAGAAAGAAGCAAACGAGGTGCAGAAAGAGGCAAGAGGGGTGCAGGAAGAGGCAAGAGAGGTACTGAAAGAGGCAAGAGAGGTGCACAAAGAGGGAAGAAGGGTGCAGAAAGAGGCAAGAGGGGTGCAGAAAGAAGCAAGAGAGGTGCAGAAAGAAGCAAGAGAAGTCCAGAAACAAGCAAGAGAAGTCCAGAAACAAGCAATAGAGGTGCAGAAAGAGGCAAGAGGGATGCAGAAAGAGGCAGGAGAAGTGCAGAAAGAAGCAACAGAGGTGCAGAAAGAGGCAAGAGAAGTACAGAAAGAGGCAAGAGAGTTGCAGAAACAGGCAAAAGTGGTGCAGAAAGAGGGAACAGGGGTACAGACAGAGGCAAGAGAGGTGCAGAAAGAGGAAAGAGGGGTGCAGAAATTTGCAAGAGAGGTGCAGAAAGAAGCAAGAGCAGTGCAGAAAGAACCAACAGAGGTGCAGAAAGAGGCAAGAGAAGTACAGAAAGAAGCAACAGAGGTGCAGAAAGTGGCAAGAGAGGTGCAGAAAGCGGAAGAGATGTGCAGAAAGGGGCAAGAGAAGTGCAGAAACAGGAAGAAAGGTGCAGAAAGAAGCAAGATAAATGCAGAAAGAGGCAAGAGAAGTGCAGAAACAAGCAAGAGTGGTTTGCACACCATTAGTACCAATTTAACACCCACATTTAGCAATAAGTAAGAGGTGACCATTCTAGGTTTGCAAAGGGCCTTCCACCACGCTATAACACTTGTCACTGCGTTTTTGGTAACGTTTGAGCCGTTTGAGCTTAACAACAAGTTTTTTTTTGTTTAAATCTGCAGATTATGCAGCAGATGATGGATTATATGGCAAATGTGGAAAATGTATAATTGTGCGAAAGTCGGTGCAGCCAAACAGTCGCATAATTCCAGTGGCCCTACTCATACCTCTGACTAGGTCCAGAAGTGCTCCTCAGTGGTTCCTTCTTTTTTTTGTCTCATTGAGTTTATAGTTTAGCTTTTATGGAAACGAGGAAGACTAAACCTGAGGTTACCACTCCACAACACAGACTATCATACCACATAATTACTGTCCATAACACATAATCCTACTCTACATAATTCCTATATACTAAATACCACATACTTTGTATCCACATAATGTCACTGCACAACATACCACATAAATTCACTACACACAACATACATCCACTCCACAAAAAATTAGTAAAAAACTTTTACATTTACAACGCCAATAGCTCTAACTCTCGCAAATGCTTCTTTAACTAATAGTCGCATTTGCAGAGTGATGGAGAAAGGGGGCTGGTCCTCCGACCAGCGCTCAGGAATTCCGCTGCGTAGGACTCACAGGAGGTATCAGGAGGGCGTCTTGGCCCCCAAAGTCCCTCAGGAGTAAAGTGGACTTCATCCCCCAACCAGTAGTGTGCCAGGAGGCATGTTTGTGGAGTGGTGGAGAAAGGGGGCGTGGCCTCTGAAGACCTCTTAGCAATTCCACTGTGTGGGACTTACTGGAGGTAACAGGAGGGGTAGATGGCCCCCAAGGACATTCTTGGGGGCAACTACCCCTCCTATTACCTCCAGTAAGTCCCACACAGCAGGATTGCTAAATTCTCATAGCAGGCCACGCCCCCTTTGCCTACCATTCTGCAAACTCCCTGGCGCGCTCTTGGATGGGGATTGAAGTCCCCTTCGCTGCTGGGGGTACTTAGGGGCCAACTAGCCTACCTGTTCCCTCCAGTAAGCCCCACACAGTGGGATTGCTGAGAGGTGGACACAGGCCACGCCCCTTTTCTCCACCACTCTGCAAACGCACCTCCTGGAGCGCTCTTGGTTGGGGGATGAAGTCCCCTTGCCTCCTGAGGGTCCCTGGGGGCCAACTAGCCGTCCTGTCACATCTAGTAAGCCCCACACAGCTGGATTGCTGAGAGTGGTAAGAGGCCACGCCCCCTTTTACACCACTCGGCAAACGCGCCTCCTGGTGCACTGCTGCTTGGGGGATGAAGTCCACTTTAGTCCTGAGGTCCTCAGGACACAAGGGGACCTCATCGCCCCACCAGCAGTGCACCAAGAGGCACGTTTGCAAAAAGTGTTGTAAAAAGGGGCGTGGCCTCGGACCACATCTCAGCAATCCCATTGTGTGGGGCTTACTGGAGGTACCTGGTGGGCTACTTGGCCCCTAAGGACCCTTACAATCGAAGGGGACTTAATCCACCAACTCAGAGCGCACCAGGAGGTGCGTTTGCAGAGTCGTGCAGAGAGGGGGCGGGACCTCCGGCGAGTTGCCGGTTTCTTTTTTTTATTGAATTTTAAGAAGGAGGGCTGTATGGCCCCCCTTCCCTTGAGCCTTTGGGCCCCAGGGACCCCATCCCCCAGGGCCTGAACCATTAAAAAAAAAATGAAAAGGGAGGGGGCCGTGCGGCCACCCTCCTGAGGCCCATTACGGCCCCGGGGACCCCATCCCCCAGGGCTAGGCCTTTGTTTTTGTTTTGTTTCTAAAGGGGAGGGGGACCGTGCGGCCACCCTCCCCAGGCCGATTTCCCCCCGGGGACCCCATCCCCCAGGGCCGGCCATTCCTTTTTTTTTTTTAAACAAAAGGGAGGAGGGTCGAATGGCCCCCCTCCCGGGCCATTTTCGTTCCCGGGGATCCTATCCCCCGGGGCTTGGCCATTATTTTTTTTAAATTTCTTTTCAGGGAAGGGGGCCTCGCGGCCCCCCTCCCCAGGCCGATTTCGGACCCGGGAACCCCATCCCCTGGGGCATGGCCATTGTATTTGTTTTAAGAAAAAAGGGAGGGGTGGCCCCCCTCCCAGGCCATTTTCGGCCCCGTGGACCCCATCCCCGGGGCATGGCCTCTGTTTGGGGACATGCAGCTCCCTTTGCCGAAAATCAATTCTGCTTCGCATCATGGAAGCGAGAGCAGGTTTCCTGCTCTCGCTTCCATGATGCAAAGCAGTGTTTGCTATGACAGGGTGAGAGCAGTGCTCCCGCTCTGCCATAGCAAACTGTAATGTCCTGGGGGTGGGCACCCTGGGACATTGCTGGAGCCAGCCCTGGGGGGTGGCGGTCCCCAGGGGCATAAAGGGCTCCTGGAGGGGGGCTGCGCAGCTCCCCTCCCATAGGCTGCAGCACCGAAACGGCAATGCTCAATGTCGTTGATGACATCCACCACTCACTTGATAATGGCGAGACCTGCCTTCTTATCCTCCTTGATCTCTCCGCAGCGTTCGATACAGTCAACCATTCAGCCCTACTTAATGTGCTTAGGACCCGTTTCGGCCTCAATGATACTGCCTACAAATGGTTTGTCACCTACCTACAACACCGAACTCAGCAAATCAAAATTCAAAACTGTCTTTCTAACCCCACTCCTGTCTCCCTTGGAGTCCCCCAAGGGTCTATTCTCTCTCCCTCCCTCTTTAACCTCTTTATGGAACCCCTCACCCTCATTCTTAAACAAGCAGGCATCAACTACCACCTCTACGCTCGATGACACCCAAATCTATTACAAGATTAAAACTCATGCCGACATCTTACACCTGAACAACACCCTCACCAAGATCCAAACCTGGTTCCACTCCAATCATCTCAAACTTAACCCTAATAAAACTGAAATCATTCTCTTCTCCCCTAAAAACAACCCTCTCCCCGTTCAATCATGGATCTCTGACCTTAACGCACTCAACTGCTCATTCACCCTGTCCAACTCCGTCAAATCTCTTGGTATTTCTATCGACAACACCCTAACCCTTAACGTCCACATCAAAAACTCTGCTAAAGGAGCCCTCTTCACTCTCCGTCACCTCAAGAAAATCAAACCCTTTATACCCACCGATGATTTTAAACTTGTAGTTCAGTCACTTGTTCTTTCACGTATTGATTATGGTAACGCCGTCCTCAACGGAATCCCCAAGGTCCACCTTGCTCCAATCAAAGCTGTGCTCAACTTTGCAGCCAGGCTCATTACAGACTGCAAACGCTTCGATCACATATCCCCGGCTCTCAAATCTCTTAAATGGCTCCCTATTGAAGGCAGATCTGCCTACAAAACTGCCTGCATCACTCATAAAGTCCTCCACCAAAACACTCCGCAGTACCTCTCCAAGAAACTCCTCATTGCGGGCACCACACGACCCCTGAGAAGCACCAACTCCCTCCTCCTTATACCACCACTGCATAAAAGAAAGCCACACAATCACGCTCCTTCTCTGGTAATGCCCCTATCATCTGGAATGCCCTCCCAAAAACCTGCGCTGCAACCCCTCCTATTTCAGCTTCAAAAAGACCTCAAAATCCACCTCCTCAATTATTATTGGGGATCCTAACCTGTGACCTGCACTCGATCTCCAATTTCACCATGTTATATTAGTCCAGTAATACTTGTCCATTTCATGAACATCATCGGCCTAATTACTTGATATGTATAGCTCCTGCCCCTGTTTATCTATTTGATTTGTTTATCTAATTGTTTGATTTGTTTATCTATTTGATTTGTATATTTCACATGTTGTTGTCATTATCTTTTATCTACTTATACGCTATGTTTGGCCCAATTATTATTGGGGGTCCTAACCTGTGACCTGCACCTGATCTCCAATCACCATGTTACATTTTGTCCAGTATTATCTGTCCATTTCCCGAACATCATATACCTAGTTACTTGAAGTGTATAGCTCTTGCACCTGTATATTTATTTTGTTTTGTATATTTCACATGTTGTTTCATTATCTTTTTATCTACTTGTATGCCATGTTTGCTTTATATTATCTTCTCATGTAAAGCGCTCTGATACCTCTGGGTCTAGCCAGCGCTATATAAAACTTTTAAAATAAAAATAAAAAATAAATAGTTTGAAGCCCCGGGAGGTGGTGGTCCCCGGGCGAGGGGTCCGCTACGGACCCCCATATTTTAATTACTCAAGGCCCGGGGAGGTGGTGGTCCCCGGGGCAGTGTGGGGGGGGGGCAGGAGCCCCCCCACACCTTTTTAATTTAAACAAAGCCCCGGGGAGGTGGCGGTCCCCGGGGCTGCAGGGGGGCATGAGGCCCCCCCGGATTCAAAGTTGAAAGCCCCAGGGAAGTGGCGGTCCCCGGGACAGCGTGCGGGGGCAGGAGCCATCCCCACGCATTATATTTAAACAAAGCCCCAGGGAGGTGCCGGTCCCCGGGGCTGCGGGGGGGCCGCGTGCCCCCGCATAATATTAACAAAGCCCCAGGGAGGTGGCAGTTCCCGGGGCTGCAGGGGCCCCTGTGGGCCCCCACATAATAATTAAGCATTGCCCCCGGGACTTGGCCCACCCGGGGGCTTAATTTTATTAAAATAATTTGGCGGTATACGCGCACCGTACGCGAACCCCGCCGATTTTGTTTTTGTAAAAAATGCTTCTTTTGGCCCGGAGCAGGCCTAGGGGGTCAGGGTGTTTCTACCCTGCTGCCTTTTCTTGTTTTTTTATATTTTTTTACCTTTTTGCTTGTGACTCGGTTCAACCGAGTCACAACATGACTTCCAACACTTCCTGATTTGAAGTGTTGGCAGCCAATCAGTAGTCAGCTCGTGCTCGGGAGGGTTCGCGGATCCACCGCCGTCACCAGATACTAATATTTTTTTTATATATGAATTTCTAAGGAACTACTGAACTGATTTACACCATTTAAAAAAAGGTCGCTTTCTGAACCAAGAGCTACCTTTTTGCCAAATTTGGTGTAATTCCGTTCAGCAGTTCGGGCTCTAGCCTTGTCTAAAGTTTCCTATGGAAATTAACATTAAGAAAACGCGTTTTGGGACCCCCCTTTTTTCTTGGCCCCCGCTTGACGAATCACCCTGAAACTTTCAAGACAGGAGCTGACCTGAGAGGGCCATTAGTTTTAAAAAGTTTGCGAAGATTCGTCAAACGGAGCCAAAGATATTGGCAAAAGAAAAAAGCTTTTTGAATAGAAACAAGGTCCTAACTATAACTAACTACTTGCGACCGTCAGTAGGTAATGTGTATATATATATATATATATATGTATATATATATACCGTCGAAAAACTCTCCGCACTTCCACAGCAGCGCTGGCAGCAACAGCAGCGGCGAACAGAGGGAAACAGACCCAAATAGCTATGGCAGGTAAAATTTATTTCCTCACTTAGTGACGCGTTTCGAGCACAGCCGTGCCCTTGTTCACACCAAGAACCATTCCGCCATGACATTTTTAAACTGCTGGGTGTGCACCTTCCCATGTCACATGACCATAGATATAGAAGAAACATTCATGAATACTCTTAACATTGTTTTCTCTTTGTTTGCTGGTTAAAAAATGTATATCATTTCTGCTTATAACCTGAGGATTACAGCCATTCCAGTTAAATAAAACTTAGCAGTGTCACTAAATTCTTTTCTATCTTGAAAAATGAATAAATAAATCGGGTTTAAAAAAACGACATCAATTCCAACTTTTCACTATGAGACATATAAATAGACCCATATTTCAAATGTATATAAGTATAAATATGTTTAAAATATACACCAACTATAACATGTATGAAATATCTACACAATAAAAAAAAACTTTATATGCGTATACATATTCAGTTAAATACAGCTTATTTATCATTGTAAATATTGTTACTATGGTCAGTCACAACTCATCTTGATTTGTCGTTAAAAACCCTTAAAATTTTATTTCATTTCTCAATCACATAATTACTGATGTCACGCAATTGCCCCAATGTATATCTATTCAGACCTTGCTATGTCAGCCTAAATGCTGAATATGTGTGCTATACTGCGGAGTTTCACAACGTGGCTTACCTTTGACTATTGCATGCATCTAATGCCTTGCTTAAAAATTTTCCTCAAAGGTTTTAATGTCCAAGAGAATTTTGGCATTTGCTTACTTACAAACTATGGTCAACATGTAAAGTGCTTCAAGTGCCTAAAAGTGCAAAATGTAAAGTGCTAATGCTAATAAAAATACACTAAAATTCTAAATGATTAAAAAGCACCACCCTAAAAATCCCATTGATACATAAATATCAAAAGTGAATTGCGGCTAAAAATCCCATTTAAAAACCCTTGAAAAAGTGGATAAAAGTGATTTTTAATATATATGAGAAAGTGGTAAAATGCATAAAAATGGGTTCTATTTGACAATAAAGTTTTTAATCCTCTCTCTATTCTGTCAACAACCCCTAGTTAATATGCAAAGCACATATTGATCTGAAACCGTATTTATAGCGAACACAGAGGAGCATTCAGCTTATTAATTACAAAAAATTGTGCATATCTTCCGTTGTATTTAATCCAAATGGAGTCTTGCTATCTAACTCAAGAATGGTACGAGTTTCAAGTTGTCTTAAAAGCTTTTCTCTATTGCCTCCTCTTCTAAGGGGTGGAATCGCATTAATCACAAAATACGTAAGGCAACTTAACTCATTATCATGTGTATTCTTGAAATGTCTCGCCACAGGGTAGGACGTATCATTATTAACTATGGCCCTAATGTGCTGCAATATCCTGACATGCACCTGTAGCTTTGTGCTTCCCACATAACGCAAACCACAGGTGCACGTCAGGACATACACAGCATACTCCGTCCTGCAGCTGTAATTCCCTTTAATGACGATGTCAACGTCTGAAAACGGGGTAGTATATTTGGTGGTATTAATACCAAACTTACAGGCACGGCAGGAAGAACATTTAAAAAAACCTTGCCTCGGTTTTAACCATGTGCCTGAAGTTTATATATATATATATGTGTGTGTGTGTGTGTTTTTCACACAAAAAAAGATAAAGTGATGTTATAGTTGGGTGAAAATCAGGCAGACACCCCCCTGCAGTCACTCATTGGTCAAGGTGGAAGTGCCTGTGGATTCACTTAGAATCTGACCTGTCTGCCAGCCACAGAACGAACGTGTGACTACAGGGGAGTGTCTCCCTGATCTGCCGGTAAATTCTCAGAAACACCCTAAAATTTGAGTTTTCTCTCCAAGAAGAAATTACAAAGTGAGAGCATTAGGCCTCATTTTTTCTAAATGGCACGACTGAGTAACTAGGCAGGGATGTGAACAGCCCTGACGAAGGCCCCGACCCGTATGGGCTTTTGAAAAAGCCCAAAACATGTTGGCATTCCTGTAAGGGTGAATGAGTCATGATTACCTTTCAGACACCAGTCATGTTTCGATTTTAACTATGTCTAGGGTACTCAATAATTAAAAAGTAATCCCTTAGTTCACTCTAGGATATCTCATTTACCTGGATTCCAGCTATTATCCAGTTGTGATTTATATAAGAATTCCCATGATTGGTTGAGTCTGCCACAGTGGTATTCACCCACCAGAGTGTGAATAGGCACCTATGATGAAGCATGCCATGACAAGTTTGTGGGTGAGGCGTCTACTCCAAAATCTCTTTTGATTCTCCTTACGGGAACTGCCACTTGATAAAAATTACTTTCACCTGGTTGTCTTTTTGTGTTTATAGTTTAATAAAGGGAGGATACGACTAGAGCCTTTTGTCCTCTCTAGCTCCCTTTTTGTATGACATAATCTGTAAATTGACACTGGTTGTTGAGAGGCTAGAAAATAATGATAGAGAATCTATTCCCACTTCCCTGATTGTCAAATACTTCTTATGCTTTGTATTGCTGTAACTTCATAAAAGCAAGTTTTGTGGTCGCTTCTGGAAAGACAACTTTATTGGGAGAATGCTCAACGCTGCCATTTGCTATTTTGATTGTCCATGCTGACCCAATGTGAGTACTTTTACTAAGACTAAGAAGCTGCTTCCACCTTCCATTGCAGACCCGAAGACTATAGTTTAGCTATACAGACCATGACATCTATCCTACATAAGATATCCTGATAGAAACATTTCTTTTCTATTCTAGAAATATTTCTATTCTATTCTATTTCTATACACAAAATTCACCATTATGCCAGGATCCAAGTGCTGGATAGTATGACTTCTCTCATACCAACAGAGTAGATAAAACTGTGGCCTTCGAACTGTAGCATAGGTGAACATACATCTTAAGGTGTGTGAGGCTCTGGCCATCAGGATGTTGGAAGCTTCATCATCATCTTCAAAGGCATCCCTGGTAATGAAAGTCAAAGCAGCCAATTCACACACTGATGCTGGATGTCACACAAAATGGACTTTTGTCACACAGGCACATGGTAAAGTCACTGTGATTGACACAGGGAATGCTTAATGCACTGGAAACCCCTTCACTCAGTATGCATTCAGTCTCATATGTGAAGGCCCTCCACCAACATTAACGCTTTCAAGGCTTTACAGCCTTTCCAGGACATGGAAGGCATCCTTACAAACTTTTGTGCTGCATGGAAAGGGCAGGGGAAAGTACACGCCTATGTCTAAATGCATCCCCAAGAATGGGACATTCCGGCCACCATTCTGTCTGACTTTTCATCTGTCACTGGATACTGCAGATAAGCTTCACTTTGTAAAGAACAAGTTACTTATCTTTGGGAACACCTTATCTGGTAAAGGCTCTATCTAACAGCAGACTCCTTACCTTAGAATTATGCACGAAGAATACTGACCACTGCACTGTGGAACTAGGGCCCTGAAAAAGGAGCAGCCCTGTACCTATAAATCAGTTCGCAGAGCAGGGAGGATGGGTGGGTAGGTAAGGAATCTGCAGCTAGATAGAGCCTCTACCAGATAAGGCGTTACAAAAGTAAGTAACTTGTTCATCTGATAGGGACTACAAGCTGCAGATTCCTTACCTTAGAATAGATACCCAAGCAACACTTCACTGGAGGTGGGTCTGCGCACTTGATTTAGACTAGGAAGTCCTGCATGACTGAACGGGCAAAGTGACCATCCAGACAGACCTGACTGTCCAGGCAGTAGTGTTTGGTGAACGTATGCAGTGAGGAACACGTTGCTGCCTGGCGGATGTCCAGGACCAGAACTCTATGTGCTAATGCAGTGGTTGCAGCCTAGGCTCTGGTGGAATGAGCATGCAAACCCACTGGGGGTGCTTCTTGGCCAATGAGTAGCAGATCTTAATGCAGAGAATAATCCATCTGGAGATGGTTTGCTTCGGAACGACTTCCCATTTTTTGTATCCGACATATCCCACAAAGAGTTGATCGTCCACCTGGAATGGTTTTGTGTGGTCATGGTAGAACGACAACGCTATATTTGGTCCCAGCCGGTGGTGTCTCTCCTCTTCCTTAGAGGGATAAGGCAGAGTGTAAAAAGTAAGCAATGTGTTGGACTGGCCTACATGGAATGGGGTAACCACCTTCGGCAAGATGGATGCTCAAGTCTGAAGGACTAATTTGTGTGAGAAGGAGAGACATGGAGGCTGAGATGGCAATGCCTGTAGTTCACTGACGTGGTGATGTAATTGCCAGTAGAAAATACGACTTTATGGTGAGAAGCCTAAGAGGGCAGGTATAAAGCTCCTCAAAGGGAGCACACATTTGAAAGGTAAGGCCCCATTGAGGCATAACAAAGGGAGCTGGAGGTAATAAGTGTTGCATACCTTTAAGAAACCTATTTACAATAGGGTATTTGAAGAGGGAAGGCTGATCTGGCAACCGCAGGAAAGCGGAGATGGCAGACAAATAACTCTTCAACGTGCCCAATGCAGCACCCTGCTGGGCCCGGATAAGGATAAACAAAAGAACTTGGGAAAGGGGAGCAGATAAAGGGTCAACCTGTTTGGCTGTACACCATGCCACAAACTTGCTCCAACGGGCAGCGAATACCGTCTTTGCGAAGGGCTCTGAACTGCCAAGATAACATTCCAGACTTTGGGTGGAAGGTCGAAAACTGTCCACTGTTGCCGCTCAGTCTCCACAGATGAAGGTGAAGCATTGACAGGCTTGTGTGGGAAAACGTCCGCTACTGCTGCGACAGAAGATCCTGCCGAAGGGGCAGACTGATTGGGATTGACAGTTTGGGTTACCAGACTCTCCAAGCCCAGTCCGGAGCCACAAGGATGACTTGGGCCCGGTCATTCCTGATGTTCTTGAGCAGGAGTGGAACGGGTGGAAAGGCGTACAGGAGCGAGAGCTCTACTCAAGGTGAAAAGCGTCTCTGAGCGAGAATGACCATGGAAACTTCAGCACGCAGAACTGCTGACATTGTGAGTTTGTGGGGGTGGCAAATAGATCTGAAAAAGGCTCTCCCCACTGCTGAAATAGACCTTGCACCATCTCCAGTTGGAGACTCCATTCGTAATCCGCTAGGCATCTTCAGCTTAGTTCATCCGGTCTGATATTGAGAGAGCTCGCCAGGTGTTGAACCACCAAGAAAATGCCATGACGTTCCAGCCATGTCCAGAGGCATAGGGCCTCTTGACAAAGGGTCCACGACCCCACCCTGCCCTGTTTGTGGCAGTTCCACATGACAGTGGTGTTGTCTGTCAACACCCACAATAGTCTTCCCTTCATGGAGGCTAGAAAGGCTTTCAATGCCAGCTGGATCGCTCGGAACTCTGACACGTTGATGTGGAGTCCAGATTCCTTTGGAGGCCAAAGGCCTCTGATCTTCACCTCTACCAGATTTCCGCAGCAGCCCAGGAGTGGCACAACTGCCATTACTGTAAGATCCGGTTGGGGAAGGGAGAGGGGTCTGCCACTGACCCATTTGCAATTCGTTAACCACCACTGCAGATGTTTTGCAGTGCCCTCCGAGATCTGGACCATATCGGAGAGATTCCCCTGATGCTGCACCCACTGGAACTTCAGGTCCCACTGCATAGCCCACATATGCCAGTGGGTATGTGTCACAAGCAGGATGCAGGAGGTCATGAGGTCCAGCAGCCTCATAGTCAGTTTCATCAAAATCCAGGCTAGAGGCTGAAACATTGGTATCATAGCCTACATATCCTGGGTTTTCCATTCAGGAGAATAAGCCCAAAACAGCTCTGATGAAAGTGAGTGCCTAAGAAGGGGTCATGTGTGACTTTGGCATATTGATAGTGAACCCCAGCGAGTGCAGGAGGTCCGCCATAGTCTGGAGGTGGGAGAAGATCACCTGTGGTAAGCCCGCCTTCAACAGCCATTTGTTGAAATAGGGGAAGAATGGCACCCCTGAAATCCGCAGATTAGCTGCAATTACCACCATCACTTTGGTGAACACCCCAGGGGTACTGGTAAGGCCAAAGGAGAGCACAATGAACTGAAAATCCTTGTGGCCGTCTATGAACCGCAAATAATGTCTGTGGGCAGGCAGGCCGGAATGTCGTAGTATGCGTCCTGCAAGTCCAACGCTAACATCCAGTCTCCCGGGTCGAGGGCAGACAGGACTTGAGCGAGCATGAGCATTTTGATATTTCTCTTTTCTCAGGAAGAAATTAAGAGGGCGCAAGTCTAGGAAAAGGACGAGGACCTCCATCCTTCTGGGGCAGCAGAAAGTAGCGGGAATAACAACGACAACTTACGTCTGGTGTCGGCACCCTCTCTTTGGTTCACTTGGCCAAGAGAGCCACCTCTTCCTGGTGGAGTAAAGAGATGTGCTCCTCCTTCAGCCTGTTACAAGTGGGTGGAATTGGTGGAGGGGTAGTCAAGAATGGGAGGGAGTAGCCCCTTCGGACAAACTGGAGAACCCACCGGTCGGATGTTATCGACCTCCAGTGGTGCAGGTGGCGTATCCTGCCTCCCTCTGGATGCCCATGATGGTCGGAGGGCAAACTAAAGAGGCTTGGAGGCTGCTGGAGGTTGGTAGTGAGTGGGGTTGGGAGGGGACTGGGCTGTCCTCTGGCTACCTGAACCACGTGTTCTGTGGGTACCGCACCCTCGGCCACGCAGGGGCTCGGAAGCTTGCGTATTGTGGTGGCTAGGCGGGTAGAGACTCAGCTGGAAGCCCCTTGTGTGGCGACGAGAGGAGCGAAAGGCGGACTGGGGTTGGTGAGTGGACATGGAAAGACCCATGGACCTGGCCATAGCTCTGCTGTCATCGAAGCACTGTAGCGATGAGGTGAGTCTGTCTTGTCTCTGAAGAGATGGGAGCCATCAAAGGGCATGTCCATGAGGGAGGCCGAACCATGCTCCGAAAAGCCAGTGGTTGTCAAGCAGGCGTGGCACCTAAGGGCCACTGACAATGAAATTGCTCTGCCTAGTGAGTCCTCATATCCAGCCCACAGCATATGGCAAACTTAGCTGCGTCCCTCATGTCAGCAATAGCTTCGGGGAGTATGGCTCGGCCTCCTCCAAGACAAAAGGCAGCACCTGCACAACAGAGTCCCAGAGCGAATGCGAATATCGCCCCAAAAGGCACATGGTGTCCACTGAATGCAGTGCCAGGTTTGCAGAAGAAAATATCTTCTTTCCCAAGGTATCCAGCCTCTTGGATTCCATGTCTGCTCGAGTGGTAGGGAATGCACCAGGATTTACTCTGGAAATGAAGTCTTGGACCACCAAGCTCTCCAGGGTGGTGTGCTAGGTGAGGAAGTTGGGGTTCCCTGTTGCGAGGTGATGGCGGTGGGCAAATTGTCCTATTCACAGGAGCCCCTGCGCTGGGCTTGGACCAGGCCCAAGTAGGACGTCTGTGAGGGCTTCATTAAATGGGAGAAGTAAGGGGTGACTCCTGGCTGAAGCACCTCCGTCAAGACGCTCGTCTTGACAGCCATGGATGTCAGCTGAAGGTTCAGGACCTCGGCTGCCCTCCTCACCACCATAGCAAATCAGGCTCCCTCCTGTGTAGCCACTGTAGGTGGGAGAGATCAAGCCATTATCTAGGGAGGTGTCCAGTCCACTGGCATCCGCCAAACCCTCACACTACGAGTCCTCTGTGACATCTAGAGGCTGGTATTCATAAGGGTCTAGTGGCCCCTCCTAGTAATCCCCAAGTCCTAGCCCATAGGAATAGGGCACACGCTCACGCCCATGCAGCTCCTTGTCGGAATCAGGGATGAGTATAGGGCTGGTGCCACCGGTGATGTCAGCAGCACGGCCAGCGCCAGTCCGGATTGGTCCATGGATCCAAGGGGCCAGACCAGCAGCAGGGGCGAACCCATTGGCAGGAGATAAGTAGGGACAGTCTACGGGGCCCAAAGACGCTTCAGTGGGGACAGGCCGCCCAAAGATGAGGTGCATGGCCTCATAAAATTCACGGAGTTCGGCGGGGGTCACTCTGGTTCCTGGAAACTCAGGGAGGCGCAGAGATGGCCCAGGCCAAAGCTCAACTATGGAGCCAGGCCTCGAATGCCGACGTTCCCTCATCTCATCGGATCCTTTTTTGACAGATGGGGCGAAGTGAAATACTCTTTGCCTTCTTGTTCTTTTTGCACTTGTGGAACTTACCCGGGAAACTTTGAGTGCGACGATGAGTGCTTGGAGTGCCTCCACGAATGATTCTGGGACCTTCCTCTCGACCGGGATCGAGACCGTCGCACACTGAGCGGCAAGGAGCTTGAGGGACCACTCCGTCAAGGCCTTGGGTTGCATGGTGCAACAATCAACACAGGTCTTAGTCTTGGGGTTGTGCTCGAGGCACCAGAGGCAGACGAGGTTTGGGTCCATTACTGACATTTGCAGATGACAAGTGCCACAGGGCTTAATTTCAGCCTTCCTCGCGGACATCCCTGCCACACCAGGAGACAATGTCTCAAAACAAAAATCTTTGCCAAAAGGTCAAGAAAGGGTCAGTTAAAATGTGACTGGGCAATAGCTCTTCTCTGGCTCTGCGCTTACTGGAGCGGAAAGAAAAGAATTGAAGTCAGTGCGCTGGGGTGGCACCTATATAGAAACTTACTGTGGTGCAGACGAAGCTGACAACGCCGCGCAGAGCTGAACGACACCACCTACCAACGTGCAGGGGTACTTCTCACGAAAATAATTCCAGATCCAGTCTGACGCCTGGGGATAATTCAAAAGTAATTATTCTGCGGCTAGAAGTCTCTATCAGATACAAATATATAAGTGAAAGAATAGAATTGAGTCACCAGCAAACTCTGTAGGGGATACATAGCAATTCAATTTGTCAGAGTTGTGTCCTAAATGGAGGTAAAAGAGAAGCACAGCTAAACGCTGTCCTGCCTTCTCTTCACAACTAACTGGATCGGGGCAACAAAGATAACCCGTGCAGCACTTCTTACGTTGGACAAGAGGTCATTGGAGACATGAAAGCATTGTACTTTCGGAGCTTTTCTACAAACGACAAAAGACCTCGTTTACAATTCAGTGGTAACTGCAAATACTACCGTTCTGGAGGAAATGCTAAATGTAGAATAGAATGAACCGTCTGAATTTTCCTACATCATAAGGATAATAATGTGGAGGAAATTCAGCCATGGGAACTGATAGGAAGGGTCCTGGCCTTGGTTAATTGTCTACCATCTATAACACTGGGCTTTTAAAGTGCAGTTTGTGTTGTGGTTAAGTGTGCATTTTTGAGTTGCACATAATTTGCACAATGGCATGAATGACTTATTTAAGTTTGATTTGAGCACATGCTCCCCCACATTTTACCCTTCGGTGTGGAATATCATGCAAACTGGATGTGCACCTTTATTGGTACTGCTCACTTTCAATTTCGTGGTTGTTTCTCTGTTTCAGCAGGTGCTTTTGTTTCAAGGGTTAGTAGGAAAAATATCTACAAATTTCTGGTTTGCACTACTGTTGGCTTTGAAATCTTGGCTGAGTCAAAAATGCTGTGTAAAAATAAAAAAAACGTAGGAGACTTTAGTGTAATTACCAGTCTTTTGTGGCGTGTTCTGACAGTCACTGTTTCACAAACACTGTACAGTACACCATCCTTAATTGTTTCCTTGACATAGGAGGGTGTCTATGAAACCCCGCGACAGCAGTCTTCTACTGAAGCCGCATTACTCACTGCATTATGCAATATTCACCTGCTGATTCATGTATATTGCATTTAAATTGCTTCACATGGTATCTGTTACACACTGTAATCCCTCTCTGGCGATGGGAGAACCGAAAACAGCGGGCACTTTAGGGCTCTGCTCAAAGCACTTATTGCAACTGCACGCAATGAGCATACTCTCTCGAATCTGCCGCAGAGGAAACAGAAGCCTTCCTTACATTGAATCCCATTTTACTGAGTGTCAGCTTCCACTGCACTGCGCTAATGTTCTATATTTACTTCCCTTGGCGGGAGGCAGCAGCTGCCTCGACACGATTGGCCTGCCCTGCTTATTGTAAGCATCTGTTAACATCACTGTGTTCTTATAAAATTGCACACTACACTTCAACATGTCCCTGAATAATTCATGTGTGAAAGGCAGATTCCATGCTCACCACTCCTAGTATATAAACTCAGTATTCAAAAGCAAGTACAAAGGCGTGTGCTAAAAAGCCAACCATTTTTTTTGTAACCTATTATGAAGAGTTTCTCTTGCCCAAACCCCTCTCAACCTTATTCCTAGGCACCCATCACCATAACGTGAAATAGGGAATTGTGGGTATTTTCAGATTATGAGTCAGTACCCGTCTAATGCGGAAATTAGCAGTTTGTTTAAGGAGCAATGGAAGGAGATGACTTGCTCCCTAGTAAATATTTAATAATATGGGTGTCTAAGTATAAAAAAACATGAAACCCAGTAAATAATGACTAGGGAGTGCAGAAATTAGAATACACAATTATTGAACAGAGTCGTTAATGATCAGAAAGTTACATTCTTAATTACATTTATTTATGGGCTTTATTATATGCGTGGACCAGACCAAAACTGGGCAACAACGCTTTAGAGTGATACGCAGGTGCAGGAGACATTGAGTTCAAAATATACATTTAGCAAGTGAGAATAGCGACAATAAATACGAAACAAGTATGGATGAGTACAACAATGTAAGAACAAAAGGGTAATAAACCTTAGGCATTAGTCGTGTTTATGATTGTGAGTATGTTAATTTATAGTTTACAGTTAATTTACCTAGTGTTAAATATGGAGTCAAAGGCCCTGGTTCTGAAAACAAATGGTTACAAGATACAACATATTTTAACAACTTTAAGCCCCTTGTGGTATAGAGTGGTTAAATACATGTACCAGAGCACAAAGTCCTTGTCATTAGGTAAAAAAAGACAAACATAATGCAATCTTATGTTCAACATATCAAAGTTATAATGATTCTAAGTAATCAATTGTATGACAGTTGAATAGTTTTGAAATCAAGGCCAGAGAGAACATCAAAAGTTAAAGCAGGAAAGTTCAATACCAGTTGTCACTAGAATATATACAATGATTGAGTGTTGGGGACCTTCTTGCCTTCTCCAACTTCTGATGACTTTGGGCATTGCTAACATTGAGGTTTAACATTGGTTTAAAAAGGCTTCCACGTTCGCTTACATTTATTTGATTGGTCATGAGCTATGGCCTTTAGTTTCCCCATATTCCATATTTCGTCCCACCATATAGTCATTGGTGTGAACTTGGCTTCCACAACTCGGATATAGAAAATCTTGTGTAAGTGTCACATTTCCCTATCCCTTAGCACTTGCACACTACATAATTATCGATTCAGTTCCTTCTATGCTAATGTCATCCCGAGGTGTCAGAGCAAACTAGTTACAAAAACAACAATGAACCATTGTGAATGAATGCAATACCACATAAGCGGAAGAAACCTTGAGAAGAATACAACCCTGCGCCCATGGTAGGAAGCCATCATTGAGATCAGTGTCAATAGGAAATATTCAAACATGACTGCTTGACTCCGTGGAACAGAAGTAATACACAGCAAATGTGACCGGATGAGACATCCATTTTGAACAAGATGGCGTTCAGGCGTAACAAAGGCCTATTTACCATGAGCCAAGAAAACGCACTTTAAAAGGTAGTAACAAAATTGTTTCAAAGTCAACAGCATCATAGAAGTATACAAATGTAACTTTGAATGTAAATCCATATTCTGCACATTGTTAATGTTGCACAAAAACATTTTTAAAATATTAATTCAGGAAATGAGAACATGAGGAACAAGACAAGTGTACAAATGTAGGTTTGGTGTGCCTAAGGCCGGACTGGGAACGCAAACCGGCCCTGGCAATTGAGTCGGGCCGGCCGCAGGGAGGGGGCGTAAAACACGCAGCTGCTTTTGGTACAGTGGGCCGATATTGCAGCTATGCTGCAAAACCGGCCCCGGTAACAAAAACGTCCCCCGGGGGTCCAAAACCAGCCCCCACCCTGGCGGCCCACTGTTGAAACGCCCAGTGCCCACTACAGCCAGTCCGGCCCTGGGTGTGCCCCACTACGATCCTGGAAGGTGAAGGTGACTTCAGGCACATCCATTCTGCTGGACATGGTGTCTGTTATGTGGGGAGGCTCTTCAGGTGGACGCAGGGAACAGCACCTTCCAAATCAGGCACTGAATGGTTCACAAACATGGCTTGAATATACTAATGATTGCTGCAATGTGTCTATCAATTGCCTTGTTATATTTCTAAGTTGGTGGGTGTTTATAAAACACATATTTTATATTATATGTATTGTTTATGTATGGTGCATATGATTTGTGCAAATTGTAATGATACTTTATAGTACTGAATATACTGCTGTAGTAGGCATATTAAAGGGGTCTCTCAGGGGTGTTCTCAAATTGTAATTACAGGTAACAGGATGTGCTTATTTGTAGCACTGCTTGAAGTAAAGGGGTCACAACAAGCACTGTGCTTCCTTTTTCATTGTAGGAAGTATGTGTGTCGCCTCTTAAGTGCCTCTAGAAAGATTGCATAAGCTACATTCCTTAGGAGCAGCATTTTAAACTGTTTCTTTCAACAGGTTTACATTCACAAACTGCATGCAGAAAGTCTCAACCTGCTTTAGTCCTCAAAATCCTGCATGAAAAATTTACCTACCATCCCTTATTTTTTTAAATGCACCTCTGCTTCCTTCTTCCCTCCGGCTGCCTCTTCTGTATACAAGTTACTCTAAATGTCATGTCTATCCATCTTAAATTATTTTTGGAAACCATATCAATTTCTATTAATGCTAGCAAGCAATTGAGTCTCACATCCTCTAATGATGACATCTATGTCAACAATGTACCACAAAGAAAGTGGAGTGAATACATGTAATGAGCATGGAAAACTAACACCAGTAGCTAATGGACTGACCACTAACTTTGGGCTTCCAGGTAGGGTGTTACTCGCTGTAGGAAGCTGGCTCTGTATATACTATACCAAAGTAAGGTATAGTGTGCACAAAGTCCAGGGGATCCCCAGAGGTATAGCAAAGTCTAAATTAGATAATCACTAGTAGCTCTCTTTGTGGTAGTGTAGTCAAGCAGTTAGGCTTATCAGGAGGGTGTGTTAAGCATTTATTGTATTCAGTAAATCAAAGACTGATTAAACACCCTCAGAGACAGAATCCAGACCAATTAGGTAAGCATAAAAAGGTATAATTATGTTTTATTTCTAGAACCAAGCAAGACTCGGTACAGGTAAGTAGAATATGCTTTCCAATGCAAAACGTTAGAAGGACATGCAGTTGTGGGTGAAACTGCAATCGTTACAGGTTTGTATTTCCTTTTAAAACAGTTTAGAATACATAGAAATTACTTTTGATTACTTTTAGATGACTTTTCAGTTACTTTGAGTATTGGAAGTGATATGCCGCAATATCACACACTGGAGTCTACCACTGACAGGTAAGTACTACAATTTTGGGTTTAAAACAACATTAGAACATTTTTAGAAACAACAAATCACAACATTGGTTCCTATGAGAAAAAGAGTATCGGTTTGCAGGTAATTAAAGGCCCTGCAAGAATAGTATTCGGGGGTTAGGACCAAGGTTCCCCAAGGTCCACATAGACACTCAAATTGCATCACCAGCGGCACTGGGGTGGCGGGTGCAGAGTGCAGGGGCCCAATGTCAACCAATGGGGCTAGGGGGCACCTCGGTTGGGGGCTGCACATGGGTAGGCCACTTGGTATTGGGAGCCAAGCTCCTAGGGCTAAGGTCGGGGCAAAGGGGGTCCCAGGTCAGCACCAAGTTCACACCACCAGTGGCGCAGGGGTGGCCGGGAGCAGGGTCCTTAGGAGGTGTTGGGAGCCCAATGTAAACCTATAGAGGTTGCCGGTTTTGGATTCTGGCTGCAGGCTCGGTCCAGGAAGTCTTCTGGGAGGAACCAACAGCTGGGCAGGTAAGTTGATGAGCTCGGGGACGTAGGTGTACCTCAGGTCCTCTTCTCCAGGTCGCAGGGCGGCCGGATGCAGGGGTGCCTTTTGAGGTCGGATTTCACCTTACCGGGCCACTCACGGTTGGGGGGTGGTCTCCGTGCAGAGGCTGCAATAGACGTCGGGGAGTACTGGAGGGGTCAACCAACAGTGGACTCAGATCCTGGAGCACTGGCGACCTCGCTGGGACGAGTGGGCCACTTAGACTCGGGCCGTAGGTGACGGGTGGAGTGGTGGTTCCAGGCGTCGTGTTTCTTCGTCCTCAGAAGGCTCAGTCTTTCTTAGAAGTTTCTTTGGAACAGAGTTGCTGTTCGCAAGAGATCCAGTCTTTGTTGAAGGCAGTCAGTCCTGCCAGAGGTTCTGGAGGTCGCTGGCTGCAGGTCAAGTCGACTTTTGGCACAGGATCTCCGGAAACTGCATACGGGCTGGGGCCAAGTCAGTTCTTCGACAAAGTCTCCTCTGCTGTGCGACTTCTTCCATCCTTCCTCTTCGTAGGTTGCAGAAATCTAGAGAGGCAAGGTCCAGAGTCTTCCGAAATACTAAATTTAGGGGCGTTGCAGGGGTGTGCAGGTCGGGACCAATAGGTCCCTTCCTTGGGGTGAATACACCCCCTTTTATGCCACCCTCCAGTGGGAGGGGAGCATGAGTCTCTCTCTACTTGGCTGGGTCTCCTCATCTTCAAGATGGAGGGGACTGAGATGTGTGCTTCACCTCACCTCCCCCACCTGAGAGGTGGGGTTGGCAAAGGTGGGCACACCTCTCCTCCTAACTAGGTTTTCCCGACGATTCTCACGCCCAAAGTGGGGGTCAGAAGGAGTGGGAGCCAGTTGTGGGGGCAGCAAAATTCAGGGACAGCTTACAAAAGTGGCTGGCCTTTGAAGCTTCCCCTTCGTGGACCTAGCCCATCCTGTGGGAGGAGGCATGACACCTCTGCTCAGGATGGGCTTTGTTTTTGGACCCAGAGAGCGGAGGACCAGTAGTCCAGAAACTTGTCTGGTAGTGGCAAATGGCAGGCAGCCATTCAGGAACCACACCTGGGCTGGTCGTTTTTTTTTCAGGGGGCATCTCTAAGATGCCCTCTGAGTGCATTTTACATTAAGTCCCACAATGGCAGTAGTGTGGGTTTAATGTGCTGAGAGGTTTGCTACCAAACGTCCCAGGTTTCAGTAAAGCCATTATGGAGCAGTGGAGTTCGTAATGACCAACTCCCAGACCATATACTCTTTATGGCTTTATTGCACTTAAAATGGCTAAGAATAGACTTGGGCACTGTAGGAGTACAGTGCTCATGCAACTGTACCCTCACCTGGGGGCTAGTGTACTCTGCCAGAGGGGTGACTTACCTAGGCCCCAGGCAGTGGGTTGCAGGCATGGCACACAGAGATGTGTGCCATGTCGACTCCACTTTTCTCTGCACCAAAACAAGCAGCCTGCAATGGCTGTATGTGTATCTGATGGTGCAGGGCCTCTGAGGTGGCACAGTAAGTGCTGCAGCCCTTAGAGGCCGTCCCTGGTCACAGTGCCCTTGGTACCCATGATACCTTTTACCAGGGGCTTATCTGTGGCCAGAGATGTGCCAATTGTGGGTACAAAGGTACAGGTTTGGGAAAGAACACAGGCCCTGGGAACCTGACTGCCACATCAAGTCAAAGTGCATCAAGTGTTAGGCAAAAAGTGGGGGGGGGTTACTGCAACAGAAACCCATTTTCCTACACTCGCGTAAGGCGCTTTAACGCTTCATCAGGGGTAGTAAGCACTATGTAAATGCAATTTAAAATTTAAATCAACACAATAATCACAGGTGTTGATATATAGCCCTATATATGTCTCCTCCTAAACTATCAAACCACTCAGCAACTTTACAAAAATCCTTTCCAATCTCACTCACCCAGGAATGTACGGATTCCCACAAACCATGATCTCAAAAAGTTTGGACTTCACAGGAAATGTTAGTTATATTAGCCACATATGCCCCTATAAGCTTATTTTTATTCAATATGAAGATGCAGCTTTCTCTATCCTTCAAAACCTTGCAATCACCGCCTTCCTTTGCTAGAAGGATATCTAGTGCTAGGCAGTTTTGCATAATCATTGCATGCATAGCAATTACCTCGTTAGTTATTTGCGTTAATGTGCCAGCAGTGTTAAAAGCAAGCTAATCCACAAACGTAGATAGCTCCCTAATTTTCACATTATTCATAGCCTTACCAATAGATAGAATCATAGCACTTAATATATCTAGCACAGCTTTCCCAAAAACACGTCTCACTCGCTTCAAACCAGCAGCATCACTCATCTGATTCACAAGGTAAACTCTCGGGAAAACCAAAGTAAGATAACAAGTACCCATCCAATTACGTGAGAGGTTGAAATAAGCAGTTTTACCACACACATATTAAACTTCCCTTAGTAATTGGTTCTTCACCAACCAGAAAATTACCACTAACAACATAACTTCTTTCACTCACTTTTACCCACAAACTCTATCGACCTAACTTCTGTAGGTTCATGACAGACCATATACAATTCACCCTTTCGCTCATGCTCCAGTCTCAATCTTGGATGCAAATTTTAAATCCTAAATTCCCCCTGAGCCCCAATCTGTTCTTCAATTTTCCTCTCATTCTTTCAGTTGCTCAAAACGTTCACTCTTCTCGCATTGTATTCTTTAATAAACGTATGCTCTTCTTTACTTAAACTGCACGTACTCCCCATTAGTCCTTTTATGGTTCATATTAGCTTGTGCAACTATTTTCAAATACTTATCATAGGGTGCTAAATTCCCAGGTTCTCCAGAAACAGGAATTTCTTCCAAGGAAATGTTGAAATCCAACAGATATGGCAATAGAAACTCCTGATTATTTAATATGCTAACAAATACATTGCAAAAAGGCTATATTAAATCATCAGTTGGTACTAGGTAGCACTTTCACCTGCAGAAGGAAGCAAAGTACACACCAAGCAGTTCTTAACCCCTATAATGTCGACTTATTCTCAACAAATTTGCATAAACATTATCCTTGAAACTACTAACTAATCTTTCCCTATGTGTCAGTGTGTTATAGCTAATTTAATTATGTACTATAGTCAAATCAAACAGTGGGGAAGCTTTCCCAGCCGGAAAAATTACACATATCACTAAGCCAATAAAAACTATTAAAATCACTGTTAATAAAATCATGCAAAATATTTTACAGCATCTGCTGTATGCCACTTCTACTGAGACCAAAAACAAAAATTAAAAGAAAATTCAGGAATAAAAAATCAGCCTTCAGGTAACGTTCTCTTTTTCTTTCAAAACAATAATATATCTCCTTTTCTTTCTTTTTAAAAGCAATAATCAAAAACTAAAATTAGACTTCAAAGTTCCTCTTTTTCACCAGTTACTTTGCTCAGTTCATAAACTCAAGACTATTTCTTCATTTGGATGCTTTGCACAGTTCAAAATTGTAGTTTCAAAATTTCATCTGTCAGGATTTACAAAATTCAAGGTGGTTCTTCTTCAAAGAGGAACTGGAAACCGTTTATTGCACTGTAGAGGTCTCTGTCTTCAGACACAGATGGCAGATATGCCAGTTCAGGTAAAGTGTACTTTGTATAGTGGATTGTATTTCTTGTTGCTCTTTTGGCAACACTTAATTCAGTATCACTATTCTCTGAGCCAAATTCAATTATTTCTAGTTCCTCTCAGATTTACTCTGATCTTTCATTCCCCTAATGTCTTTTCTTGCAAATTTTCTTCACTGCCTTAGGCCACTTGTCGCCTTGATGCACTCTCTCAACTCGTTTTGCTTCACTTGTGACTACTGATGAGTCTTCTTCACTCACCATTGAGCTTGTACTGTGATCAGCATCTCGACTCACTGCATATTGCTTCTATTCCTTGGGGGTTCTTGAGACTCAAATTCTCTCCTGAAAGCTTTCATGAACGGGATCAGAGACGGTTTCTTGCTGCTGCTCGTGACTTTGCAACAGGCTTCACTCTGATTCTCAAACTGAAACTGGTTACTGACTGGTACCTTTACCAGAATTTTCACTTTCACTCTCACCAATTTCTCCCACCTCTAGATCCACAATACAAATATAATAGTTTTTGTTGTCACCACCTCTTCATCTGCTGCCTTCACTCTTCTCGTGTGATCTGCGTGGATACACTGTGGCATGTTGGTCACAAGCATGACTTGATGTGGCCCTTTCCATGGGGGCTTGAGGCAGCCTTTGTGGACATGTTTCTTAACCAGGATCCAGTCTCCCGGCTGCAGTGGCTGGCACTGGGTTTCTTTTGTTGGTGCTGTTGCTAAATTCACCTGATGAAAGACTGATTTAACCACATCAGCTAGATCTTTGCAGTAATCTAATACTATACCATCAGTTATTGACACAAGTGTTGCTGAAGAGATATAAGCTCTTCTCATTAACACCTCATGGGAGGAGAGACCAGTCTTTTTATCTGGAGTGCTTTTAATGCTCATGAGAACATGAGAAAGAGCATCGGCCCACTTAACCGCTTAACCGCGGCGCAAATTCTCCCGCGGTGCGGGAGAATTAAAGAGTGGGTGCGGCTGCGTCGGCCAACGGACGTGCGCAGCACCAGCGAGGTAGTGCTTGCGTCGGCCGTTGGCCGACGCAAGCTCGGAACGGGTTAAGACTCATTGAGGCACATACCTTGTTCAGATTCCTGCACTGTAATCCTCTCATTCCATTTCATAGTTACATTTTCAAGGCACAGTACCATGCTACTTTGTCAGCATAGTTGTTACCAATCGTGACTATGTCATCTTCAGCTTTATGGGCTATGCATTTGATCACTGCAATCTCTCTAGGTTGTTGTATTGCTTCCAAGAGATCAAGAATATAGGAGCCAATCCAGAATGGAATATAAGAGTGTGTCATGAAATTTCTTTGTGACTATAGCTGCCTAAAATTGTATACCACTCTAAATCCATACTAGCTGCATGTGTAAATTGTCATGTTCAATTTGTTTGCAAGGCAGCATGCCCTTGCTAAAGCAATTAACTCTGCCACTTGCCCTGAAAATACATTAGATAGGTATGATGTTTCAATGATTTCAGAAATGGAACAGATTTCAGAAGAAGCTTTTAATGCTCCTTGTTTGTCTTTTAAACAAGAACCATTTACTAACCAGGTCAGCCATTTAAAATGGAACATCTTTAATAGGGTATAGAGACAGAATATCGAGTTTGAAATGTCGACTTGCACTAATATCGAGTTTGAAATATCGAGATACAGAAATATCGACAGCAAGAATATCGTGGTCAAGAATATCGAGTTTAAGGTAAGAAATATTGTTTTAAAAAATATCGAAGTCATTAATATCGTTTGCAAAAATATAGTTGTTAAAAATATCGTTTTTTTAGTTAGTTATGTATTTTAGTATGTATTTTAAATGTATGTGCTCTATTTTTTTGTCTAAGTATTGCTTTTGTTTTTTAATATATGTGTTACATTTTTAGTAGTTATTAACTTTATTTTAATTAAATTTTGTGTTTTAGTTCCGTAGCGGGTTGTGGGTTTATAGGGGAATAGGGTGGGAAGTAATTTATTTATAATAAATTAAATATTAATTTTTATTTATTAGTATTTACTTAATTTAGATTTTATAGTGTTAATTGTGGGAATGAATTTATTATTAATTAATTAATAATTGGCTGTTAATTATTATTAATTAATTGGTAAATATGTTAATTGTGTCATTTTTTTAGGAGCGGGTTGTGGGTTTATAGGGGAATAGGGTGGGAAGTAATTTAATTATAATTAAATTACTATTATTTATTATTAATTCATATTTATTTATTTAATATTTTATACTGTTAATTGTGGGAATTAATTTATTATTAATTATTTTTAATTGGTTGTTAATTATTATTGATTTATTGTTAATTATGTAAATTGTGTCATTTTTTTAGGAGCGGGTTGTGGGTTGATAGAGGAGTAGGGTGGGAAGTGATTTAATTTTAATACATTTATTAATATTTTTTATATAATATTTATTTGCACAAGGCTCTTCACGGTACTGGCCCGCTCTATTTTCAGGAGCGATTTACCTGGTATGCGCCCAGTAGAACACTCAGATCTAGCTGGCGCATATGGTCCTGATTCCCAGAATTAAACGAGTAAACTGGGGCGGTAGAACACTGACCTTCCTGGGGGGGAAAGTTATGGAACTCCCTTCCTCTTGCCCTCCGGTCCCAACCCAGCTTGCAGCTATTCAGAA
Organism: Calotriton arnoldi; assembly: GCA_963921515.1. NCBI lineage: Eukaryota > Metazoa > Chordata > Amphibia > Caudata > Salamandridae > Calotriton > Calotriton arnoldi. The sequence continues at coordinate 43,818 of CAWUFW010008199.1, read as the reverse complement.
AGCAGCTAAAGACCTGGCTATTTCCGCCTGTAAACAACAAAGTCACTCAGACCTAACTCGGCTTGGTGCCCCTTCCTCAGTCCTTGATTCGCCTAGCGCTAAGCACCTTCGGGTAATGCGCGCTCTATAAAACTACTTCATTCATTCATTTAATTTTATTTTATAGTGTTAATTGTGGGAATGAATTTATTAATAATTATTTATAATTTTCTTTTCAATTGTTATTAATTAATTAATTATTTGTTAATTAATTATGTTAATTGTGTCATGTGTTTACAAATGGGTGGTGGCGGTTATAGGGGAATAGGGTGGGAGGCAATTTATTTTTAATTAATTAATTATTTGTTAATTAATGGTAATTAATTAAAAAGCCCCTACTTATCACTTGTTTTTAATGCCCTTCAGAGGAGAGTTACAAGGACTACCAAGCACCTCCATAAAAATCCTTGCTGAATACTTTTTTCTATGATGGGCTTCATTCCTTCTTCTGCTTCTTTTGAAAGTTTATATTGCCTAATTTTGGGGGAAACATTTGAATTTACCTGCATTTTAAATGGCTCTGCATTTCTTTTCATTTCTATTTATTTTCCTGTAAAATCCCATACCTCTTCTTTGACTGTATGTCCTAAATCCAGAAGGCGTTTATCTTTTCTTAAAACTGAACACAGCTGAACTGTTGAGCCTTGTGATTTTATTTTAAAAACTGAATTTTCAACTTAGGTTTCAATTGCAACACTGTCTATTATGCAGTTAATATCACAGTTCATTTTACAAAGCAGGTCTCTGCCAAGCAAGTGAACAGGACACGTAATCACATAAAATGAACTGATAGCTGTTCTCAATTGACCCTATCTTAACTAGGACATCTGCTCTAACCTGATTAATAATTTGTTTATTCCTAATGTCTGCAACTTGGACCTCTCTTCCTGAAAGGGATAGGTTTGGGACCTTCACAGAACAAACTGGAGAGAGGGTAGCACCAGTATCTATCAAGAATCATACTGGGTGGCCATTCACCTCACCATCTACATATGGGCCATTCTCATCTACCTCTAGGACTACACCAACCATGCAATCCTCCTCCCCTCAAGGCACCATCATTGTGAATTTGTCTCTGATGAAAATGAAGAAAATAATTATTCAGAAGCAATGAATTCTGTCTGTACACTGGATAGTATTTTGTATTGCATATCGTTTCTCATGTTCTGCTGCATCACTGGAGCTATAGACATGTTTATATAGAACTACCCTTGCATTTCCACATTCTGCATAGAAGTCTGTTGGGCTGGGACAACAAACTGCATCTGATTTGTGTTTTGGTGTATCTGGGTGTAAGTAATTGGGTAACTGGTTGAGGGGGTTGAAACCCTTCTCAAGCAGCAACCACAGATCTTCTCAGGGTGCTGTTACAAGCAAACCCTAAATTTTCCTGTGCTCAAACCTCATGTAGACCACCCTTAGGCTGACAGGTCTAACACTGGGAAAAAACTTATTCTAGATTCGATCTGGAATCTGTTTGCAAAAATGACAAGTGGTGCTCTTCTTTAACAAATTAGTATTTGCATTCACTCCAGGATGGCTCACATTCACATTTCCTCAGCCACGCCCCTTGAGTCTGCACCATTTCCTTTCCAAATCCTGTGCCTTGCATTCCCTGCATCCTATTCATTTCAGAATTCTAAGGTTGCACAAAATCAGAATCAGAACCCATCGTCTGATTTTTGTTGTTTCTCTGAATCTGCTATGTCTGCGCAATCATCAATTTCACCTTCATCTTTTTCTGCTTTGCGTCAAAACAGTCACTGTAATATTTGCCATACGCCCAGATTTCGTGAATACTCTTGGTTTGCACATCACACTCTGTTGAATATGAGAACTAAGCTCTCGACGCAAACCTAAAACGAAAGCTGATATGAATTCAATAACCCCTTCTTTCTCTGGCTCTTCAACTCCACTGTACTGCTATAAATCTGCATTGGCCTTTCATAATAAGCATGCCCTGACTCTTCTGGCTCTTGTGGCACTCTCATTATCTTTGCCCAGTGCACTTCCTTCTCTGGCCCTTTCTTTTTCAAATTCTTTATTACTATTCTGTATTTTTCAGCAACCACCTTAGCTGGAGCAGTATGGATTGGAATATAGCCGATTCTTCAGCCTTGAACTTTGTCCATAAATCATTAGGGATAACAATCTCCATATCAATCTGAAGCATTTTCAAAATCATCAGCAATCTGTGAACCTCCTTGTACCACTTGTCAGGTTCCTCTCTTCATTTTGGAAAATTTGTTGCAAAGGCATACGGATCACTCCTATTCCAAGGTACATGCACATAATTCTGTTAATGACGCTAGTTCTGAATCACTAATGACCACTGTTGCTATCTTTCCTGTCTCTGTATTTTTTGTTTCAATAGTAACTTTCTTCTTCCACTTTTTGCTGTATTTCTTCAAATACCTCCAATGCTTAGTTTTCTCAACTAGATCCTTAATGTGAGCTTGCAAATTTTCCAAACCCATCTCCTTTCTTTTTCACTCAAATCTAATTAATAGCTTCTCTGCAAATTCTTTGTTCTGCTTATATCGACCATATATTCATCAGCTAATTCCTCAAGCTTATTATGTGCTTCATTCACACACTTTGCTGCTTCTCTGATCAAGTATGTCATTTCATTCACATTGTATGACATTATTCTGTCTAAATCAATTGTTCCCTGCAAAATTTCTCCACATTCAATCTTTAAGAGTCCAATATTAATTCCCCTCTCTTTGGGAAGTTCAGTAGGTTCAGGAGAGGCAGAAACTGTGTTATGCACAGTAGTAGGTACTGTAGTATCTCTACTAGTTCTAGGTAAAACTGCCAATGCGCTCTTGGGCAGAGCACTTGCTTTTGTATTCGTACTTGTCAATGCAAGCGCCGTCAGTCTCTATGCGCTTGTATTCTGTTTACCCGATGCAATAATGTCAGGTACAACTGTGGAAACCACTTGTGTGTGTGTGTTCGAAGGAGGTCTAGAATTTAAACAATTATTCAAAAAGTTATTCTCCTCATTTGAATCTTTTTCTTTGTCTTGTTTCTATCTCATTCAACTGCTTTCTTTTTATCAGTTGTTTCATTAACTATTGCGGAAAAGCTCTCACTCCTTTTACCATATCCTCCATATAATCCCACCCAATCCACTACAGTCCTAGCGCAGTTATGCCAAAGGTCAACCATTCACAGTGCGACAACTGTGGCAACCAACCAATGACAGCGCAGCGCTGTGGTGATGTCTCATCAACCTTAGCACAACGCTTAGCATCAGTTAACGAATTGGAGTGCTGCTTTTCAGTGAATTGGAAAACAATGTAAAACAAAATAGACAAATAAACCTTGTCTGCTCAACGTAGACAGGAGAAAATCTGCAAGTTAGGTTAAAATAATCTTGTAATAAATAGAAACAAGACAAGTACTTTTGTAGCACTTGTCAAATACAATTCCCAATAAAACAGTCTCCGGTCCAGTGGAACTCTATCTCTAATTATTGTATTTACTCTAGTTCACCAGAGAGCAAATAACACCAACCCAAGTTAAACACACAAAACCCTGGAAGAAAACTCAGTTATTAGAAAAGATCCCTATCCATGTGAATATGGCGCCTTGAAAATCACATCATCAATTTGTAGATAAGTACAACAATTTGACAATATCTCGAGATCTTGGATTAAGACGAATTAGATTACCTTGTCAAAACTCTTATGCAGATCACAAATTTGACACATAGATCAAAATCACAGTAAATAAACCATTAATTGACCCAATAATCAATAGCACATAAGAACACAAGTTACTTACCTATACACTGTGGTTCTCCAGTATTGATATCTTTTATAGATTCACATGCTTGAATCTTCCCTGTCATCATGGTGGGAGTCCCACAGTAACAGTAAAATGGTGTATTAAAACTCAATATTCAAATACCCATAGGAATTCACTAGCCTTTAGTAACCTATTACCATTGTTTTAAAACATCCAAACTCCAGCCAATCAGAGCGTAGACCATAGAGTCTCCTTTCCTTGCAGGGCCAACATACCTCAGAATTTGAGCACAAGTACTATTTGAGGAACAAGAGAGGTATGGAAGGTGAACCTGAAAGGGGAGGAGGGAGGGTCGTATGTGAATCTATAAAATATATCAATACTGGAGAACCACGGTGTACAGGTAGGTAACTTGTTTGTTCTCCAGTATTGTAGCTTTTATAGATTCACATGCTTGAATCAGAATAGCAAGCAGTCATCAAAAGGTTAGCAGCGGCGGGTAAGGTGAGCAATCCCACCATCCGACCCAGAAACGAAAATACAAATAATATATATATATACACACATATGAATGAAGTATACATATACTTTAATTTGGAATTATTCAAAATTTATTAATGACTGATCATAAAACAATAGCATATGAAGAAACAGACACGAAGCAGATCATACCTTATGCAAATAGACGTCGCAGAGCAGCTTGTCCAACTGCTGCATCCGCCTTCTGCCAAACATCCAGGCAGTAATGCTTCGTGAAGGTATGGACGTTCATCCATGTCACCGCCCTGCAGATGTTAGGCAAGGACACTTCAGCAAATAGGGCAGAGGAAGCTGCCATCGTGCGTGTTGAATGAGCTGCGACTTTGGAAACCAGAGGGCAGCCAGCCTCTCATGACAGAAGAGAATAGTCAATGAGACTCAGCGAGCAATAGACGCCCATGTCAAAGCCTGACCCTTCCTGGGGGCAGAGAAGGCAATGAGTAATTGAGTAGATTTTTGGAAAGACTGAGTCCTTCGCAAGTGGAACTTTAAACATCGTTTAATGTTCAGTGAATGGAGTGCTCTCTCAGCTGGCAAGGATGGAGCTGAAAAGAATGAGGGCAAAACAACTGGTTAGTTTAGATGAAACGCAGAAGGTACTTTAGGAATAAAAGAAGGATTGGTATGAAGAATTACTCTATCCTGAAGAAACTGCAGGTAAGGTTCCGTTGTTGTAAAGGCCTAAATTTCACTAATGCGTCTAGCTGACATGATGGCCAACAGCAAAGCCTCCTTCCAGGAGAGGTATTTCAAATCGCATCGGTGAATTGTTTCAAAGGGTGGCTTCATAAGCTGTGACAGGACAATGTACAAATGTCATAGCACTGGAGGTCTTATCGAAGGGTAGGCCCTGAAGAGTCCCTTCATGAACTCCTTTACCAGTCTGTTAGACCACAAAGACAAGCAACCAGAGCGTCGTCTGTATCTGGATGTTGCCGCCAAGTGCACCTTGATGGACGTATGCGCCAGACCAGCTTTGACAAGAGACAAGAGATAAGGCAAAACGTCCTCAGAAGGCGATGAGAGAGGATCGCAAGAGTGCGCGGCACACCATATGCAAACTCTTTTCCACTTGGCCGAGTAGCATTTGAGCATAGAAGGAGCTCGGGGTTTCTGCTGTATTGCTTGACATTTATCAGAAATCACTAGTTGTCCGAATTCTAAGTGATGAGGAGCCAAGCCAACAAGTGAAGTGTGTGAATTTGATGATGAACTACTTGGCCCTGGTTCATGGAGAGGAGATTCTCTCTTGGCTGGAACAGGATTGGAGAAGACCCTGATAGGCGATACAGCTCTGTGAACCAGTACTGTCGAGCCCACGCCGGGGCGATTAGGATGATGCGGCAAGACTCCTGTTAGATCTTCTGCAGAACCTTTGGAATGAGAGGAAAGGGAGGGAATGCGTAAGCAAACTTTTCCTCCCAAGAGAAGTGGAAGGAGTCTCCTAGAGAGCCTGGCTGAGGAAATCTGCTGGCGTAAAACCTGTATTTTTTGTTGAGAGATGTAGCGAACAGATCTAGGTTTGGAAATCCCTATCAGCGAAAAACCCTTTGTAGCAGATCCTCGTTTAGCTCCCACTTGTGACACTGCTTTTCGTTCCTGTTGAGAGAATCAGCCCAATCGTTTTGGACTCCTGGCACATGCTGAACCTGTATTGATATCTCATGGGCAATCAGCAATTCCCAGACCTGCTGAGCCAGGATTGAGAGGGCATGAGATCTTGTCCCACCTTGTTTCAGCAGATAGAACAAGGTGGTGGTGTTGTCCGTGCAAATTAGGATTGACGATTTTTTGATCCTTGGCAGAAATGCTTGGAGGCCCAGAAAAACTGCTTTCAGTTCCAAGAGATTTATGTGACACTGTGCTTCCTGGGCTGACCACCTTCCATGGATCTGTAATCCCTGCAGGTGGGCACCCCACCCGTCCATGGAAGAGTCCGAAGTCATTACCAACTTTGGTTTTGTCGTGCGGAAGGAAAGACCTTGGGAAAGGTTGTCTCTGACTACCCACCAGGACATTGCTGAAGTCATCACAGGTATGACTGAAATGATGTCTTCGAATGAGCCTCGAGATTGAGTCCATTAAGCATCGAGCTGCTCCTGAAGAGGCCTCATTCTTAGGCGAAAGTGCGGAATCAGCGAGATGCAGGACGACATCATCCCTAGCATTGATTTGTATGTCCTTACTGAAATGCACCTTTTTTGGAGACAGGCATTGTACTGTTTTCTGGAGACGTAAGATCCTTTCTTTTGTTGGGAAGGCTTTTGAAAGCGTGGTATCCATATTTGCTCCTAGAAATACTATCGACCTGGAAGGAGCCAGAGAGGACTTTTCTGGGTTGATTCTGAGACCCAGCAAGTGAAAGAGTCGAACACAGGCGTCTGTCGAACTTTGGGCAGCCTGGAGTGATGGAGCCTTGCCTAACCAGTCATCCAGGTAAGGAAATACCTGGCAACGGGCTCGCCCCAGAAAAGCTGCCACTGGGGCCAAGCATTTGGTGAAGACTCTTGGAGCCGACTTTAACCCGAAGGGTAGCACCTTGAATTGATAATGGCACCCTGCCACCTCGAACCTGAGTAAACAAAGATGTTTTGGACGTATGGGAATATGAACATACACGTCCAGAAGATCCAGGGAGGACATATAGTCTCCTGCATCCATGAGAAGCAAGATTTCCTGGAGCGACAACATCCTTAAGGGTTGAGATTTGATGAACTTGTTCAACGACCTGAGGTCCATTATCTGCCTCCATTTCCCCGTCTTTTTCTTTATTAAGAAGAAGTGCGAATAGAACCCCTGATTTCGCTGATTGAGCGGCACCTCTTCGATTGCCTGCTTGGAGAGGAACAATCTGACGTCCTTCTTGAGGACTTGCAGATGACGATGGGAAGTTCTTCTCAGAGGCAAATTCGGGGGCTGTTGAACAAATTCCAGGGTGTGACCGTGGCGGAATACGCCTAACACCCATTTGTCGGAAGATATGAGCTTCCATTGATTGAAGATTTTGGAGCAAGCAGGGCCGTACTGAAGTGGGACTACAGTAGCAGGGGCCCGTGGTTCCTCATTGTCTCTTGTTGGAGTAGTGAGCCCTTCCCCCTGACGGTGGGCACCGATGTAACGTTGCTCTAGGGTAGGCTGGTGTTGAGGTTTGCTGAAAAGGCTGCGAAGTGAACTGAGAATGAATCCCCTGCTGATAATAGAGCTGAAAACGTTGCTGGAGCTGAGGTCGAGAGAGATATTCACCTCTGCCTCTTCCCCGGAAGGAAGCAAACATTTTCTGCTGCAGATTCGGCAACGATTTAGCTGTATCCGTATCCGATTTGATTGACTGCAGCGCTTCATCTACATGCTTGCCAAAGAGAAATTCGCTGTTGAACAGCATATCCAATACCTTGGCCCGAACCTCAGGGGGGAACGTGGTAGCTTTCAGCCACCCCTGCTGTCTCAACACTGCTGCTCCCGCCATCTGCCTGAAGGCGGTCGATGAAATAGAGCTCCACACTGAGAAGAAGGATTTTTAGATCTCCTCTGAGCGGCCTGCATAATAACCGAATTAGGCTGAGGAGAGTCCTCGGTCACCTTGTACCTCTTGTCTAAATTTGGTACCACCGCAGAAATAGAAGCTGGCGTCTTCATCAACTTTTGACCATCTTGCCATAAATAGTCTACAATGGGAATGGATTGAGTGGAGCGCTGCATTGTTGGTTTAAAATCATATAAGAAACACTCCGCCTGCTTGGCAGGCATAGGGAGGTCAAAGTGCCTAGAAGCGCGTTCCAGTAGATTGTGGAACCCACCTATATCTGCAGGCGGGGAGGCGGCTAAAGGCAGAGTAGGTGAAGATGGAGTAGGAGCCACGTAGTCGTCCCACTCATCATGGACATCCGGGTACAACTGCAATTCCCCTTCCTCTAGTTGCTGGTCATCATCATCCTGTATTTGTTAAGGAATTTCCACAGGTGGCGGGACAGACTGGCAATGGGGGCGCAGTCAGCAACACAGGAAAAGGCACAGGAACCTCCTGAGCAGGAGACTGCTGCAGAGCAGAGTTCGCCTCAGGAACCTTTTGTAATAATCATTTAGCATCAACCTAAGGTCAGTGACTAATGAAACAGGGATATTAATGGAGGGTTCCTGAGCTTGTTCTTCCTGTTCCTCGTAAGGATAGTGATCCTGAAATGCATCCAAACGTTGAGCACTGGGACGCCCTGTATCAGAGAAAGAAAAATCCCCCTCCAAATAAGTAGATGGATCATCCATTGCTTTTTCTTCCTCCGAGTCATGGCACTTAACTCTGAGTTGTGAGGGACTGTATGCAGGGCCATAAGGACCATCATCTTCAGATTCCTGGAAATCCAGAAGACAAGTAGGAGGTAATGGAGAAATCTTTAAAAAATCCTGCAGAAGGGGAGGAATTGGCTTTAGAAGCGGACTGTCCTTATCTCTCATCGATGGAGTCATTCACGGATCCATCGACGGGATCGTTGACGGTATAACCATCTGAGGCGGTTGAAGAGTCGCAGATGGTGATCGAACCAGCTGAACCGTCGACAGTGAAGCCCACATAGACGGTCTAACTGCAGCCGATGACGGTGACCCCACCACTGCTGTCGTTGACGACAAAGCTGCCATCGTCCTCTTGACTGTCGGTGTAGTCTCAGTCGCTGACGAAACCGTCGATGGAGCGCCAGATCCCACGGAGGCCGTAGACTGTGATTTCTTCGTCGATGGGACCGTCAACTAGCGGGTTTTCTCAGCTTTGGATTCCCTGGAAGGAGTATGAGGCTTCGACGGTGGAGCAGACCCAGACCTATGGTGAGAAGAAGGACCGGACTGGTCTTTTTTAGCCCTTTTTTCCTCAACCCTCTCTTTATGGTGGGGCCTAGATTTTTTTGGGTCCTTAAGGGAAGAGAAAGACACTTATACCTTTATTTTTCTGGAGGAGGTATGAGGCTCCTCAGAGTCAGAGCCTTTTGCCACTTTTTTACTTTGCAACCAGAGAAGCAGCCTAACCTCACGGTCTTTGAGACACTCCTTATGTGGGTCCTCAGAATATAGTCTGGACTTTCCACAAGTCTTACAGGGCCTAAACAACCCTTTTTTAGACTCTGACATAATGAAGAAAAAATAGGTACTCACACTCCTGGACTGTACATCAGAAAAAGATATGAAGTGTAGAAATGAGCTGCTATCTGGAAGTTCAAAAGGGCAATATTAGAAACACTGTGACTGAGCAGAGCTCAGGGAGACTCTCTAACACACGACGTGCAGTAAGAAATCTGAGGTATGGTGGCCCTGCAGGGGAAGGAGACTCTATGGTCTACTCTACGCTCTGATTGGCTGGAGTTTGGATGTTTTAAAACAATGGTAATAGGTTGCTAAAGGCTAGTGAATTCCTATGGGCATTTGAATGTTGAGTTTTAATACTGCTATTTGACTATTGCTGTGGAACTCCCACCATGACGACGGGGAAGATTCAAGCATGTGAATCTATAAAAGATACAATACTGGAGAACCAAAAATCTCACATGCAGCATAACAGTCTATCAATAAAAGGAAACCACACTCTTAACTATAAAAACCACAATGCACCAACAGCACAAACACTGAACATTCTCAATCTCAAAAGTCAATCCACCCTACTAACACTTTGCTCAGATACAGCAACTTCCGTGCCAGGAGCTTAGCAAGGAATTCAAAGTAAGTCCAAAGTAGACTTGGGAATGCAGACAGAAAGCAGACTATGGGCTGGGCAAAAGGGAATCTCTAAACACTCCCTTATCTCTCCAACCATCCTCTGCTACCAAAATTATGCGGGCGCAAGATACCCCTAAATTCTCACACCCTAAGAAACATCTTAAATAACACGCCCATGGGTAGGTGGATCAGGGACGGTGTTAAACCCTTAATTTCATGAGGCAATGTGTACCAAGATAGGGTACAAATTGGCATATCAAAAAACAGTCAGTTACGTAAGGACAGACTTAAGTGAGTTCTAGGGCAGAATGAAGGATTTACAATTATTTATTACAAAAATTCAAAGGGTACATACAGAGATTGTAATGTGCATATGCATAAAGTAATTGTCATTTGGGCTCTCAGTAAAAGGCAATTCAGAATAATAAGTAAAATCAAAAACATTCTAAGTCCCAAATGGATAGCACAATCAGTAAGAAATCAGACAGCATCCCCCGTATCACGGGAAAGTCATCTGGCTCACCCCCAAATTTGAGATTTTATATAGGAAGTTTCAATAGGAAATAAACAAACATCACTTTGCTTGACTACGTGCAGCAGAAATAATAAACTGTGAATGTGACATGATGAGACCTCCATTTTGAACAAGATGGCCTTGAGGCCTAACTAAGGCATAATAAGCATAAGCTAAGAAAATGCACTTGTAACAAAATAGTTTCACAGGCAATAGCATCATAGAATTATGCACATGTAAATTCAAGAGTAAATCCATATTCTGCACGTTGTTAATGATGCACAAAAATATAAAATTAAAAAAAACTACACTCTTCCAGCACTTTTGTACAGCAAGGTCTATGTTAAGAATTTGTTGTCATCCATTATAAAAATTATAGTCTCTCTCTCTCTTTCTCTTCTTTGTTGTTTTCCCGGTATCATCTGGTGGCTTCTCCCTTTCATGGACATGGCTGTGACCTCCACTCTAGCATCCCTTAGAGTAAACAAAGGTAAGTATTACGTCATCTTCCAAAGGAAATAAAAAAAAAACTAGATTTCTGGGCTTCCATTTTCTTAACTACTGTTGTGAAGTTCATCAGTTCTGCTCTTACCCGGTAGGCGTCCAGTTTCCTGGCGAAGCTGTATTTGGGAAATTATTCTCCTGATTTACCTGTGAACAGTATTCTCGGCTAGTCATTTAGCCATATTAAAATTAGTTTTAGCTGATAAAAAAAGCAGCATGCTAATCCAACGGTGACCTGGTGAGAGATTTATTTTCCTTTATATTTTTTCTCAGTCGCATCTACCTTTAACACTGAGCCCTTAATCTTTCTGGCAGTAGGAACCCTTTTCAGTTACTCTATCCAACCACCCTCTCTCCGGTGCTTCCCTGATCCAAGCACCTGCACAGCCACTGTCCTCCTCTGAACCATGTCATGTTGCTGGACACTCTTAGTGGAGGTCAGCTATCCTTATCATCATCTTCCACTCAGTCGATGCCACCTTCAAGGAGAGGTGTCTATCGCCCCTTGTCTAGAAACTTTCTAATCCTCCACAGGGTGGCCAACGGGCCACCTTCTCTTCCTACATCCTGTCCGCTCTGGTATCCGGCATTGCTGCATCGTTGAATGTGTTTGGAGAAAGGACCTTTCATAGTCCCTTCTTTGTTTCGTTTTCCCTATTCTTTCCTCTTTCTATTCTCTCTGTAGTCCAGTCTCTCTTTTATCTGCTTCAGAAAGTCTTTTTTTCCCTTTTATTTGCTTTAGTAAGTCTATTTTTCCCTTAACCTATTCCCTCCCCTCCAGGCTCGTGACAGCCCTTGTGAAGTCCTGGACATCCCAAGAGATTTCCCCAAGGTTAGGGTTCTTTTCTACACTACATGAAGAAATCGGAATAAATGCTTGGAATGGTTTCCTTGAGAGCATAAGACTATTCCCAATAACCAATAATAACCACTGGATTATACCCTAAAACACAAGACTGATCGAAATAACCAGCCATAACCACTGGATTAACCACTAACTTTGGATTTTTAGAGCAGTATGCTGCTTTGCGTAAAGTGCTTCAACACTTCGTTAGGGTAGTAAGCACTATATAAATGCAACTACAATACGATAGAACTGAGGCCACATAACCCCTGGGTGTAATGTGGCTCGCAAATCCTCCTTACCTCACGCTACTTCATCAAACTGTTGTTAAAGGCAAGGGTGTGCACATAAGTGTACCAGTATGACCTTTTAAAGAACTTACCGGTGAAATGCTGTTGTGCCAAACTGATAAATCTAGAATACATTAAACCCTCCCTCTAATTACAATCAATATAAAGATGCTACTTTGGTGACAGGCAATTTATTGACCCTCAAAGCCAATCCTAAGATAGAAGCCGAGAGAAACCCTGAATCACATAAGTAGCAACTGACCTAGTCCTCTTTAAAGGTTTATTTAAAAAAAAATTGGATAGCCCCAAATCTAACCACCAAAAACTATTTTGCAGCTGCAAATAAACTGCATTAATACGAAATAGCTGGACTAGTTCAACATTAGGATAGATGGTTTTCCAAAGTTGAAGTGATTTCCACTTGTTGGCTCTGGCCAACCAACTGTCACTTTGCATCTTCTCCACTGACAAGTACATAGAGTTCCACACAACAAAACCGAACTCGACGCCTAGAGGCCCCTAAATGTGGCAAGGTATGAGTTGCTCACTGAACAGGGGCGGATGCTTGACAGGGAGTGAGCGACAAATAACCGAATAAGGAGTTCACCCATATGCCCTTAAACGTAGCCACATGTCGGAAGGATCCAAAACCAGGCCAATTTGCGTATAGGGAAAATATAATCTGTTGCTTATTGCTCCCAACAACGTATTAATTTGAGCATCACTTTACTAAAAGACTGACCCTGCAGCATAAAACATGGTTGAAACATAAAATGATGGCCCACACAAGCACATGATATATTTTTTCAGTTAATTGCTAAAACATGTAATATCAGGTTTATATTATTAAGAAAACTGTGAATAAAGCATTCTTTGACTGTGCAGGTCTTCATTTTTCCTCACACATGAAGACACTATACATATTGAACTCACCCACAAATCATGTTCTGCATAATCAAACAGCAGCCACACCTTCCTATCACTGTGTGAAAGGAAGACCTTCTGTAAGGCGATCACATTGGGGTGCTTCAGTTCTCGTAACAGCTGAAAGCAAGAAGAAAAAAGAAAAAAGAAAGAGGTCATCACTTTAAATAATCTGATCAATAAAATCATCGTTTGTAAAATGTGGGCAATGCAAGAGGCAGGTTCTGTAGACTTTATCATACAATGTTTACAGTCAACTGATTTCCACAAACCTACTTTCCTACACCTGCCTCTGAGAGCCATTTGAATCAATGTACAGTTTCCCCTCACAAAACACTGTGCAAGTACGATCCTCTCACCTAGCACCAGAATGCGACAGTAAAAGGCACACAAAACTGACACACAAACAAGCACGAGCAAACACAAATACACAGATGCATTACACAAACACATAAACTTGTTGAAAATTCTGTACAGCTTTGGGGGGGAGGGGGTGGAGCAGTACAAGAGTGAATTCAATAGGGAGTCAAAGAAGAGCTGAATGTCATCCTGGACGGGGAGAGAGAAAAAGAGGAGAGAGAGAAAGAGAGTGGTAACGAGAGGACGAGAGAGAGGGGGTTGGAAATCGAGAGTTTTTTTTAAAGGAACTATAAATCGCTCTTGCTTATCCTATGTGGATAAGACAAGAGGGGATACAGAAACAGAGAAGGACTCGTGATTGACATTCAATCCCCCTGATCCTGGCCGCCACCTAAAATCTACTTCATAGAAACAGTGTTGATATTAACCCTCAAATCTCCCTAGAATGCATACAAATATATTTCAGCATCTGATAATCATGACAATGCAGGGCACAACAGCAATATCCCACATCAAGAAAATAAGTTAGGGGTGGGCGGTAAACTCCGCTCCCCCGGCGGAGTTCACTGAGTTTTGCCCACTCCGCACACCGCTTGGAGCACAAAGATTTGGAAAAACTTCGCAAACTGCCGTGTGGCGGAGCTTTTTCTCTGTGTGCGGCTCGCCAACAGTAAGTTGGCAAGCGAGAAAATGAAGCGCTAGACCATCTCCCGCTGAAATTTCTCAACGCGGGCAGTCAGGGCACGTCACTACTGCTCACGTTGAGAAAGCTGCCACTCGCGGGGTGAAAGCTGCCACTCAAGTATAAAATCAACTTGAGCAGCAGAAAGAAGCAATGCCCTCTGGAGCACTGTGTGGTGCAGTTCCTGCTGATTTTACAGTGCGGGACAAGCTCCCGGCACTAAAAATCAGCACGAGCAGCGTGACGTACTGCAACTTCGACGCTCGCAGAACTCTGCAGAATCTTTTTGGGGAACTCCGCAGAGTGAAACTCTGTGACTTCTGCCCAGACCAAAAATAAATATGGCTTCCTGTGCCAAACATTTGCCACCATGGCCTTAACAACACAATCTGCTACCTATAACACAGGCACATTAATTGCCATTACTATGTAAGAGTCCTAAATTACATTTCATAAACTAAATTAAACTTTCTAAAGATTTCCTTATCCTCAAAATATACATGCCCATGAAAATTATTATTATTTTTTTTTAAATATTTTTTTTATTGCCATTTAAGCGAAAATCTCCACACATTGTACATTGGTAGCAGGTCAGGCAATGATACGAAGGGTATAGCGAGGCAAACGAAAAAATAGGATGTTAACCTAGAGTGGTGTAGTGAGCCCTGCTGTGTAGAGGAGTAGCCAATGCATGTGTTGCGAAATATAACAAAACAGTAACTTTTGAAACCCTATGGCTGGCGCTGCTACAGGCAGTTAATTGGACATTCGGTAGCGTGTGTGGTAGGAATCTACTACAAATATTGGGGGTGGAGGCAGATGAGTGCTTGTGCAAATTACAGTTCACCTTATATACAGAGATCAATTGGGAATTTGTCTTTTTTTATATTTTGTCAATCTGAAATTTAGGGGCCGATTACAATACGGCCCGTAAAGGCACCGCATCATAATGGGCCGCTCAGTTTCCTTTCAGACTGCCTCATCATGTTGGAGGCAGTCGGAAAGGAAACCGGCCGATCATTCCGGCTGGCTTCGCAGCAAAGACCTGGAACGAGCTCCCAGTCAACATCAGACGCTCCCCCACTCTGCACACCTTCAGGAAGAGCCTCAAGACCTGGCTCTTCGACTTCGACTGATCCGGAGATGCACTCCCCCCTAGCGCCTTGAGACCCTCACAGGTGAGTAGAGCGCTTTATAAACCTCCTGATTGATTGATTGATTGATTGGCTTCCGACGGGCTCAGAGAGCCCGTCCGCCAGTTGGCAGCCGGCAAGTAATCTCAAGGCGCGTCTTCCCTTCCTTGAGATTACGATCACGGTTTCTGACATGGTTTCCATGCCGGTCTGTCCGACATGGAAACCATGTCGGGAGCATTTTGGGGCCCCCCAGCAGGGCGCTCTTTGGTGCATGGCCTCGAGTTGGAGGCCGAGGGGGCACCTATGTTTCCC
Source organism: Calotriton arnoldi (assembly GCA_963921515.1). Lineage (NCBI taxonomy): Eukaryota > Metazoa > Chordata > Amphibia > Caudata > Salamandridae > Calotriton > Calotriton arnoldi. The sequence goes on along the minus strand of CAWUFW010008199.1, from coordinate 28,220 downwards.
CTCTGTTGATCCCTGCACCTTGTGGCAGGGACCTGCCTGCCAAGGGGTGCAGGGATGAACCGCACATCCCATTTCACTATGGGAGCATGCATTCTGGCCGGTTTACGGCCGTAATGCATGCTCCCATAGTGAAATATAGGAATGCGACCGAACAGTGTTCGGTCGCATCCTAATAAGGGGGTCGGGACCGCCGACCGGGTGTCGGTCGGTCCCATGACCTAGTCCGTGTCTCCGACATCATAATAAGCCCCTTAATTGTGTTTTTTTCATGAATTTCTTTGGATTTTTTCCCTATGTGAATGTTTTGCTGTTTGAAATACCTGAACCAAATCTTTTTTAACTGCCTTTGTCAGTGTGTGTATGTATATATTTATATCTTTATGGGCTTATTCATTAATGTTTTCGATTATGTTGTATGAATTGCCTTTTGTACATATGAAACTGGTAATGTGTTTTATGGAAAATTGCTTTCTGAAATAAACAGGTATTGATTGATGATGACATTACAGATGAGATGGCAATTGACATATCAGTTTAACTGCATTATATATCTATATATATGGATATATATCTTTAAATACGAATTTAAAGCTGGAAGAATTTAGATAATCTAATGTCAGTGTTTTGTTTGGTGCAGTAAGTGGCAGGACTCCATCAGATACCTCTGCAAAATTTGCACCATTTTTCTTTCTAGCACAAAACAATTGATTATACCTTTTTGTCAATAAGATTGTTGCAGAATGTGTGACACTTTGTAATACATGGTAGGTCAGAAAGTGACCACTTTGGGCAGAGACTAAGTTTAATTGACCTGAATGACAGTGGCGGCTCCTCCGCTAAGGCGGAGGAGCGTCGCCCCACTGAAAGGAAAATTAAATGATAACGCGATGTTATTAAGCCCGGGGACACAGACCAAGTAGGTTTGGCTACGGGGCAGGACCCTTGGCGGAAGTATGACTAGAGGGCTACCCTTGATATTCTGCAGTCCCCAGTGATATTTTCACTCTCCCAAAGTGGGATGGAGTAAAGAAACCTATAAAGACCAAGATAATTCATCTAGTGCTTTTTTATAAAGGAGCAGCTATCTGCCCTTAAAACATAGAAGTAGATAGGTAGCATCCTGTCTGTTGTAATCAGGGAGGATACCCCCCTTTTTTGCCCTGATAAAAGTCCAGGACCTTTTTGGCCACTTTTTGGACTGAAACATGTCGGCACTAGGGTCATAGGACCATAAAACTCCAATTGACCCCCCCCCCTATTTTTGTATTTTAATATCCCCGACAGTTCCACTAATAATGGGATACTGGGATCTGTCTGAGGATTTTTAAATCTTTAAAACCCCCTGACTACATCTTCTCAAGAGCTCCCTGGAATATGGTTGAGCCCACTCTGACCTTTAGGAGTCAGGGTGACCCAATGATGAAGCATAACACTACTAGAGTGTGCGAGGGTAATACTAACAAAAAGAATTGTTTCCTTCCCCACAATCTAGTGGGTAACAACTAGAATGCTTCCACAAATCTTCCCATGTCTAATTAGGGTTAATTTCAGAGGCCTGTGAACGTGATTTACAAGGCTGTGGGGTACTTTCTGTGGAATAGTGTCTAGTACGGGAGGACGTACTCCCACCAGAGATTCCCTCTCTGCCCTTGCGGCGCAGGAGAAGTTCCTCTTCTCCGAGTGCCTTAGTTTTCTACTAAGTTTAATTGACCTGAATGACAGTGGCGGCTCCTCCGCTAAGGCAGAGGAACGTCGCCCCACTGAAAGGAAAATTAAATGGTAACACGATGTTTTTATCATTTTTTCTTCCCTGCTGTGGCAGCATGAGGGGGGGGCTGCTCTGCTGACAGAGCAGGGGAGGAGTGGTGAGCACACTAAACTGCGCATGATGCTTTGACCGGCCCTCTCAGGCCAGCCAAACAGTCATGCGCACTTTAGCATGTTCTCCATGCAGGCTGCTTTACAGCCTGCATGCAGAACATGCCCAGGCCCCCAGTTCCCGTCTGAGCGTTGAACCACGGCTGTCAGACCAATCACATCGCTGCATTGAAGCCTTGTGATTGGTTTAGGGGAGCCAATCACAACGCTGCATTGCAGCATTGTGATTGGCTCAGGGGAGCCTGGCTGCTTTCTGTTCAGCGGAGGAGAGACGACATGGGACAGAGCGGTGAGGAGGTTAGTGAATTTTTCTTTTTTTTACAATTATACCTCCTTACCCTCTCGTCCCTCCGCCTCACCACCCCAGGTCCGTGCTGGCTGCCACTACTGAATGATTGTCCTTCCACGAGCATCCCTGGGTACACTGGACCGAGGCCACCGATGGTGTGAATGTGACCTTCTCCTTTTGCCCAGGGTGTGGTATTTATGAGCGAAATGGAGAGGGTGGGCATGGATGGGTTTGGGAATAAATGAATGCTGAAAGTGACCATCAAGAGCGGATTCATGGTGTCACTTGTTATCAGGATGGAACTTGCAAGCAGCCAGAGCTTCTCCTATTGACCAAAATGCCCAGCCTCTGTGCATACTCCGGCAGGACAGGAGCCAGAGCATTTTCTTTCTCCGCGGCATGGCATTGGAACAAGTTACCAGTGTGACAATGCCCAACATCGTATCATAGCAGTTTAAAAAAACTGGCCGTTTCCCAACTAGACCCTACGCTCTTGCTGATAACCTGGAACTCTCTTGACTGGTTTTCCATGACAGGACACTCCTTGTGCAGTATACGTGCGTGGTAGAAACAACCATTCACATAACATTATCAAAATTCATCATTGGAGCTTAGGTTGACCAACTGGCATGGGTGTAAATTCAGGACGGTGAGTGTAAAAATTCAGGACAAAGAGCCAAAATTCAGGACAAAAAGTCAGGACAGAAGGTCAAAATTCAGGACAAAACTTTGGGACAAAAGGTAAGTTTTACAGACACATCAGAGGATGCCGCGCAATAATATATAAGGAAATAGACAACCAACATAAGTACAAGTCAAAATAAGTTTATATTAGGTTGAAACAATTGTGCACTTCACAGTTTTTCGTACAGCTTTGAGCAACTGTATTGGTCTTTTGTGGTATTTCATATGATCATGATCCATTTATATGGTTACTGCACTGGGTTGTCCAGTCTGATATTTCGTTTACAGTTCATGGTCCTGAGAAGGCATGTTTGGTGAGAGAAGGGGTCAGGAAGATCTGCTCGGATGCACTTTGTTACTAGCATCTAATATCTGAGTCCCATTGTGAGATGTAAAGCAGCACACATAGAATGCAGCTAATTGGGCCTGCAGTGCCGGACTAGAATGCAGGCCTCTGAGTGGCCAGCTTTATGTGTCAGATCGCTTCAGGTATTCCATGTCTGTTCAGCTGGTGATGACTGGTTTAGGGGCTGGTACAGTACTGAGTGATGGATAAGATCCATAGGGGACAGGTCTCATGAGAGAGTAAGAGCATTAGGCAGGAAAAGAGAGTTATTAACCAGCCTGCATGAGCTATAATTGGCGACACACTGCTGAGTGTTATGGTATTATTGTGCGCCAGAACGATTAGATAGGAGTTGACATTACTATATAATGCCCTGGCTGGCCATATATCAGCCCTCTATATTTTACCTGTGTATGATAAATCAGCCCAATCAGTATACTGATTGGGTTGTTTCATTTGTGTGAGCTGTAAACTGCAGATTCTCACTGATGCACAGCAGTGTGCTAGAGACTAGAAACTATACTATGTTAAGGCATTATTGCAGGTCAGAAGGAGGCACTGTCTTTTACATACAGAACATTTTCATTTGAAATGGAAGCACAATGCCAACATGCAGTTTTACTGATAAAACTATATAGCGCACAAATAATAATGTGTGGAAATGTGGTTTCAGCAAATATGTATCATTTGAACATCACCAAGTAAAGTGCCTTGATTGTTTTTATACTATTAAAACTTTGTTTCCAGCACACATCTGAATTACAAACAAGTGGTCCATTTGTGGTTTCCTAACTGCTGATATTTTTTGAGACATTTGCACAGTTCATCGACTCCACAGCCAACCACACAAAGGAACTCTTCAAAATAGTCAAAGAATTCTCCAACCCGACAGCCATAGAGAACACCATCCACCCCTCCAAGAACTCTGCGACACCCTCTCAGACTACTTTCACAGCAAGATCACCAACATCTATAACAATTTCAACATCCAACCTACTACCCTCAACCCCTTTGACCTCAACCAACCAGCGAACACCAGCAAAACCATCACCACCTGGTCACCGCCCACCACCCTGATCACCTCAGCCATCATGTCTTCCATCCAATCTGGGGCGTCCACTGAGCGCTGCTCCCACCACCTCTACAACCACACAACGAACCCAATCAGCAAGCAACTCACCAGCATCCTCAACTCCTCCATCCCCACAGCAACCTTCCCGGACAGATGGAAACACGCAGACCTCTACCCCTCCTAAAGAAAGCCTCAGCTGACCCAAACTATCTAAAATATTATCAACCAATCTCCCTGCTCCTCTACCTGGCCAAAGTTCTTGAGAAATCCATCAACCACCAGCTCACCGAATTACTGGAACAAAACCACCTACTGGACGCCTCTCAATCAGGCTTCTGTGCCAATTACATCATTGAGACCGTGCTGATTGCTGCCACAGACGACGTCAGAGCGCTCCTCGACCGTGGAGAAACTGTGGCCCTGATCCTCCTCGACCTCTATGTGGGTTTCAACACAGTTTCACACAACACCCTCATCAACAGACTCTACAACATAGGCATACAGCAAGACGCCCTCAAGTGGATCGCCTCCTTCATTACATTACGCATACAGAGCATCCAACTCCCTCCCTTCACCTCCGCCCCCAAAGACATCATATGCGGCGTGCCACAAGGATCATCCCTCAGCCTCACCCTGTTCAACACCTACATGACCCCCTTCGCAGACGTTGTCAGATCCCACGGACTCAACATAATCTCCTACGCAGACGACACTCAACTGATCCTCTCGCTCACCGAGTACCCCTCCAATGCCAAAACCAACTTCTGCAACGCCATGACTAATGTAGACCAATGTATGAGAGACAACTGCCTCTAACTCAAATCAGACACAACTGAAGTACTGATCTTCGGGAAGAGCACTTCCGCCTGGGACCACAGCTGTTGGCGTGCAGAACTCGGGCCCATGCCCACACCGACTGACCATGCACGCAAACTCAGCATCATCCTCGACAGCCAACTGACCATGAAACGACAATTCAACTCAGTCGCCTCCTGCTGCTTCCACACACTTCGTATGCTCCGCAGAATCTTCAGATGGATCCCAACCAACACCAGAAAGACCATCACTCAGGCCCTCGTCACCAGCCACCTCGACTACAGCAACACCCTCAATGCTGGCATCTCCACCCAGCTCCTCACAAGACTCCAGACCATACAGAAAGCTGATGCCAGACTCATCCTGGACTTCCACAAGCGAACTTGCATCGCCCACCACCAGCTCCCCATCCAGAAAAGATGCCAGTTCAAGATCCTTATGCATGCCTGCAAAGCCCTCCATGACCTAAGTCCTGCCTACCTCAACCATCGACTGAATTTTTACCAACCCACTAGACACCTGCGCTCCTCTTCACTTGCCCTCGCACACCACCCCCACGTCCGTCGCAGCCGCAGCATTAGCCGCTCCTTCTCCTACATTGCTGCCAAGACCTGGGACAACCGTCCCCTCCAGGTCCGTACAGTCCCCTTGCTGGCACACTTCAAAAAGAGACTCAAGACCTGGCTCTCGATTGAGACACAGTGTCCAGATACCCCTAGGGTTGACAGTGTTACACTTTACAAATGCTGTTTGATTTGTTTGATTTGATTTACAGGTATTTAAAAGTTGTTGTGGGTTACAAAATACTGACAGCTTACAGCCTTTGTTTTCACACCCCCTAGAAAATTTGAGAATACATGGTGCATTCTACCACATATTTGTCATTAGATATTCAACTGTATTAGTAAATTATGACCTTACTGTGCACCAGGATACAATAATCTGTTGGGGCTCTTCAACGATTCCCTCACTATCACCAACAGTTCCTCTCAACTCTTCGTAGTCCCTCTCTCACATGTATTTCATTAGTTTTATGGGCCTTCTCATACCAGTATAGGGTGTGGGAGCACTTTACATCACACACACATACAGAGACAATGAATCATACGTGTGTAAATCAGTGTATAAAAAATGTTACATAAGGCAAAGGGAACTACAAGGTGTAGGATGCACATGTCACCTATACCGGTAGGCATTTTTTAAGACTTTTTGATCTGAAGAAGCACAAACTATGGATTCAGAACATAACACCGTGGTTAGGGTTGACTTTAATCATACAAATTTATTTCCACCCAAACATACCATTTTTAGCAACATAGGGCTAATGAAAGATTGGGAAGAAGACATAACTTTCTAACCTGTACCATGCACTTTGCATGCAGCTCTTTGATGGCATTCATAGCTCACTGTGCTTGATTAGGATTGTAATTTATGAACTGCACAGTAACAAAAGAATCTCTGTGACAAAAGCAGCAACCCACTGAGTTGTGCACATAAAATACTGTTCTTGGATATGCATGGTTCACATTTTTTGCAGCAGGCATAGTAACCCTCTGCACTACCTTAGATAAATCAAAACTGCCACTAGACAAAACTCCCATCTCTATCCAGCAGGTACATTAATCACCAGAGTTATTGTGACACTTTTATTGTTGCCTGAAAACTCCTGGATATACAAGGAACCTTGCAGTGCTTTTAAAACTGCTGCACTGCTACAAAACCGGCCCCCAGTAACAAAATCAGCCCCTTACCCTTCCAGCCTCCCGGGAAAAATCCCGATGCCTGGTACGGCCCATCCACCAATTGTGCCCCTCACCTTCACCTAGACCATCTCTCATTGGTATTTAATTTCTTTTATAGTGCTGGTCATGCCAAGTATGTAGGGCAGGGTGTCGTGTGTGTTAAATCACACACATATTATATAGAGACAATGACTCATATAAATGTGTAAGTCAATGTATAGGAAATGTTACTTAAGGCAATGAGGGCTACAAGGTGTAAGAGTCAGATGTCATCCATATTGGTAGGTATTATAACTTAAGAGAGCGTGGCCTGGAAAAATATAGAAACTCAGGATTTAAAACATAACATGTTGGTTGGGGTTGCTTTTACTAATAACTATTGTTTACATTGACCTATTTAGACTAACACAACAGATAGCAATGGTTTGCAAATGAAAAGATCAGGAATGGAAACATGGAGCCAGGAGGCAGGGCCGGCACTTCATAAAGCTAGGTAAGACAGGATCCTTTAAGCACTGCCACTGCGTTACACCAAAAACAATAAAGGTCTGAAAACAGCCTTATTTTTCCGACAGAGGAAGCATGCCAAAACAAAATCCTATTTTGCTTGGAATGCTAAAAATCCTTGCACCGTCCCATACTCTGGCCTCAGGTCAGCAACAGATGAGGAATAGATAGTGTAGTCCTGCTACAGGGCTTGTGCTTCAGGCCACCTCATCAAAGTGTGAAAAGTAGCCAAAGGCAGCGCTGGAACCAGCCCCATATTGCACAGAGTTTATGAGGAAGATTGCCCCTCCATGAAAGGGCTTAGGACAGAAGGGGAAACTCACACCACCAAGATATTTTTTTAAACAGGGACAACTTTTTATTCTGCAGCAAAATTTTCTAAATATGTTTGGTGAAAATAGTTGGATTTTATAAAGGAACCTAACGATACATGTAGGAAATATTCAAATCTGGCACAGTGCCCATGAGCGGTGTGAAATAACGTGCCTACATTTTGCCTAAAGGTGGTAAAATAAATCACTTTATATTTTCTGGTGAATAAAAACAGCATGTACTCTGGAAACACCCTTCCAAATTAGACCACACATGGTGTTCAGCTTTATTCTTTCTTACGTAAACTGCACAGGGGTCACCACATGCCTTAACTGTCCAGACTGGCCCATTTTCATTCTGTATGCGACAATCAGCCAGCATACGGAATGACAAAGGGTCCATCACAGTCTGTGAGAGGCTGGAGAGGGGCTGCTCTTGAGCACAGAGGAGTGCGATGCGGCCCCAGCAGGAAGTTCTCAGAACACTGAGGGTTCTCAAAGGTGAGCAGTGCAGGTCACTGTAACCCCCCAAATTACGGACAAAAGGCATCCGTAAGAGGGATCTTAACGGACAATGGACGTGAGATCCAATTAACAGACGGTCCGTGAAATTTACAGACGGTTGGCCACCCTATTGGAGCTTCCTAAAGGATCTCGTCAAAGTGGGGGAAAAAAGGGGAGGGCTTTTGAGTAATGAATCACTCAGGTCCGGCATACATGCCCATATACATGAAAACAAAAATGAGTAGGCCGTTCCTAGCACATATTGCAGGATGATAAATGATCACAGGGTTGGAACAAAAGGTGAATGAAATAAGAAGAGCAGGAGAAAATTTCCTCCTTTCGGAAAAGACCCTCACACACCCAGCGTGCTAGGTGTCATGCTTCATCATCGGGTCTGCTCCTTATCGGGTCGGCACTGCAATACCCGATCGGCACCCGTGATGGGGCCTTCCTGGCGGAGATCTTTATTCCTATGCCGTTGGGTGTTGAATGTGTAAGGATCCTAAAAAAGATATGGTGTAGGTGATAGTAGTGTGTAAGGACGTGAAAGTAAAACAGGAAATAGTGAACCACTCAAAACAATTTTAATGAGTCGTGGTCACTATCCTGATTAAAAACTGAAAAGGCGCATACTCTCATTCTCAAAGTTGTGCGGAGATATGCTAAAAATAGGTCAACATGTTTCTTGCCTGTTATCTATTCAATGGCAATTCGTCAGGACCAAAGGTAGATCTACCTACACTTTTTGGTGGTGATCGAGAAACTCAATAAAGTGCATAAATGATCACCAATACAGCACCCTAAAAGTGGTACCTGTAGATCTATATCAAGCCTGCAATGGGAACAAAAAACAAAAAAACAAAAAAACAATATGACGACATTATCAATTCATATTAAAGTTATACCTAAAGTGCACCATTAAACATCCATGGTGCCTCACACGCATGCAGAAAACAGGTGAGCTATAACATGCATCAACTGTGATCTGGGTGTAGTGAAAATTAAAAAGGTACCGGTTAGAGCAGACACTCAACTGTAGTGTCCTAATGAAACAAAGAAAAGACAGAAGAAGGAAAGAAGAGAGATGGGAGGTTACTAGGCGGTCCTGATTCATTCCGAGATTGCCGCGGATGTTGATAACGGTGCCTTTGGTGTTTACGGCCTGGAGAGAGCTTGGTCCTGTATTGTAGGTTTGGCACTGATACCTGCAGGTCACTGGCATCTACTCTATATTGTACACCTTTTGGATGTTGTGTCAATGCACGTGTCCCGTCTTTGTGTTGTCTACTGCATTGGGCAGTTCATGGGGATACAGGGATAACCACACCTGATGTCGGCCAGTATTACTCCAGATACTGTACCTGGTTGTTACTAGGGGGACTACTTGCCGGTACCGGTGCGAGCAGTCTCTTGATATTCACCTGGTTACCAATTCAGTGTTCACACTTGGAGTGTCCCATTGACATCTGCACTTCTCCATTGTTAGAGATACAGGCGGTTGACTCTGGATTTGTATTCTCGGTTTTGGCACTGCCCACTGAATATCAGTCCTGGGTCCCAGTGTTTCAATTTTGTATTCTTGATTCTTTCCCCCTCCTCTCTTTTTCTCCACTTTTTCTCTTCTTTTCTTCTCTCTTCTTTCCTTCTTCTGTCTTTTCTTTGTTTCATTAGGACACTACAGTTGAGTGTCTGCTCTAACCGGTACACGATGCCATCAATCTCTCACCCGACCTGGGTGAGTGCAAATCAACCGTCTATGTATAAGATCCCTTGTGTTCTTCGTAGTTGCTACTGCTTTTTAATTTTCACTACACCCAGATCACAGTTGATGCATGTTATAGCTCACCTGTTTTCTGCATGCGTGTGAGGCACCATGGATGTTTAATGGTGCACTTTAGGTATAACTTTAATATGAATTGATAATGTCGTCATATTGTTTTCTTGTTTTTTGTTCCCATTGCAGGCTTGATATAGATCTACAGGTACCACTTTTTAGGTGCTGTATTGGTGATCATTTATGCACTTTATTGAGTTTCTCGATCACCACCAAAAAGTGTAGGTAGATCTACCTTTGGTCCTGACGAATTGCCATTGAATAGATAACAGGCAAGAAACATGTTGACCTATTTTTAGCATATCTCCGCACAACTTTGAGAATGAGAGTATGCGCCTTTTCAGTTTTTAATCAGGATAGTGACCACGACTCATTAAAATTGTTTTGAGTGGTTCACTATTTCCTGTTTTACTTTCACGTCCTTACACACTACTATCACCTACACCATATCTTTTTTAGGATCCTTACACATTCAACACCCAACGGCATAGGAATAAAGATCTCCGCCAGGAAGGCCCCATCACGGGTGCCGATCGGGTATTGCAGTGCCGACCCGATAAGGAGCAGACCCGATGATGAAGCAAGCTTCCTAAAGGACTCTGACATCCTAAGAACAACAGAGGATGTCCTTGCTACGGAAGAGACTCGCTGTCCCAGGATTCTTCATTTCCATGCCCTCTGAAGGGGGAGGAGACTCCGCTCCGGTGCTTCAAAAGTGCATAAGGAAGTGTGAGACGCTCTTGCTGCAGAAGGGACTCGCTGTCCCAGGATCCCTCAATCCATGCCACCTGATGGGAGAGGAGCCTCTGCTCCAGCGTTTCAAAAGGTTGGGACTTTACTTGTTCAAGATGATAATTTTGGAAAAGAAAACCCACGTCTCTGACAAAAATAGCTTTTTTCAACCCAAGTACATTGGTCGTGCATCTAAAATAGGTGCTGGCACAAATTATGCCCATGAAAATCATATTATGGACACACCACACCTACCTTACCCCTCCTTAGCAGCCTCCTTGGACGTTGCGGGTTCCATCATTCCTTGCGAACCAACAATCATCTCTTCTAACAGGTAGACCCCACTCTTTTCACTTGAACCAAATGAGCCCCCCCACCCATTAGCACGACTGAAAATCATGTGCAGCACAGTGAGGTAACCTTTTACACTCCTCCATTTGTTGATTCTAGGCTTGCTTTCCTAGCATTTGATGTTAAGGAGCTTAAACTCTTGGTTCAAAAGCTAGTTACTAGAATGCAGGACGTCCTGGGGAGCTTAAACTCTCTCTTTTTTTATGACTGACTTGTAGGGGGTTCCCGGAAGGGCAGAGCAAGAACACTACTCATTCTCCACTAGGGACTAATAAACAGTGACTTTTCCATCCTCTCAACGATAGCAGGTTTACAAGCTCAGAACTGATCCACTATAACATCTGCCCATAAGTCTGACAACCCATCTGCAATTCCTTATGCACCTCGAAATGCAGCCAATGGAAAGAGGGACTCCCTATTCCAACTCTTGGTCATCCTGCCCCAATCCAAAAGCACTCCTCGGCCTCGTTCCAGCAAATACCTTTCTGAAGCTTAAGCCCTATATCCCCTGCACTAATAAAAGTAGATTGTCTGCCTTCTAGAGCATCTAGTTCCAAGCCCCCCGTTATAAATGCTCTTCATTGTGAGAGACCCCAGAGTACTCCTCTACCAGTCATTGAAAGAGGGGAGCACTTAGCCATTCAGGGCGGTCCTCTCGATAAGGTGGGGTCCCAGGAGGGGTTACCAAGGTAAATTTAATTGGTGATCCGAGACTTCAGTTGAATCTGGGTGAACTAGAGAGCTTATGCTTCCTGTCTTGGAACATGGCTTGCCTACGGCAAAATCGAATCAACCCTGAATGGTTCGGGTTTGTAGAGAATTACCACGTCCTAACATTTCAAGAAACTTGGCTGACTGAAGCAGCCTTTAGGACTGGTTTTAAAACTTTTATATTAGAGTATATCCATCTGCTGCTGGACAGGATTCTGGGGGATTGTGTGGGTAAAGATATCCCTAAATTGAAATGTTAGGCTCCTCCATCTAGATTCTCCTGATATCCTTGGCCTAAGTTTAAAAGGAGCTAATGGGTCAAAGATTAATTTATTCTTGTTTACAATCGTACGTTCCCTCGCCATAAGGAGTCCCAGAACCTTGCCATTTTAGGCTCTCATTTGTCCTATCTTCATCTGTAGGAAGCTGGCTCTGTATATGATATTGCCACTAGGTAGTAATACCATGCGCAGAGTCCATGGGTTCCCCAAAAGTGTACAGGGCTCAATGTAAAACCCAAAGTGCTCTATTAGTGGTAGCCTGGGCGAGCAGCCTTAGGCCTAACACAGAGGAGTGTAAGACGAATATATACGTTTTTTTAGCATGCGTTTACAACGCATGCCATAACAACGCTGTCGTTACAACAACTGCGTTGTTAGTTCAAGATACCGTTACAACGCAAGTCGGAACCACGACTTGCTGTAGGGGGCGCTGGATGTTGGAATAGTATAATTTACTATTCCAACTCCAGTCTGTGCGTACCCTAGGGAAGGTGCTGGATTTTAAATCCAACACCTTCCGCCCCCTAATACAAGTCGTTTTTCCGACTTGCGTTGTAACGGTATGCGAAATAACAACGCGGTTGTTGTAACGACCGCGTTGCTATGGCACGCGTTGTTCCGCATGCGAAATAAACGCTGTTCATCGTGTAAGACATTTATTGCACCACAGAGAACAATAATGGACACACGACTCAAGAAGGAGATCTAGACCAATTTTGTTAAATTATACTTTGTTTGTACTTTATTTTAAGACCCAGGTCTTAATAATCAGTTAAGTACATTTTTAATAAAAAATGCTTTTCACTTTGAAAAATCGACACTTAGAAACTTTTTCACACAGTCCAATGTTATCCTATGGGGAAAACAATATTGCGGTTAAACAGGTAAGTATTGAACTTACAGTCTTAGTCTTCGGAGCCAAAAGTCAGCAAGGACTCGAGGTCAGGTAAGTACCAAAACTGCACCACCAGCATCACAGGGGCGGCCGGGTGCAGAGGTCAAAATAGGAGTTCGACCCAATGCTTTCTAATGGAGACAGGGGATGTCTGGAGCCACACTTCTTGCAGGTATGTAGATTGGTTGCAGGGCCCAAGGTCTGAGGGTTAGGTTAAGCACAGGGGGGCCACAAAGCAACACCAAACATACACCACCAGCGGCACAGGGGCAGCCGGGTGCAGGGTGCAAATTTGACGTCAGGCACCCAATGCTTTTCAATAGGAATTCCCTTTTCGGCAAAGGGGCTGCAGGCGTGGCACCGGAGGTTGCAGGAGGAAGACCAGCGACAGCAGAGGGAAGTTGGGATGTAGGGGGTCGTAGGGGCACCATCGGTTCAGCTCACCAAGGCCCAGGGACTTCAGGTGTAGGGGTACCTTTTGACGCCGGAGTCTTCTTACCGGAGCCGGTCGAGGTAGGGGTAGCCTCTGGATTAACACTGCAGGCGCAGTCGTGGAGGACAGGAGAGGTCAGCCAACACTGGACACAAAGTCAGGATCGCCGGGGAGACTTCACTGCACTGGTGAGCCACTCAGACTCGGGCCGTGGGCGTCGGGTGCAGAGTGGGCAGGAGATGCGGATCCGCCTGGATCCGGAGTCTTTGGGGTCGGTTTCTTCAGGTTAGGTCCGCTGTCCACAGGAGATTGGAGTCTTTGTTGAAGGCAACAGTCCTCCCAGGGGTTCCAGAGGTCATTGTTGCAAAACAAGTCGCAGGGTCGTCGAAGCAGGAGATAGGCCGGTAGGGCTGGGGTCAAGGCAGTTGTTGTCTTCTGGCTTCCACTGCAGGGTGTCTTCTTTCTTCTTAGGTCATCGCAGATCTGCCTGCCAGGTCTGGGGGAGCCACCTAAATACAAAATTTAGGAGGCGTTTTAGGGGGCACCTTACCTGGGGTGGCTATACCCTCTATTATGCCACCCTCCTGTGGGAGGGGGCATAGACTTAGCCCTGATGGATGGGTCCCCCATCTTGAAGATGGCGGGGACAGGAAGCTGTGCTTCACCTCTCCTCCCCCACCTTAGGGATGGGGTAGGCAGAGGTGGTCTTTTTGAATTTTCCCACCGGTTTTCCCACCCAAAGTGGGGGTGTAAATCAGGGGCTGCCATCTGCTTCCAGCAGCAGAGGCTGGGGGTCACATTACAAAGGCGGCAGGCCTTTGAAGCTTCCCACTTCGAGCACTGGCCGATCCTGGGGGAGGAGGCATGACACCTCTGCCCAGGATGTTCATTGTTTCTGGTCCCAGAGAGCAGGGGCTCTCTACCCAGGGGTCCAGAAACATGTCTGGTGGTGGCTGGCTGCCTACAGCCAGTCAGAGACCACACCAGGGTTGGTAGTGATTCAGGGGGCACTTCTGAGGTGCCCTCTAGGTACATGGTACAATAAATCCCAAACTGGCATCAGTGGGGATTTATTGAAAGGAGTAGTTTGTTACCAAACACTCCTGTATTCAGTGAAGCCATCATGGTGCTGTGGAACTCGAGTTGTCGAGTTCCCATCCCATGTACTTTCTATGGCTTCCAAGCCACTTACAATATTAGGAAATGGGGCTCAATATTGTAGGGGCATAACTGCTCATGCAGATATGCCCTCACCTGTAGTATAGTGCACCGTGCCTTAGTGCTGTGAGGCCTGCTTGAGGGGTGACTTATCTATGCTGTCAGGCAGTGCTAGCTGGCATGGCATCCAGGCAGGGTGCCATGTCGACTTTGTCGTTTTCTCCCTCACAGGTGCATGCAGGCTGCAAGGGCAGTGGCACTGTCCCAGTGAGGGGAAGTCCCAAGGGACCCTCTTTAGCCCCTAGGCCCTAGGTACCCAGGGTACCATTTACTAGGGTCTTACAGTAGGGCAGAAGTACCAATTGGGGGGTTGTTTAGGGAAGGAGCAGTGGCACAGGGACCTGGTTTGCAGGGACCCTGTGCACTACATTTGAAACCACATCAAAACCAGGCAAAAAGTGGGGGGAGGGGCTAGCCATGAAAAAGAGGCACTTTCTCACATCATCCTAAACCCCATCTCCTAGTTGGTGGTGATTTTAATGTCACCTATGAGCCACTGGAATACAAGAACTTGGTAACTGCTGAACATGATAAAATAATAGGTATTGCATCCCTTGAATCTATCTTGTTTATTTCAATCACAGGCAGGGCTTTACAACTAGCCCAGATGATACTTACACACAGTTTACACGGTTGTAATGGCTAGTCTAAGATATAAATAGAACACATACTTTCGTGAGAGGGAAGCACAAAAGTAGGATTGATTGTTTTGTATTGGATACAGCTTTATAGGACAAAATGATCGATTTTATAGTGATACCAAGAATAGACAGCAATCACTATGCCTTGCAACTTAGTATGTGTCCCAATCTCATTTCAGTCTCCAAGGAAACTAGTCACCATACTTTAGAGGAGCCTCTATTATTTAATAATCATAGGATGATTATGTGGCCTAGCGTATTAGCCAATAGGGATGCACACACAAAGATTTATGATACCTTTTATAAAGCAATAACACCCTTTGAGGATTTACCTTGTTGTAATATCCCGATCACTGACATCAATCAAGTATTATTGACACAATTAGGGGAATTATTTTATTATATAGTTAACTCTTCTTCTCTAAAGACACATTCAGACAAAATAAAATGATAAAAATAACTCATGGTTTTCGAATAGCGGTCGCAAAGCAAAATCCCTTCCCTTACAAGCAATTAAATCTTCCATTCCTTCTGCAATCAGATTTGCCAGATTTCAATACAGACATACTATTAATTGCGGCAAGTGGGAACGGGATGAGGGCATTTGGGCAGATCTTTTCAAGGCTTCACGAACTAGAGATATGACTTCCATATGGCATACTTGCCCATGCCAGTAGGGAGGGCAGTTCTTCCACCAACCATTACATTTAACCATTCACTTGGGTTTCCCATTTTGGAAACATTTATACATCTCCGAGTATATTTCAACTGACCTCCACAATGTTTTGTTTAGTTCCTCTACTTTCAGGGGATACCTATTTTTGTCACTTGAAGAAACCCAGACAGCATTGAATCTGTGAAGTTGGGCAAAGCACCAGGCCCAGATAAGATCCCAGTGGACCTTTTTTGACATGATGTTTCTTTATGGACTACTTACATTAGCCTCCTCTCTAATACCATTGCTGCGGGCACAGAGATCCCCAATACTTGGTGTGGTGCAGTAATCATACATATTTATACAAAGGGGGGACAAATGTGTTTTTAGCAATTACCAACCAATACGTTTATTGGATAATATACAAAAAATATTTGGTAGGAAAAGCCTCAACAAACTTCAACAGTGGATTGCGGACAACGAGATTCTATCTCCATTTCAGGTGGAATTTAGATCCAAAGCGGGCACTGTCGATCGTGTTTTTTGACTGTCCCTTATCCAATGGAAGTACATCACAATTATGTATGACCACCTGAATATTGGAATCGTGGATCTGAGGGCAGCTTTTGATCTACTGTGGGAAACATTAAAGTTAATGGGTGTTCCTAGTTCATTGCTGTCCCCTATAGTTAGGTTGCAAGAGCACAGTTACGCACAGGTACGTTGGGGCAAACAGGGGAGATCACGAAACGTTTCCATATATGCAGAGGGGGCAGGGTTGTGTTCTGGCTCCCACTCTCTTCTCCTTTTATATAAAGGACACCTTCGATAACCTCTTCAGTTGCACACACGATGACCCTTAGCTAAATGACTTACCTATACTGGCTTTGCTTTTTGTTGACAGAACCCTTCTCCTTTCCAGAACCCCTACTGGCTTCAAAATCCTTTGTCTAAGTTCCAGGCATTTTGCGATCATATAACCCTAGAAATCAATATATAGAAAACCAAGGGGTCGATTCCGATTCGGGCCGGAAATTTCTCCGACCGAGCCGGACCCGGAGAGATTTCCGACCGAATCGGACCCGTGCAGTCCGACTCGAACGAGTACGATGCGTCCGTATGTTATCGGACTCGAGTCGGTCGGACTCCCATTGATGTCAATGGGAGCCGGTCGTACAACGCGTACGCGGGCTCCCATTGACTCAATGGGTGCGAGTCGGACAAGGGCGCCCCTACAGCGGGTACGCGGCGAAGCGACTCGCGCCGTACACGCACAGGTAGGGGGACCCATGGGTCCCCCTGTGTGCGACTCGCGGGGCTACGCGTACAGGGGGTCCGACACGGACCCCCAAAGTACGGCTCCGACAGCTCTTACGAGCCGGAGTGCGCGGCTCGGTCGGACTGCTCGCGGCGCGCATCGTACTTACCCGGCCGGGAAACGTCTCCATTGCGCGGTGCGAGTCGAGTCCGAGCGAGTCGGTCGGAGCGGTTCGAGCCGGGAGCGAGTCGGTCGGAGCGGTCGGGACGCCCGGACGAGTCGGTCGGCGATTTCAGCATCGTACTCGCTCGGCCGGACCCGCGTACGGTTCGGTCGGGAAACAGGGCTCCGAATCGGATCCGGTAAAGCCGAATCCGATTCGGAGCCCTACCGGCCGAGATCGGAATCGGCCCCCAAGTGTCTGGCGATTTATCCACATAAGCCCTTTAGCTGTACCTGGGAATTAACGTTTACAGCAGACTATCTTGGGCTCCTCAAAAGAAGGGCAAAACTATACTGCAGCATGGATCACTAACACAATATCGACAACAATAATATTGTGTAACAAAAATATTGTGTCAACAATATCGCTTACAAAAATATCGGCTCCCTATACTTATAATGGTAAGTACAAAAATATTGAAAATCAAATATCGTTTCAAACTAATATCGTTAAAAAACATGCAAAAATATAATTTTTTAATATATATATATATATATATACATATATACATATATACATATATATAAAGTTTAAAATACTAAATCTTAAATATTTTAATATATAACATTAATATAATGTAAATTAAATAATTGTAAATAATATTTAATACTATATACAAACATATTCCTATATAAACACACATGTGTGTATGTTTATACATACATATAATGTAACACTATTATAAATATATATTTTACATTATATTACTTTTTTGATCATTTTTTTAATTTACAACTATAAAAGCATATATATATATATATATATATATAAATATATATATATATATATATATATGTAAAAATATAAATATATATATATGAAATTAATTAACAAATCAATTACAGTACATTAAAGAAACTTACCAAATAATTAAAATATAAAACATTTAAAATCCGAAAAAAAGACAGCTGAAAATAATATTTAAAAATATCTACATAAACAAATAATATAAAATTAAAAAACTAAACAAATAATAATAATAGGTACATTTAAACAATCTTAGGAAAGTATTGGAGTCTAGGAATAATAGTTTTACTATTCCCACTCCAGTTTATGCAACAGAAGGGAAAGCGTAGGCTTTCAGAGGGGTTAAATTTACTTTTCCCACTCCAAACAGGTCAACAGTAGGAAAGGTACCTGACTTATAAAATGATTTAATATTCCACCTCCAGTTTGCGAAACAGTACGGAAAGCGTTGGACTTCAAACGGGTAAGATTTACTGTTCCCACTCCAGTCTGTGCAACAGTAGAGAAAGCGTTGGACTTCGGAGGGGTTACATTTACTATTCCCAATCCTTGTTTGGGCAGCAGTATGGAAAGTGTTATACTTCGGAGTGGTAAGATTTACTATTCCGACTTCAGCCTGTGCAATAGTAGGGAGAGTGTTGTGCTTCGGAGGGGTAAGATTTACTATTCCCACTCCAGTCTGTGCAACATCTATATAAAGCGTTGAACTTTAGGAGGGGTACGATTTACTATTCCCACTCCAGTCTGTGCAACAGTAGGGAAAGCGTTGGACTTCAGAGGGGTTACATTTACTATTCCCATTTCAGTCTAAGCAACAGTAGGGAAAGTACTTCACTTCAAACACATTACATTATTTGATTAACTCTATTCATTTAGAACTAATATAACATTCTTAATATTATTAATTAACCAAGAAATAAATATGTATATAGAAAATAAATAAAAAACAATATACATGTTCATTAAACAATGTAATAATTACCAATACACTAAAAATATAACTAAAATTAATAAGTATAACACAATTCACATCATTTATAATCAATTAACTAATTTACAGTTAATAATTGTGTTAATTATTACTTAGCGTCCCACCCTACACCCCTACAAACCTAGCAACCCACAACTAAAATATAACTGAAATAAATCAAAATTACATAATGTACATAATTATCAATTAAAAAATGTATAATAAATAATTTAATTATTACTTAACCCAACAGCCCACACCTAAAATATAACATTTAAAATGTTGACACAATTTACATAATTAATAATCAATTCAATAATTAATAATAAATTAATAAGTAATTGTTTAATAATTATAAGTTAATTAACTTCCCTCTATACCCCTACAAACCCTACAGCCCGCACCTAAAATATAACAAAAAAATATCATTATTACACATTCTACGTAATTAATCAATTAAATAATAATACATTAATAATTCATTATTAATTTGTAATTTAATTAACTTCCCACCCTATACCCCTACAAAACTAGCAACCCACTACAACAATATAAAATACTATTAGCAATTAAATTAAAATTTCAAAATCACATAACATTACAAACTATGGTGTCCATTACGATGTCGGGCGGAGAAAAATCCGCCAACAACCACAGTGGCGAAAATCCGCCCGCCTACACCGTCTGAATACCGACCGAGCAATTACGATGCCGCGAACCGAAAACCGCTGGAGGCGGAAAATAAACAGAAAAAACCGCCCGCCCATGTCCGAGTCCAAGTCCATCCGCCCGCCACGGACGGAAAGACGCACGACAAGCCAAAACCGCCCGCCCTGACGACCGAGACACCGCCCGTTAAATTAGGATCGTACCGACATGAGCGCGGGAAATCCACAAATACACCGCCCGCCAGCGCAAACAACAGTGACGAAAATGGACACGGCGGAAGCCCTGGCGGCCACGTCCATGCACAGAAACCATCCACTGACGAAAACAAACACACACAATATGGCTAACAAGTCCACACAGCAACCCACGCACAAAAACCCAAACACAGTACACATCCCTGAAACACACCCGCCCCTGGACAAACAAATCAACTACAAATCCCAGAACACCAGCCACAACACACCTGAAAACAACAGACCATCATGACACACCCACATAGGTAAGTACAAAACCAGCCCCTTCACAGACCACAACCCCCTGCAACATTACAAACTGAGGACGAAAGCACACAACACAGCAAGACAGAAAGGACAGCAGCACACCACAGACACGCACCCATCACACCCATCACCACCACCACCAAACACCTGACCCACAAACCCCCTGCACATCACACACCACACACCGCACCAGCACCACAAACACCAAAACACACACCATGGCATCACACAGAATGCCCAAGTTCACTCCCACCGAGCTAACGGTCATGGTCGACGAGATCGTCAAGGTGCACCCACAAATCTATGGCAACCAGGTCCAACAGACACCACTATCCACCAGAAACCGGTTGTGGAGCAGGATCGTAGACCAGGTCAATGCAGTCGGGAACGTTCCACGCAACAGAGGAGAAATTAACAAAAGGTGGAACGACCTCAAAAGCGTGGTCAAGAAGAAGGAGAGCAAAAATCGAGAGCTGGCTCCCAGGACTGGCGGAGGGAATCCCGCGCTATTCAAGACCTTCAAGGCGTGGGAGGAGAAGGTGCGAGTCATCATACATCCGGAGATCCTCACCGGATTACCAGGGGAGTGGAGGCTGGTAAGTACAAACAAACGTATACCAGCACACCGCTATGTACTCACATGCACTACCACCATGCCATAGCTCCTAGGGACAAACACCCCCATGTCCAGTACACAATACACAAGACATCACCCACACATGCAACAGACACTCACACACACTCAGCCCAAAGCTACCAACTAACAAAACCATGGGGGCATGTGTACAGTCAGCCAGCACCGCAACTCCCACCAAGTCCCCTTGTACTCCAGATGCGCCAGAATGAGCACTCCCCACACCCACATCCATGTGTCCGCCATAGCTGCACTGACCGACAAGTAACAGGTAAGTAGCCGGAACACAAAGACAGTGGGTCGGAGGGGGACAGCTGAAGTAAAACACCCACCAGGCCCCCACTACCACAGACCAGCAAGGTGGAGCACACCCCACATCCATGTGTCCGCCATAGCTGCACTGACCAACAAGTAACAGGTAAGTAGCCGAACACAAAGACAGTGGGTCGGAGGGGGACAGCTGAAGTAAAACACCCACCAGGCCCCCACTACCACAGACCAGCAAGGTGGAGCACACCCCACATCCATGTGTCCGCCATAGCTGCACTGACCAACAAGTAACAGGTAAGTAGCTGGAACACAAAGACAGTGGGTCGGAGGGGGACAGCTGAAGTAAAACACCCACCAGGCCCCACTACCACAGACCAGCAAGGTGGAGCACCCCTCCCTCCCAGTACCATGTGGCATCCATTGCATTGCGCACTCAGAAACAACCTGTAGGTGGGAAAAAGTACAGGGCGGGGCGTCTGTAGGCATGAGGACTGTACTACGACTGACACATGGGACATGTCACGTAGCAGAGGAACACGCAGCACTGCTCCCAGTCACAATCATGAGACCAATGTGCACACGGACATGTTCAACAAAGTCAAACCCCACATGACCCATCACAGATACAGCAACACCTAAGGAGCCACGTCTGCATGTACAAGTCCCACTGGAGCACAGACCCACACGGCAGGCACTGTGCCACCCATCACACACATCAGCAACACCGTCGAAGTCCTGTCCATGTAGTCCTCACTGCCTGTCACCCACACATCGTACAACAACGCCCACGTAAGACAGACCGTACTAGAAGTAACAGCCTGGAACCACAATATTGCACACAAAGACAACTGGACCCATGAAACACACAGGCACACAATGCACATTCAACATATCATCCATCTCACCTCTCAGCCACAGTGTCATGAAAGGTATGACATCCGAACAGCTGTCCCTCATACAGTAGACATGCAAAGATACCTGCCCATGACAAATCAAGTGGCTGCAGTGACCGAAGCGCACGTCACACTGCGAGTAACGACACACATAATATAGTCAACACCCCAAGAGCACAGCACTGATGCACATGTACCAGGGCAGCACGCACACAAAGGAATTGGCCCATCTGCAATACGTCGTGTGGCACACAACAAGCACGAACTCACAACATTGCTACCAATGTGATGTCCATGAATGATAACAGTCAGCAGATATTCCGGCCATGTGAGACAGACACACACCTTTGTCTATGCACTGTCACGTTGCCAGAACACATGTCACGTTCTGCACCCATTACCCACAGCATGTACCCCAAAAGCATATTTCAACCCAAGAGCGTTTAGGGGCTGTACCCCCTTTGGCATCAGCGTACCTAAGCGTTCCATCCCTCCCCTAAACCATCGTTCAACCCAACATCGTCGATGGTCCTGGAGCATGCATGCACACGAGCCACAAAATGTAGGAGCATAGCAACACACACCCATCGGCATTGCTAATCCGTCCCATGCCACATGTCCACATCACACAGACCCATTGCCTAGCCCACGCATACACACATCGTACATCCACACACACGCCATTGGGAAACCTGTGCACGACAGTGCACGAACTGTGAATGTCAGACAACCAATACATACTTTGCTAGGTGCAACACAATGACCCATCTCATTCTCCCCACAGGTGCCGAACTGCTGGATGCTGGAGAGGGTGACAGCAGCCAGCACAGCCAGTCCGCAAGCCCCCGACCCGGACTCACGGATGTAGAGGAGCTGGACACCTCTCCGGACACGGACCACCCAGCAGGCCCATCTGGAGTGGCAGGGCACAACCGCTCCCCAGGGCCCCTCCTGCCCACCAACACATCACCCAGGGCTGCTGACCAGTCACAGACCCCTGCTGCCACAGCCGTTGCGGCCACCACCACCGCCGCAACCACCACCACCGCCGCAACCACCACCACCACGCCATCCCTCGCCACAGCCCCTGCGCAAGGGTCGGCACGGCCGTCGGGCTCCACCCTGGGAGCCAGAGCGAGGACCGTGGTGAGCAATGTGGCTAGTGGGCAGGTCGGTGGCAGCAGTACTGGTAGGAGGAGCAGGGCCAGGCCAACGCCAACTGTGCCTGGGAGCCAAGCCCTGCCGCCAATCGACAGAGTCCTTGGGGCCTATGAAGAGGCCCAAGGCGAATGGGCCAGGTCGGCAAGCGACACGCGGGAGGTCCTTGCGGTGTTGAGGTCCATGGACGCCCATATGGCCCAAATCGCGGCCCTCATGGGCCAGCTGGTGGTGGGGGAGGGCACAAGCAAGGCCAGCAACACCACCTCCGCCACCACCTGCTGTGGCGCAGGCTCGTGCAGCATCGCGTTCCCCTGCGTCCACAGCGAGTGAGCACTCCTCAACCACCACCAGCGGAACATCAACACCCCCCCCTACCAAACGTGGAAGGGGCCGTCCGAAGAGGAAACAGGTGTCCAGAGAGGACTTCGCCCGCACCAAACGCCAGTGAGTCAGCCAGCCACCTTGACCACCTACTGCCATTACTTGTAATACGATCCTACCCCACACTGCCATGTGAATGGCATGTGCCTGTTGGACTGTGGACATAGAACTCCATGGGTACACCTTGACCATCACGCAGCCATGACCGTCAACTCATTGTCACAGCATGCACCACATTTGTCATCACCTTGCACACAATCACATGTCACCGCTGTTAATAAATACACCTTGTTCACAATCGGCTTAATGTGTCCTGGGTTTATTCCACGATGTGCAATCGCCACCATGAGCAGAAATGCATCTGCTGTGTGGCATGTCGATGGGACAGGAGAGGCTGCAGGGACCTAGGGGTGAAAAACAGAACAAGAGTACATTCAATGAGTGTGTCACACACTCATCACACAGTACTTGTCACCAACTACAAGCAATGCACACACATCTCACAGAGCAACAGGGCACAATGCTACAGCCACTGACAGTGGCATACCAACCTGGACATGGACCATTGACACACAGCACTCAGTGAACAAAAGGCCCCCGTAACAGAGCACACATACACCTGCACAACTACAGCTACATCAGCCGTCGTACATGGTCACTCACCGTCAAGTGAAGTAGCGGGCGATGAGCTGCTGACGCACAGTCACAGCTTCATCCTCTCCACTGTCCTCTTCACTGGAGCTGTCCTGGTGTGCAGGCTGGGGCCCTGGTTGATCTCCGTCATCCACAATTAGGGGATCTGCTTGCGGATCGCCAGATTGTGCAGCATGCAGCAAGCCACAATTATCTGGCACACCTTCTGTGGGGAGTATGCCAGTGCGCCCCCGGTGCGGTCCAGGCATCTGAACCTGGACTTGAGGAGGCCAAAGGTCCGCTCAACCACACGTCTGGTCCTCCCATGTGCCTCATTGTAGCGGACATCAGCTGGGCTCCCAGGACGTCGTAATGGGCTGAGCAGCCAGGGTCCATTCGGGTACAAAAGGGGATGATGGACGGAACATTTGAGCCAATCAAACACTCACCCCCAGTCAACTGATCTGGGTTTAATCCATCATCATTCTTTAGCTCACTCCACCACCCCAGTTCAGACATGGCCATATGCAAATCAGTCTGACCCTGTGCCTCATGGGAACAGTCCAGCCCGAACTGCCAAGCCATGTCTTCCCTGGACCGGAAACAAGCATCCTAGGACCGGTTTCTGGCATTCCAGCCGTCATCAGCCAGGCTTGCTTGAATCCAGTGGCAAAGTGAGCAAGGGACCCACGTCTGGGCATACCCCCGCCAACTTAGGGCGAACAAAGCGATACAAAAGGGGATGATGGACGGAACGTTTGAGCCAATCAAACACTCACCCCCAGTCAACTGATCTGGGTTTAATCCATCATCATTCTTTAGCTCACTCCACCACCCCAGTTCAGACATGGCCATATGCAAATCAGTCTGACCCTGTGCCTCATGGGAACAGTCCAGCCCGAACTGCCAAGCCATGTCTTCCCTGGACCGGAAACAAGCATCCTAGGACCGGTTTCTGGCATTCCAGCCGTCATCAGCCAGGCTTGCTTGAATCCAGTGGCAAAGTGAGCAAGGGACCCACGTCTGGGCATACCCCCGCCAACTTAGGGCGAACAAAGCGATACAAAAGGGGATGATGGACGGAGCGTTTGAGCCAATCAAACACTCACCCCCAGTCAACTGATCTGGGTTTAATCCATCATCATTCTTTAGCTCACTCCACCACCCCAGTTCAGACATGGCCATATGCAAATCAGTCTGACCCTGTGCCTCATGGGAACAGTCCAGCCCGAACTGCCAAGCCATGTCTTCCCTGGACCGGAAACAAGCATCCTAGGACCGGTTTCTGGCATTCCAGCCGTCATCAGCCAGGCTTGCTTGAATCCAGTGGCAAAGTGAGCAAGGGACCCACGTCTGGGCATACCCGCCAACTTAGGGCGAACAAAGCGATACAAAAGGGGATGATGGACGGAGCGTTTGAGCCAATCAAACACTCACCCCCAGTCAACTGATCTGGGTTTAATCCATCATCATTCTTTAGCTCACTCCACCACCCCAGTTCAGACATGGCCATATGCAAATCAGTCTGACCCTGTGCCTCATGGGAACAGTCCAGCCCGAACTGCCAAGCCATGTCTTCCCTGGACCGGAAACAAGCATCCTAGGACCGGTTTCTGGCATTCCAGCCGTCATCAGCCAGGCTTGCTTGAATCCAGTGGCAAAGTGAGCAAGGGACCCACGTCTGGGCATACCCCCGCCAACTTAGGGCGAACAAAGCGATACAAAAGGGGATGATGGACGGAACGTTTGAGCCAATCAAACACTCACCCCCAGTCAACTGATCTGGGTTTAATCCATCATCATTCTTTAGCTCACTCCACCACCCCAGTTCAGACATGGCCATATGCAAATCAGTCTGACCCTGTGCCTCATGGGAACAGTCCAGCCCGAACTGCCAAGCCATGTCTTCCCTGGACCGGAAACAAGCATCCTAGGACCGGTTTCTGGCATTCCAGCCGTCATCAGCCAGGCTTGCTTGAATCCAGTGGCAAAGTGAGCAAGGTACCCACGTCTGGGCATACCCCCGCCAACTTAGGGCGAACAAAGCGATACAAAGGGGATGATGGACGGAGCGTTTGAGCCAATCAAACACTCACCCCCAGTCAACTGATCTGGGTTTAATCCATCATCATTCTTTAGCTCACTCCACCACCCCAGTTCAGACATGGCCATATGCAAATCAGTCTGACCCTGTGCCTCATGGGAACAGTCCAGCCCGAACTGCCAAGCCATGTCTTCCCTGGACCGGAAACAAGCATCCTAGGACCGGTTTCTGGCATTCCAGCCGTCATCAGCCAGGCTTGCTTGAATCCAGTGGCAAAGTGAGCAAGGGACCCACGTCTGGGCATACCCCCGCCAACTTAGGGGCGAACAAAGCGATACAAAAGGGGATGATGGACGGAACGTTTGAGCCAATCAAACACTCACCCCCAGTCAACTGATCTGGGTTTAATCCATCATCATTCTTTAGCTCACTCCACCACCCCAGTTCAGACATGGCCATATGCAAATCAGTCTGACCCTGTGCCTCATGGGAACAGTCCAGCCCGAACTGCCAAGCCATGTCTTCCCTGGACCGGAAACAAGCATCCTAGGACCGGTTTCTGGCATTCCAGCCGTCATCAGCCAGGCTTGCTTGAATCCAGTGGCAAAGTGAGCAAGGGACCCACGTCTGGGCATACCCCCGCCAACTTAGGGCGAACAAAGCGATACAAAAGGGGATGATGGACGGAGCGTTTGAGCCAATCAAACACTCACCCCCAGTCAACTGATCTGGGTTTAATCCATCATCATTCTTTAGCTCACTCCACCACCCCAGTTCAGACATGGCCATATGCAAATCAGTCTGACCCTGTGCCTCATGGGAACAGTCCAGCCCGAACTGCCAAGCCATGTCTTCCCTGGACCGGAAACAAGCATCCTAGGACCGGTTTCTGGCATTCCAGCCGTCATCAGCCAGGCTTGCTTGAATCCAGTGGCAAAGTGAGCAAGGGACCCACGTCTGGGCATACCCCCGCCAACTTAGGGCGAACAAAGCGATACAAAAGGGGATGATGGACGGAGCGTTTGAGCCAATCAAACACTCACCCCCAGTCAACTGATCTGGGTTTAATCCATCATCATTCTTTAGCTCACTCCACCACCCCAGTTCAGACATGGCCATATGCAAATCAGTCTGACCCTGTGCCTCATGGGAACAGTCCAGCCCGAACTGCCAAGCCATGTCTTCCCTGGACCGGAAACAAGCATCCTAGGACCGGTTTCTGGCATTCCAGCCGTCATCAGCCAGGCTTGCTTGAATCCAGTGGCAAAGTGAGCAAGGGACCCACGTCTGGGCATACCCCCGCCAACTTAGGGCGAACAAAGCGATACAAAAGGGGATGATGGACGGAACGTTTGAGCCAATCAAACACTCACCCCCAGTCAACTGATCTGGGTTTAATCCATCATCATTCTTTAGCTCACTCCACCACCCCAGTTCAGACATGGCCATATGCAAATCAGTCTGACCCTGTGCCTCATGGGAACAGTCCAGCCCGAACTGCCAAGCCATGTCTTCCCTGGACCGGAAACAAGCATCCTAGGACCGGTTTCTGGCATTCCAGCCGTCATCAGCCAGGCTTGCTTGAATCCAGTGGCAAAGTGAGCAAGGGACCCACGTCTGGGCATACCCCCGCCAACTTAGGGCGAACAAAGCGATACAAAGGGGATGATGGACGGAACGTTTGAGCCAATCAAACACTCACCCCCAGTCAACTGATCTGGGTTTAATCCATCATCATTCTTTAGCTCACTCCACCACCCCAGTTCAGACATGGCCATATGCAAATCAGTCTGACCCTGTGCCTCCATGGGAACAGTCCAGCCTGAACTGCCAAGCCATGTCTTCCCTGGACCGGAAACAAGCATCCTAGGACCGGTTTCTGGCATTCCAGCCGTCATCAGCCAGGCTTGCTTGAATCCAGTGGCAAAGTGAGCAAG